>CM056051.1:369524875-370124875 GCA_029574335.1 Rana kukunoris
CCACTGTAGGGAGATTTGTCCCCATTTCCTGTTGGATTTCAAGGACCAAAAGTGAATGGATAATCTCCAAGCCCATTACTTGCTGTCAGCTCGTTTGCTTCAGTCTGTAGCAGAATTCTCAGTGCCAATTCAATTCCAAGTATGTAAAAGAGCTTTTTTCCTGCTGGCCACTGTGGTTCCACCCATCGTGGTCCTATATCACTATATTCTCCTACACTGATTAGGGTTCAGCAGAAAGAACCACAGCGGCCAAAGGGGGGGACCATCTATTCGGTCAGCCCAAACACCAGCCTATTGATTTTGGGGTACCATTAAAGAATAATGGTACCCAAACCTATGTTGTGCCATCATTGCCGTTACGATTTGGAATTCTGCATTTGATTCGAAAGCACAGAGTGTTAATGGAGCCTATGCATGAAGTAAACAGACTCACCACCTGCTCATGTGTGGATCTCGCTGGAATGTGACTGCAGTGATTAACATCAACTCAAAAAAATATGAATTGAATGGCCTTTCTGACAGAGAGTATTTTGCCCTACCCTAATAGATTGTAAGCTCTTCTGAGCAGGGCCCTCCTAATCATCTTGTATTTTATTGTATTATAACTGTATTGTCTCCCTTTTTTTTTGTAAAGCGCTGCATAAACTGTTGGCGCTAAATAAGTCCTATATAATAATAATCATGATTAGTTTATGCCAAGTAAATAGATGCCCAACATGTCAAGCCTTAAAAATACTGTACCCATGAAAAGGCAACAAACATTGGTACCCTACATTTTCTATAGGTGTTAGGGTTAGGGCTAGTGTACACTTCCTTTTAAACATGGCTTCGGACACGCTTTGCTAAAGCTCTCTGAATGCCAGTCAAAGCTCCTGTCACAAAATAAACTGGTTATCTTACAGTCCTGTTTAGACCTTGCTTTTGCTTTGGTGCATCGATGAGCCTTTGGTGGAGCTTTGATGAGGCTTCGTGGGGCTTCGATGAGCTTTGCCATAGACTTGTATGGAGACTTTGAAGACTTGTATGGAGACTTTGAAGACGCTTTGAAGCACAGTTAAAGCAAAATGCGGTATAACTTTTGAAGCAAAGCCCAAGCAAAGCAAAGCAAAAGTAGGTGTAAACAGGACTGTAAGCTAACCATTTTATTTAGTGACAGAAGCTTTGACTGGTGTTCAGAGAACTTTAACAAAGCGTGTCCGAAGCCTTGTTTTAAAGCAAGTGTAAACTAGCTGATAACGCGTGTTGAAGTTAAAGCAAGTGTAAATGAGCCATAACTTGTAAATAATGGGTCATGTCTCATGTCTCTATTGCAATAAAGAGCCCGCCTGCTTGCATCTGTTTATGTTTTAACTTTAGTTCCACTTTAGAACCACTGATTAGAGATGTCGCGAACATAACATTTTCCGTTCGCGAACGGCGAACGAGAATTTCCGCAAATGTTCGCGAACGGGCGAACCGTGCGAACCGTCATAGACTTCAATAGGCAAGAAAATTTTAAAACCCACAGGGACTCTTTCTGGCCACAATAGTGATGGAAAAGTTGTTTCAAGGGGACTAACACCTGGACTGTGGCATGGCGGAGGGGGATCCATGAAAAAAACTCCCATGAAAAATTACGTAGTTGATGCAGAGTCTGCGGGAACTATTCGCCGGCGAATAGTTTGGGACATCTCTACGACTGATTGGTTGACATGGGTTCCTGAATGTACACATTGTTCTTTGTGTTATTAAATAAGCACCTTACTGTGACCCCTTTTCCATTATTGGCTTAATTGTTGCGTACATATACCTAGTATTGATTTAATGCAAAGTTCTTTTTTTGAGAGTATATTGTTTCATTTTGTCTTTTAGAATTCTCTTTTGTAGTAAATTGACCTGAAAACGAAATAAATTTGATATACACTGTACATTTTAAACTAATATGTGCTTGCATGGTTTCATTTTGATGGCCTGTGAACTGAAGTCATATTATTTCTTGAAAGGTTTGTGTCTGACATTTGGTAAAGGACAAAACAAAACCAGAGATATATTTGAAAAGCCTTTAATAAAACAAGTGAAAAGTCAAAAGCATCTGGACAAAAGCAATTTTAATAGGTTTAAATTAACATGTGTAGAGATGTTCAGTTATTAGACACATAAAAGTCTTATGACCTGTACACACATTTCCACTATTGTTTTTTTTTATCTGTGAAAGTTTTTAAAATTATAGCTGCTCAATGTACTTAAAGACAGCATTATTTAGACTTGAGTGTTACTGCAACTTCAAAATGGCTGTCTATCCTGATTCTTATTCTTTCCCAATTATGTTGGGCTTCATAATGTATTGGGAGATATGGTTGCCTCAAACACTGCCAGTCAGTATTATTTTTAGATATTTTTGATAACATGGCACAGATAATAATGTGTGAGTAAGCTGGTATATCATATGGCACCCTGTGATAGTCTTTTGGCACCCAACAGGCTATTTAAACTGAGCCAGTACCCAGACTCTGTGC
The DNA here is from genome assembly GCA_029574335.1 of Rana kukunoris. NCBI lineage: Eukaryota > Metazoa > Chordata > Amphibia > Anura > Ranidae > Rana > Rana kukunoris. Next base: position 369,527,371 of record CM056051.1, read on the forward strand.
TGTCTGCTCTACAGCATTCCAGTGTGTTCCAGTTGCCTTGTATCTGAAACCCGTTGCGGTTACCTGACCCGGCTTGCTCCTGACTTTCTGCCAGCGCCTGATGCGGTTTGTTTGACTCCGCATCTGCCTGCTCCCTCTGCTAACTCGTTGCCAGCCCATTATGGATGCGGCCTGTATCCTGACTACGCTTCAGCCTTTGCATCTGCTCCAACGTGCCTACCAGTGTATGACCCGGCTTGCCTGTACCTGCCTTCTCTCCAGCCCGGGGGAGTCCTGCTGAACTTCCATCCCACCTGCAGCTGCCTCGGCTCCACTATCAGCGCTCCATCAGGGATTCGTGCGACTCTGCACTCCTGCACCTCCTGTCTGCTCTACCATGGGCCTCGAGTCAGAGGTGTAAGAGAGGCCGTCCTCTGCATATCAAGCTCTACAGTCAGGTAAGTGACAACGGCACTGATATAAAAAAATATGGCATTGAAGTGGTATATAAGAATGCAGACATGTGCACTGCAGTAAAATGAAAAAAATATATATTTTTTGTTTAATTTGTGTTTTTCTTTTTCATTTTTCAAATCATTAATTCGGATAAATATTAGTTATTTCAAATAAATTTGTAAAAAATTCCAATTAGTTATGTCCCATTCTTATAGATGCGGTATTAGTTTCTTTGATAATTTAAATAAATTCAAATTCATTATGTTCCATTCATAAAGATGAAGTATTCGTTATTTCGATAATTCGGAAATTCGGATGAATTTGTATTCGTTACGTTCACTAACAGCCAAATTTGAAAGGAGATTCCAATACCTATAATTTAATAGTTTATAACTTTTATTATAGTTTGTATTATTATTATTTCTTAATAATAAAAACAACTATAATAATGGTTAATACATGTAATCATTTAACTACTTCCAGACTGCCCACCGCACATATACTGCGGCAGAGCGGCTTGGCTGTGCGAAGCAACGTACCTATACCTGTACCTATATATATGACGCTCTCTGTTGAAGTCAGGCGACTAAATGCGCCAGGATGAGATCAACAACCTCCCGCAACCCGGAGGTGACATGTGCGCTTCACCTATCTCCGCTCCTCATTTAGATACTGCTGCAGTGTCTGCAGGGATATGCTCGCTTTCCTTTGGACGGCTGAATAACGGTAATAGGGCCCTCTTGGGTCACTTTACATAGTTATTTTGATTGTTATTGATGTACGTAGTTAGGTTTAAGGGGTCTTCTAGTGTATGGGAAACCTTGGTTTAATAAACAGGATTACACTATTTGCTGCTGTTCTTGTTTTTATGACCTGGTTTGGAGCTCCCGTACCCGCTGATCCTGCTGGATGGTGATGATCCATTTATAAAGTGGCTGATGAGTACATCTTACTTAAGGCCCTTTTTATTAGCCTTCTGGTGAGTTTAACCCCCTTGGGCTGGGTGCATCACGTGGTGGATTGCGATTACTGGTCTTTCTGGTGGAAGGTGCAAGCTAGGATTACCACTCATATACACCATTCACCACTTTGAACGGTTTACATCACCTTTACTACGTATAAGACTTTTTCATCGGAATCTTTACGTCGAATCGTACATTTCGGTTCGAATACTCCGCCTACAAGAATTCTAATGTTGTATGACTAGTAATAATGTCGAATCTATTTTCTCATAAATCAAAATCTAATCTCTGTAATGTCGAATCTATTATTTCTATAGTGTCGAATCTTTTCCCTATAATGTCGAATCTTTTCCCTATAATGTCGAATCTCAATATATCGAATTTTTTACCGCAACGAAAACGAAAATAAAGCATTTTTTATGTTGGATCTTTCGTTTTCGTTTCTTGCGCTTTCGTTGTCGTTTGTTAAAATGATAACGAAAAAAACAGATTTTCGGACGAAAATGCATTCTAACGAAAACAAATGCACATGTCTAATATTCACCCACTACTTTTGTATTGAACTGTGAATGCATCTACTCGTTAGAGTGATCCACCCACCTTCATCACTTTTGAGACTTTTTATCTCATTTTGGATTTTATTTTCATACCCTTGCATATACATATTTGTATACTCATTGTTTGTTAAATTAACATTGATAACAACTCATTAGCGCTGCACTTCCTGTTTCACTATTGTTTTGTACTTTGTTTGGTGTGCTAGCAGCTTTATCACTCAAATATTTTTGGTCTAGTGCAGTTTTTTTCCCCTTCCTTTCACATTTTTTTTCATCATTGATCACTGTATTGGTGTCACTGGTCCCCACAAGCACAAGTGTCACTTAGTGTCCAATGTGTCCGCAACAATGTCGCAGTCCCGCTAAAAATTGCTGTTCGGCACACCATTCATAGTAAAAAAAGTCCCTAAATCTATCCCATAGTTTGTAGACTCGATAACTTTTGCACAAAACAATCAATATACGCTAATTGGATTTTTTTTGTTTTACCAAAAATACGTAGCAGACAAATTGGCCTAAATTGATGAAGACAATTTTTTTTGTTACATATTTTTATTTGATATGTTTTATAGCAGAAAGTTAAAAAATAACTATTATTTTAAAATTGTTGCTCTTTTTTTGTTTATAGCGCAAAAAATTAAAACCGCAGAGGTGATCACATACCACCAAAAGAAAGCTCTATTTGTGGGGAAAAAAGGACATCAATTTTGTTTGGGTACAATGTTGCATGACTACGCAATTAAAAATAAATAGTAGTTAAGTAATGCAGTGCCATATTGCAAAAAAATGGCCTGTTATTAAGGGGTTAATCATTATATAATGTTTTTTGTTCTTTCAGATTTTTGTTCTTATTTTCGGATTTTCGTTCTTTCAAATTTTCAGATTTTCAAAATTTTGGATTTTCGTTCTTTCAAATTGTTGGTTTTTCGTTCTTTCCAAATTAACAAAAAATTCATTCGGAATAAAACTAATTGCATATGTCTATAAGAATGTAACACGGTGCTGGTATATAATAATATGGCATTGACCTGGTAAATAGTAATGTGACACCTTGCTGGTATATGATAACATGGTATTCAGCTGGCATATAAGAATCCGATGCTGTATGACAATGTAGCACTACCTCTGTAGGGGCCGCTGGTAATAGTTGGATCTTCCATAATAGTACAGAGGTTGCCAGTTATTCAAGCACCAGTCCATACACCCTGCCTCCAATGAATCAGTCTAAGCCTAGGGAGTTTATTTGCTTAAAGAACTTTAACAGAAAAGGGGTCCAGGGCATTGGGAACAGCAAAATACTCAACACTTAGGCCTCGTACACACGAGGCAATCTATTTGTTCAAATCGGTCGGACCGACCGATTTGAACAAATCTGTCTGATAGGATTTTGGTTTGCTCGCGTGTACACACGAGCAAACCAAAATCCCTGCCAGCAGACAGCACGCTGACGTGTCGATGACGTGGCGGTGACGTTGACGCCGCCACGTCACCGCACCAGGAAGTAAAACACTTCCGCGCATGCGCCGAATCCATTCGGCGGCGGTGCGAGACGACATGTCTGCTGGTAAGTGTACTAACCAGCAGACATGTCGGGCGGACGGATTCCCATCCGATAGATTTCAAAGCATGCTTTGAAATCTGTCGGGTGGCCAAATCCGTCGGCTCGCCCGTACACACAATCTAATCTGTCTGCTGGGACGGTCTAGCAGACCGTTTCCAGCAGACAGATTTGATCGTGTGTACGAGGCCTTAGAGATTAGAGGACAATCTTCTCCTAGAGTAATAGTGGGTGTTAAACAGTTCAATGCCTTACAGCTGAAGACCATAGGACAAGTCTTTTTTGCATCTGGTTACCACCTTGCGCCAATACACAACTGCCAGTGCACTGTCCAGAACACTACACAGTCACAGAGTCCCCAGGAAAGCTACCACCATCTAGCTTCCTCTGGACACAATCCAGTGAATAAGACTAGGCCTCCTGTAGGGAGGTTCTGCAGACCGCTTCAAGCAAAGTCCATTCTGGCCCTTAGCCCTGACATCGCTGGGACCTTCTAAGGCTGCATTCACACCTAGGCGTTTTGTTGCCCTACGCCCGACGCTGTAGCAGCCTGAGATACGCTGGAGGGGCGAATTAACATTGTCGGCTATGGAGATGGTTCACATCTCTACGCCGAATGCCGAAACGCCCATACCGCCCAATAAAGCTCTGAAACAAGTCCCGGGACCCTTTTTTTCAGGCGTATTAGGCGTCGGTTCGGCATAGCCGACAATGTTAAAATCACCCCTCCAGCGAAAAAACAAGGAGCGACTTGTCGCCGCAAATATTATAATATTTTATATATATATAATATATATTTACCTAGCATCCTACACTAGGAAAGTGCTACACTAATTTGGCATTGAGCTCGTATTTAATAATGTGACACTGTATTGATATATGCTAATGTAACCCCAGTCTGCATCTGGCAGGGAGAGGACCAGCTGCAGTTTCATTGCGATTTCTGATGTTCTTGCTTGTGTCAACAAAGGGACAGGCACAGCTGGAGACTTTGATTACATAAGTTTTGTAGTCTATTGGGTTCACCCACTACACATAGGATGGACTGTTGAAATCCCTGTGAATGTTGGATGGGTGTTAGCAGGTGTTTCCAAAACAGTTCTAAAGGGTTAACAGATTTATTGTGCTGTGCTCATGCCCTCAGGTTAACTAGGTCAATTATGCTGCAAATTGTTACAATGTCTAAATGTTGTCCTCGGGTTGACCTGCTGAGCTGGTGGTGTCTGAGAAGGAAGGGTTAACACTGCTAACCAGGTTTTCCCCCTTTTTTTTAGAAGGTTACTGCCTCCTCCATGCCATACCATAAACATAGGGCTCACTAAGGCCCCTTTCACACTGGGGCGGGAGGTGCGGTGGCGGAAAAGCTCGGCTACTTTTAGCGGCGCTTTACCGTCAGAATTGCGTCAGTATTTACCCACTAGCTGTGCGGATTTTACTCCCCCCCCCCTGCTAAGCGTCCGAAAAAAAGGGTTAATACCACCCGCAATGCACCTCTGCACCTCTAACAGGCCAGTACAGGAGGCTGGTAAAGGCTTTTAAAGTGTCGCCTATAGATAGTTGCGTCTTTTGTCGTTGTTGCACAAGCGCGCACAATTTTAAAGCCTGACATGTTTGCTATCTATTTACTCAGCGTAACATCATCTTTTATGTTTAAAAAAAAAAAAATGGGTTTATGTATTTCGTTTTTTTTTTTGCAATTACAACACGCACCAATTTTCTTTCTTACACAGGTGAATCAGTGTAGGTGTTAGATGTATATATGTGTATACATTTTCTGTTTCTTTATGATTTTCTATATACAAATAGTTAACTCAATTGGAGGCCTAGCCATGCCTACAGATTGAACCCGGTAAGGGTAGGCTGGTACAGGCTACCAAGTACGTTATTGTGATAAGAACAATCTTATGAACCAAGGTAACTCGTTCTGTTACTAAGGATTAATGTGACAATTTTAATCTGTACTGTTAAGTAAAGACTTTCAATAAAAAATCTATTGTTAAAAAAAAAAGAAAGTGATAGGGGGCATTTTTAGGACTAGTTTAGGTGGTAGAGTGGAATTCTAGTTTAGGTTCTAGAGAACTTTACCTAAATAATTACAGAATCTCCATAAACATTGCAAAGAAATAAAGTTTTTAGATTTTTTCCCATAAAATATATATAACAATGTAACAATGCAACAATTTCCATGAATGAAGTGAATAGTTTTTCCTCCACCTCCACTTTTGATAGTAATATTGGCATTTATCAGTGAATCCACCCAAAAACTAGAGACTACACAGAGCCACACTCCAGACTGTATGACTCTGTACAGACATGGGTCATACAACAAACTCATATCTGACATAGGGTTCCAAGGATTAGCCGACCCCACCAATGATCTCCTTTGCAGATTCTTCACTCCACACATAAGAATCGGCAGTTAAGGTGGCTTGGAGACACATCACCAGATAACGATTTTACTATACAGTAGAATGAAGGAAAGCACTAAGATCGTGCAGGTCAATAATATTTATTCATAAAAACATAACCTTTATGACAATAGATGAACAGAATGCATAGCCTGGGCTGCTATGTGATGTCACCACTAATTTTTCTGGCTTATGCGTTTCAGCCAAATGTCCTTAACAGACAGGAATTTCATACAATACAATTCTGTTTATTTTTGCAGCTAAGTGTTATTTTGTGTGTGAAATGATGAGATCAGATCATGATAACTGGATGATAATTTGAACGAGCAAGCCGAAAAATTGTTCATGACTACTCACTGCCTGGAGAGTACACATGCAGTAGAATTATATGGATGCTTCCAGAAAGCAGGAGAGATCTGTAGGGAAAATGTATCTGTAACCCATCACCAGGCTTTCAATATGACAAATTCCAGAAAAATTAAGATGTAAAAGGGTGCAGAAGCTAATAGCAAACAGGTTTCGCTTTACTGGCGTCACATACCTGGTGGAGATCAAGCTGTAGAGGGGGCTTCTCTTGCATCTCCTGTCCAACATCCCTGGAAATGGTGACAGGGTGTGGAGGACACAGAGTGGCACAAGGGCCGATGTAGCAGATGGCTCTGACTTGGTCTTGGCAGGAACCAGGTGACTGGAGAGCGCTGGGCCAGAACCTAAGAACAGGAGCTCTGTGTCACTGAATCAACAGCTGGAAGTGTACCCGGGATGTAAGCCAAGTGGTCATCAACAGCCGGACAGAGCAGGTACTGGAACGTGAGGCAGAGGCAAAGATGGGGCACAGGCCAGGTTCAGTACACAATCGGGCAAAGAGGCACAGGAACATCAGGCAGAAGCGGAGTCAAGCACAAGCCGGGTCACAAGTAGGAAGGCAGAGGTCAGAAGGAGGGTTCAGGCAAGCTGGGTCAGGATACAGGCAACAGGTACAGATCGGGTAAACCCGCACTAGATATAAGACCACTCAGCAAAGTGTGCATGTCACTGGCAGGTTTAAATATGCGGACTGGCGCCAATGCGCGCACGTGCAGACTTCACCTCTGTAACATCTCTATAATGTGCCCTTTTTTTACTAATAAAACACCACTTTTTTACTAATGAAACCACTACTCATTCACTCACCAACCACTCAGTGTCTTCCACCCCTCTCTACCAATCCCTCCATTGGCTTTCCGATTGCCTAGCCAATTACATTAAACATATAAAGCCATTTACAACTCTTCCCAAAGCTTCATCACCAATCTTGTCAAAATATCACCCAAACTGTACTCTCTCCCAAGAACTTCTGCTCTCAAGCTCTCTTGTCTCTTCCTCCCATGCTCATGTCCAGGACCTCTGCCATCCACTGGAACTCTCAACCACCTTTATGCCCCGTACACACGATTCGAATATCGTACGACAGATCGTACGACTTTTTTTGCTTAATAGTCCCAAGTAAAAATTGAATAGGTATATTAAAGTCACGAAAATTCTCGTACGACAGAAAAAAAAATCAGAAGTGTTATCATGTGTTTGTAATGTATTTCTATTGTAATTTCGGACTACAACTGTACTGACTAAATGAAAATCGTACGATTTGGCATTGTAAGGCCGCGTACACACGATCGAACATGTCCGCTGAAACTGGTCCGCAGACCAGTTTCAGCAGACATATCCGATCGTGTGTACGGTCTAGCGGACAGGTTTCCAGCAGACAAAAGTTTTAAAACATGCTTTAAAACTTGTCCGCTGGAAACCTGTCCGTACGCCTAACCAGCGGACCGAAATCCCCCGCATGCGTCGAATGGATTCGAATGAATGGATTTGACGCATGCGTGGAAGCATATTACTTCCTGGTTTGCGGACGTCGCGGCGTCAACGTCACCGCCACGTCATCGCGCTGTCTGTCCGTGTGGATTTTGGTTTGATCGTGTGTACACACCATCAGACCAAAAGATCCCCGCGGCCTAAGAGGAACATTTTTGTGCTTGTCCGATCCACTAATATCGGAAGAACTGTCGTGATCTGCTCTCGAAAGTAGTTTACAAACAATCCGAAAATCATACGATTCTTCCTCGGACGATCGTTTTTGTCCGATATTCAGAGTTTGTTTACGGGCCATTAGGCTATCCCTGAAAACTTACAACTAACAACGAAACAGTCCTCCAACTAACAACTGGACTTATTATTTTATCAGCTCACCCCCTACCGTGTTTACCTTTTGTACCACCTGCTTCACCCTATTAGATTATACAATGCCTTGAAAAAGTATTCACACCCCTTGAAATTTTCCAAATTTTGTCATGTTATAACCAAAAATTTATTTTATTCAGATTTTATGTGATAGACCAACTTAAAGTGGCACATAATTGTGAAGTGGAAGGGAAATGACAAACTGTCTTCCATTTTTTTTTTTACAAATAAATATTTGAAAAGTGTGGTATGCATTTGTATTTAGCCCCCCGAGTCAATACATTGTAGAACAACCTTTTGCTGTAATTACAGCTGCAAGTCTTTTTATGTATATTTCTACCAGCTTTGCGCATCTAGAGAGTGACATTTTTGCCCATTCTCCTTTGCAAAATAGCTCAAGCTCTGTCAGATTGGATTGAGAGCGTCTGTGAACAGCAATTTTCAAGTCTTGCCACATATTCTCAATTGAATTTACGTCTGGACTTGTGAATATGATTTGATCTAAACCATTCCATTGCAGCTCTGGCTGTATGTTTAGATTCATTGTCCTGCTGGAAGGTGAACCTCTGCCCCAGTCTCAAGTCTTTTGCAGACTCTAACAGGTTTTTGTTCTAAGATCACCCTCTATTTGGCTTCATCCATCCAACTCTGACCAGCTTCCTTGTCCCTGCTGAAAAAAAGCATCCTACAACAAGATGCTAACAAAACACAATATGCCAGGAAGAGTGGAACAGAGTTATCTGAGGAATAAATCATTGTTCAATCCACAAGTATTAAATAATCAGCATATAGAAGTGTTTTCTAAAATGGTCCTCAAGGACTTGGATTATCTCAAAGTGAAGAAAACATCAAATACCATGGCCATACATAAGGGCATCAAGTCTTTGGAAGAAAACAAAAAGGTGATTATAAGACCAGCCGATAAGGGTGGGGCCATAGTGGTCCTATCCAAGGACTACTACCATGAGGAGTTGGCCAAACAATTGGAGGATGCGAACACTTATATCAAATTACAAGCCAATCCTACAGGAGAATACAAAGAGGAGCTAGTTGAATTAATCCATAGAGGGAAAGAAAAAGGTGTACTGAACAAAAGAGAAACCAAATACCTAATACCTGAAGTGTGCAGAGTACCCATTATCTATACAGTCCCAAAGATCCACAAGGACTCTACCAAACCCCCTGGACGACCTATTATAAATGGTATTCAGTCCATTAATTCACGTCTAGGGGAGTATGTGGATAAATATATACAGCCATTAGTGCCCCAAACAAAGGCGTACCTCAGGGACACGAAGCATTTGATACAAATCCTTGAGAGTACTCCAATTGAACCTGATTGTGGTTACCTACTAGCCACGGCCGATGTGGCATCATTGTACACGGTTATAAACCACCAGGAAGCTATTGGGGCAACGAAATGGGCACTAAATAACTTTGGTCATCTCATATCCAAACAGAAACGTTTTATCCTAAGATGTTTGGCATATGGGCTACAGCACAATTATTTCTGGTACAAATCAGAGTATTACCGACAACTTAATGGCATTGGAATGGGTGCCAAATATGCACCAAGTGTTGCTAATGTTTTCATGTCTGAATGGGAGGAGTCATCTATATATGAGAATATGCCCGAACAGCTCCTACTGTACAGAAGATTTATTGATGACTGTATCATCATCTGGAAAGGTGATGAGAGCTCCCTAACAGAATTCTTTGGAAAACTTAATAGTAATCAAAAAAATATTAAACTTACCTATACTATTAGCAACACAACCATTCAGTTCCTTGATCTGGAGATCACTATGGAAAATCAACAGCTGAAAACCAAAACTTACTTCAAGCCGGTCCAAAGAAACAGCTACATACCTGTAGACAGTTGTCACCATGACCCATGGTTAATTAACATACCCAAGGGGCAATTGTTAAGGATCCGAAGAAACTGCTCAGATTCGCAGGTATTTTTGGATCAAGCAAAAATGATTGGAATGAAATTTATTGATAAAGGTTACAATAAGGATTTTATTCAGGAACAAATCACGAAGGTGTTTGAAACCTCACGCACCTCCCTAGTACAAGATAAAGTAAAACAAAACAGGCTGGAAACTGAATTACCAATTATTTTAAACTATAACACGCAACATAAGCAACTTGAAGCCATTCTAAAAAAGCATTGGCCAATACTAAAAGCGGATAGACAACTACAGGGAATACTACCCAGCTACCCAAGGGTGATATATAGAAGAGCTCCAACCCTAAGGGATCTGGTAGCGAAAAACATCCCTGACCCGCCAATGAGAAATAATTCACTTACCTTCTACCAAGGAAAAGGTTTCTTTCCGTGTAAACGATGTTTTGCGTGTAGACAGACCAATTTTAATGGACAAAAATGTTCTAAATTTATATCCACGGTTACCAAAAGGGAATATGACATAAAGGACCTGATTACCTGTAGGACTGAGGGGGTAGTTTATGTTTTGGAGTGCTCCTGTTCGCTTCAGTATATTGGACGGACTAAGCGACCAATGTGGAAGCGTATCAGGGAGCATGTCCAAAATATTCAGAAGGCTTTCCCCAAACATAATGTGTCCCGACATTTTGATGTGTGTCATCATAAAAATCCCAGAGAAATGAAATTTTGGGCCATTGCCAAATATAATCCACACTGGAGAGGCAGTCACAAAATAAGGGAACTGAGCAAGTCTGAGTCTCGTTGGATACATGAGATGCAAACTTTATCTCCCAATGGCCTAAATATAGATTTTGATCTTAATTGTTTCATTTCTGATTTTTAGACTTTATTTTAATCTCAGGATTTTTATTTATTTTTTTATTTCATTCTTCTTTGGGTCTTAGTGATGGTTCCATTGTTATTATCAGTATAGATGCATATGTAATAGCATATATATTTTTTATTTTTATTATATATATATACAATCTATAAATTTTGTATTTATTTAATCAGTGTATTATATGGTTATGTATGATCTGTTCAGTACCTGGCCACGAGATGGCGTATTTAGGTACTTGAAATGGTAATCATTAGTGTTCTTAATCTTTTTAATTTATTTTGATATATGTATTAAAATTTATATATCCATGTATCGGCCTTTGCGCTCATATAAAACCTACTATGTGCAAGGTTTGTAGCCACAATGATGTTTGTATTTTTTCCCTGTTGCTCACTCCGATGACACGCTGACATCGAGGAGGCTATTTAAACACAAGCTATCCTCAATCACCGTAGCAACCCATGAATAAGTCGCGTGCCCGTGACGTAACGCGTAGGGAGGAGTCTACGATCGTATCCGAGTCTATCGGATCGAGTTGAGGAGACAGCACACTGAGTGGCATATCATGCTTATACTAAGCGGGGATTCGTGAGTGCATCTGTTGATGTTTTTGGATCGCATTATCCGCCTGCTTTTTGATGTTTGTGCAATGAGGTTTTCTTTTTCTTCTCTTTTTCATATCCACCCGCACACGAGTGCCTGATCACCTGAGTCACAGTGTGAAGGACTGGGATCCACACTCTTAGTGAAGGAGGGCATCATTCATGTTATGTTTTGTTCCTCTATGGAATCCGTGTTGCTGCCTTCACTGTGCACCTGATTTAGGACTAATCACATCAACACATATGGAGACTGTTTCTCCCTGATTTGTTTGGTTGTTTTGATTTGTTTTGTTTGTATGATTTACACCTATAAGTTAATATTAGCGCATCCTACTATATAATATTTTTCTCACTGTTTGATTTGGTATCACATGGATAGCAGCTGTGTTATTTAGTTTTTTATTTTGGTGTTCCTAGGATTAACTATTTAATTAGCGCTGTAGTACACTATTTTTTTCTTATTTTTTTCTTATTACAACAAGATGCTGTCACCACCATGGTTCACAGTGGAGATGGTGTTTTCAGGATGATGTGTAGTGTTAGTTTTCCACCACACATAGCGTTTTGCTTTTAAGCCAAAAAGTTCAATTTTGGTTTCATCTAAGCAAAGCACCTTCTCTCACATGTTGCTGTGTCCACTACATGGCTTCTAACAAACTGCACATGTGACTTCTTATGTATGGCTTTCATTCAAAAATGTCTTTCTTCTTGCCACTCTTCCATAAAGGCCAGATTTGTGGAATGCACAACTAATAGTTATCCTGTAGACCAGGGATATGCAATTAGCGGACCTTCAGCTGTTGCAAAACTACAAGTTCCATCATGCTTTTGCCTCTGGGTGTCATGCTTGTGGCTGTCAGAGTCTTGCTATGCCTCATGGGAATTGTAGTTCTGCAACAGCTGGAGGTCCGCTAATTGCATATCCCTGCTGTAGACAGATTCTCCCACCTGAGCTGTTGATCTCTGCAGCTCCTCTAGAGTTACCATAGGCCTTTTGGCTGCTTCTCTGATTAATGCTCTCCTTGCCCAGCCTGTTGGTTTAGGTGGACAGCCACATCTTGGAAGGTTTGCCGTTGTTGCAATACTCTTTTCATTTTCGGATGATGGATTGAACAGTGGTACGTCAGATGTTCAAAGCTTAGGATCATTTTTTTTTTTTTATAACCTAACCCTGCATTAAACTTCTCTACAACTTTTTCCCTGACCTGTCTGGTGTGTTCCTGGGCCTTCATGATGCTGTTTGTTCACAAACCTCTAAAGGCTTTACAGAAGAGCTGTATTTATAATGAGATTAAATTACACACAGATGGACTCTATTTACTAATTAGGTGACTTCTGATGGCAATTGGTTCCACTAGATTTTAGGAAGGGGTATCAGAATAAAGGAGGCTGAATATAAATGCATGCCACATTTTTCAGATATTTGTTTGTAAAACATTTCGATCCGGTCCGAAGCTCCGTGACTGTGGGACCCGCGGACCCGATCGCCACTGGAGTCCCACGATCGGTCCCCGGAGCTGAAGAATGGGGAGAGCTGTGTATAAACACAGTTTCCCCGTTCTTCAATGTGGCGTTGTGATTGATCGTGTGTTCCCTTTTATAGGAAAACACAATCAATGACGTCACACCTACAGCCACACCCCCCTACAGAAACACAAATTAGGTCACACTTAACCCCTTCAGCACCCCCTTGTGGTTAATTTCCAAACTGCAATTGTCATTTTCACAGTAAACAATGCAAAAATGTGTCAAAATTGTCCGAAGTGTCCGCCATAATGTCGCAGTCACGAAAAAAATCGCTGATCGCTGCCATTAGTAGTAAAAAAAAATATATATAAAAAATGCAACAAAACTATGCCCTATTTTGTAAACGCTATAAATTTTGCGCAAACCAATCGATAAACGCTTATGTGCCCAGTAAGCAAGTGGTCAAAGGAACCTATTTAGAAAATTTAAAATATGAACCTTTACAACCTCTTTAAAAGTCATACTAGTGCATTGCTAGCTTGTAACAAACAATATTTTTTCTTAGCTGGTTCTTTATTATCACATAACCTTTGTAGTCATCAAATGTAACAAACTACTATGCATATATTTACACAAGGGTGGAATGAAGAACAGTTTGACTTTCTGTACAGCATATCCCCATCACTTGTCATTTTTGATTAACACACCACAAACCACATCAAAAGCGTTGGATAAGAGAATAGGAGAAGGACACTGAAAGGATCTGACAGGATGAAGCTACTGTTGAGTCAGAGACACATACAGCCATTTTCAAGCTCACTGAGCAAATGTTGTGTAAGTAGGATACATCCGAGAATCCCACGGATAGAAGGCAGCGAGACTGGGTAAAGCGCCAAACCACACCTGAGGCGAAACAAAGACTGCGGACAAGTTCGGCTGCCCCGCTCCCAGAGCCATTGAAATAAACAAGAAACTGTAAATAAAAAAAAAAAAAATCAAAGCGAATGTAGCAATACATGGGGAAAAAGGAGAGAACATTTATATATAGAGAGAACAGAGATATATACACACTTTAAAAGGCTTACAATGAAGGCTTGCTGCCTGTAATAGGGCAGTGTACAATAAATCAAAACCACAGCTGCAGAGCTGTGTTATTTGAATGAAAAGAAAGGTAAAAATAGGAAGAGAAAATAATAGGGTGTGTGGGCTGATAAATACTGTTATACCACCAATTTTATTTCATTTTCCTTTCATATTTCATGGAAAATCAATGCACTTTTACAAATGTAGTCCTGTGGGATCCGGGTGGCCGTTCCTGTCAGTGTTCATTAGAAAGCCAGAAATAAGGATTTAATCAAAGTTCAGCTTGTCAGTTCCAAAGGAAGAAGCATTCTATGACAGTCAAAGAGATATGCAATCTCTGAGCCAAATGCAGGCCTGGAAGAAAAGTATGAAGTTATACATCAATAGACAAAGAAGAAGAAACAGACACAAACACACAAACCATGGACCATGCCTGTGTGATGTGTTTTTAAAATGGTCACATAAAGTCTCTAACAGAAGCGCATGTGAAAGGGTGACTACACAGGAACACAATTGGGGGTCAAGCCTCGTACACACGCACAGGTTTTCTCGGCTAGAAACAGCAAGAAAACTGCTGGCAGAGCTTTTTTCCAAGAAAACCGTGCGTGTGTATAGTTTCTCGACGAGAAAATTGCCTGGAATCTCGATGAGAAAAATAGAGAACCTGCTCTCTATTTCCTTGTTGTGATTTTCGGCAGTGTTTTCCTGCTGAGAAACCAGGGCTTTTGTATACTTACCTGCCTCCATGGAAACCCGCGCATGCGCAATGAGACTTTGGCGCATGCGCAGTAGCTTCCAAGGCATAGTGTAGGGTGTAGCAAGATGGCGGTGACGGCATTAAATGTAACGAGCGCATGCTCGTCGTGGATGACGTCACCGCGTTCTTGACATTCAAAAGATCGGCGGTTCTTTTGAATGGCCGTGTGTACAGTACACTTGGCGAGCAAGGAAAGCTTGCCAGGAATCTCGTCAGGAAAAACTATGTTTTTTTTTTGACGAGATTCCTGGCCGTGTGTACAGGGCTTCAGGGTCAAAACATTGTTACACTATAACTGGCAGTGCTGTTAGCAGGAAAGGATACAGAACTAAAACATTTTGAAATGGCTCCTAAGATGACTGTAACTTGTAAAGCTTATTTGATATTTTAGTGATTGGTAACCCTAACCACTTGCCACCCGCACACCGTGAAACGACGGCAGAGCGGTGTGGAACGGCTCTCATTTTGGGACAATGTCATATATGACGCCACCCAGTTTAGCCGCAATTGTGCACCTGTGGGGGCGTGTGGCGATCGTGGGCCTGTCACGTTACTGGGACACCAATCACAATCGATCACATGTAAACAAGGAAATGCCATTTATTAGCTCTCCTCGCCTCACACTGACAGAGCGTGAGGTGAGGAGAGCCAATCAGCGGCATCTCCTCACAAGGAAGACTTTTATCAGTGCCCTGATTACAATGTAGCCCCAGAAGTGCCCATTAGTGATACCAATCTGTGCCCATCAATGACACCAGTCTGTGCCCATCAGTGAAGTCAATCTATACCAATCAGTGCGGCCTTTCAGTGCCCATCAGTGCCTGCCCATCAGTACCACCCACCCATCATTTCCCATCAGTGCTGCCCATCAGTGCCCATCAATGCTGCCTATTAGTGCCCATCAGTGCCACCCATTAGTGCCATTTATCAGTGCCCATCAGTGCCGCGTATCAGTACTGCATATCAGTGCCACCTATCGTGCCCATCAGTGCTGCATATAAGTGCCTCCTCTTTAGTGCCACCCCATCAGTACCCTTCAGTGCCGTCTCATCAGTGCCGCCTCATCAGTGCATATAAGTGCAGCCTCATCAGTGCACATCAGTGAAGGAGAATAATTACTTATTTATAATGTTTTCTGAGAGAAACTAAAAAAAACTAAAACATTTTTTTTTTCGTTTTTTTTTAACAAAAAATAAATAACACAGGGGTAATTAAATACCACCAAAAGAAAGCTCTATTTGTGTGAATAAAATTATACAACACTTTTGGGTACAGCGCTAGGCTTTCCTGTAGGTAAAAGTGGTCTGTAAGGGTTTACAACCACTTTAAGGAAGGCAGGTCCACTGGAGCACCAACACGGATCCCACAGGGAGTTAGAGCCAAAGATTCCCCAGGGAGTGGAGTCTAAGAGCCAGCAGGTGTTCACCAGAGCCTCTAGAGGTGAGGATGGACTATGCTGCAACTGGCTTCGGTCCCCCAGAGTCTCCCAGCTCACGCTCGCAGTAGGCTACAGCAAGATAGAGAGGAAGCAGCAGCCCAGCATAACAAGAGACAGTAAGGGGATAAGCCAAATGTCGGGGCAACTAGAAGATAAGGATAAACATAGAACACACCAAAGGTCAGGGTCACAAGAAGGCAGGGATAGTCGAGAACAAGCCACGATAGGAAATCAGACGTAGAAGGCACAGCAAGTCACGACACAAAAGCTAACACACAATGTTGATCAGTGGGGCTGGCTTGCAGTGCGCAAGTTAAAGCGGATGTCCGCTCAAAAAAAATTATTGAAAGCCAGCAGCTACAAATACTGCAGCTGCTGACTTTTAATATTAGGACACTTACCTGTCCTGGAGTCCAGCGGCGTCCGCAGCAGAGGATGAGCGACCGCTCGTTACCCTGATGCTCCCCCCTCCATCCACGGTGAGGGAACCAGGAAGTGAAGCGCTCCGGCTTCCCTACGGCGCATGGGCGAGTCGCGCTGCGCCCGCCGATTGGCTCCCGCTGTGTGCTGGGAGCCAAGTGTTCCCAGCACACAACGGGGGTGGGGGGGGGCGACGGGATGTCAGAAAAAACAGTCTTTTGCCCGAGAGGTGTGGCCAGAAGTGGGTGCAAATACCTGTCTTTAGACAGATATCTGCACTCCCTCCACCCTGAAAGGTGTCAAATGTGACACCGGAGGGGGGAGGGTGCCGATCAGCGTGACTTCACTTTAGGGTGGAGCTTCGCAGATAGGGACTGGGGTGGAGCGATGCTTTGAGGAGAGATTACTTAAGCAGCCAGGTGAGAGTGGCTGACCTCTAAAGGTGAACACATGGAGAAGAGGTAAGCTGATAGACAAACATTACTGCAAATCCATGAAACTTTGAAGGTACAGTCCACAACATTTAAGTCCCTAACTAACTAGTTCTCAGCTGCCCAAGCGTACTATTACAGGTAGAGGTCTAATAATAGTGGCAAAGTCCTTAGCAGGTAGGTTTCCTTAGGGTGGTTATCCTCATCTGGCCTGGAACTTTTTTAATTTCCCATGCGGTCCCACACGCTCCCTGAGCCCGGCCTTTCCCCTAAGTTATATGCTGAACAGGGTAGATGGCAGAACCCAAAAAGCCTGGGAAACAGGCAGACCCAAAGTTAACCTTTACCCACCTGGGCAGGCCACGCTTCCTAACTAATAACAACCCATTATGTAGGCACCTGCCTAGATCTTCTTCGGTCAGGCTGTGGCTCTGTATGAACCATATATGAAATGCGACTTGCAGGTGGTTCATTTTCCTCATAAATTCCAGATGTCAATTTAAATTTTAGGGAGGTCCTGTTCCTTTTTCTGGAGTACTGGAAGTACTGGTAGGGCTTCTTGCTCAGATTGTTGTTCAGATGGTGCTGACTGTGTTACTCCATGATGCTTTTGACACAAAGGTGTTTGAACAATAAATACTTGTCTTCTGATGACCACTTTATTGGTGTCTGGTTGTGGAATTTGATAACCCTTGTGATCAGTGGCGGCCCGCCCATAGGGACGCACGGGCGCCGCCGCCCCTCCCGCAGTCACAAAAAAAACCAAAAAAAAACGGGCCCTTTAAGAACTTTTATTCAGCTAAAATGTCGAAGTTCTGGCGGCCGTCTATAGAGGGCGCTGCAGCGCCACCCCCTCTCGCAAATAACACACGTTCAATGCAATGCATTGAACGTGTGTTATTGTTGCCAGCTGCCTGGTCTATTCATATAACCGGACATGGGTCGCCGGTTACCTGAATAGCGGCAGCTGGTTGGCTGAGGGGAACTGCCTATCAAAGCCAGCGGCTCTGATAGGCTTTTCCAGTAATGCCCTCCGGCTCTACTCTAGTCTCTAGTCTATACTCGGAGCGCAAGCAACCTGCATAAGACTGACGGCCGTTTCAGCCAATCAGGTTCCCGGATTCTGGTTATCAGGAACCTGATTGGCTGAAGCTTCTCCACGGCGGCAGAAGACATCGAGGGAGGACATGGAAGCGTCAGGTAAGTGTTTTTTTTACAGGGAAAGGGGCATCACGGGGCACAGTGGCATCATGGGGCACAGTGGCATCATGGGGCACAGTGGTGACAAAGGGCACATAGGCGACAATGAGCACAGTGGCATGGGGCAAAGTGGTGACAATTAAAGGGCACAGTGGTGACAATTGATGGCACAGTGACTGCATATGATGGCATGGCACAGTGGTGACAATTGATGGCACAGTGACTGCATTTGATGGCATGGCACACTGGTGACAATTGATGGCACAGTGACTGCATTTGATGGCATGGCACAGTGGTGACAATTGATGGCACAGTGACTGCATATGATGGCATGGCACAGTGGTGACAATTGATGGCACAGTGGTGGCGTTTGATGGCATGGCACAGTGGTGACAATTGATGGCACAGTGACTGCATATGATGGCATGGCACAGTGGTGACACTTGATGGCACAGTGACTGCATTTGATGGCATGGCACAGTGGTGACAATTGATGGGCACAGTAGCTGTGTTTGATGGCATGGCACAGTGGTGACAATTGATGGCACAGTGGTGGCGTTTGATGGCATGGCACAGTGGTGATAATTGATGGCACAGTGACTGCGTTTGATGGCATGGCACCTGTGGTGACAATTGATGGCACAGTGGTGGCGTTTGATGGCATGGCACAGTGGTGAAAATTGATGGCACAGTGGTGGCGTTTGATGGCATGGCACAGTGGTGACAATTGATGGCACAGTGGCTGCATTTGGTGGCATGGCACAGTGGTGACAATTGATGGCACAGTTGCTGTGTTGCATGGCACAGTGGTGACAATTGATGGCACAGTGGCTGCATTTGGTGGCATGGCACAGTGGTGACAATTGATGGCACAGTTGCTGTGTTGCATGGCACAGTGGCTGCATTTGATTGCATGGCACAGTGGTGACAATTGGGGGCGCAAACGAGCGCCGGTGCGGCTCTATACTGCGCCTGCGCACCGTCGTTCGGCTACTTTCGGAAAATCGTGACGCGATGTATGCGACCGTCGGAAGCCTGTCAATCAAATAGGAACGCCCAGACCAGAAGACCATACCCGGAAGCGACGGAGACGATGCATCTCTAAAACGGTAAGTACTGCTTCGATTCTAAAAAAAAACCCACCTGATTCCCCTTGACAAAACGAGCCTCGATCAATGTTAAAAAAAAGGTTTTTGGGGGAACTACCCCTTTAAGTAGTCAATAGTTATCAATTAATGGGAGAAAATACCTTTGTAATGCTTTGTAAATTGGAAGAAATTTGAATTACCAAAAAAGGGTTCAATTTCTAGTTCCCTTGTTCAACATGGAGAGTCCATGGAGATCCAAGATGCTCCTCGCCTCTATGGTTACAATATGTGTGTATGGAAGAAACTTTGCATGAATTGAAGTAAATAGCAGGCGTATGTTCTGTTTTACCAGGTCCAATTCACCCACACAGTTTGCCTGATGAGGTCATCAGGACAGCAAGCTGCAACATGTCCCAATGAGGGGTGATTATCCATTTAGGAATCTATTGAATCCCCTACCATTTGAACAGAGATGGTAACTGGAATAGAGCTAAAAGCCCGAAGACCTCTCAGTAAAAGAGAGGTGGGACATAGACCTTGGTTAAGATACATTAAAAATCATATATATTCTTATATATAAAATCATCTATTTCTCCCATCAGTTTATCCCTTACAGTTATTACCTTTTATTCCATCAGCCCCTCCCTATTAGATTGCAAGCTCCCAGGAGCAGGGCCCTCTTAACCGTCTTGTATTGAATTGTATTGTTGCTGTAATGCTTCATTTTACATTGTAAAGCGCTGCACAAACTGTTATATAATAATAACCAGCAGACCTTGAATTTTGGTTCAAGGGCCATTTAATACATAATACTTTAATTTGTATTTTTCATGACTCAGGACTTATAAATTCAGTTTTAATAAGTTTCTGAAATGTTTGCATATTTTCCATGGGTGTTTGAAAAACAATTTCTTATAGGCGTTTATTGAGGATTTCAGTTAAAGCGGAGTTCTACCCACTTTTTAAGCTTCTGACCATTCGTTTTGCAACTGGCCATAATGTCTGCATTGGGCAATTTTTTTTTCTCTTTGCTTACCCCATTATTAAGGTTTTCTTTCTCTCTTCCAGTTTTTCCCCTCTGTGGCGATGTATGTAATATCCTGCGGCGCACTGTCTCCTAGGAGATGTGTGTCATGATTCCCTGGAGTCAGTGGGCATCGCAAGATATCGCTGCCCGTTGTGATGGCAACCAGACATACTGTCGGCCTTATGCTCTGCATACAATGCGCATGCACTAAATCCAGAGGTGCATGCTGGGTAGCCAGCAGCACCGTATGCTGGAAGAGAGTCCGAGTGGGCTTCACATGCCCACAATGAAGATGGAAATGCTCAAGAAGATTAAATATCTAAGGTAACTACATTCTAAAAAAACATGTACACCAAAGGGAATTTAAAGTGGCTGTAAAACCTTTACAACCACTTTTCACTAACAGGTAAGCCTATAATAAAGCTGTAGCTCACGTGGACTTGTACCTGCACGGTTTAGGAGATATCTCCTGTATCAGCATGTACATCATCAGCAAATGTGCACTGAAGCAATGGCTCGTTCGTGTCGTTGTTTCAGCTGACGTGTCATTACTGGTGGCTCCCGTGCGCATGTGCGGGAGTGACATGTGGGAGTGTGGGAGTGGCTCTGATCAATCACAGTGCCGGAGTTCGCCATACCTGGAAATAACTCCAGGAGACATGTCGCTGGGCAGAGCAGTCTGTCGGGACCACTGCGGGGGCTTCAATCTAAGGTGAGTATTTCATAATGAGCTAGTATGCTATGCATACTAGCTCATTATGCCTTTGCCTTGCAGGGTTTTTTTTTGGGGGGGGGGGGTTAACCACTTTAATTGGAGAAATTAGTTCAAAAATATGTGCTCAGTGCTCCTCTTTAAGGAGCTGTAAAATATACAGAAGAACTGAGAGGAAAATAAATGTAGTGGGAAGTCCACGAAACAAGCACAGGAAACGTCTGGCTATTAAAGGTAAAAGAACATAGAAGTAGTAGCAGTACTAGGGTGGAAAAAAAGTGTAGCAGTGCCCCCAGTGCTTGGCCAGACATTCACTTCCAGACACACATTGCCAGACAATGAAGAGTCCTTCAGCTTGTTTTTGTTGTTTTTATTTATGGGATTTAACTTGGATGGGGAAAGGGGACATTGGATGCCCAAATAATTGATCTTATTGAATTGAACAAACAATTTTGGATCTATATTGGCAGTCTCTAAAGCTCCTTACTCATCCTGCACATCCCTTGAGTCTTCACTTTCTCTACTGTGCTATCCTAGATTCCTGTCACAGTTAGCACATGGTTAGGGCTCACTCTGAAAAAGTCAGAACTATTCAATAGCTGGCATTTGCTGGCAGGGTTCTGCAGACCCCTTTGGTGTAGCAACCATTAGCCATGAAAATAAGTACTTTTGTGCTAACTGAATCTTGGTGGACTACTGATCCCAGAAAGTCCTGTGCAACTCCTGCCAACCCTCTTGGCTGCAGCGACTCAAACACCAGCAAAATCACAGTCTTTCCCTCTGGCTTCACATCAAATCCTGGCATGTCTCTCCCAGATCTCCACACTGTGCCTGTCACTCATCGACCCGGAATGGATCCCTTCTAGGGATTTTCCCAGCAATGCTCCCACTGTCCTCTTTCCCTGCTCCTGTTCAGGACACCATGAGATAGCTTTTGTATGAAAGGGTTCCTTTCCAGCTCCCGAGCTCCAGACCCAGAGTTCCCCCCCCCCAGAAAGGGGGCTCTCCGACAGGGCCACTACATCACTAGTTCTTCCACCTGACAACTCCTCCCACAGAAAAAAGAATGGAGGGCGCACCGACCTAGTGTGATACTGTTGCACAATTTTTATTAAAATACTAAAATCAATAGTTATACTCACAAAATGAGTTAGAAACAAGCTTTAAAAGACAATCCAACAGCGCCAGCAGAACAGGACGGTTGCTTCAGTCTAAAAAGGTATCTGACCGATAATCAGGCTAGGCTTACGTTTCGGGGGCGTACCCCTTTCCTCAGAGCCCTGGTGGTCTGCACTGCTCCCTCACTATGCAGCTTGTCAGAATATATACACACACACATATACACAGAGAGGTGAAAAGAGCATGTGCTAGAGGGTCACAGGTCACCCCGCCCACAGGGAGGTCTATTGGCAAAGCTCCCCCCATTTTAAAATTAACCCTTGGATGTACGATCCCTATATCCCACAGACTTGGCATGGTCTTACCGATGGGTATCCCATAATCCAAAGATTCGCCAATTTTGAAGGGAAGGGGGATGAGGGTGTATGGAGAAATACATCCATTTTCAGGTGTCAGAGGTGTTATCTTTGAAAGTGCACATACCTTACATATCCTGAGGCAGTGCCCTCCTTCCCTTCACATTTCATTATCCCAAAGTCATCCACATGGGCTGGAACGCACGCCACCTATTCTGAAGTGGCTGCGTTCCAGCACTACACTGCCTCGGGCATCGTCATCCTCTCTGCGCATGCGCGTACCACACGACAGCGCGATGCACGGCGCATCGCGACGTGCGTCACGCCGCCCACGGCGCCGACTCGTAGGAAGCGAGTGCGCTCCAGCATCACAAAAAGGATGCAGGTGAATGCGTTCCAGCATCACCATAGGGTGGAAGCGTCACATCCGCCCCTGTGACATTTCTCCTGTTTTTGCGGGGGATAGAGTCGCAAAGCGGTACTCCCTCTAGTGGCGGGAGGCCAGAATGGGGCTTCTAAATGAGAGACCAAAGGCTTCTCAGCACATGCCCTTGCTCCCAAATAGTCATGAAAAAAATATATATAATAAAATATAAGCATAAATGTAATCATAAATATAGATATCATCATTATCATCGTCCGTGGAATTAGTGTCAGCACCTGCATGGGTAAACACACACCTGCTCCTACATGAAATGGATGGGCTGGACCAGATGTCATTTTGTTAATGTCATCTATAGTTATAGGTGAATACCAAACATGAGCTCGCTCAAATACATAATAAAATAAAATAATTAATTAATTAAAATTTGATTTAAAAATAAAAACTGCTTGAAGCGATAGTCCATAGGTCCAGTATATGTTACAGCATAACGTACGCATATACCCATATATACACACGTGCATATAGAGGTAACGTGCACATGCATATCAATAGATACACACGTACATAGACCGCAAAAAATGAGTAAAATTGGATTAAAAGACACTCCCTTTAAAGCAATACCCAGAATACAAACACCCACACATACATACATATACAATGTATGAGAGACATGTTAGCGGCACAGCCGGCAGACTATATATTCATTTGCTCGCTCTCATATCTATCCAAACATAGACAGTGTAGAATGCCCATGCATATGCTGACGTCCAAATGGACTACATGTGTATACAAACAAATGCATAAGTAAAATGCCAACCCTGCCCGCCTAGCTATCCCAGCCTTGGCACCATGGCTGGTGTATACTAGCTTGCAGCCCACTAATACATTTTACCCTAGGTGGCGGCAGACAGGCTGAAACTTAATCTGTGAGGGAACTACCACCTAATATCTACATATAGTACAATACAATGGGTAGTTTAGATTGTTACTTCCTCCCTCTATGGCTTCTTAGAGGCCTCCCCAACCATATAGTACGGTTATCTACGAGATATTCAAATTTAATTATTTATTTCTATTTTGTTTTTTGCTTTTTACTTATGTGATGGTGTGTAATTCTATCTCTTCATTTAACCCTTTCGGAACCATAGTTCCAAGGGTGAAAATCCAAAAGGCCTCTCTTTTACAAAGAATTTGGTATTTTTTGCCGCTATCTAGATTGTTTTGAATGGCCTCTATACCAAACACTCTAAGGCCTTCCACTCCACCATCATGAACTTCCTTAAAGTGTCTTGGTATTGACCCCTTTTCCTTTTTTGTTGCAATGCTGCTCCTATGCTCGTTCATCCTAGTTCTTAATTGACGTGATGTTCGTCCTACATACAGTAGACCACATGGACATAGGATGCCATATATAACGTATGAAGTTCCACAATTAATGAATTGTTTGATCGTGTGACATCTTCCATCTGTACCAGTAATATCTCTTTTCCTATGGTGCATATGTGTACAGTTGCCACAACTGCTTACGCCACATCTATAGCTTCCTTTCTGATCGAAAATTGTGGTCCAGGGCCCTTTCAATCCTTCTCCTTTGTTCATTTTCTTTACTCTACTAGGAGCAATCATACTTCTCAAGTCTTTGGGCCTTCTAAAGACCAAATTGGGACGAGACGAGATACATGTCTCTAGAAATGGATCGGCAGCCAGAATCTTCCAGTTTTTCTGGAAGATTTTATGTATGGTCGGGGCCCTATTGTTATACCTAGTGCAGAACCGTACTGTAGAGATTTCTTTTTCTGCATAGCTCTTGATTTTGTCGCTTTTTGGTGCATCCTCTTTATAGAGCTGGAGATATTTTTGGAAGGCTTCCTCTATATGTGCCTGCCCATATCCCTTTTCTTTAAATTTCTCTCTCAGGATCTGACTTTGTTCTTCGTAATCTTTCTTCTGGGTGCAGGTTCGCTTCAAACGACAGAACTGGCCAAATGGAACATTTTTAATCCATCTTGGGTGGTGCTGGCTCGATGCATGCAGGTATGAATTTCCTGCACTGGGTTTGAAGTGGGTTCTTGAGGTGATCTTACCACTGTCATCAGCCCTCAATTCCAAATCTAGAAACACTAATGATTCTTTATCTACTACATGTGTAAATGAAATGCCAAACGGATTATTCTCGCAGTGTGTCAGGAAACCCTCTAGATCTTCATCACTGCCATTCCATATGATAAGAATATCATCGATGTATCGTGCATACAGGACCAGGTGTTTTCCGAAAGGGTTGTTGTGCCAAATGGATTTATACTCCCAGTAACCCATAAAAAGGTTCGCATAGCTGGGAGCAAACCTGGCCCCCATAGCAGTACCTCTTATCTGTCGGTAGAAGCAATCCAAGAAGGAGAAATAGTTGTGGGTCAAAGTATACTCTATACAATTTTGAATAAATTGTACTCCCACAGCAGGCTGACCATGAGTATATATAGGAGGCCTCCCCCCTGCCAATCCTAGTTGGGGATTGGTCAGGGCTCCCCGATACACTCCATGCCACTCCAAACCTCTGCCCTGCCCCTTTACCAGAAATTTCCAGAAACAGGGGAGGCACCAGAGAGATGAAGTGCATGTCAGTCACCTGCTGCTACTCTCAAAACCACTCCCAGCCCCCATATCAAAACAAACAGGCCTAGCTCACTGCTAAGCCAGCCTAAATGTACCTGCACTGACTGAAAAAAAAAATACTACCTCTACAGAATGAAATTTACACTGCAGAGAAATATAAGTCTGCCTGAAATTCTGCTTTAATTCTCTCATATCGTCCATCATTATTTCAGACCCTCTGGATTCTGTGCCTCATAGTGCCATTTCATCTCGTCCGATGCCACTATTATGCCTCAGTCTAGGCATGCAGCCCTGAATCTGTCAGTCTCTTTCCCTTCATCTGCCTGTATCTCTCTGGCTGTGCAGCTTATGGGTCATAGACACGGCACTTCAAACTCCTATACATTGCGTCTGTACAGTCCTCATGCTGTGTGCAGTCCTTCCTCACCTTTCCTATATTTTTCAATTATTCTCCATTTTTATACCCCCTGTCTGGCTCCAGAGCATGACCAGTATATGATTATTCTGAGATGGTGAGAAAACTGGAACTGAAAGATCAAAGACGTATCATAATGGATTTTTTTTCAGCTTAAGATATCTTTGTAAAATAGCTATTGATGTTTTTGTTCAGGATCGATGTCATTTATACAGATAACATGTACGAGTGGAAGTAGCAGAAGCACAGTGAGGGGGGGGCAGCTGGTCATCAATTTGAAAAGTTGGTTGAAATAAGGGTTGCCTCCTCACCGAGGGACCAGATCTATCAACTTTTCTGATTTCTGTAGTCAAATAATGCATTAGGAACATGTGTTCATTTTACAAGTCCCTTGTAAATCTAGATTTAACTGTGCAAGAGATCACCAGGGTGCAACATGCTTTTTTTTGTTAAGAAGAAAACTTAGCTGGGGCCCTTTAAAATGTAAGGTTTAAAGAGTTCAGGGTTTAGTAGTAAGTAACGCAGAGTGCAGGGGTCAGGGTTAAGTAATGTAGAGTTCAAAGTTCTGTAACATGTAATGCAGAGTTCAGGGGACAGGAGTAAATATTGCAGAGAGTTCAGAGGTCAGTAGTATGTAATGCTGAGTGTAAGGGCCAATAGAAACTAATGTAAATAGGTATGTAAGCTACAGTGCAAAGGTCTGGAGTACATACCGCTGAGTGCAGGGTTCATGAGTATGGAATACACACAGTGCAGACATCAGCTATAGGTAACAAGGAGTGCAGGTATCATTATTATGTAATGCAGAGTGCAGAGATCAGAAGTACACACACATATCTGCAT
Source organism: Rana kukunoris (assembly GCA_029574335.1). Taxonomy (NCBI): domain Eukaryota; kingdom Metazoa; phylum Chordata; class Amphibia; order Anura; family Ranidae; genus Rana; species Rana kukunoris. Next base: position 369,554,262 of record CM056051.1, read on the forward strand.
TTTAGGCAACAGAAAACTGCCGTTCCTTTTTAAAACACTGCAAGCCCCCCTGTATAGCTTTTTGCCCCCCTGGCATCAACCTTCTCACTGCCTTTTCACCCACTTCCAACCTGGAAGGACCTGTCCCCCTGGACCTACCAGACAGAGGCATATCTAGCGAAAATAGCACCTATGGCAAGCACTGAGACTGCGCCCCTGTTGAGACATTTGAAACCCATCTTTCACATAACCTAACAAAAAAACAGCTAACAAAACTAGTGATATTTATCATCCCTTGTGATACCTTGGGTAGTGACATATCCTCTTTATGGAGAAATCTGGGGTTAAACCCCTTATCCCTCCTCTGCCCCCCAAGGCCAGGTACATGCAGAACCAATACTGAAAGTGATGAAATCTTCATCACTTAAGGCCTCAGTTTTCACAGAGGAGATGGAGAAACTGATGTTCCTTCTTCTTCTTTGTGCGTTGCCAATCCTACCAGATGGAATGGGAGAACAGGAGGGCTGTGGCTGAACGCAGCAGGGATAGTGCTGCCATTGTCCATTAGAAAAGGTGCTGAAAAGGAGATCCTGCCTATGCTTGGGAGGAGGGAAGAAGAGATCCTGGTAAGTGCCTTGCTGCCCAGCCACTCAACAGTGCCCCCTTCATATGGCACCCATGGCACTTGCCATGGCTGCCATACCCTAGATACGCCACTGCTACCAGATACTCCTGTCATCTCTTTACCTATGATGTTTTTCATGATTTGGCAGTGCTGGCTGCACAGGACCTCACTTTGTGTTGTTTGTTGATTGGCTTCAAGGTCTGGTATTCCTGGAGCCTTGAGCTGTTCCTGCCATATTGTCAATTGCCATTCTAATCTGAGAGGCAGTGAGCATGGTCAGGAGCGGGTGGCATGGTAAGGTTGTGATCTATCTGTGAAATGGCCCTGTTCAGTAAGTAGAATAAAATTGTCTGGTTACTAACCCCAGCCCTAAGCATTTGGAAAAAAAACAGTTCTACAACATGCCCACCTCTCCAGCAGCCTGGGACTCCAACCTTCACTTGTTCCAGTGTTGCTAGCCCCTTTAGAATCTTCAGATTTCATTCAATTCCCCCACTGTGTGCTGTTGTTCCTCCTCTGACCTCTACATCAGCAAGGAGTCATAGGATGATATCATTTCCAGAAGTCCCAAATGCTGAAGTTTCTGGCAAATGCTTTAATGCAGGGACAGAAGGATGGTAAGAGATGCATGCCGCCAGAAAATTTAGCATGCTGTGTCTTTTGCCAAGGGTTTAAATCCATAAAAGACAGTATCTTATTGAGTCAACTCCAAACACTCTTTTCTTGGCAAATAATCTGCAGCCTTTTGATTGTTTTTGTGCGGTCTTCAGACCTGGAAGCATCTTGTCTGTGTTTTCCCTACCCAGGTGCATACTTAGACCTGCCATGTGCATAACTTAGAAAAGTATGTAGAGACATGCTCCTGGTCTGTGGCTCTGCATTATGTGATCTGTGGCACAGAGAGAACCATAACTCCAATGAGTAGGCTGTCAAACATAAAATTTGAAACCTTGTAAATTCACTACAAGAAATTTCGTATTTGATTGCAATACCACCATATCTGCATTGGTAGAACAAGAACTGAGTCCAATAAAGAAAATATATTCATTAGACTTGCCCTCTAGACATTTCCTTTAGGCCGCGTACACACGATCAGACATGTCCGATGAAACAGGTCCGACGGATCGTTTTCAACGGACATGTCTGAAGTGGTCTTTTGCTAACTAACTAGGGTTGTCCCGATACCGATACTAGTATCGGTATCGGGACCGATGCCGAGTATTTGCGGGAGTACTTGTACTCCCGCAAATACCCCCGATACCAAAATAGAATACTTCCCCCCGCATATTGCAGCCATGTCCTGTCCTTCATACTTGTAGATATGATGCCGCCGCTGCCACATACCGCCGTTAATCCCCCTGCATTATAGCGTAGCGCGCATTACAAGCTTTCGTTTTGAATACTTGTAATGCCCGCGCCGCCATGTATTGACACTCCCCTTCTCGGGATTGGACGGATCCGTTTAATCCCGAGCAAGGGGGAGTGTCTATGCACGAATCCGCATATAGACACTTCACCTTTCTCGGGATTGGAGGGATTCCTCCAATCCCGAGAAGGGGAGTGTCTATACATGGCGGCGCGGGCATTACAAGTATTCAGAACAAAGGCTTGTACGCTATAATGCAGGGGGATTAACAGCGGTATGCGGAATCATATCTACAGGTATGAGGGACAGGACATGGCCGCAATATGGGGGACATTCATGGCTGCATATGTGGGGGACATACATGGCTGCAATATGGGGGACAAGACATGGCTGCAATATGGGGGACATACATGGCTGCAATATGGGGGACATGACATGGCTGCATATGTGGGGGACATACATGACTGCAATATGGGGGACATGACATGGCTGCAATATGGGGTACATACATGGCTGCATATGTGGGGGACATACATGGCTGCAATATGGGGGACAAGACATGGCTGCATATGTGGGGGACATACATGGCTGCATATGTGGGGGACATACATGGCTGCATATGTGGGGGACATACATGGCTGCATATGTGGGGACATACATGGCTGCAATATGTGGGGGACATACATGGCTGCAATATGTGGGGGGCATACATGGCTGCAGTATGTGGGGGACAGGACATGGCTGCAATATGTGGGGGACAGGACATGGCTGCAATATGTGGGGGACATACATGGCTGCAATATGTGGGGGACATACATGGCTGCAATATGTGGGGGACATACATGGCTGCAATATGTGGGGGACATGGCTGCATTTGGGGGCACATTTAAAAAAAGTATCGGTATTCAGTATCGGCGACAACCCTAGTACTAACCATCGAACCTGTCCGACGGACAGGTTTCCAGCGGACAAGTTTCTTAGCATGTTTAGAAACTTTTGTCCGCTGGAAAACTGTCCGATAGGCCGTACACACGATCGAACATGTCCGCTGAAACTGTTCTGTGGACCAGTTTCAGTGGACATGTTCGATCGTGTGTACGCGGCCTAATGCCGCGTACACACGATCACTTTTTGTGATGAAAAAAAACTACGTTTTCAAAAAACGTCATTTAAAATGATCGTGTGTGGGCAAAACGTTGTTTTTTGTCTTCAAAAAAACGTGTCATAAAAAGTGATCCTGTGTGGGTAAAACAACGTTTTTAAACCCGCGCATGCTCAGAAGCAAGTTATGAGACAGAGTTTCAATGGAACAGAGTGCCGTCGAACGAGGTGTACGTCACCATGCTTTGCTAGAGCATTTTGGAAAAACGATGGTGTGTATGCAACGTCGTTTTGGAAAATGAAGTTTGAAAAACGTCGTTTTGTTTCGTCACATAAAACGTCGTTTTTTTTTTCATCACAAAGAGTGATCGTGTGTACGCGGCATTAGAGTTTTTTTATGTATAGGGCAAAGTTCTTATGAAATGCCACTTCATGATGATTTTTTAATATATACCAACGAACGTGACATTTTTCCTTTAGAGCCCAATGAAGCCCTCTCCTTTCCTAATATAAAAATTACTTATTCTAAAAGAACTTTAATAAGTTGTAACATATGTAGCAAAAAGATAACAAAGCATTACGAAGAAAGAAAATTATTGGTACAATTTTTGAGTTTTATTTAAAAAAAAAAAAAATGGTATAATGTAAAGCAATAAATGAAAATAGGAAACTTTTGAAGTATTATTTGCATCTATTAAAATATACAAATTTAGGCTTCAAGCCAGCCAGGCTCAGCTTCTATGTTCACCCTAATAATCATTTTCTACCTCTAGCTGTTGTACTAGTTTATATTATCTTCTAAAGTACCACATAAGCAGAAATTAGGTCTCTTGCTGAATTGGTAGTATTTTACTTAAATACCAGCAAATACAACAGAAATATCACAGCTACTAGCTGGACAAGTTTTTGCATCAAGAGGTGAAATTTTGCTGTTGTATTTAAATACAATTCTGACAATTCAGCAAGAAACTTCTTCTAACCATCTTCTGAATTTTGCTTGGACTTGGTCAAGTTATAGGATCCCAATGAATAATGCCCACCTGGAAATACCAGATATTTCTCATCACTTTCTGCATACTGTACCTCCCAACTGTTCCTGATTTCGAGGGATTGTCCCTGATTTGGAGCAATGTCCCTCTGTCCCTCTTTCCACCTCATTTGTCCCTCATTTTGGTCTGATCTACAGTTGCAATAAAAAGTATGTGAACCCTTTTGGAATGATATGGATTTCTGCACAAATTGGTCATAAAATGTGATCTGATCTTCATCTAAGTCACACATAACACACAAAGAATTAAACGCCATGTTTTTATTGAACACAGCATGTAAACATTCACAGTGCAGGTGGAAAAAGTATGTGAACCCCTAGACTAATGACATCTCCAAGAGCTAATTGGAGTGAGGTGTCAGCCAAATGGAGTCCAATCAATGAGATGAGATTGGAGGTGTTGGTTACAGCTGTCCTGCCCTATAAAAAACACACACCAGTTCTGGGTTTGCTTTTCACAGGAAGCATTGCCTGATGTGAATGATGTCTCGCACAAAAGTGCTCTCAGAAGACCTACGATAAAGAATTGTTGACTTGCATAAAGCTGGAAAGGGTTATAAAACTATCTTCAAAAGCGGTAAGACAAATTGTCTATGAATGGAGAAAGTTTAGCACTGCTGCTTCTCTCCCTAGGAGTGGCCATCCTGTAAAGATGACTGCAAGAGCACAGCGCAAACTGCTCAATGAGGTGAAGAAGAATCCTAGAGTGTCAGCTAAAGACTTACAAAAGTCTCTGGCACATGCTAACATCCCTGTTAGCGAATCTACGATATGTAAAACACTAAACAAGAATGGATTTAATGGGAGGATACCGCAGAGGAAGCCACTGCTGTCCAAAAAAAAAAAACATTGCTGCACCTTTACAGTACAAGAGCACCTGGATGTTTCACAGCAGTACTGGCAAAATATTCTGTGGACAGATGAAACCAAAGTTGAGTTGTTTGGAAGAAACACGCAACACTGTGTGTGGAGAAAAAGAGGCCAGCACACCAACATCAAAACCTCATCCCAACTGTGAAGTATGGTGGTGGGGGCATCATGGTTTGGGGCTGCTTTGCTGCGTCAGGGCCTGGACGGATTGTTATCATCAAAGGAAAAATTAATTCCCAAGTTTATCAAGACATTTTGCAGGAGAACTCAAGGCCATCTGTCCGACAACTGAAGCTCAACAGAAGATGGCTGTTGCAACAGGAAAACAACCCAAAGCATAGAAGTAAATCAACAACAGAATGGCTTAAACAGAATAAAATATGCCTTCTGGAGTGGCCCAGTCAGAGTCCTGACCTCAACCCAATTTAGATGCTGTGGCATGACCTCAAAAAAGCAATTCACACCAGACATCCCAAGAATATGAACTGAAACAGTTCTATAAAAAGGAATGGTCAGGAATTACTTCTGACCGTTGTGCACGTCTGATCTGCAACTACTGGAAACATTTGGTTGAAGTTATTTCTGCCAAAAGAGGTTCAACCAGTTATTAAATCCAAGGGTTCACATACTTTTTCCACCTGCACTGTGAATGTTTACATGGTGTGCTCAATAAAAACATGGTAACATTTAATTCTTTGTGTGTTATTAGTTTAAGCAGACTGTCTATCGTTGTGACTTAGATGAAGATCAGATCACATTTTATGACCAATTTGTGCAGAAATCCATATCATTCCATAAGGGTTCACATAATTTTTCTTGCAACTGTATATATTTGTATATATAATGTACCTTTTATCTATCAAAGAGTAATTTCCAGCGCTAAACCTTTCATCTGATTTCTAAATTGCTGCATCTGTAAATTCCGAAAGCCAATATAAAGGAATAGTAGTGGTAAAAAAAAGTGCTTGTGGGTTTAACCAATCTTGTTTTTTGTACAATTCTCATTTAAGGGGGCGTGGTAAGGGGTGTGTTCTATGCCGGCATACTTTTGCTGATAGGTGTCCCTCATTTCTATTTAAAAAAATTGGGAGGTATGCATTCTGGAGTTAAGGAAAGGTGAGTATATCGGTGGCTGCAGAAGAGGGGCTGGACACTGAAGTTATTTATTGACATAACTAATTCCAATCTAATGAAAAATGGGCATTAAAAATCTAGAACATTCTCTATTTTTTCTCGTCATTTTTCACATCGTCATTTTTCACATCGTCATTTTTCACGTCGTTAAAAACGGTCGTGTGTACGTGGCATTACACTTACTGTACATCTCACTGTACTTTCGCAAGATAATTTCTGGATCTCTCCTTTCAAGTGTACTTATTTCTTTGCCTTACATCTGCAAAGCAAAGGTTCATATAAAGGTAAATTGACTAGAACTGCTGAATTTAGCACAGCTCTAATGTATCCTTCTTAGAAGTTTATTTTTGATTTTATTTGTTGCTTGGATTTACACTTTAATGATCAATCCATCCAAAAGTGATGTTTCACTTATAAGTGAAATCTGGTTTCTCATATTGTGACTGTGGTAATGATATATATCCTCTCTATAGTTTCTAGTTGTGATCCAGCCCAGCTTAAAGTTTTGCGTGTCCTTGTCCACCTTAGGGCCTATAGTACGATATATCTAAAGCTAAAACAAAAAAATGGAAAACATACATAATGGTTAAAACCCTTTTTTTTTTTTTTAGCTATGTGTGTAAAATTGAGATTTTTCTGTACTCCCTGTCCTGTAGACACAGCATGTAGTTGGAGATGGGAACAAGTGTCCTCATTGGAAGATTTCCTCTTTATTTCTGTTCTGGTAACTCCAAATTTTTGAATTTTTCGCATTTTCTGTTGTGGTGACACCAGGACTAATAGAGTGAATCTTCCTAGCAGGCATATAGGTGAACACATGTGAAGGTTACATTTTGTTATAAAAAAGTTGATATTCTTGTTTCCCCATGGAAAATCTACAAATATAAAATTATGTTTCCTTGTGAGCATTCAATAGTAATCTGCAGATAACTACAAGTTTGTTTTGCCATATTTTGCTGTTTTCATACTTAAATACTTTATTGTATTGTTGAATGTGTTCTTCATTATCTCTCCTTTTCACTGCTATTTTTCCTTATCTGTTATGTTTTTTTCTAAACTCTTTTATTAAAGACCATTACACCAAAAGAACACGTCTGCATTTACAAAAGAGCTGCAGAAACATTCATAAATATATATGTGGATGTTTTTTATAGCTGATTGAACCTGAATGTACTGCAGATAAAGTTTTGTGTGAGAGGATATGTTCCTGTTCACAATGAATTTTTGTCAGCCCTCCAATGAAAGGGAATCCTCTGTTTTCTAATGTATGCAGCTCACGGCTGATAATAGAAGACAATTAGACAATAATAACAAGCACTAAGCTATAAATGTGGATAAAAGTGTATAAAAAGGTGAACAAAATGGAAAGTTTCCTGGTAAAATAATTACCCTAAGTTTAATTTTCTCAGTAACTCCAGTTTTCCTCACTATACTGATCCTGAATAACTCCTAAATAACTCCATTGCAGCATCAGTCCTACCTTATAGGACCCCTCTGACATTCAGGCTGATCTAGTGCATGAGTTCTATAACTAGCCTACCCAACAATCTGGGAAGAATCCTATGCTGCCTTAAAGTTAATCAGAAAAGGAAAACTATGATAAATATTTGATAATTAACATCCTGTTTTCTTAACACCATGGCAACATAGTTTTAATCGCAGCTCTTTGCTGACAGAAATTTAGGCCACTATAACAAACCGTAGTGAGCCAAAAACGATTTAAAGGAGGACAGTCACCACATTACAAATGTCCTCCCTGCACCACGTGGCAGAAAGTCTACCATGAAGTTGACATACTGCTGGTTGATTGTGTTGTAAGCTTGTTGGGTAGGCAGCATGATCCATGATCCTGTTCTTGCCAGAGAAAGTTACAGAGATATGGTATAAATCTCTAATTAAAGCTGTAGCTCTTGAGTAATCTAGTGTCCTGCCTTCAACTAGGGATGAGCCGAACACCCCTGGGTTCGGTTCGCACCAGAACCTGCGAACAGACCAAAAGTTTGTGTGAACTTTAGAACCCTGTTAAAGCCTATGGGACTCGAACGTTATTGTACTAAAAAGTGTTTGGGGACCCGGGTCCTGCCCCAGGGGAGTGTTTTGGGCCCTGAGTCCTGCCCCAGGGGACATGTATCAATGCAAAAAAAGTTTTAAAAAATGGCAGTTTTTTCAGGAGCAGTGATTTTGATAATGCTTAAAGTGAAACAGTAAAATTGAAATATTTCTTTAAATTTCGTACCTAGGGAGGTGTATAGTATTCCTGTAAAGTAGCGCTTGTTTCCTGTGCTTAGCACTGTCCCTGCACAAAATGTAATTTCTGAAGAAAAAAAGTCATTTAAAATCACTTGTGGCTTTCGAATCCACTTGGGAACCGTGGGCCTTATTCGTGGGCATCTCATTGATACCAGGAGTTCCTGTTGTAAGATCGAACCAATTAGTTGCCCCCCCGGTCAGGGCACCGTAGACTGGCTCTTCTTTCTCTTCTCTCCTCCCTCCTTTCCCCCCTCTCTAATTTCCTATGTCCTCTCTTTTGTGGAATTCTAGTTCCACTCTATATGATTTTTTTATCAATGGGTTACATATTCTATTTGTGTTTTGTTGTCCATTGACCCTTGAATAGGCGAGAAACCTACACTACTACAGGATTTGCATGACTGAGCCGAAGCCCTATTCTCTCCTGATGGTCCTTGGGGACTCACTCCAGCATAGTATAGCTCCCATCGTGGATGCTGGGGTGACCTCTCTGGGCTTCGGAGGTCTCCTATGGTATTACTGTTTCAGTTTTGGCACTAGGTCTCTTGCTTTAGAAGTTGGTCTCGTCCTGTTACCTTATATCACATTGTGCCTGAGTGACCCCTTCTTCCGGTCTATGTTTGACCTACGTCTTTGGAGGGTAACATATTCTCGGAAGTGATGCAGTTCATTGTACTATGTTCTTATTACTTGTAACCCTTTTACAATGTTTTGTTCATGTCTTTTGTGTTTCTAAACTCAATAAAACTTTTTGAAACTAAAATCACTCGTGGCTATAATGAATTGTCCGATACCAGCAATACAGAGAAAGTCATTCATAAAAAAAAGAATGCCTGGGGTTCCCCCAAATTCAATTACCAGGCCCTTCGGGTCTGGTATGGATATTAAGAGGAACCCTGCGTCAGACCTTTAGGTCTGGTATGGATTTTAAGGGGAACTCCACCCCAATTTTTTTTTTTAAATGCCGTGGACCTCCCACGCATTTTTTTTTTATGAATGACTTTTCTCTGTATTGCTGGAAGCCGACAATTCATTATAGCCACGAGTAATTTTAACTTACTTATTTTCTTTCCTTCAGAAATGACACTTTGTGCAGGGACAGTTCTAAGCATGGGAAGCAAGCGCTGCTTTACAGGCATACTATTTTTTTTTCCATACATTTTTATTGAGTAAAAATAGTACAAAAGACAACGGGACTATACATTTTGTGCACAAAAAATGTTATACAGACCAGTACAAAAACTTTTAAAGTTTTGGGCAGAAAAATAGGAATGGTGCAAACATTATGCATTTAAAATAGACTGAAGTTTGCTTGAAGTGATGGTATAGGATACTATTTCTCCTATATTTTTGTATACGTACTTAGGATTTGGGGAGGGGAAGGGTTGGCATGTGTGGGAGGGGGGGGGGTAAAGAAAAAAAAAAGGGAGGAACTGAACTATTAGAAAGGGCATATGATGCGCGTATGATAAGAAAAACAGCAAAGCCATCAATCTCTGTGTAGTCAGATCTGAGGTTCAGGTGATTACAAGTTATAGGCTTTGCATTCTGGGGTGTTTTTAAACTCTAGCCATGTGTACCAAGTCGCAATAAATGTAGTAATCTGTTCCTGTGCAGTGCTGATGAGTTCTTCGATTCTTTCAATGTTGATTAGCCTGCAAAACCACTCTATCTTTGTTGGTGTGATAGTTGATCGCCAGTGACATGGAATGCAGTGTCTGGCAGCGTTTATCATGAACATTGTGAGGGATTTCAAGTGTCTCCTTCTGGGGATTGAACTATGGTGTAGCAGGTATTGTGCCGGTTCAAATCTGAGATCATCTAAGGTGATTGAAGTCATAGTCTCATGAACCATTTTCCAGAAGACTTGGATTAATGGGCATGACCACCAAATGTGGAGCATCGAGCCTTCCCCACCATTGCATCTCCAACACTTGTTAGAAATTTGGGATGAAAACTTATGGAGCAAAGTAGGAGTTCTGTACCATCTGGTAACAATTTTAAAGCCACACTCCTGGGTGGCAACATTTATAGATGGTGCCTATAGATGGTTTCCCACTCTGTTTGTGACAAGTTCAGGTTGAGGTCTTTTTCCTATGCCAGACACGACGCGCTGGAGAAGTCCGCAACGGTCTCAAATAGTGAGTTATACAGTAAAGAGATGGTGTGTCTGTGAGGTTTATTTTGTGAGGTCTCTAAAACTGTGGGGGGTCTTGACCAGATACGGATAGGTGTCTTCGTAGTCAAGAAATGTTTGATTTGCAAGTATTGCCAATGTGAAAATACATTTGACTTCAAATCTCTGTTTAATTCATCTCTAGTTAGTAAGGTACCAGACTTAACAAAGTGCAAAATCAGTTTGTCCCTGTGGGGCCAAGTCCTGGGAAAGAAGTTACGTTCCAGCCCAGGAGGAAAATCAGGATTGTTGTTTAGAGGGGTAAGTGGGCCTAACCATGGTGACGGGCAGAATACCTTAAATGTGGTAAGAAATATTTCTAAGGTGGGGCCAATGAGCGGGTGATGCTTGGCAGCTGCAGGGTGATGTTTCGGGTGAATCCAAGGAAAATTCCTGACTGGTTGAATAAATTGTGAGTGTTCTAATGTGACCTAGTCCTTTATTAAGTGATGGTTGTTCCAATCAACTATTCTCACTAGAAGGGCTGCTTGGTGGTACTTACACAGATCCGGGAATGCAATCCCTCCCTTGTGTTTGGGTAAATTCAGCCTCGTAAATCTTAACCTTGGAGATTTGCCTCTCCAAATAAAAGAAGAGCAGGCTTGTCGAAAGGAGACAAAAAAAGGCAGGAGGAAGTTTAATAGGAATGATTTGCATAGCGTAGAGAAAGTGGGGTAGTATTGCCATTTTAATAAGCGAGGCCCTGCCAAACCAAGAGACATTCAAGCAGTTCCATCTCTTGAGATCTTCTTTAGATTCCTTAAGAATTGGGGTAAAGTTTAGTTTGAATAAATCAGATAGGGTTTTGGGAATTTCAATTCCCAAGTCAGTAAAGGAATTTTCCGCCTAAGTGAAAGGGAAGTTTCTCTTACAAAGGTCTATCTCGCCCGGGGATAACGTAATATTCAACGCGGTTGACTTTGAGTGGTTGATTTTTAAATTAGATGCTTGGAAATGTTCTAAGTCTTGTAATAGATTGGGTAGGGATATGTGGGGAAGTGAAAGGAAAAGAAGCATGTCCTCCGCAAATGTGGCAATCTTGTACATTTTAGCATTTATTTGGATCCCCTTGATATCTGGGTTTTCTCTTATTCTATTTAACAATGGTTCCAATGTCAGTACATACAATAAAGGGGAGAGGGGACAACCCTGTCTAGTTCCATTTCGGAGTTTGAAGGCGTCCGACAGGTGGCCATTGATGCGTACTTTTGCCAACGGGTTTACATAGAGGGCTTGAATATATGATCTCATTAAGGATGGGATACCAATATGTTTCAATACCGCGTTCATATAGTCCCAGGCCACTCTGTCGAACGCCTTCTCAGCGTCTAGTGACAGAAAAAAAACTTTAACTTTGTTAGAGGTAAGCCAATGGTGAATATTTAATGCTTTAATCGTGTTGTCGCGCCCCTCCCTGCCTGGGATAAACTCTACCTGGTCAAGGGAGATGAGGGAAGGTAGCAGTGGGATAAGTCTGTTTGCTAGTATTTTGGGGTATATCTTAACATCCACGTTGATCAGTGATATTGGTCTATAGTTTGTAACCTGGGTAGGATCTTTTCCTTCCTTGGGGATTACAGATATATGGGCTTCTAGTAGCTGAGCTGGTGGGTTTTGTTCAGAGTGGAGGGCTCGGAAGGTTTTTAGAAATCTGGGTTTCAATATATCTGTGAAAGTCTTGTAATACAGTAGAGGTAGAATGTCTGGTCCTGGGGCTTTCCCTACCTTCATGTCTTTATTAGCTTTGTCAAATTCGCATTCCGATATAGGCGCATCAAGATCTTGGGCTACGTTTTCTGGTATTTTTGCTGGGCTGTACTTTTGTAGGAAATCTTCGATAAGTTGTGTTCTTTTATTCGTATTATGTGGGCATTTCGGGTTAGAGGGTAAATTATATAAAGTTTGATAGTACAGTTCAAATTGCTTGGCTATCTCTTCATTAGAGGAGTGTATTTTGCCTGTGTTGTCTCTAAGTTTGTGGATTGTGGCAGCTGCCTTTTTATCTTGGAACGATTTTGCTAATAGTTTACCGCTTTTGTTGCCTTGTTCGTAATATATTTTATGACCCAGTATGTACTGTCTTTTAGTCTTTAAACTTAATTCTTCAGATAGGGATAGTCTGGCATTCGTCAGTTCTTCCAGGGTCTGTGCTGCAATAGTTTGTTTGTGTGCTGCCTCCAACGTCTGTATTTTAGCGATCAAGGATTTAATCCTTGACTGCTAATCCTTTTTCTTTACAGGCATACTATACACCCCCTAGGTACGAAATTTAAAGGAATATTTCACTTTTATTGTTTTGTATTGATACATGTCCCCTGAGGCAGGATCCAGGTCCCCAAACACTTTTTATTACAATAACTTGCATATTAGCCTTTAAAATTAGCACTTTAGATTTCAAACGTTCGAGTCCCATAGACTTTAACAGGGTTCTAAAGTTCATACAAACTTGCCGCGAACACCCCAAATAGTTCGCTTTTCGGCGAACAGGCAATGTTTGAGTCGAACATGAGTTCTACTCGAACTCAAAGCTCATGCAGACCAGTTTCATCGGACCAGTTCGATGGTGTGTATGGCCCATCAGACCATTGTCCATCAGACCAAAGTTTTAAAACATGTCCGTCGGACAGGTTCGATGGTTAGTACTCAAAAGCATCGGACCAAAAACCCACGCATGCTCAGAATCAAGTCGACGCATGCTTGGAAGCATTGAACTTCATTTTTTCATCACGTCATTGTCTTCTACGTCACCGCGTTCTGGTCTGATCGGATTTCGGTCCGATGGTGTGTACGCACATCAGACAAGTTCAGAGTTGTCTGATGAAAACAGTCAGTCTGACAAGTTTCATCAGACCGGTCTGATCGTGTGTACAGGGCCTTAAAGAAATTGAATAACTTTTGGGAGTACATTCCTTGAAACATTTTACCTGCTGATACTGGAATTACTGTCCCTTGAGATAGTTTATTGTCACTGGAGCAAGAAATTTGTGTTGGCACAAGTTGTGGAGGACATGGCCTGAAGAGCTTGTCCTGAGAGTCTAAGAATTTGAGGCCACCCACAACAAAGAAACTTTGTCCCTCTTTGTCTCATCAGAAGCTTGTCCTTAAGCAGTAACAATTCATGCCAATGGCCTGTTCCGTGGACAATGTGATTGATGATGAAATCACAATGTGGGACATGTTTTTTTATTTATTCATTTACAGTTGTTTTTTTTTATTATTTTTTTGTGAATAAGTAGGAGTTTCAAATTCCAAACATGTTCTGCCCTCACAACCAAACAGTCAGGGTAGTGGGGAAGAGGCCCATATCCTCATCAACATGTGTGACTACTTGTTGGTCTTTGTAAACCTTAACAAAGTAGGATTTTCTCAGAGATGTGCCTGCTAAGGCACAAGTACCACAGGCCCAGGGTTAATATTTGATTGGGCTAAATGACAAAAGGCCATTATTCAACTTTAAATATATCTGACAGGAAATGATGCCCCTTACCTGTTTGACAAAGGCTGGCAGCACTGTTCCAATAATGGCTGGGGGCAGGACATCGATGATCGGTTATCTCATATACTATACCTGACACAGTAGGACATCCCGCTATGTCATACAAGTGATTTCTGATAATAATCCCCGCTCTGCACAAAGATAGCAGGTAGGGGGGTGGCGGTGTGGCAGGGGGGTGAAGTGGATGGGCGGATTGCTGGCAGGGATCAGAGGAGGAGGAGAAAGGAGAGAGAAGTAGGAAACCTCCTCCTTTGTCATGTGACTTTGGACACAAAGTCGCATGACAAGTCACAGCCCATTTCAATGACACCTGTTTCAATCTATGCAACTTAAAGTTGCAGCGTCTTTGAAAAGGTTCCTGCACTACTTTGATGCAACTTTTGATGCAACTTTTGCCATTTAAATACACATACCAGTATATTGATTTATTAATGAATACCTAGCTGCATTTGTGTCTTGTGCATGATGGGGAATACCTAGCTTCCATGTTATGCTCTCTGTACCTTTTTGAACTGTATCTACAGTGCCATAGTCATGCATCTATCTTCATAAATAACAAATTATTTAAGAATTCTGTTTGATCTATCTGCTTTTTAAATTCATTGATGTATTTGAGAAAACCTGTCACAGTCAAGTAATTGATTTCAGTTGATAAATTTATGTTTGCATATAAAATGTATAAGTATCCTTGTTGCCACATACAGTACAAAGCCATATAATACAAAGCCATGTGAGGTTCTCAGTGGTAAAATTGGGCCTAACAGGGCCGTCTTAATAGCCTCATGGTCCCCTGGGCAAAGTAATGCAGGCCCCAGGGAGTTGGTAACTTGCGGCTCGCTTAGCAGGCCGCATCAAAAGATGTGTATGGCAAGGGGCAGGCGAGTTAACTTTTACTGTCATTACCACAAATGCAGAAGGGGGGAGGATTGGTTAACATTTCACTACCATGACCACCATTGCAGGTGGGGTTGCCTCTCACTGCCACCAATGCATGCCACCCCCTACTCCTGCATTAATGCTAATGGCAGTGAAAGTTAACCTCCCATCCCCCAACCCTGCATCAATGGTAATGAATATTAACCCTTTCCTCGGTCACAGACCTCTCCCCACTGTGATCACTTTCAGTACATGATCACAGGCTCCAGCATCCCACCCTATTGGCCAGGACTTTGCTTGTACTCTGCTCACCAGGGCTTTTTTTTTTCCAGAGAATAGGTGAAGGAACTCAACAACTACACCACTCACCATCAACCTCACCCCCACCTACCCCCACAGGGAGACAGCATTCCTCATCAAATGGTAACTGTGACCAAACTTCACTAACTGTTGGCGAGGGTCCTAATAGGGCATTGTTAAATACTATGAGTACATTATGCACAGGGTGCAGAGTTGAGTTGTGCGCTATATACACAGTGCAGGGTTCAGCAGTGCATTACACACATTGTGCAGAATTCAGGGGTGTGCTACATACAAAGTGCAGAGTTCAGGGGTGTGCTACATACAGAGTGCAGAGTTGAGGATTGTGCTATGTACAGAGTGCAGTGTTCATAAGTGTGTGTCGCACATAGTGCAGAGTAGACATGTGCACACTGAAATATTTTGTTTCGTAATTTCGTTTTCGTCCGAAAAATAAATTTATTTAGTTACTCCCGAAATTTGTTTTTATTCATTTCGTGTTTCGTTAAAAAAAATGCATTAGTCCGAAAATCCAAATTAAGGTTGAATCTGTCATTAAAGGCTTATGGTGTCTGTCGAATGTTCTAAGAAGAAAAAAAAAAGATTCAACAGAATGTCTCTCTATGTCGAATCTTCATGTCTCTCTATGTCGAATCTTCATGTCTCTCTATGTCGAATCTTCATGTCTCTCTATGTCGAATCTTCATGTCACTCTATGTCAAATCTGTCATTGAAGGTTTATGGTGTCTGTCGAATGTTCTAAAAAAAAAAATAAAGATTCGACAGAATCTTTAAAAAATAAATAAAAAATTCACTCTTGATGTCTCTCCATGTCGAATCTTCATGTCTCTCAATGTTGAATCTTCATGTCTCTCTATGTTGAATCTGTCATTGAAGGTTTATGGTGTCTGTCGAATGTTCTAAGAAAAAAAAAAAAAAGGATTCGACAGAATCTAAAAAAAAAAAATTTCGACTCTTCATGTCTCTCTATGTCGAATCTTTTCTTTCTATGCCGACTCTTCTTCATGTCTCTATAATGACGAATCTTTTCTCTCTATGTCAAATCTTTTCTCTCTATGTAGAATAATATTGGACTAATAAAGTTAAGGTTAGGCACATTCGACCATAACGAAAATGAAAATAAAGTATTTGTTTATGTCGGATCTTTTCGTTTTCTGTGCTTTCGTTATCGTTTGTTAAAACGATAACAAAAATACCTGAAATTCGGACGAAAATGCATTTGGACGAAAACGAATGCACATGTCTAGTGCAGAGTTCAGGAGTGCACTATAAACAAAGTGCAGAGTTCAGTAGAGCACTGTATGCAGTGTTCAGGAGTGTGCTATGAACAAAGTGCAGGGTTCAAAAGTGCGCTGTATACAGAGTGCAGGGTTCAGGAGTCCGCTATGCACAGAGACAGAATGCATAGTTCAGAAGTGCATGCTGCACAGAGTGCACAGTTCAGAAGTATGCATTGCACAAAGCGCAGAGTTCAGGAGTGCGCTATGCACTATTAAAAATAATAGTAAGTACTGTAGTACTGAAATATTACAACATTTCACATTTGCCTTGGTGGCCATTAAAGTAAAATAAGGCAACCCTTTTTCCTGTTTTGGATAGAGTAGTGAAGATTATAGCCCCTGTCAGATTTTTTTTTCCTTGATATTTGTGTCACATGAAAATTCCCCTTCAATTCCAGTCCTGTAGCCAAAACAGGAAGCGAGGAAATGCCTCCAAAGTGAGGGAATTCCTGGTCGGCACCAGAACAATTTTTTTCACTGTAAAAATGTACTCTCTATTTCCTTTCTGATGACAACCCACAATTTTGGATTTTCTTTTACTTAGACTCTTGGTGATAAAGGTACACATGACAAATAGAGGCAAGTGAATCTCAATAACTGGGGCACAGACAGCAATAACAGCCTGACAAGTGTTCTAATCCATCTCCAATCTAACTAAAACAAAAATGTTTTGCCTTTAGTTACAGTGCTTGAAAAAGTATTCATACTGTTGCAATTTTCCTTATTTTGTCATGTTACAACCAAAAATGTAAATGTATTTTATTGGGATTTTATGTGATAGACCAACACAAAGTGGCACATAATTGTGAAGTGGAAGAAAAATGGTAAATGGTATTCAATTTTTTTCTTTTACAATTAAATATCTTAAAAGTGTGCAGCGCATTTGTATTTAGCCCCCTTTACTCTGATAGCCCTAACTAATATCTAGTGGAACCAATTGGTTTGAGAAGTCCCTTAAATAGTAAATAGAGTCCCCTTGTGTGTAATTTAATCTCAGTATAAATAAAGCTGTTCTGTGAAGCCCTCTGAGGTTTGTTAAAAGTACCTTAGTGAACAAACAAAATCATAAAGGCCAAGGAACACACCAGACAGATCAGGGACAAAGTTGTGGAACATTTTAAAGCAGAGTTAGCTTAAAATAAATATCCCAAGCTTTGAACATCTCACAGAGCACTGTTCAATCCATTATCCAGAAATGGAAAGAGTATGGCACAACTGCAAACCTACCAAGACATGGCTGTCCACCTAAACTGACTAGCCTAGCAAGGAGAGCATAAATCAGAGAAGCAGCCAAGAGGCCCATGGTAATTCTAAAGGAGCTGCAGAGATCCACAGTTCAGGTGGAAGAATCTGTCCACAGGACAACTATTAGGCCGCGTACACACGATCCAATTTGTCCGCTGAAAACGGTCCGATGGACCGTTTCAGCAGACAAATCCGATCGTGTGTACGGGCTAGCGGACAGATTTGTCCATCGGACAAATTTCAAAGCATGCTTTGAAATTTGTCCGCTACAAACCTGTCCGTCGGATATGTCCGCTGGTTAGTACGGGAAACCAGCGGACATATCCTCCCGCACATGCGTCGTATCCTGTGAATGGATCCGACGCATGCGCGCGGAAGTGTTTACTTCCTGGTGCGGTGACGTGGCGGTGACGTGTCAACGTCACCGCCGCGTCACCGCGCTGTCCGCCGGCGGGGAATTTGATCCGATGGTGTGTACAGCCATCGGATCAAACAGTCCGGCGGACCGTTTCCATCGGATACATCCCATCGCGTGTACAAGGCCTTAGTCGTGCACTCCACAAATCTGGGCTTTATGGAAGAGTGGCAAGAAGAAAGCCATTGTTGAACGAAAGCCATAAGAATTTCCGTTTGTGAGAAGCCATGTGGGGAACAAAGCAAACATGTCGAAGAAGGTGCTCTTTTACTTTTTGGCCTAAAAGCAAAACGCTATGTGTGGCGGAAAACTGACACTGCACATCACCCTGAACACACCATCCCCACGTGAAACATGGTGGTGGCAACATCATGCTGTGGGGATGCTTTTCTTCAGCAGGGACAGAGAAGCTGGTCAGAGTTGATTGGAAGATGGATGGAGCCAAATACAGCGCAATCTTAGAAGAAAACATGTTAATGTCTGCAAAAGACTTGAGACTGGGGCAGAGGTTCACCTTCCAGCAGGACCATGACCCTAGACATACAGCCAGATCTACAATGGAATGGTTTAGATCAGACTTGAAAATTGCTGTTCACAGACACTCTCTATCCAATCTGACAGAGCTTGAGCTATTTCACAAAGAAGAATGGGCAAAATAGTCACTCTCTAGATGTGCAAAGCTGGTAGATACATACTCAAAAATACTTGAAGCTGTAATTTCATTGAAAGGAGGTTCTACAAAGTATTGACTCTGGATGGCTGAATACAAAGGCACACCACACTTTTCAAATATTTATTTGTAAAAAAAAAATGAAAACCATTTATCATTTTCCTTCCACTTCACAATTATGTGCCACTTTAAATTGGTCTATCATAAAAAATTTAAACAATATGGCTGCATTGAACAAACACAGTTTCTGATAATTCTGACACCATAGCACCTAAATTTAAAAACTAGATCACCCACCCCCCCCCCTACTTTCCCTCGTTTCTTCCTGTAGGCACTATACATTGCTTGACATTTCAGTTCATCAGGCAGCTAAGGAGGAAGTTAGCTGTAAACGATAATTATGAAACTTAAGCCACGTACACACTATCAGACTTCCAGCAGTCTTTTCCTTGAAATTTTGTGCGAAGGGGCATTGGCCGTGAACTTTGTATGCATACACACGGCAGAACATTCTCAGCCAACGTACAGCAAATCACTTGGTTTTTCAGCTCTTCTTCTGCTATTGTTGTCTGATGTTTACTATTGGTTTGGAGCATGCTTGTTTGTACTTCAGATTTTAGTCCGATGGATTTGTGTACACACGATTGGATGATCCGACAGAACACATGTTTTTCTTAAAATTTGAGGGCATAAACAGCCAACATTTGTTGTCGGAAAATCCGACAACAATTGTCTGATGGAGCATACAGACGGTCATACTGTCCGATAAAACGCGTCCGTCGGACCATTGTTGTCGGAAAATCCGATCGTGTGTATGGGCCTTTATTATGGGACTTTACAAATTCCAGAATGGCTTAGAAGTGAGACAAATAACGGAAGCTAACTATGTATTCAGTGAAAACTGCAAATGCTACGTGATAACTAGTTTTAAGTACAGTATAACTTGCCCAGATACTAATACATAAAGAGTTCTGAATATGTGTATGTCTATAATTGGTTAAATGAACCAGGAGTTTTCTCCTTAGAGGAAATATGTAACTTGTGATGCAACTGTTAATAATAATACCAAGAACAGTATAGAAGGTGCTCATTCTTTAGAATGCTAGTTCAGCGAGACTTCAGCAATAAATAAAAGGTTTGTTTTCCTAAACGTCTGTGTCCAGAGTCCCTCACTGGTTTTCTAGAACTGTTTGCTGCTATATTACCATGACAAAATGTGGAAAATTTCAAGAGATATGAATAATTTTTCAAGGTATTGTACAGATGATCACTTGAGTTGAACAGTGGTACAAGTACACATTTTGTAATTGTATCAACAATGTATTTTAGGTAAACTTTACTCTAACGTACATGTAATACTTACTGAAAAAAGATTTCTTCCCTTAAAAAGTCTGATTCAATTTGAAGGTCCTAGACTTTGCATGTTTTTTAATGATATTGTGTGTGATTACAAAAAATATAAGCATATTTGGCCACTGGAACATACCATAAACTTGAAATAATCTCTTAAAAAAACATGCTAAGACACAGCGGAATAGTAAGAGGAAGGCATATACTGTGCCAGTCTGAGCGGCTTAGTGTCATTTATTCAGTTCAATTCTCCACCATACTTCTCATTCTGAGTGTATTCCACATTGTAAAATCCTCCAGTTATTTCTTAGTTTGTAGAAATATTGATGTGCAACTTTTTTTTTTCTCCAGAGTGACTGATAAAAATGGTTAGCATTGTGATTTTATAATACCTGTTTCATAAATGTGATGGTTGCTACATTGTGTTCTCAGATGCAGCACGTCAGTGATTGACTTCTTGTGAGATAAAAAAGCTTAGGAGTCTCATTGATATTTTCTAATGGGCTTTAGAGTGCAAGGGAGGCCAAAATTCACCTAGGCAAGTTAGAACAACTGTTGGCAAATAGAGCATTTGCTGATGTGCAGAAAAATACTTGCAAAAGAATTGTACAGTTTTTTAAATCTTATGGACACAGATGGGCTAACCTGTATGACAGGGGCATGACCAAGGTGAGCAGTGTACACGTGTTAACTTGTTCACATTAGGACTGATTCATGGAACGTATAGGAAATGAAACAGAGCTGTCACTAAGAGCTTTGGCTGAAAATCAACATACTTTAATATTCTGGGTGATGTCTAATTTAGCCTTTTACTGCTAGCTCTTGATGGTCCTTTAAGTCAGTGGTCATCGGATGATGGGGGAAAGCTTACTGAGGAGAAATAGGAAGTGAGAAATTCAGACAAAGAAAAACAAATATTTAGAAGGGAAATTGAAGGAAAAGGCAAGTGAACCAAAAATGCGCTAGCTTAAAGGAACATATTTAGAAAATAAAAAACAAACCTTTACAACCCCTAAAAAACAATGGTCATCAACCATGTCCTAGCTCCTGATGGTCCTTTTAGAGAGTGGTCATCAACCTTGTCCTCAGGTCCCACTAACAGGCCAGCTAGGTTTTAAGTATTACCTTGGGAGATGCAGACTAGAATACTGCAATCACTGAGCAGCAAATAATATAAGTTATCTTGCAAACCTGGCCTGTTAGTGGGCACTGAGGACAAGGTTGATGACCACTGACCACTTGCTTACTGGGCACATAAACCCCCTTCGTGCCCAGGCGAAATTTCAGCTTCCGGCACTGCGTCGCTTTAACTGACATTTGCGCGGTCGTGCGGCGTGGCTCCCAAACAAAATTGATGTCCTTTTTTCCCCACAAATAGAGCTTTTTTTTATGGGTATTTGATCACCTCTGCGTTTATTTTTATTTTTTTGCGCTATAAACAAAAAAAGAGCGACAATTTTAAAAAAATGTATATTTTTTTTACTTGTTGCTATAATAAATATCCCATTTTTTTTAAAAATCTTCTACGTATTTTTGTAAAAGCGACTGGTTTGCACAAAAGTTATAGCGCCTACAAAATAGGGGACAGAATTATGATTTTTTTTATTATTATTTTTTTTTACTAGTAATGGCGGCGATCTGCGATTTTTATTGGGGCTGCGATATTGCGGCGGACAAATCGGACACTTTTAACACAAATTTGGGAATATTCACATTTATACAACGATCAGTGCTATAAAAATGCACTAATTACTGTATAAATGTGACTGACAGGGAAGGGGTTAACACTAGGGGGTGAGGAAGGGGTTAAATGTATTCCCTCGGTGTGTTCTAACTGTGTGGGGGGAGGGGGCTGACTGGGGGAGGTGACCGATGCTGTGTCCCTATGTACAGATCGGTACACACAGAGCTCCACATCCCTGCTGTCACCTGCTGTGTTCCCGCCGATCGCATGTACCCGGCGGACATCGCGGCCGCCAGTTACACGCATCGGCTCTTCAGCGATGCGCCGGGACAGTGGCACTTAAAATGACGTCCAAAGACGTCCACTTGGCACTTGAGAGCCGCGCTGTGGACGTCTTTTGATCTCAAGTGGTTATAGGACCATCAGGAGCTAGCAGTAAAAAGTTAAATTAGACATCACCCAGAATATTAAAATATGTTGATTTTCAGCCAAATCTTTTAGGCCTCGAACACACTATCAAATGTGTCTGTTCAAATCGGTCGGACCGACCGATTTGAACAGATCTGTCTGCTGGCATTTTGGTTTGCTCGCGTGTACACACGAGCAAACCAAAATCCCCGCCAGAAGACAGCGCGCTGACGTGTCGCTGACGTGGCGGTGACGTTGACGCCGCCACGTCACCGCACCAGGAAGTAAAACACTTCCGCGCATGCGTCAAAATCATTCGGCGCGTGTGCGAGAAGACATGTCTGCTGGTTAGCATACTAACCAGCAGACATGTCGGGCGGACGGGTTCCCAGACGACAGATTTCAAAGCATGCTTTGAAATCTGTCGGGTGGCCAAATCCGTCTGTTAGCCCGTACACACGATCGAATCTGTCTGCTGAAACGGTCTAGCAGACCGTTTCCAGCAGACAGATTTGATCGTGTGTACGAGGCCTTAGTGACAAATCCAAGTAAAACAGCTCTGTTTAATTTCCTATACGTTCCATAAATCAGTCCTAATGTGAACGAGGCTGAGATGTAACTACTAGCTACAGATGGGGCGTACAAAACAGATGCACCTGTTTGCTCCATACTATTTCATGCCGCTGTGCTTTTTCAAGTGAAAAGTTGTTTAACACATTTACGATTAGAACATGTATTGATTTCTAAATTACCCGCCATAGTTTTTCACAAGCTTTTATGCATCAGTTGATCCAGCACGTTTGAACTGTAGGAAGCTCAGGCTGAATGAGCAACTCTTGTCAAAAGCATCTGACTTGATAAACCACTGTGGGAGCATTCGTGTGATTTTAATTTAATCAGTTTGATACATGTCCCACATTGAGAGTGCAGGCTTTTTTATTCAGAATCTTGATTTCCAAATTTCACTTCTGTTCTTCAGGCAGTGCACAGACAGGTGAGTCAACCTGTGCTAAAACATTCCAACGTGATCTATTTAAAGTGGAGCAATCAGGCAAACTTGCAGAAACTACTCTTAGGTATGTAAAGGATACTATCCAAAGTGTAGTTTCAGTAACAAGGAGATTTCATAAATATTATAAACATCCCTTCTCTTTGTATTAAAACCGAGCTCCAGACAGACAAAAACACAATTCAATTCAGTATATTTCTTAAAAAACATCACTGATATTATCCTCCTACAATCCCCTACACAGCAGCACAGGACTGGGAGAGGCAGAGTTGTAAGCCAATATGTGTCACTGTATTTTACAGCAGTGGCAATCTAATGCACAATAAGCTTTCTGACAGAAGGAGAAAGCAGAGTGATGACTCCTTCATTGTCCAATCCCATGACAACATTAGCGTAGGTAGCATAGGGTACCAGTGAGTGCAAGACCTGACTGTATTGTGTATCTCCTGAGCTGGATTAAAAAAAAAAAACATTCTCTGAGAAATGGATGTTCACGCAAAGGTAATATGTTGAGCTGTATAGTATGTTGAGGACTATAATATGGAAGTCCTCTAAAAGTGCTTCCGTATTCCATGAGAGAAATTCCATGGTGCAGTCCCATGATGACCCACATGTGATGGAATGTTGGCCTTACTGGAAACTATTTGGAAGTGTATATAGAAGGCTAAGTTTATACTAGTTACATCAGCCTTTCTCAACCTTTTAAACACAGAGAAACCCTTGAAATAATTTTCAGGGCTCAGGGAACCCCTGTTAAAAATTACTATATCTTCAACTCATGGTACATTAGTTTGTTGGTCAGTGGGAAGAATGCTCTTTGCATATGTGGAGATTGGGAAGAATTACCCACTTATAGCTAGCTAACAAGATCAATTGTGTCAGTGAGAACTTATATAAGAGGCTGAAATTGCTCATTGCTCAAGGAACACTAGTTGAGAAACCTCTGGGTTAGAGGATCGTTTTATTAAAGCAAAAGAAAAAAAAAAGTTGAGCTTTGAGGCTGGGTTCACACTAGTGCGGTCTCCATAAGGTGTTCTGCGGATCAACTGCGTTTTAGCTGCAGATCAGGTGTGAATTTGAAGAAATTCACTTCAGAGCTGCGTTTTTGGTGAGGGCCAATCATTGTTAGCTGTGTGATGATGTGGCTAATAAAAGGGAGTGACCTTTCTTGGCCTCTTCCTTTTTCTCCTGCATTCAGTATTGTGTGGATTTGGATTAGTGAAGAAAAGTGTGCTGCCCTGCCCATGTTCATGCCTACAGTTGTTGCTGCAACAGCAACAATCTTGCTGGAAGTTGAGAGGAGGAGAAGGAGGAGAAGAAGATACTGGGTTCATCCCATCATTGCAAATAGGGATGAAAGAGGGCAGTTCATGCTATTGTATGAAGATCTCCGTGGGCAAGTTGACAAGTTTTTTTAATTATACACGCATGTCAATAACTAGGTATATTTTTTTTTTGACTTGCTAAACCTTTTATTTCTCCTTTGTTGCATAGAAGATCTTTGTAAATGTAATCATTTTTTTATTATAGTTTTGATGAATTATTACGCCTAACATACCCTAGGTTGGAGCGACAGAACACATGCTGCAGAGCAAGCATCCAGCCTGCCCAACGATTACTAATCACATTAAGGTACTTTTTGCCACCTATGTGCTTTTTTTTTTGTTTCTTGGTGAGCATGTTATATTTTGTGTATTGAAATATCCAACATCTGTAATTAGAAATGATTAACCAGACAGAAGATGAGCAAAAAAATCTTTATGTATTTTTTTCTTAGAAAAAACATAGCAGAAGTAGCCAACATATATTTTTAAATAATAATATAAAATATATTAACTTTGCATTCAAGTATATCTCAGGAAATTCCGTTTATCCAAAAAATCCACACATGCTCAATAACTGTGGTCAGAATTTTAACATTATAGATTGTGATATATTTTCGTCAAAAATGGTGCCTCAGTGGAGTAATGACTTGATGAAGTCTTTTCATCAGTGGCAGTGCTGGAAACATGGCTAGAGTCGCCTTGTTGCTGTGGCACATGTTGCTGTGGCACATGTTGATGTGGCACATGTTGCTGTGGCACATGTTGCTGTGGCACATGTTGATGTGGCACATGTTGATGTGGCAAATACATCCCCTGAATTTGAGTGTGTTCCTAATTGAAGGGATTGTGGGTGGGATGGGATAGGGAACTCCTCTTTGTGTGAAATCATATATCGAAGTAGCCTCTTTAAAACTGGAAGGATAGGGTGGAGGAACATAGGGGTAACGTTGGTGTCCTGACTCCAGGTATTGGCCTGACCTTGGTAAGTGAATGTGAGTTGTTGCATGTGGCACATATGGCCTTTCAGATCTTGGGTCCTCACTGGGCACTGTAAACTTGTTCTACATTGCTTCTCATTTCTAAATATTGCTCAGGTCGTACTTTTTTAATCAAAGGTACAAAATTGAGCGCCAGTATTGTAGCCGGACATAAGAAAGCATCCACCTTATCAGACATTTTTAGTAACATCTGTAGTAGACGCTCACTTATGTCCGTCTGCGATACTGCCTTTTGCTTACGTGCAACTTTTGCAGGGCGAGCAATGGTTACAGGAGCAGAGGAGGGCCCAGGGATTGGCTCAGCCAATACAGATTCCTCTTCTGGGATTTCTAGCCATAGATTTCACCCTAGTTGCATTTCTGTGAGATCCTCATTGGGTTCGTTCAAATCAGGTGCCTCTGATTGTGCCTCAGAATGACTCTCTGGTTGATCCTTTAACACATCCTGTTCATCCCAACTTGTTTCTGTCCTGTTTAGGTAAGAAAAAAATACATTAATAATGTAAAATATGTAGGCACGATACATTGATGATGTAGATGTTAACTTACTCTCTCATCTCTGAGTGGTTTCAGAAAATCAAGGTCATCCGCATACATGTAGGGTACTCTAGCTGTTGCCCCCGGGCCACTCCTCACTTCTCTGAGGTGACGATTGTATTTTTTGAAGGCATGCCCCATGCTTCGCCACCTTTTTCTTTATGTATTCCACTGAAAAACAGAGAAGAGAATAATATTTTTTTTATTTTTTGTTGAAGGTACCTAGCTACAGGCAATTCATTTGGAAGTCTCCACTATGAGTTCAAGGTTGGAAAATCAACAATATCTGCTATTGTTCATGAAACATGCATTGTTTTATGGGAAGAACTAAACCCTTTGGTCTTCAAAAAGCCAACAAAACAAGAATGGATGAAGGTATCTCAGGAATTCTGGGAGCGATGCAAGTTTCCTAACTGTCAGGGAGCCATCGATGGGAAGCACATTCGCATCCTGAGGCCTTTTGCTAGTGGGAGTCAGTTTTTTAACTATACCATTTTTTTTCTATTGTATTAATGGCAGTGGCAGATGCAAATTATACATTCATTTACATTGATGTAGGTTCTTATGGCAGCAGTTCTGATTCAGGTGTATTTGGCCATTCAACATTTGGGAGAATGCTCAGGGAGAATAGACTGGATTTACCAAACGATTCTTCCTTGCCTGGAACAAATGAGCCAGCCCTCCCATATGTTTTTGTAGGGGACGAAGCATTTGCCCTTGGAAAAAATCTGCTTAGACCTTTTTCTAGTAGAGCACTGACCAATGAAAAAAGAATATTTAATTATCGACTCACTAGGGCACGCCGAGTAGTAGAGTGTGCATTTGGGATTCTTTGCAATAAATGGAAATTCTTGCACACTACCATCAACCTCAGTCTGGAGCATGCTGTCTCTGCTGTTAAAACTGCCTGTGCACTGCACAACTATGTGCGAGAACGTGATGGTTTTGTTTTTGATGATTCCCTGATGCACAACATGGAGGCTGCACAGTGGAATTTGACTAGGGGCACTACCAGTGGAAAATTGGTTAGAGAGGAATTCCTAAATTACTTTATGTCGCCAGCTGGAGAGTTACCTTGGCAGATGCAGTCAATTTAATGTACACATTTACTTTTTTGTGTTATTAAAAAAAAATCTGGCCCTCTAAATATTAGAAAATAGCATACTGTTAAAAATGTCACTATGTTTAATTTGAATGGAGATTAAAAAAATAATAAAATAAATGTGTCTGGACAATTTAGTGACTCCTAAGTTAATCTCTAGCTTAAAATCATAAAAAAAATTATGACCCCGTCCGTTGCAGACTGACAATATTATGTATGGTCTGCTGGGTGTCATTGTACAGAAGATGATGTCTTTGTACGACCAGCATGGGCCACAACGTCAGACCAGCAAACAAAATTGCTAAAGTAAGTTTACATATTCTTACAATAGACACGCACACAGACTCATATAAACAATGATGTGGGAATGAGTCCCTTGTCACCATCAACATGGGGACAGGGTGCATTGGTATTTAGCTAAAACACCCTGCTAACTTAGAAAAAATGTGGCATGGTATGGGTTAGCACACTTAACATGTCCTCACAGAATGCATGCTAGGATAAGGGCCTGGTCTGGATTTGTGGGGGTTCACACTCAGGTTATTGGGGATTAAAAAAATGTATACGTTAGGGAATGAATAGACAAACATCTCCAGGCATAACACAATAAAATACAACTTACCTTTGTCAGCTTTCACTTGGGATGAGCACATGCTCCACTCTGGCAAAAGACTTCTAGCAATTTCTACCCAGGTTTGTTTTTTGAAAAAGTTGTCCTTATATTTGGGATGACGGGTGTCATAGAGTTGTGGATTCTCCCTGACAAGGCGGATTAGCTCCTCACAATCCACACACTCCTTCACATTTTCTGTAACTTTGCTGCTCCGTCTTTTGGACATGGCTACTCACCTCAGAAGCATGAACCAGACAGAGGAGGAACTAGGAAAAGGGGGAGGTGGAGGAGAGAAAACTTCCGTTCAAACCGCAACACATGGGCGAATTAGATGCGTACCCATAGAAGATAATAGGCCTGAATTCGCACCTGAGCCGCACCGCAAGGCCTCGAAAAAGCATACGGTTTTCCGGCAATGCGCAGTGCGAATGCATCGCACATATGTGAACCAGCCTCATTGAAAACAATGAATTTAGAAATGTTCTGCGTTTTGGATGCGGTTTAAGCCGCAACCAATTCGCATAGGTGTGAACCTAGCCTTAAGGGTAACTCCACTTTCGTGGGAAGAAAAAAAAAGCAAATAAAGAAAAAATAATATAGTTATTGCGACACTAATCATATTGTAATTAAATGTTATTAAAAATTCCCTTTCCTTTTCAATCTGCAGCCACTGTAATTTTCTGAGAATATATTG
Source organism: Rana kukunoris (assembly GCA_029574335.1). Taxonomy (NCBI): domain Eukaryota; kingdom Metazoa; phylum Chordata; class Amphibia; order Anura; family Ranidae; genus Rana; species Rana kukunoris. The sequence goes on from CM056051.1 coordinate 369,582,834, forward strand.
CAATATGGATACTTGGAATTGTTCTGTACATAGAGTGTATACTGGCAACTCCCCAGAAACATAATTTCCTGCTTGTGTGATTGGCTCACCAATTTTCCCCGAAGTCTGCCTAAGTCAGATTTCAGGCATCCTCTGCAACAAAAATTTAATTTTTGGAGAGATACTTTCAATAGGAGCACATATAAAGGGGTGAAGGCCCAACAGATGTCCTCATTAGAGCTCTGCATCTGCCCACCTGACAGTTAATTTTGAAACCACTCCCATTAGACCCACTCAGTTCAGAGGCACAGACAAACACACATGGTTTACTTCAGAATAGAAAAAAGGTAGGAATCTGCAACATAGGTTGTTAAAATCCTTGCAATGTACATTGATCACCCAGAGGCAAATATCTTTTTCTCAACAAAAGTGGAGTTATGCTTTAAAGGATAAATTCACCTTTAAAAAAAATGTATTTTTTTTTGCAGGTAATGTCTGGAAAGCATTGCACCCATGATATAAGCAGAGCACGGGGGGCAGTAGGACTCCTTTAGACTTGTCTGTGTATCTGTCTGCTCATACCTCGTTACACACTGACAGGAAGAGACAATGAACTACTAGAGTGCTCCACAGCCCCATGATAGTTCATTGAGAATGACAAGCTGACAGCAATGGCAACCCTAGGGGGGGCCCAGAGGGGGCCCTGACCCCCCAAAATTATGCTGTGCCCCACCATGTGCCCCCCCCCCCCAAAAAAAAAAAATGATTTTTTTTTTTTAATTTTTTGTATTTTGCTTGGGCCCTTACTGGAGTACATGTCTCTCTGGAGAGAGAGAGCGTCCCCAGTCAGCTCTGGTGGCATTTCTCCCCCCTCCCTCTGCTCACTGACACTGCATAATCCAAGCGTTCACACAACCACAGTTGCCCGATCTGCTTCTTCCCCTGCATCCTCATTGACACGGAGAAGATCAAGTTGCAGAAAGGACTCCATGAGCACTGTGGGGGGGGGGGGGGGGGCAAGGCTTCGTCTCAGTTACTGAAAAAACAGACTGATTTCTCCCGTCCTTAGGACAGGAGGACAGGAGAACCAGCCTGTAAATTCCGAGAGTGGTGATTGCAAGCTGAGCCGAGTGTCAATCTGTGACACTCTTTTACAGCCCAGCGAGGCCAGCCATCACTCTCCTCACATACGAGCAGGGAGGAATACAGCTCCTCCTTCTCCTCCTTCTTTCAGTCCCACCCACACTATCCCGGTGTGATGTATCTGAAGAGAGGGGATGTGTGGGCAGGAAATATAAAAATCAGCAGCATTCCTGGCTGTGTGTGAATGATGCCTGAGATTCTAGCCTGGACTGTGGGTAAGTGTGTGCACTGCAGATTGCAGTACACTGTAATCACTGAACTGCATTATCTCCATCTCTTCTCTCCCCCATCTGTCCCCCCCCTCTCCTGTTCTTTCAAGACATTCACAATTTACTTTCACTTTCAGTTAGGCAGGTAATATACAGTGCAAATTTCTTTCCTGCATCCACAGATTGCAGAAAAGAAACCTGCACGAGTCCCCCATCAACACAGACAGTGGTGACAGGGGAATATCCCTCCTGTCCAGCAATTGTATTCTCCCGACAAACAGTGATTATCACTAGTGGCTATAGCAACTACTAGTGATAATCATAAGAGAATTTGCTCAATAATAGTTCAAATCTCAGCCAGTTACTGTTGGATCAGCTGAGATTTAAACTGTCTATAAATGGTCTTAGCTCCAATTCCACCATCTACACATTATAGGTGGATGGAGATTCCTCCCAGTGTGGACAGAAATGGTGCAACGCTGCAAATGCGGCATTAGACCCATTCGGATGGTGCCATTGGCGGCAATCACTGCTGATTTGGCAGGTGATGCTCCTAGTCAAATCCTAGTGTTAAATATCAGTGATCAAAGCCCACACTTTACAGGCATAGAGCCCACATGGCTGTGGAACATACGGTTGATTGTATATATGTGTTTGCACTCTTGATGCTAATAAAGGGCCCTAGGATAAATATATATATATATATATATATATATATATATATAAATTGCATTTTATAGAGTTGGCCCCCCTACTTTTGTCCCTGTCCCCCCATGTGCCCCCCCCTAAATTTGAAAACTGGAGATGCCACTGGCTGACAGCTGCAAAGGTTGTCAGTACTTGTAGTTACCCATTCTCAGAACTGAAGCTCTGCACAGCTGTTTCTTTTTAAATAATGACAGCGGGGGCAGAAAATCCCCCACTTGCTGTCATTAGAAGTATCGGGGAGACGCTGCATGAGTAGGAACATGTTACATGCAGACATGTGCATTCGTTCGGTTTTTTTCTGAGGGGATATTCGGACAAATTTTTCTTTATTCTGAGATTTGCATATATCCAAATAACCGAATTACAGTATAAAGAAAATTGACTGAATATTCAGAATAACAAAACTAAATTTAAATCAAATTTGACATCGAACTCCAGTCAAATTCTTACTGTAAACATATTTCTGAAATCAAAGACTGTGTATGTTATAAACCCCCGTACACACTGTCGGACTTTTGGCCAACCAACTTCAAAATCTGCAACTTTTCAAATTTGTCCGATCGTGTGTACGTTCCATCGGACCAAATTTTTTGGGTTTCATCTGACAAAAAGTTGGGTCTGCGAACGGACCAACTTTCCGACAACAAAAGTCTAATGGTGCCTTGTCCGACCGTGTGTACAGCAAACCATCCGACTTTTGGACAAAGTACAAATGCGCATGCTCAGAACCAATGTTAAAATCAACCAACAATAGCAGAAGTTAACCAAAGGGTGGCGGTAAAGAAAAGAGCAGAAAAACGACGTGATGATGGAAAAGTTTTAGAAAAGTTTGCAGAAAAGTCTGACTGTGTGTATGCTATGGGTGTGACCGGACAAATCAATTAGGACAAAAATCCAAGGGAAATTTTGTTGGATGTCCGACCGTTTGTACGAACCTTTAGAGTGCCATTTCGAAATAATGCGGTTTTTGTTAAGCCAAAGGTTATTTAAAGAGTTATTGTAATCATTTGCAGAAGATTTTTCTTTTGTTTCCTCACTTTGTCACATTTGAATTGAAAAAAAGTTTTCCTTTTCAACTGATTCTAAATTTATCGATTTGGACGTTTCAAAATCGAAAAAAAAATTCAAATTCAAAGGAAATTGGACATAAAAAAAAAAAGACATAACACAATCTCCGTATATGAATTTCGAATACTTGAGTGGTAGAGGAAGTTGACTGGCCTACACAGAGTTCTGACCTCAACCTCATAGAGCACCTTTATGAGGTATTAGAGCTGAGACTACGAGCCAGGCATTCTTATTAGTGTCTGACCTTACAAATGTCTTCTGGAAGAATGGTCAAACATTCCCGTAGACACACTCATAAACCTTGTGAACAGCCTTCCCAGAAGACCTGAAGCTGTTATAGCTGCAAAGAGTGGGCCAACTCAATATTGAACCCTACAGACTAAGACTGAGATGCCATTAACCACTTGTTACCCACCCACCGTCATATGACGGCGGGCAACTCCATTGTCCTGACTGCACGTCATATGACGTGCAGTCATAGAAAGCTGCTAGGGGCGCGCGCACCGCCGGCGGCGCGCGCGCACCCGTCGCATCACTGACAACCCCGTGCGTGTGCCCAGCGGCCGCGATGGCCGCCGGGCACATGCGATTGCCGAGTAACTGAGCTGGGACGTGGAGCTCTGTGTTTAAACACAGAGCTGCACGTCCCTGTCGGGGAAAGAGGAGACCGATTGTGTCCCTTATACATAGGGACACAATCGGTCACCTCCCCAGTCACCCCCCCTCCCCCCACAGTTAAAACACAAACTAGGACATACATTTAACCCCTTCCCCGCCCCCTAGTGGTTAACCCCTTCCCTGCCAGTTACATTTATACAGTTATCAATGCATATTTATAGCATTGTTCACTGTATAAATGTAAATGGTCCAAAAAAGGTGTCAAAAGTGTCCGATGTGTCCGCTATAATGTCCCAGTCCCGAAAAAAAATCGCAGATCGCCGCCATTCCTAGTAAAAAAAATAATTAAAAAAAATCATAATTATGTCCCGTATTTTGTAGGCAATATTACTTTTGCGCAAACCAGTCACTATACGGTTATTGCGATTTTATTTTTAATTTTTTTTTAGCAAAAAATATGTAGAAGAATACGTATCGGCCTAAACTGAGATATTTATTATAGCAAAAAGCAAAAAATATTGGGCCAGATTCACAGAGCGATTACGCCGGCGTAACAGGAGATGTGCGGCATAAGTCTAAATTTGCGCATGCGTTTCGATACTCCGCATCCCCAAAACGAGATACGCAAGAAATCTACTTTTTTTTGTCTAGCATAATTTCATTAGACAGATGCATCCGTCCGCGCAAAACTGCGCTAGACACACCATTGATTTGCTATTCAAATATGCTAATGAGGGAGTAACGGGGATCCACAAAAGAACGTTGGTGCAGTGCAGGCTACTCGTCACACGTTTTGCCCAACAATCTGTATGCCAACATGACGGGGACATCCATGCTCATAGCTATACTACTGACTTTAAATGAGCAAAGAAGGAGGAGGGCACGGAGGAGGGCACGGAGGATGGCACGGAGGACGGCACGGGAGAGGATTTTTTTTTTTTTTACAAAAAAAATTTCTTTGCTTTAAGAAACATTTTTACAAAAAATATACATATATATATACATCAATACATAACATACATACAAATTACAAACACGGTCTCACTATCTTTCAATAGCCCTTTTAAACCTTGATGGATATAATAATCTAATCTGATACAAGCCCCTCACTCTTCACTTATATCACACACGCATTGACATCTTTGGCATGAGTGATTCTGAGGTGTCTCGCATCTTCAGATTCACCCCTCATGCCATCCTGGAATTAACCACAACCCTGCAGGAGCCCAACACCAGCCCAACACATGACACCACCCATGACACCCATGACAGCTACATTTACAATCATAGCCCCATCCCCACAGATTTCGAAACAGAACATGTATGGGGCCAGCTGGCTGGTTGGTGAGTGACATGGGTGGCAGGCATGACTGTCCCAACCATGATGCTGAAATCACAAGGGGCACATGCACTACTAACATCCTCCTGTCTTATCCCTTCAGGGTGACTCTGCATATGCACTGGGACCCCATCTCATGACTCCTATACGGAACCCCCCTAACCAAGGCTACCCCGTCTTCTGAGGGAAGAGCAGCCAGGAGACAGCTCACATTAGGCACCTTTGCACGTTAAACACACACATTAATCATGGCACAATGAGAATGCATGCATGCACACCACTGTGGTCCCTAGCACAGACACATCACATCCTCATCACATTGGATTGGCACAAGCCCACCATGCAGGACTTGTGAGCTGCAACGCCATGCCACGGCTCCAATTATGTCACTGTACATTCATACACAATTCACACGGACCTGGGGATCACTTCTCCACCACAAATGAGGGTGACACCCCTTTTCCGGCAGGAATGTCACCCCCACATTCCCAAATCATACACAAACAGAACCAAAAAAAAAAAAAAATTGACCAGCAAAAATAAAAAATGCCCAGCAAAAATATAATTTAAACAAAATAACAACAAAGAAAACACATAAAAGACAAAAATCACTCTGCAAAACAGTCCCCAAATATCTCAAAGACACGTCACAAACAAACAAACAAACAAACAAACAAACAAACAAACAAACAAACCCTAATAAACAACAGAACAAAAGCACCTTGCTGTATAGGGAGGGATACAAAGGGATGTACTTTTGCAAAGGAAGTGCGTTTGTCTCTGTCTATTTATGCTGTTTGCGTAGTTCACTACTTTGCCCTAGTCCACTTCCAATTTCACTGATTGCGCCGTTCCCGAGTTGTGAGCATGCGCACAGAGGTGCTGACCATGGTCTGCTTCAAGCGCGCATGCGCGAGCCGGCCGGCCCTTCATTTGCATGGGGTCACGGCTGATTTCAATGTAACACGCCCACGTCCTTCCCAATTTGTATTACTCCGCCTTGCGCCTCTGAAATAACGTTGCGCAGGTGCAAATTTCTTCGTAAAACCGACGAGAATAGGGTGATTGTGCCGCTACATTGCGCCAGTCTAACGTAAAGGCGGTGCGCTACGCCGGTCCAATAATGCGCAGATGTACCTGAATCTGGCCCATTGTGTATTTTTTCTAAATTGTCGCTCCTTTTTTGTTTATAGCGCAAAAAATAAAAACCACACGGGCGATTAAATACCACCAAAAGAAAGCTCTATTTGTGGGGAAAAAGGACGTCAATTTTGTTTGGGAGCCACGTCGCACAACTGCGCAATTGTCAGTTAAAGCGGCGCAGTGCTGGAAGCTAAAATTTTGTCTGGGAAGGAAGGGGGTGTAGGTGCACAGTAGGCAAGTGGTTAAAGTTCATGTGCGTGTAAAGACAGGTGTCCCAATACTTTTGGTTAATAGCGTATCTATCTATTTTCACAAAAGTGAAAATTATATTGTGTGTAAATACCAGGAATAGTTGGTACTGTATATATTACATTTGAATAATCCCCAATACACTTGCTAAAATGTTATGTTAGGTTGGTAGAACTGTTTTGGTTGTTGAAATGAGCAAGAAGAAGTAGAACAGGAAATTGTGTCAATTGCAATGCACCAGGTATTTCTTAGTACATTGTAATGTGTACTATCACTGTCTGACAAGGTCTTCAGTGACCTCATGTTCCCTGCAGAAACTCTAGTTTTATAAAATGTAAGCTAACCATATAAAAGTTTTAATACCTCCAAAATAATAGCAGGTGAGAACTTCAAATACAACAAAAATGTCAACAGTTTCAGCCAATTTATAACTAGCTTTATAAAGCGAGGAGCACATATAAAAATAAAAAATAAAGATTTTTAAAGTAGTCAGCTTAATTCAATTTATTGCTGAAAAGTTTGCTGGAAAACGTTTGTATTGTTTTTCTTGAGAATCTGGAATGCAGGTTGCTAAAGTTTTTTCAGCCTTTCAAAAAACATTCTGAGAAACTGATGAGCAGCTGACGAAACACTGATAAAAAAACTGATGAGCAGCTGATGAAAACAAATGAAAACTTCATCAGTTTTTTCTTTGAAAAGATGTAACTGAACTGATGAAATGAATGTGCGCAAGGGGTCCTAATTAAATTATATAAAATGTATGACTGTATGCATGTCTTTACTTTAAGGGAGGATTCGTGCTTATTGATTGGCAAAAGGCATACACAATGGTTTTTGGTTTTATGGCTGCCAGAATTATTTTTTTCAATAACTAGGAATTCTGACTAGTTTGGTTGTACTGAACGTTGCCTTAACGTTTTTGTTTGCATATGCTGCTGCGTAGTTTTCTTGCTTTCATCATATCATAGAGGGGCAAATCAGGGGTGTGAATACATTTTTTCGCTGCAATTACAGCTGCAAGTCTTTTTGGATATGTCTTTACAGTCAGGGCAGCCATCAGAAATTTTTGGGCCCCCTACACAGCTTAAGCCTGGGCCCCCCACCCCACCCCCTCCCCCCGAGCCTGACCACCATCCCACTAAAAGGGCCATCCCAGCTGTATTTATACTGAGAATAAATTACAAACAGGTGGGCTCTATTTAATTATTAGGCAATTATAAGAATTTTGCAGGCAATTTGTTCCATTTGAATTTAAGTTAAAGGTATCAGAGTAAAGGGGGCTGAATAACACTTTTTACATATTTATTTGTAAAGAATTTTGAAAACCATTTATAATTTTCCTTCCACTACACAATTATGTGCCACTTTGTACATAAAATCCCAATAAAATACATTTATGTTTTTGGTTGTAACATGACAAAATGTGGAAAATTTCAAGGGGTATGAATACTTTTTCAAGGCATTGTCTATCTGGAGACCCAAGAGGACGAGGTTTTCATTGACCATAAAGGTTGGAGAGTGGGGATATCAAGTAGTAGCCTGTGTCTCCTTTTTGAATGTCAAACATTTCTGTTTGACTACTAGACCATACCTTTAATATCATACATGTATTACCTCTGAATAGTTCAATTCAGTTTTGTCCTTGGACCCATTTTGTACTTTCAAAATATTTGCAAAGTGTATATTTTTTCAATTTCAGTTCAAAATATTTGATTCTATTATGTTTGTCTACAGTAGCAAAAGAAATTCAGTTTTCCAGCTCAGCATCAAAAGTTTAGCATTTTCGGTCTTGAGATTACATATTTACAAGTGCTCTGATATGCATTGTGGCTGCACATATATTTATAAAAGAGAAGTTATAAAATACTTTAGGTTCAAATATGTTTTACAGTTTTAAAAAAAGCTGGGTTTAAAAGTTTATTGTCATATGCACAAAACACAAGTACCAAGTTTAATGTCTCACAGTTTGACACAAAAAGTAGATAACACAAAAAAACTGACAAACTCTATTATAAATAGTAATGGCCAGTGGCTGCCCATCCTTTAATCTATATGTAGGGCACCGGACACATGGATTTTAATAGGGTTTTTCTTCTTTTTTTTTTTAAGCACATGATTAGAGCCTGGGGCTTCTGAAAAGGTTGGACTCGGGGCGCAGAGGACAGTGAAGCTGTGTAGCAACAGGGAGCTGCAGGAGAAAGAGCTGAAGAAGGTTCAGCGGTAAGTGCACAAGCACTGTAGACTGTGTGTTTGTTGGTCTGGAGAACCAAGGCAGGAGGCCTATGCAGAGATACTGCAGAGAAGAGCCACGCGGTGGAGTACTGTTTGGTTTGACACATAGATGGTGAGAACCAACCCCCTGTGACTGAAATCATTCTGCTGTGAATCTTTACTTTTTTCAACAAAGGTGGGCAGAAAAGGCCCTAAAATTAACTTTGTGGAGTTGAGTGGACTCAAATTTTTGGCGCTACCGAGCTAAAATACCCCAAATCATCACAACCCTCATCAAATCATTCCCTGCATCTATTACCTTTTGTACCACCACCCCCTCCTTTTAGAATATAAGCGCTTCCCTTCTGTATTGAACTGTACTGTAATTGTGCTGCCCCCCTCTACATTGTAAAGCGCTGCGTAAACTGTTGGCGCTATATAAATCTGGTTTATATATATATATATATATATATATATATATATATATATTTATACACAGAGTATATAAAAAAAACAAAAATAAATGTGCCCCAATTCCATGACATAAAACAAACACAATTTAATAGAAAATATTAAAGTGATATTAAAGGCTATTTTTTTTTATTAAAAATAAATAAATGCTTACCTGCTCTGTGTACCGATATACAAAGCAGTGTGTTTACCTCCTTTTTGGCAGTTCCTTCGCCAGTGCTGTCCACTCCTTCTTCCAAATGCTACCCTGCCAGCCATGTGCTAAGGGGGCACCTGTGCAGGCATGCTCCAATGCCAGGCTGTGTAATTCCAGATACACACATAGTGTCGGCAAGCCGCGCCCTACCCCCTCCTCACAGCAGTTTGACTGATAGAAGCAGTAGCTTATGGCTTCCACTTCTTTAAGTGTCTCCTATTAAATCAGGAAGAGAGCAGGGCTGCAGCAGAGTGGTGAGACATGTCAGGTAAGTGTTTAGGGTTGGAGGGGATAAGTTAGTGGGGTGTTTTTTACCAAAATGCAGAGAATGCATGAAGGTAAAAAACATTTATGCCCTGTACACACAATTGTTTTTTCCATCGGAATAAACTCTGACAGGTTTTTCCGACGGAATTTCGCTCAAGCTGTCTTGCATACACACGGTCACACGAAATTCCGACCGTCAAAAACATGGTGACGTACAGCACGTACGAAGAATTAAGTCCAATCCTTCTGAGCATGCGCCGACTTGATTCTGAGCATGCATGTTTTTTTCTCTGTCGGAGTTCCATACAGACAAATGAAATTTCCGATTTCTAGGTCAATCTGAATTTCCGACGGAAAAAGTCAGATGGGCATACACGCAGTCGGAATATCCGATGAAAAAATGAAAAAATTCCATTCGACTTTTTTCTTTTGAAATTCCAATCGTGTGTATGAGGCATTAGAGTTCAGGACCAATCAACAGTTAAAAAGCTCATGAAAAGTTATGAATCTCTTACTGCAGTTCGCCACAATTCAGTTTAAACAAAAGACCCACAAAAAGATTTAAAAAATATGCTTTCAGATGGTATTTTTGTCTAGCATTTAGTCCAATTAACCAAGTTGTTACCTGGGGCTGCATCTTTGGAGCAAAATGGTCAAAGTGCTGAATAGAAAGATTGTGAAAGATGACATTGAGGAAAAAATATAACGCCTATGAGGGCAAATGATCATGTTTTCTTACATTATTCAGGTCCTTATTCCAATGTTGGACAGGGCCTCCCCTTGGTACATGACTGCCTTACACCGCAGCTCACAAGAAGACTTCTGCTTTGATAGTGAGCGCCTGTCTCTGACTTCCAGCACTTTCATGAGACAAGCACCGTCAAGTGGGATGCAATGGGATGGGAGGCTGAAACTGGTGGGATAATATCAGTACTCTAAGGATTTATTGCTGAAGCTTTGCAGTCACACGGCCACTTGAAAACAGATTAAAAAGGGTATTTTCACTGATATGTCTGAATGCAGCAAATAAAAAAACAGTGGGGAGGTCATGTTTTAAACATTGGTTATTTCAGCCTTCTACTTTAAAGGAAATGTGCACTCCAAAGGTTTGGAAGCTGCCAATACTCACCAATTCTATTAAAAATCCATTTATGAATCCATATTATGAGTCATAGACATAGAATGCTGGATGCGTTGTGCTTTTTCTACCTTGCACCTGTTGAGATCCACTTTTACCTGGACTACATCAACACATCTGTAAATGTTTCATGGGGCTTTATTTAAGAGTTAAAGCCCTGTAGAAGGAAAGGGTGGGTCAAACAAGTAAAATAACAGTAGAGCAGATACGTTTTGATATGTGGTACCAGAGCTTTTTATCAGTAGGAACATGGGGGGACCTCTAACATTGCAGGCACCTCCAGCACTAAATGCCTGTAATGGCAAGGGGTATTGAGGTGTGCTGGAGGGCAGGGGCATCATTAAGCTTGGGCTTAGGGGGCTGGAGCCCTGAATGGGTCCCCATAAAGCCCCTAGTCCCGGGCATTTAGCTAGCCATTGTTAGCCCCGAGCATCGGGACCGTTCTGATCCCGAGTGCCGAAGCACTGAGACCGAGTCCTGCCGAGTGCCGCTGAGTCTTGCCGAGTGCGATAGCAGGCTGATCCCGCCTTCTGGAGCCAAACGCCTATGATGGACATCCCACTGATCCAATGCCGAGACCGCAGGACTTGTGACGTCCATCATAGGCGCTGCAGGCTTAGAAGGTGGGAATTACAATGCCGCCCAGCTCGCCATGCAACATGCCCACTCCCTGCTTGGTTTGGCGATTGGCGGCTCTCCACGGCACGGCTCCTGAGCCTCCTATTGCTGATGGCACACCAGGGAAACTCTCACCAGGATTTGTGTAGCAGCAATCTCTGAGCCTTGTACACAGACTCCCTGAGCTCCCAGTACTCTCCTCCCTGACAGCTCTGATGAAGAGGGGCCCTCCCTCGAAATGCGTCAGTTTGTAGATCCATGTGGCCCAAACTTCCCAGAGATAAAAGACCACACAGTGGTTTTGGGTGTCATTTTTTTGGATTACAATACTGTAAATGAGCAAATCTCTCTATTGGCTTGTGAGTATAATTATTTACGTCCATTACTCCAATAAATGGCATATAAAGATAATGCGCTAGGCTGGTGTGCCCCCCCCTTTTTGTTTTATTGCATATACAGTTAAACATATACAGCAAGCATAATCCGTTCCAGGAGTTTGCTTGTAATCCAAAGTACTCGCATATCAAAGCAAGTTTTCCCATTGAAGTCAATGGAAACAAAAATAATTTGTTTCGCATTGACTTCAATGGGATGCAATACAAAATGCAGGCAGAGGTGGGGGGTGCCAGAGTGACGAAAACGTCCGAAAAAGCCAGAGGACACTTTGGGGGGGATTTACTAAAACTGGTGCACACAAAATCTGGTGCAGCTTTGCATGGTAACCAATCAGATTCTAGGCTTTATTGTCAAAGTGTAATTGAACAAACTGAAGTTAGACGCTGATTGGTTACTATGCACAGCTAAACCAGATTCTGTTTGCACCAGCTTTAGTAAATCTCCCCCTTTGGCTCGTTTCCTGCGCCCCTGTACCTCAGGCCAAATGAGGTACTGCAGGCCATTGTTCGGCTTTTCCCTGCTTCTGTGCCTCCCCGTACCTCAGGCCAAATGAGGTACTGCAGGCCTATTTTCGTCTCTGCTCGGCTTCTGCGCCCCTGTACCCTAGGCCAAATGAGGTACTGCAGGCCTATTTAGCTTGAATTCTGCTCGTCAACACACGCAAACCGAGTCAGAATTAAAAAGAAAAAGTTGCTCGTAAATCAAAACGCTCTTAAACCAAGTTACTCTTAAACCAAGGTTCCACTGTAGTGACTTTTGACTACTCCATTTCTAAGAGAGCAGCAAGGCATGGTGCACATTTGAAGAGTGGATATGAAATAAGAATAGCAGAACTCATTGGTTTCCAGAGCACCACATCTTAGCGCAGGAGGTTATTTTTGGTTCTTTGTCTTACTCTCCTCCCAGGTCTCGGAGCACTTGACCCCACATGGGTCGTTCTTCTCCCAAACAGTGGGCAGAGCTAAACATGGCAAATGGCCAATCAGTATCCTCCTGGCCTGACTAGCAAATCACAGTCCTTACTTGTCCCTATTACTAGGTCCGCTTGAGCAGCAGTCAATCAGGGCACAGTCCAGCCTTCTCTCTCATTGCAGCTGCCCATCAAAGGGGGAGAGAAGGTTAAAAAAAGGCCTTGCTGCATTTATTTTGTCAGTGCTGCTGGGATGACTTTAAAGAACCCAACCAGCACTACATGCATCAGGCATTCTGACTCTGATCTGCATGTGACTTTCAGGTCAAGAATTTCAGAAAGTACTAATTCAGCCAGGCAACAGGCATTTTCAGAAGGATTTCAGCCCCCATATTTTTCTCACTACAAGATTCTTTTAGCTTCAACATTGCACAGTTATTATTTATTTGATGCTCTAACTTCATACTAATTAAACATCAGTTTTTAATTATAAACATATAACATTTCCAGTACAAGTTAAAATATATGTATTACATGCTGTCAAACAAAGTTTGTGCCTCTTGCTGCCTAATTACATGAATTTTGCTCAGTTCATATAATTGTAGCTATGCAGAATGTTAGGCGATTACCAGTAATTATTACACATTACTGATTAAAGCAAAATGATTGTTTTGGTGTAGTCTCCCTTTAAGAATAAAAAAAAAATATCTTCTGCACCATAGCATTAACTGTGCTGCCTGCCTATTAAATGTGATATTACCAATATTACATTAATGATGATGAAGTGTTCCATATGCCAATTAGCATGATGTTAACCAGGATGTACTCCCATTAAGTTCATAGAATTTTTCATTGTAGTTTCCATTATTACAAATGATATGCAAATGGAAATAAATTACATGCATACGCCATAGTTGCCTCATATTATGAAGTGCTTATGAAGTCGGCTAGAGAAGAAGAAATGGAAAAAGAGACATCACGGTGTCACACTGCGATTCTCATAATACAGAAAATGACAATTTATTGTGCTCAGCAAGACTGAGAGGTACATAAGTACTGCACTGATGCAAAGGCCCAGCATCACATGTGAATCACAGCTCCAGTGACATATATCACAGGCACATACAGTGACACATAATGCTTTTTATCCTTCATTCCTTGCCTGTTCTACATTAACGATGCCATGTCTGGAGAAGGAAGACTAAAATATGTTTGTTTGCTGCAGGATGGATGTATTTAGCAATGCCGGAGTGAGGAAAATATAATTAACAAATTCTGTCAGATTCATTTAAAGTGGTGCTGCTTTCATCCCTAAAAATCACATCAGAATGCAGCTCTGCGTGCTGATATGAAATAATTATATCCATTAGTTAAACATATTTTGCTTTTATTTACACTGAGGCTGCGCACACACGACCAAATAAATCCGATCAAATCGGTCTGTCAGACCGATTTGATCGGATTTGTCTGCTGGGATATATTGGTTTGATCATGTACACACGATCAAACCAAAATCCCCGCCGGCAGACAGCGCGGTGACGTGGCGGTGACGTTGACGCAGCCACGTCACCGCACCAGGAAGTAAAACACTTCCGCGCATGCGTCAAATCCATTCGACGCATGTGCGGGCAGATATGTCTGCTGGTTAGCGTACTAACCAGCAGACATGTCGGACGAACGGGTTCCCAGCAGACAGATTTTAAAGCATGCTTTAAAATCTGTCTGCTGGAAAAATCTGTCTGTCCGCCCGTACACACGATCGAATTTGTCTGCTGAAACGGTCCGTCGGACCGTTTCCAGCAGATGAATTTGATCGCGTGTACGCGGCCTTACTGTTTTTCCACTATCTGGTTGTATGAGGCATTGGTGATGTAACCCTGGTTTAACAGCTGCATCCTGGGAAGGCTACGTCACCAGTGCCTCCCCCTCTGATTATGTGCACTTTCATATGTTCCAAGAGGCAAAGCCAGAGTTACAGAGTTACAGGAAGTAAAAAGAGATGGCTTCATCTGCCCTTTGTAAAAATGGCCACTGTGAAAAGAATGGGGAGGACAGTAAAAAAAATGCCTGCAATAATCTATATTTAATAATTATACAGTTATACAATCCATATTAATCAATAATCTTTCTATATATGTGTAGACTGGCTTTAACAAACAATTCTAAAGCTCTGTACATACGGTCGGTTTGTCTGATGAAAACAAATAGAACATGTTTTAACATTTTCCTATGGATAAAAGACGATCATCTGTGTGGAAGTCCATCGGTCAAAAATCCATGCATGCTCAGAATCATGTTGACGCATGCTCGGAAGCATTGAACTTAATTTTTCTCAGCACGTCATAGTGTTTTACGTCACCGAGTTGGACACGGTCGGATTTTTGACCGATGGTGTGTAGGCAAGACTGATGAAAGTCAGCTTCATCGGATATCCAAAGAAAAAATCCATCAGATTAGATTCCATCAGATATCCGATTGTGTGTACAGGGCTTTTTAGTTGTCAAGTTCACAAGAGCAGTGATCACTTCCAGCTCGAAATAAGCTAATTTTCCCTTCCTTTAGCAGCCCAGAGAGGCCATACCTGATGAGACAGAAGTAGCTGAGCAAGTGATCTGTAGCCAGGTGAGAGACCCTGCACGTGGTACCATGAAAAGATAGATAAGAAATATATAGTGCACACTGTGTGACTAAAACATACTTTCTTTATTGCATAAACGGTTACTCACAAGCTTAGCATGTCTAATTATCAAGGTGGTTTAAATATAAGATGTAGAAACACGATCCGCCGTAATCGCTGAGGAAGTCCTGCCCACAAGGACAATAAGGGAGGACTCTGTGACGTCACTGCAGTCACCTTATCTGCCTCGATGAGACATTTTGTTACATGTCAGTTACTGGGGCATTAGTGCTACACTTGTGAGTAACCTTTTAAGCAATAAAGAAAGTATGTTTTAGTCACACAGTGTGCACTATATATTTCTTATTGATCTTTTCATGGTCCGATCTATTGATTATGAGAGTGATACCGTGCGGCTTTTTGTAAAGTGGTTAGATATTGAATTTGAATCACCCAGAAACACATTTCCATCTGTGATTACCCCAGTGGGGAATGCCTGATTGACCCATATGTTAATTCCGGGGGTCCAGAGAGTGAAGTGAGTGGCCTGTTTATACAGTGGTGGAGGCACTGATAAGGATGCACCATTTGATGTTTTACGAGCACCCTAATCACCACTGTCAACTCTTCATGTCTTCTTTTGCTTTCACATAATTTTTTTAAGACTTTTAAATATCCTGTTTTGTTTTTATGGTATTATCGTGTTAGTAGTGATGCACTGCTTTTTTTACATACAATATTCTTCCAAGGATTACCATATATTGACCTTGAGTGTACAGCAGCTCATGTTAGGATTTACTTGGTTTTTTGTTTCTTTTTTGCGCTGATTGAACCCACACATTTTATATTAATTATCCAGTATCTGGATAGGAACTACAGACTTTCTTCCATTCATCAAGTGTAAGATCAGGTATGTCGGCCACCCACCTGGCATAAGCCCTTTCTATTAGGGGTGATGCTTGTCCAGTTGGAGGGCATAATAAGTGGAGATAAGTTTGGAATGTTCAGGTGAGAGAAGCACATGCTCCAATCTGGAATTACATAGCTGAACTTCTCTAAGTCCTACCTGAGCCTCAGCTGCATGGCATGGCTGTAAGTATCGAAAGTACCATGTACGAGGTACTCTAAATTCTTATTGCATTTGTAAAAAAAAAATTAAACACTTCATGCTCTTACAGCGGTTGGAAATACTTTAGGCCATATTCTGCCCAGTGTAAGCCATCCGACAGATCAGCAAAGTAAGGTAAACAAGGGTTAAACGACAGAGGCTGATTGGGAGAATGTATGCGGCTGGTTTCATTAAGGCAATTCAGACAATGATTATAGATCTGTAGCTAGGTTTTGAGTTACAGTCCCCTGTGTAGTGTTAATCATGCATCTATAGATAAGATTACCCAAAGCTTCATAGGAGCATATCACTGCAGCCTCAGCAGCCGTAGCTGCATTTTCCATCTGTGGAAAAAGCCACCAATAAAGGTATACCACTTGCGCAGCAAAGTAATATAAAAATATAAGCATAAATTGAGTGTCAGCCCCCCCCCCCCCCCCATAGTTCGGTAACTGTAGAGTCTTCAAGGATAGCCTGAGAGCTCCAGGGTGCCACAAAATTGAAGAAAAGTGAGACTCTATAGCTTGAACACTGTGTTTTTGAATGTAGATCGAGGAATTAGCTAGGAATTAGCTAGGAAATAAAGGAACTGGGGTAAAGACACCATTTTAAAAAGATTTATACGCCCTAACAAAGTGAGAGGTAGGTTTAGCCATTGTGTTTGTTTAGTGCAAAAATGATGTAATACTTATTGAGATGCTGACCTGCAACAGGTGATTGTTCACTGAAGTTGTCAGGGTGTACAGAATTTAATCCAGTATCAGCCAATTTTTTGTTAGTATTGAATAGGCTTGGGAAAAGTAAATGTCAAGCTTGCCATTCCTGACCCCATTGGGATGATTTTACGTTATTTCCTGTCCATGAGACAGAAGGGCAAGAAATGAGAGGAGTGATTGTTACTGAAAAAAGTATTTTGATGCGGTCTGTGTCTCTACTTGAGTGATTTTTCATCACTCTCTCTCTCAACAGGAAGTGAAGAGAGAGCTATTCTCTGAGGACACAGACTGCAAATGACGAACATGGCAGAGGCTCTGTCTCTCCCCTGCTCTGTCAAAAAAAGGTAGAGATGGGCTTTAACAAATTTATACTGAGATTGATGTTTGGTCATCATACTAACTATATTAGAAAACATTTCTGCAGTGATGAAATCAAAACTAATTCGACAACATCAGTGATGTGAGGTGACATAACTGAGTCAATACATTTGCAGTCTCATGTCTATCAGGATAGAGAAATGGCAATCACAGGATTGCTCATGGAGTAACATAAATTGGACTGATTAGAAAATGCTCTACTGCTACAGTATATCAAAAGATTAAATATCACAAATTAAAGACCACCAAACCCTCAGAGAAGGATAGGTATATTCCCTCTTACTAAAATAACATGGTTAAATCTTTATAGAATAAAAAAATTGTATCCTATAAATATTAGATACTATAAAATCCGTTCTTTCCCTGAAAACCTGATTATAGAAATGTCTAGTCTGAGGCCGTGTACACACGAGGAGACATGTCCGCTGAAACTGGTCCGCAGACCAGTTTCCGCGGACATGTTCGATCGTGTGTACGGCCTAGCGGACAGGTTTTCAGCGGACAAAAGTTTCTAAGCATGCTTAGAAACTTGTCCGCTGGAAACCTGTCCACCGGACATGTCCGATGGTTAGTACACCCAACCATCGGACCGAAATCCCGCGCATGCTTCAAATTGATTCGACGCATGCGTGGAAGCATAGAACTTCCGTGTTTGAGCACGTCGGTGTCTTTTACGTCACCACGTTCTCTGTCCGCGGGGATTTTGGTCTGATGGTGTGTACACACATCAGACCAAAATATCCCTGGAGACATGTCCGATAAAAACGGTCCGCGGACCGATTTCATCGGACATGTCTCCTCATGTTTACAGGGCCTCAGAGTGCCACCCAGTGGCCAAGATGAGCTAATGCTTGTGCAAACAAATAGTTTATCAGCAACATAATGAACCAATGAGAAATATGTATATAACATACACCCTCTGGGTGGGTGTTCAAGGGGTATTGTTTTCAATTAAACAGATAGCAAGCTCAGGGATACAGCTCACATACTGAAGGTTCCATTTAGGAAGGCAGATTCCACGTAAAGCTCAGCCCATCTCCACCTATTTAAAGCCATCTTGAGGGTTTGGTTAGAATGAAGAGAACTCACTGCACCAGGTGAAATCAATGAGACCAATGAAAGCTGCCTTCGTGGTAAAGTATCAATGTAAAAAATGCCTACACTTAACATGAGTTCCAGATGTCATTTATTGAAGCATCAAAAGTTAAACAATAGGACACCAGCAGTGGTCTGGATAGATGCATTTCACACAACAAAGATTTGCTTATTCATTATACAGACATGCCTAACTTATACATCTTATATAGAGCCACCCTCAGCACATCCAGGTGCTAGGTGAGTGCTAATCAGAGACAACGACAACCTCAATAAACCATTGAATTGAAAGATACAAATGTAAAAACATAAGAACAATTATTCCCTGAGTAATACATTCAATAAAGAGATGGTTATTAAGAAAAAAGAAAACATAATACTTTTGCAAAGAAATTAAATCAACAAATAGACATAATTTAGAGTTAAAAATCATGAAATACAACTACATTTGGACACTTAGTATCCCATATCCACATGATAGATGTGTTTATTTAGGTAGCGCTGCACTAGTAGAATAATTAAGCATGTGTTAAAGTGTTTTGCCACATTTATAGGTTCTTTTCCACACTATATAGATGTTCCTGGAAACAATCACAAAGACACCTTGTTGTCCTACTGGCCTATTGAGTTTGACATATACCACAAGTAATCAAATACTGTATATTATATAACTTGTGTTACAAATAATAAAAGAGCAAATCTCAAATTCCTTCTGGTTTGTAGGCTTCCTCCACAAATGTGATTACAACATGAGCATTTCCTCGCACCACACTTATAATTCCCCTTGAAATGCAACCAAGTGAACGACTTGAAATTGTGTGACAAGTAACAGCCCAGCGTAGGGGCCCTACGTGAGACCACATTGACCCCATCTTGTAAAATATTGGCACATATTTCCTCAGAGTGTAGGATGGGCAGATGTCTATTAAAAATTCTCTTGATGTGATATCTGGGATCAATGGTCGACCATGGTGCACTAGGTAATACTTAATACTTCACTTGAAAAAGCAAATGTTAAGGTATTATCCAGGTGGTGTTTGGTCCCAACAAAAATAGCAAAAATATACCCTGACGCTTCACCCCTTCGAATATACCTAATGCCGCGTACACACAATCATTTTTCGGCATGAAAAAATATTTTGTTTTTGAAAAACGTCATTTAAAATGATCGTGTGTGGTATACACATCATTTTTCAGGTTCTGAAAAAGGACACAAAAAAATTCGAACATGCTGCATTTTTTAACGTAGTTTTAAACAATGTCGTTTTTCGGGTTGTAAAAGATGAGGGTATGTGGGCTAAAACGGCATTTTAAACCCGCGCATGCTCAGAGGCAAGTTATGAGACGGGAGGGCTCGTTCTGTTAAAACTACCGTTCATAATGGAGTAAGCACATTCATCACGCTATAAGCGACAGAAAAGTGCAAATCGTCTTTGACTAACAAGGTATCAGCCCAAAGCGAATAGAACTTCCCCTTTAGAGTGCCGTCATACGTGTTGTACGTCACCGCGCTTTGTTCATAATTTTTTTTAAACGATGGTGTGTGGGCAACGTCATTTTTAATGATGACGTTTGAAAAACGTTGTTTTTAGGACATGCTGAAAAACTACGTTTTTTTTTCATGCTGAAAAATGATCGTGTGTACGCGGCATAAGAATTCTAAAATGGCACTATTTACAGACCTGCCGGATGAGACCCCAAGAAATCTTAGAACTCTTATCTTTTTTTTTTCTGCTGCTAAAATTACAATAGCACCTACATGGAAGACTCCAGTGATTGATCTTGCTGTAGTAAAAAATAAAATTTCATGGATCATGGTCAATGAAAAATTGACCAGTATCCTTAAAGATAAACAAACAATAATCGATAAGATATGGTCCCCTTGGATTAAATACCTCCATACACCATGATCTCTAAATATAGTTAATGATAAAACTTGAATCGCAATACATGACTCCTGCTTTAATAACCTCAATACCTCTCCTTTATATCTCCCCTCCCTTCTCCTCCTCTACTTACTTAACTGATTAATTTTGTTACAATTTACTCCATCTTCGGGATATGTAAACCTTTCAATCTTAAATAAACCCTAATTGATGACCTAAAGAGATTCTCCCCTCCAAAGATGTGGGACTGCTCCCACCATCCCATATAAAGTTTTGCCAGGAAGGGTGAAAACTTGGCTCCCATCGCTGCTCCACATCTTTGGAGGTAAAACTCCCCATCAAACACAAATAAATTGTGGTATAATAAATACTCAAGGATGTCTATAATGTAAAGTCTATGCTCAATCAGTAGATTAGTAAATGTTTCTTAATAGAACAAAACCGCCACCACTTAAAGACATTGAGGAATGGAGGAATATAAGTGAGTCACATCACTGGTAATCCAGGAAAAATATCTTCCCATATAAACTCATTCATAATATTGAGGATCCTTAAGATAACCAGGAAGTTATTCGACCAGTGACTGCAATTGCCTATCCAGCCACTGGCCCAGGCATCCATTAAGGGAATTGATGCCTGAAATGATGGGTCTACCTTGTAGGGGATTTAAACCTTTATGAGTTTTAGATAAGTGGTAAAAGGTGGGGAGAACAGGATGGTCTGGTATTAAGGATTTGGCTACTTTTTGATTAAAGATACTTATTTTAACCTCCCTCTCTACCAGATTTGTGACAACCAATTGGTATTCTTTGGTTGGATCCCCTTTAACTTCATATAAGTCAATTGATCCGACAATTGTCAGACAGCCTCATTCCTATATACCTCCTCATTCGTGATTACAATAAGGCCCCCTTTATCTGAATTGCGGATGAGAATAGTTTCATCCTCCATTAAATCCTTGATAGCTGACCTCTCATTGCTTGTTAAATTATCATGCCACATAGTGTCACTCCCATTGTTTGATGTGCTAGGGCCCTCAAGTGTCGTTCAATTGCCTTTTTGAATTTTCCATATCAGAAGTGCAGGAATTTACTGGATAAAAATCTGATATAGATTTAAACTGAACAGATTTCACTGTGCTTTTACCAGCACTGTGTGCATACAATGGACCACTTTGCTGTGCCAGATCCTCTAAGTCCTGATAACATAGTGTTGCCTGAATGAGAAATCATCACCAGCTGTCACAGTATTTACAGATGCAGACACAGATTGTTCAGAGGCATCTATAGTACTTGCTGAATAGTAATGTATTTTATTAGTCATATTCCTCAAAAATCTGTTCACATCCAGGATCGTGTCAAACAAGTTGAAATGTCTCTAGGGACAAAAATTGAGTCCCTTAGATAACAAAGACACTACACTGTTGGAAATAATCAGACATTCAATACATTTGAAAAGTCTTTTACAACTTGCGTGCCTGGCGAGGAGATGGACATCTCTTCTGTTCCTCGGTACCCTCCTCCTGAGCCTCGGTGTGTCCAGCTGTGTTTCTGTTCCGCCCCCTTTTGTGTTGCTTATGCGTTTACCCCATATTTTTTGAAGCCAATGGGGTAGATCTCACCTGCTGGCCACCTGTAGATGGATGTACAGGTGACACATAAGAGTCGGAGGCTGCCAAGGTGTCAGCCCAGTGTTCCATTTAGTATCTGAGAAACTGACATGCTTCTTTATTCCAGTATCAGATTGGGATGCCCTACTCCAATGGCGCCTCTGTTTCCAAATATAGACATTATTAATATCTGTCTGTTTTATCACGCAACATATTTTCCTTTTTATTCATTAATATTTAATTTTCCAAATGATTCAATTTCTCATTTAGACGTTAATCAAGATGTACAGAATGAATTGCACCTTGTAGGGGTTTAAGGGCTTGATTGGGATTGTCTTTTGCCTCTGATTAGCACTCGCCTAGCACCTACATGTGTATGTTTCAATTCAATGGTTGATTGTGGTTGTGTTTTGCCTCTGATTAGCGCTCCCCTAACACGGGATGTGTTGGGGGTGGAGCTATATAAGATGTATCAGTTGGGCATGTCTGTGTAATGAATAAGCACATCTTTGTTTTGTGAATCACGTCTACCTACTTTTTGTTATCTAAGGGACTACAGTTTTGTCCCTGAGACATTTCAACTTGTTTGACACAATCCTGGATGTGAACAGATTTGTGAGAAATGTAATAATAAAATACATTGCTGTTCAGCAAGTACTATAGATGCCACTGTGTCTGCATCTGTGTCTGCATCTGTAAATAATGTGACAGCTGGTGATGATTTCTCATTCAGGGAACACAGTGTTATCAGGGACTTAGAGGATATGGCACAGGAACGTGGTCTATTGGATGCACACAGTACTGGTGATAACACTGTGAAGTCTGTTCAATTAAAATCTATATCAGATTTGTATCCAGTAAATCCCACACTTCTGATATGGCAAAATTAAAAAAAAAAAAATCCTCAATTATTTTGTGTTTGATGGGGAGTTCTAACTCCAACGATGTGGTGCTGCAATGGGGGCCATGTTTTTGCCCTTCCTGGCAAACCTTTACATGGGATGATGGGAGTGGTCCCACATTTTTGGAGGGGAGAATCATTTTAGGTCATCATTTAGGGTCTATTTAAGATCCATTAATGACCTACTGTTTGTGGTCCTGGTCGAGGATGGTGTGGAGTGGCATAACCTATGAAGAAGGAGTAAAGAGAGGGTAACGGGTGGGTGGGAGCCCGGAAATAACACTGACACGTGCTGGGAGAAGAGGGGGAGACTAAAAAGCTCCACGATCCTCACACAAACCCAGGCAAGCCAATGGCCAGCCTTCCCACTTGTGATCAGAGCTTGAATACTGGATAGTAACCAGCGCCCTACCCCAACCCTAGCGACCTGAGGTGTGCCGCGGTCGCCCGTGAGAGTATGCCTAAAAGAGGGCAAAGAGCCACCAATTTAGGTTCAGTAAGTAGTTTTATGGCAACAAAAACAGAACACACTTAATCCAACAATACTGCAAAAGCCCGTCTAACCTCTGCGTGGGGATCTGGGACGTAACGAGTGAAACATGAGGATCACCAGCGGCCCATGTACTTGATGACATGAGGCGGGACCCCATGCCTGGAAGCTGCGGATGCTGCACCAATCCTGAAGGAGTGCCCCAAGAACCTACCAGGGTTGAACCCCAACCTCCCAATCAGAATCCGAACATGGGAAACAAACTGGGAGGAGGAGAGGCCCAAGGTAGGAAAGGGCTCTCCAGATGGGCTGTGGACAGTGAACCCATGAGCCGATCCAAGACCTTTACTGGACACCAGGCCGTGTTGGAGCTGTAGTACTTGGCAACGAACCCCTGCCGGTTTTTGTTATTGGGCAGCTGCAAAGCAAAGTGATCTGGCCACCTGGTGAGATCCCCTCTGCAGAGAGCCGAAGAGTGGCGCCCAGCCCTAGCCACCTCCCCTGGTATCAGGAACCCAAAGAAACAGAGGAATACCGCAGCCTCCAGGACCAAGCTGGGACCCACCCCAAATGGAGACAGGACTAGCAAATCCGCCAACCCTCGTACCATCGGCCCGGAAATTGGCAAACGTGTCACCACTGGCCTCCCCTGCGCCTTCTGAATACCCCTGAGCATGGCTCTGACGGAATAAACCACAAAAATAGACGGTGATGGGGGGGGGCGTGACTTGGCGCATGGAGGAGTAGGACGTGTGTGCTGAGAGCTCCCGCACACTCTGCCCGGAAAACGGCTGTAACCTCCGCACGGACACACCAGACAGGTCGGTGATGGGTCGCAAGGGAGGGGGAGACACTCACCATCACCCCGATCCGAGTCGGGATGGCGAGATTGACCGCTTCTTCCCTAAACTGCCCCGGAACAGCGCGGCACCCCCTCGTCCAAGATGGCGACGGCCCGCTCCGCAGGTACACACAAGGCCTCGAGGGGGACCTCATCCCAACGTTCTTCCTCCACCATGAGGACCAGACAAATGGCAATCTCTCCCCCAGGGTCTGACGCGGGCTCGGTCCACTCAGGCAGTCGCTACCCTGACTCCCGGCGCTCGTACTCTAGCTGGGATATGGAGGCCTACATCAGAGCCCTGCCCACCAAGCATGATTTTGAGGCCTATGTGCAAAGACTGGAGCGCTCCTATAAACAGGAGATCACAGAGCTGCGCAGGGATGTCACAAACAGGCTGGAAGAGGTGGAACACAGTGTGGAGGAAACAGTTTCTACCCTGCAGGCCCACGATGCCATACTAAACGATCACACTGCACAGATCCAAAACATATGCTGTCCCAGGATGAACAAGAAAATAGGGCCAGGCGCAATAATATTCGCGTCCGCGGACTGCCTGAAACAGTGGAAACTAAAGATTTGGCCACGGTAGTTATCGCCATATTTAATGGACTGCTCCTGATAGAGAAGGAGGCTGCTATAGAACTGGATCGGGTCCACAGGGCCTTGGGCCCTAAGAACCCCAACCTGAACTACCCTAGAGATGTGATATGCAGAGTCCACTTTTACGCTGTCAAGGACGCCATCATGCAGGCTGCACGCGCCCAAGACTCCATCCTCTTTGAGGAGGCTCGCATCCAATTGTTACCTGATGTTTTCAAGCTCACGCTGGATCTTCGCAGAGCCCTGAAGCCCCTCACAGGAGCCCTCCAGGCCAAGCAGATCAAATACCACTGGGGCTTTCCTTTCCAGTTGTCGGCCTCCCATGATGGAAAATCTGCAGTGTTCCGCACCCTGGGTGAACTCCCAAAATTTCTGGGGACTTTTGAACTCCCGATGACATCTCTCCCTGACTGGCCATTGCATGCTGCCACCCCTGGATTTCAACCTTCTAAAGGATGGAAAAGGCAAAGCAAGAAAGCTAAACGCTCCAAACCTGAGGCCTCCGCGTCTACTTCTGCTGGCTGATGTGACTATGCTCATTTAACTCCACAGTGCCTTTTTATTTGCAGGTTTGGGCCAGTGGCCACTTTTCCCCTGTTGGGACAGACGGGTGTGACGGGACGCTACGCTGCGATGTGTAATTGCAACAGTTGTGTGGGGGGATATTGCATAGGGGGCCGGGACTCCCTCCTACCCTATAACACTATTTTTCCCCTGGAGGCACTTTATTTACTTACTTTTGGGCCCCTGCACAAGGTCCCCCTTGGTGCGGTGTCTCTCACTTAATTTGAAGTTGCCAAATGTGCCCAGATTGGCCCTCACCCATCTTGCAGGTCTTTGCCTAGGCCTTTCTCCGTCCCACCCTGCAGTTTTTCTTTTTGTGTGTTACCTAACCGCTGACCAAAACGTTTTATCGTGTGTATTATAAATTTATTTTTGTGTTTTTCTTCTCTTTGGTTTTCTTGCTACATTGTTCTGGTGTGTCCACCTGTCTCGGTCGGGACGCTATGGGACGCTGACACCTGTAGTGCTGAGATGGTGGTTACATCCCCGCTTGGCACGTATGCTCTGTTTGACTGCACAGTCCCACGGGGTCCCGCCTTGACATGTAATTTATGTTTATCTTGCCGTTAAAGTTTGCTGTGTAATGTTCATCTGTGTTGTGTGCGGGGCTCTCCCTGTGAGTTGACCATGACCCCCACCTTAGGCCTTTCAGCTGCCTTTATGGCTACAGCTGAACCGTTGCTTGCAACGCTACTAGAGTGGCCACTTTGGCCCAACTTTTTTTCTTTTTTGTCTTTTTTCTCTCCATGCTCTGTCTTCTCCACCCTCTACCCTTCTCCCTACACCCACTCTTCTTCCCCCCCCTTCCCTCCCCCCGGAGGTGGTGCGCTCCTCACTGGTGGGTAAGTATCCTTTATTGTTACAACACCCTAATGGCTAGTCCCAACTGCTTGTCGGTCTCATCCCTGAATTGTAGGGGATTTAACACCCCTGAGAAACAGAGACAAATTGTGTTCCACTTTCATAAACTCCGTACTCAAATTCTCCTCCTTCAGGAAACCCACTTCAGGTCAGACTCTGTCCCACATCTCCCTCACAAAAACTACCCTACCTGGTATCATAGTACAAACCCGCTGGCTAAATCGAAAGGGGTTTCCATTACATTCCATGCTTCTTTTACTCCGACTGTTCTAGACTCCTATGTAGACCCTGCTGGGAGGTTTATTTTTCTTAAACTGTCTTACAAGAATGTGATTTATACAGTAGTTAACGTATATTCTCCCAATCAGGACCAGCTGCAGTTCTTCTCCTCCGTGACCTCCCGCTTACGGAAGTTCGGCACGACTAACATGATCCTGGGCGGTGACTTTAATGTGGCCTTGGTTCCTCGCTTAGACACGTCAACCGGTAAGTCCTCACACTCCTTAGCTAGCCTGACCAAGCTACGCTCCATCCTCACAGACCTTTCCCTAGTAGATGTATGGAGAGTCTTAAACCCCACAGATAGGAACTATACATACTACTCCCCCGCACACTCCTCCAATAGCAGATTGGACTACATACTCATTTCTCAATCCCTACTGGACCTCTCCCCTACTGCGTCTATAGGTCTCACACTGTGGTCGGATCATGCTCCCATACACGTCACTTTGGGTAGGATTCCTTCATACAAGCCTAGGTCCTCCTGGAGACTTAATGACAACTTGCTCTCAGACCCTGCGTGTACTGCAGACGTCATTCAATCCATTTCTCATTTTGTCTCCGACCATGCCCGAGACGACACAAACCCGCTCACTAAATGGGAGGCCCTTAAATGTGTCCTTAGGGGCAAGCTTATCCAACATGGGTCCAGGCTCAAAAAAGCTAGATCGGCCGACGTTACACGTCTTCTTGCCACTATCGCATCCCTTGAGGACTCCCATAAGCGCTCGCCGGACCCGGCCACATTGATTGATCTGGCCAATGCCAGGAGGGATCTCTTACAGATCTTTGACGAACGCTCCTTGGTGGCTAGGGATAAGGGGCGATTTACGCACTATACCCAGGCAAACAAATGCGGTCGGCTGCTGGTGAACACCCTTCAACCCCGCTTGACTAGGAAACACATCCCCTTGATTATTTCCCCCAACAAGGGCAAATTGCAGACTAACTCCGCTATTGCGGAAGAGTTCCGCCAATACTACGTGGCCCTCTATGATCTTCCCCCTCAGGTGTCTATGTCTCCCATGCACTCTTTGGACTCCCCTGGGGCCTTGTCCTCCTATATCAGAGACACAGCCCTCCCGACTATCCCCGTCTCCTCAGCTGAGGAGTTAGAAGCCCCCCTCGCGGTGGAGGACTTCCTCCTCGCAATTAAAAAACTCAAAAATGGCAAGAGTCCCGGTCCTGATGGGTTTACCCCACGTTTTTATAAAACATTTGCTCCTCAACTGGCCCCTCTCCTGGCAAAGGCTTTCAACGCCTTGGATGATGGTGCCTCCCCATCCTCCGCTCTCCTCTTAGCTCAGATAGCAGTTCTCCCTAAACCCGGTAAAGACCCCTCTCATTGCTCTAATTATAGGCCCATATCACTTTTGAACACTAATCTGAAACTTTTTGCAAAAATACTGGCAGACCATCTTTCTCCCCTGCTGCCGGATGTTATTCATGGAGACCAGGTAGGTTTTAGCCCTGGCCGTAAAGCCAAGGACAACACCACCAAAACCATACATCTCATAGCATACGCCCAATGCCAGCGGGTCCCTGCTTGCCTTCTTTCCTGCGATGCCGAGAAGGCATTTGATAGGGTCAGTTGGCCGTTCCTACAATCCACCCTCACCCAAATAGGCTTAGGCCCTAGGATGCTTGCCCGTGTTATGTCACTGTACTCTGTCCCTACTGCCACCGTCTTGTTCAACGGAATTCAATCTGGTACGTTACCCATTAAGAATGGCACCAGACAGGGGTGCCCCCTTTCCCCCCTCCTTTTTGCCTTTGTAATCGAGCATTTGGCCCAGGCTATCAGGGCAAACCCGAATATACATGGGATCCAAACTCCCTCCTCGCACTGTCAACTCTCCCTGTATGCGGACGATCTACTGCTATATGTTACTCAACCCCACACTAGTATTCCCTCCATTTTAGCTGAGATTGAGAGGTTTGGTGGGCTGAGTAACTATAAACTGAATCTGTTCAAAACGGAAGCGCTCAACATATTCGTACCGCTCCCCACCCTGGCCACCCTCAAATCCCAGTTCTCCTTCCAATGGAAGGAGAAATCCATTTCCTATCTCGGGACTGCTGTCCCTCATAGTCTGTCGGACATTTTCACCCTGAATTATAGCCCTCTCCTGGCCAAGCTCAGGCACCTCACGGAGGCCAGTATGGATCTGCCGGTGTCGTGGTTTGCTCGCATGAACACGCTTAAAATGGATATACTGCCCAAGCTTTTATATGTCTTTCAGGCACTCCCGATTTTCCTCCCCTCATCCTTTTTTCGCACGGTGCGCTCCATGGCCATTCAGTTCGTGTGGAGACGTAGTCGACCTAGGCTGAAACACAAGCTCCTTTGCTGTCCCGCTTTGAGTCGGGGAGCGGGTCTTCCCGATTTTGAACATTATCACGCATCAGCGGTACTCTCCCGGATCCTGGAATGGTTTCCCCACCCGCTGAGCAAAGTGGCATTATGTGTGGAGCAGGACATGTCCTCGGTGGACCTAAGGGCCCTGCTTTGGGGCCATGCTTTGTCCCACAGAACCTTGGTGGGATTATCCCCCCTCACTAGAGATGCTCTGGCGATATGGTACTCTAGGAGAGAGGCGTATGCCCTCTCTACGGACCCAAGCCCCCTGACCCCTCTCTTTGACAACCCAGATCTACCGGAGGGAGTGGGGCTGCACTCCTTGGCCGGTTTCCTTAGACAGGACTGGCCCATGGCTCAAAACTTCGTTCACGCCTCTACGGGTTCTCTCGTGTTGACACCGACCTCGGTTTCCTCGAAAGTGACTTGGCTCACGCACCGTCACCTGACGGCTCACTGCAAGACATGACATGGGTCTAGACAAGTCCAAAGACCACTGACTGGGTTTGAACAACTCTGCTCCTTTTCCTCCCCCCAAAGGCACACGCTCTCCTTGATCTACAAAATGGTTCTGGGTCACACACATAGCACCCCCCCTAAATACACGCTGGCTTGGTCAGAGGAGCTAGGGAGGGATATCAGTGAGGCGGAGTGGTGTAAGGCCTTCTTTTTTACGCATAAATCCTCCATATCGAGCTATGCGCAGGAAAAAAATTACAAAGTTTTATCGCGGTGGTACCGCGTCCCGACCACCCTCATGCCGCGTACACACGATCATTTTTTGTGATGAAAAAAACGACGTTTTCTGTGAAGTAAAAAACAATGTTTCTGAAACGTCACTTTTCAAAGACGATGTTGCATACACACCATCGTTTTTTTCACAAAAAGCGAGGTTACGTTCACCACTCTTTTCCATTGAAGCTCGCTTCATAACTAGCTTCTGGGCATGCGCGGGTTGAAAAACGTCGTTTTAAACGACGTTTTTGCTACACACGGTGACTTTTTGTGAAACAAAAAACAACGTTTTGAAAAATGACACAAAAAAATCAAGCATGTTGGAATTTTTTTTTGGTCGTTTTTTTTAAGACAAAAAACGACGTTTTGCCCACACACGATCAATTTAAATGACGTTTTAAAAAACAATGTTTTTTTTCATCGCAAAAAACGACCGTGTGTACGCGGCATCAGGGTCATGTTCCCCTCAGCCTCGGACTCCTGCTGGAGGTGCGGCGCAGCTAAGGGTACATATAGTCACATTTGGTGGGAATGCGACCTGATACGCCCGTTCTGGTCCCAAATCTTCTTAATTTATTCGGATCTTTATGGCGAACCGCTCACCCCCTCCCCATTCGTAGCCCTTCTCTCCATCCTCCCCGGTGCCACTAAGTTTCAGAAGAACTCCCTCCTAAAATTCTGTTTAAGTGCTGGACGGCAGTTGGTTTCTAGACATTGGAAGTCGTCCGTCCCCCCCCCTTGATTACTGAGTGGATAAGCGAAATGAATAACATTATGCTTATGGAGGAAATGCGGGCCAAGTCTCTGGACAGGTATGCTAAATTTTCCTTTACCTGGAGTGTTTGGAGGTATTACTCCACTTCGGATAAACTTAAGGACAGGGTCGCTCTGGCGACGCCCAATTGAGGGCCCAGAACTAACTTTCACTGCAACCTCAGGAGCTCCTTTTTGGATAATTTATTGTCTCCCTCTCCTCAAGCGGTACTCGGCAGAGTCCGTATGATGCGCCCCCGCTAGTGAGAGGGTGCACCACTCCCTGTACCCCGCCTCCAACCCTCCACCACTTCCTTCCTCCCCCTCTTCCCTTCCCCCCCCATTCTTGTCTTCTTCTCTCTGCCCTCGACCCCCTTCTCTCTCTTCTTCCTTCTTCTCATTTGATTTTCCGGCCGCATCTTCGGCCTCATCATGTTTTTAATATTGTACGATCAGATGGCTTCACGGGACTTCTTGCTTGCACACTTCATTTTTGGTACTCTACACCTGATTGCATATTGTGATATTTTATACAGGTACCCTGGATAGCTGCCTTCACCGAATCACATGATTCTCCAAGCTCCCCTAGGCCCTGGACGCAGAAGGTTCCCATTGGGGCGCCCAGGCTAGGGGAGACCATAGACGGCCACGATTGTGCCCTGTGTGAAGTGCAGTTCCCTGTGTCCTCACCTTGCCGCAATGTCCCCCTTATTGTTTTGTTTTCTCTTGCTATCTCCAACGACAAGGATTGTTTTTGTTTTAACTGTTGTGTAATTGTGCCCGAGCCGCCCTTTGTTGGGTCCTCGGCCACGCCATGGTATGTTTCTGTTTATACTATCTGAAAAACTCAATAAACCTTTATTGAACCTAAAAATAGACGGTGATGCAGGCTGTATCAGGGAAAAGTAATGGTGAATGCCTGCCAGGTACAACTTAATGGTATTATGCGATAAAGACAGACTATCATGACAAAATGCCATAAAAGCCAACACATAGCGAACATCATACCCCTTGGAGCTAGGGTAAAGGGAGGTGAATCTACCTAAACATCTCCAAGCCATGCCGTAAGCCCTGCACCTGTTTCTGGCCAAAGAAGCAGTGATAAGGTCAGCTGCACGAGACCCGAGGGTTCTTAGTCCAACCTCAGCTAGGCAAATGGCTGCACAGGAATGCCCCTCTGATCTGCCTCTGGATGCTGCTGACAGAAACGGGGAAAATCATCTCTGGACAATGCATCCCCACTAACAAATTCTCCCCGAAAATGGAAATTAAACCTGAGACCCAACCAAGTCAGCCTGCGCATGAATGCCATGATTAGGAGGGAGCCCGAACTCCCCTTGTTGACGATTGCCGCAGTAGCGACATTGTCGGTAAAAAATACAGTTTGACTGAACCACGAGGGCCCCCAGGTACATGCGGTGGCCACAACAGGGATGATCTCAAACAATGCGGATGTCTGGGAAAAACCCGGAATTCCCGCCACTTCTGGAGGCCAGGGCCCAGCGAGCCACTGATGCCTGAAAATGGCCAAGAAACCCACTGAAGCGGCAGCATCGAAAAAAAACCCTGGAGGAGGCAGCCGTGGGGAGCCAGATGAATAAGGAAACCCCATTCCAGTCACGCAAGAAATGATCCCACATAAGCAGGTCCGCCCTGGCATCAGCTTCCAACCGCACACTCAAGTCAGAGTCTCGGAAGAGCGGCAGGAGTGCCAGCAGGCAGGACACAAAAGACCTTCCCTGTGGAATGATTCTCATGGCGAAGTTCAGCATGCCTAAGAGGGACTGCAACTCCCTCTTAGAGCACACTGGGGACCTAACAAAACCATAGATAACACCACAGATCCTGACCAGCTTGTCCTGTGGCAAGCTAGCGACCATCCGTACTGTGTCCAAAGTGATCCCTAGGAAGGTAATCATGGTGGCTGGACCCTCCAACTTGTGGGCAGCCAAGGGGACGTTCAGATCCCTGAACAGCTCAGTGAACGTGGTGAGATCCCTGGGTGACTGAGCCGGGCTCTCCAGCAGCAAGAAATCATCCAGGTAGTGAATGACTTTGCTACACCCCAACTCTTTAGACAACACCCAATTGAGCGCCGAGGCAAACGTGTCGAAAAGCCAAGGACTGCTCTTGGATCCGAGCGTCAGCTTGGTGGCGAAATAGAACTGCTCCCACCATTTAATGCCGTACCACTGCCAAAGAGATGGCATGATAGGGAGGAGCTTGAAGGCATCAGAGATATCAGCCTTGGACAACCAAGCTCCCGCGCCTAACAGCAGGATGTGCTGGATGGCAGAGTCCACGGAAGCGTACTTCAATGCAAACTCCTTCGACAGAACAAGGGAGTTCAAACTGGGCACAGGTGACGAATGAGGAGCCGACAGATCGTAAACCAAGCAGTATTTATTGGAAAATTTACAGGACTCAGGTAATTTGCTAGCACACCTTTGGGTGTCACCGAAGATTCACCAACAAGTCACCTTGCCACCTGCTGATGTCATTTAGCACCCAGCACTTCACTTGCACTTTGCAATTTCTTTTGATTAAATCACATCACCTCTTGGACTGAGTCGCAGTTGCATCAGCCATCATTGGTGTATATCAGTTATGTTCAGTCATTCATGTTGATGGGAGCATAATACCATCCTGCGATTTCCTCTGTGACTGCATATATTGGGCCAGATTCAGATACATCTGAACTATATTTCCGGCGGTGTAGCGTATGGTGTTTATGCTACACCTCCGCAAATATTATGAGCAAGTGCCTTATTCAGAATGCACTTGCTCCATAATATGCGGCGGCGTAGCGTAAAGTGCCCATCGTAACATTGCGTAATTCCAATTTCTGAAGTGGGGGCGTGATTCATGTAAATGAATCATGACCCCACATAATGGACGTTCCCAGTGCGAATGCGCAAAATCACGTTGCTATTTGTCAATGTAAACGACGTGAATGTAACTAACGTCGAGCCCCATTCCCGAACAATTTACGCAAACGACGTAACTGACGTACGATTCGACACTGTCCCGACGTCCATACTTAACATTGGCTACGCCTCCTATAGCAGGGGTAACCTTATGTCGCTA
Source organism: Rana kukunoris (assembly GCA_029574335.1). Taxonomy (NCBI): domain Eukaryota; kingdom Metazoa; phylum Chordata; class Amphibia; order Anura; family Ranidae; genus Rana; species Rana kukunoris. The sequence continues at coordinate 369,616,379 of CM056051.1, forward strand.
TAACGCTTACGCAAACGACGTAAACTACGATGGCCGGCCGCAAGTACGCTCGGGAATCGCCGTAAATCCCTCATTTACATATTCGACGTGTAAAACGACGGAAGCGCCACCTAGCGGCCAGCTTAAAACTGCAACTAATATACAACGGTGTAACAGAATTACGCCGCTCGTATATTAGCAGAATTCCGGCGTATCTTCTTTTCTGAATAGCAAAAAAGATACGCCGGCTATTCTTAGTATTTACGCGCCGTATCTCTTGATACGCTGACGTAAATACTTTTTGAATGCGGCCCATTATCTTTATGCTGCGATTCTATTTCTGCACCCTGCACTATACTTGCACCTTCCAATTTCTTCACCTCTTGGACTTAGTCACAGTTGCACCATTTACACTTTGTAACAATTAGACAATCTTGCGGTTCCATCCACCATTCATATGATGTGATTTTACTTACATTATACAGTCACCTATTTGTATGTATTTGCACTCTTATTCAGTTCACTGTTTTTTTTATCCATCAGTGTTGTATATCAGTTATGTCCAGTCATTCATTTTGATTGGAGCATAATGCCATCCTGCCATTTCCTCTGCGACTGCATATACTATTATCTTTACATTGTGATTTAATTTATGCACCTGAGTCACCTTATCTGCAGTGTTTGCACATTCATTCAGTACACCTTTGGATGCACCTTATCTTAGCATGTGTAGCGATTTTTATCTTTCAGTCAGTCTATTTGCATATTTGCACATTCATTTATCAATTATACTATTCTGTTTTTTTTATACATTTTACCAATTACACCATTCTATGCTATTGGAGCGCAACACCCTCTTTTGATTTTTTCCATGTCTCACTGTGGGTAGTAGTTGGCCCATACGGTAGTTGCCGCACCTTTACCCTCTGCACACATAGTTTCCACTCTAGCGCAGGAATAACTACTTTACCCATATGTTTTCTTTTAGTTGAATGTTTCTTAACAACCAATTTCTCTTTATTGAATGTATCACTCAAGGAATATTTGTTTTTATGTTTTTACATGTGTATGTTTCAATTCAATGGTCGATTGCGATTGTGTTTTGCCTCTTATTAGCGCTCCCCTAGCATGGGATGTGTTGGGGGTGGATCTATATAAGATGTATCAGTAAGGCAAGTCTGTGTAATGAATAAGCGCATCTTTGTTGTGTGAAACACTTCTACCTAGACCACTGCCTGTGTCCTATGGTGTCACTATGAATGCTTCAATAAATGGCATTTGGAACTCATATGAGGTGCAGCCATTTCTTACTCCGAGGGTTTGGTTGGCAACCATCTTATAGGGTTTAGTCAGCCATTTTAAGGCCCCATCCTTTTAACCAAGCATCTACTAGGAGGGTAACTATAGTTCCTTATTCTCTTGGTGATGCTGTTTGCTTTTGTAGTTGTAATTAAATGATCAATAAAGCTGACTCAATTAATTATTCAAACCTCCCGGACATCATCCCTGCTCAACAGAAGTCGATTGCTTGATTGGCCCCTGTTAAAGCGACACGCTGGAAAACTTTTGCCAAGTCTAAAAGAACAATTCAGAAATAAAAAAAATAATGAATATAAAAAAATGCAATATTGAGTCAACACTCATAATTAAATGAGTATGATTTGTATGTATGTGGAACACATACCTGGTTCAATAATTACAAAAAATGAAATTAATCAAATATGTCATAAGACCAATATATAGTTGTGAACTTCAGATGGAATGGATAGCACCACTATATTCATAAGGAAAGCTATCCAAAAATCACTAATGCCCGATGGGCACACAATGTGCCAATATGCTGTAACAGAATAAGAAAAAAACATATAAAAAAGGGGGAAGGAGAGAGTGCCAGAGAAGGGCTAAGTATCCAAATGAGAACAGCACATCCAGTGGCAAAGATGAAATACAGACTGAATCACAAAGGAAATAAAGTAAACAGGGATTACCTATATAAAACGGGTAAACAGCGCTGGTGTCAGCAGAGAAGGGAGAGGATAGGAATCAAATGGGAGCCAATAGGAGCAGAGAAATCCCGCGCATGCGCAGCATGCAAACGGGAAGGACTGCAGCGGCGCCGAAGTGCCAAGCGCCATCTTAAATAAAGGCTCGTGCGGGATTTCTTTGCTCCCATTGGCCAATTTTGGCTGACGGGCAAGGTTTTTTTTAATGCCTCCGTTGTCTGTCCGCATCCCGGCGATGACGTCAGACGCCGACGGGATGGTCTTTAAGAGTGCGGCGGTTGCCGCGATCTCTGGCATTGACTGGGATAGCTGTGAGTGAGTTGGGGATTCCTATCCTCTCCCCTCTCTGCTGACACCAACGTAGTTTACCCGCTTTATATAGGTAATCCCTATTTAATTTATTTCCTTTGCCTAGTTTTTGCAATTCATTCTATAAGAGAACTTATATATTATCTATTTGCAACCTGAGATCTTTACCTATTTTTCATTTTTGACCATTTTGTTTTTTCAATACACTGTGCATGTTCACTTATCTGTGACAATCTACTAATTTGTTGTTCTATCCTTTGTATACTTTTTTTGTGACCTTTAGCATCACCTGTAAAGCTCCCGAAGAAGCTCATCGAGAGCGAAACATGTTGAGCAATCCATTGGATGGTGTTTTATGTCTAAATTATTCTGTTCTATTGTGTATAAAAAAAGTATAAAAAAATATATATTTTTGTACTATGTTTGCATTATTTATTTACTGACACCGTTTAAAGTCCCGGGTTTGTTACCCTCTCTCCATTTTTCCTTAAAATAACTAACAGTGTAAAGCCAGTAGGGATGAGCTTCGAAAACGAACAAATCGGGTCGTTCGCGCCAAATTCGAATGACCCATAATTCACTGCGGCGTTGCGCGCTGATGATTGGCCAAGCATGCACCATGACCCTGCATGCTTGGCCAAAAAACGAAGAGACCTAATTGGCCAAAGCCTGGGTGCTTTGGCCAATTAGGGCTCAGGGCTTTAGCACACGCCCCACACTATAAAAAGGCCGCCTCCCGGGCGGCCTCGTGTAGTGTGTTCCGGCACAGAGAGAGAGAGAGAGAGAGAGAGAGAGAGATAGATAGATAGATAGATAGATAGATAGATAGATAGATAGATAGATAGATAGATAGATAGATAGATAGATAGATAGATAGATAGATAGATCAGGGAGGCTACTAGTTAGTATAGTTAAATGTACAGTTTGTAGAGAATATATTGACATCCCTAGGAGTTGTCAATATATTTATAAACTGTATAGCTTAGCTAGTTCTGCTATTAGTATCTGTCAGGCAGGAGATTGTGCTTGATGCTCTAACGTGTTAGTGTACACGTGTTAGTTAATTGCACATAGACGCATTAACTGTTACTGCACGTGTGCTATTTATTTGCACAGAAAGGCAGTTGCTGTTAATGCAAGTGGGCTATTGAATTGCACAGAAACACAGTCGCTCTGACTGTGCGTGTGCTGCTTAATACCACCTTAGCGCATTTGGGGTCACCGCACGTGTGCTGTTACATACCACCTGAGTGCATTTGGGGTCACCGCACGTGTGCTGTTACATACCACCTTAGCGCATTTGGTGTCACCGCACGTGTGCTGTTACATACCACCTTAGCGCATTTGGTGTCACCGCACGTGTGCTGTTACATACCACCTTAGCGCATTTGGTGTCACCGCACGTGTGCTTTTACATACCACCTTAGCTCATTTGGGGTCACCGCACGTGTGCTGTTACATACCACCTTAGCGCATTTGGGGTCACCGCACGCGTGCTGTTACATACCACCTTAGCGCATTTGGGGTCACCGCACGTGTGCTGTTACATACCACCTTAGCGCATTTGGTGTCACCGCACGTGTGCTGTTACATATCACCTGAGCGCATTTGGGGTCACCGCACGTGTGCTGTTACATACCACCTTAGCGCATTTGGTGTCACCGCACGTGTGCTGTTATATACCACCTGAGCGCATTTGGTGTCACCGCACCTGTGCTGTTATATACCACCTGAGCGCAGTTAGTGTCACTGTACGTGTGCTGTTACATACCACCTGAGCGCAGTTAGTGCCACCGCACCTGTGCTGTTATATACCACCTGAGCGCAGTTAGTGTCACTGGACGTGTGCTGTTATATACCACCTGAGCGCAGTTAGTGTCACTGGACGTGTGCTGTTACATACCACCTGAGCGCAGTTAGTGTCACCACACATGTGCTTTTATATACCACCTGAGCGCAGTTAGTGTCACTGTACGTGTGCTTTTATATACCACCTGAGCGCAGTTAGTGTCACCGCACATGTGCTGTTATATACCACCTGAGCGCAGTTAGTGTCACCGCACCTGTGCTGTTATATACCACCTGAGCGCAGTTAGTGTTACTGGACGTGTGCTGTTATATACCACCTGAGCGCATTTGGGGTCACCGCACGTGTGCTGTTACATACCACCTTAGCGCATTTGGTGTCACCGCACCTGTGCTGTTATATACCACCTGAGCGCATTTAGTGTCACTGCACCTGTGCTGTAATATACTACCTGAGCGCAGTTAGTGTCACCGCACCAGTGCTATTATATACCACCTGAGCGCAGTTAGTGTCACTGGACGTGTGCTGTTATATACCACCTTAGCGCATTTGGGGTCACCGCACGCGTGCTGTTACATACCACCTTAGCGCATTTGGTGTCACCGCACGTGTGCTGTTACATATCACCTGAGCGCATTTGGGGTCACCGCACGTGTGCTGTTACATACCACCTTAGCGCATTTGGTGTCACCGCACCTGTGCTGTTATATACCACCTGAGAGCAGTTAGTGTCACTGTACGTGTGCTGTTACATACCACCTGAGCGCAGTTAGTGTCACCGCACCTGTGCTGTTATATACCACCTGAGCGCAGTTAGTGTCACTGGACGTGTGCTGTTATATACCACCTGAGCGCAGTTAGTGTCACTGGATGTGTGCTGTTACATACCACCTGAGCGCAGTTAGTGTCACCGCACCTGTGCTGTTATATACCACCTGAGCGCAGTTAGTGTCACTGTACGTGTGCTTTTATATACTACCTGAGCGCAGTTAGTGTCACCGCACCTGTGCTGTTATATACCACCTGAGCGCAGTTAGTGTCACCGCACCTGTGCTGTTATATACCACCTGAGCGCAGTTAGTGTTACTGGACGTGTGCTGTTATATACCACCTGAGCGCAGTTAGTGTCACCGCACCTGTGCTGTTATATACCACCTGAGCGCAGTTAGTGTCACTGGACGTGTGCTGTTATATTCCACCTGAGCGCAGTTAGTGTCACTGTATGTGTGCTTTTATATACCACCTGAGCGCAGTTAGTGTCACCGCACCTGTGCTGTTATATACCACCTGAGCGCATTTAGTGTCACTGCACCTGTGCTGTAATATACTACCTGAGCGCAGTTAGTGTCACCGCACCAGTGCTGTTATATACCACCTGAGCGCAGTTAGTGTCACTGGACGTGTGCTGTTATATACCACCTGAGCGCAGTTGGTGTCACTGTACGTGTGCTGTTATATACCACCTGAGCGCAGTTAGTGTCACTGGACGTGTGCTGTTATATACCACCTGAGCGCAGTTAGTGTCACCGCACCTGTGCTGTTATATACCACCTGAGCGCAGTTAGTGTCACTGTACGTGTGCTTTTATATACCACCTGAACGCATAAATATGTCTGGAAGGACAACAAAGAGAGGCAGAGAGTCACGAGGGCAAGCAGGCTCTGCATGTAGAGGTAACGCTGGTAGTGTATGTGGTGCATCCTCTTCAGCACGTGGCCGTGGCCGCTCGTCCTTCTTTTCGGGAGCTGGCCGTGTTGAGCCTCAACATGCAGAGTGGATGAACAAGCCATCCTCATCCTTCTCATCCTCTCTCACACAGACTGATGAAAGTTTATCTGGCAAAGCAGCTGCCTAGGCGTCCTCTTCCCTCTGCACAATGGCTTCACACAATACTTCCCTAGTACCACCATGTCCTCCTGAGTAGTGTTGCTCACGAATATTCGCATTGCGAATATTCGCTACGAATATTGCATATTCGAGTATTCGCGAATAACGCGAATATCGCGGCGAATATTCGCTATTTCGAATATTCGAATGTTTTCAATTTTTTTTTAGAACAGATCACATCCTAGAGATCCCCATCGACGTCTAAAAGCATTGCTGGTATGATTAGAGACCTTGGGCCGAGTAGCTGCAGCGCTCATTTTATATTGCCGAAAAATCGCAATGCGATTATTCGGCAATAGCGATATCGCGCGATTATTTTATATTGTAATATATCACGAATATTCTGAGCCAATCAGAGTGCTCCTTCCGCATTTCTCGAATATTCGCAATTATTGTGTATTGTAATATATCACGAATATTCTGAGCCAATCAGAGTGCTCCTTCCGCATTTGCCGAATATTCGCAATTATTGTGTATTGTAATATATCACGAATATTCTGAGCCAATCAGAGTGCTCCTTCCGCATTTCTCGAATATTCGCAATTATTTTATATTGTAATATATCACGAATATTCTGAGCCAATCAGGGTGCTCCTTCCGCATTTCTCGAATATTCGCAATTATTGTGTATTGTAATATATCACGAATATTCTGAGCCAATCAGAGTGCTCCTTCCGCATTTGCCGAATATTCGCAATTATTATGTATTGTAATATATCACGAATATTCTGAGCCAATCAGAGTGCTCCTTCCGCATTTCTCGAATATTCGCAATTATTTTATATTGTAATATATCACGAATATTCTGAGCCAATCAGAGTGCTCCATTCCGCATTTCTCGAATATTCGCAATTATTTTATATTGTAATATATCACGAATATTCTGTGCCAATCAGAGTGCTCCATTCCGCATTTCTCGAATATTCGCATTCGCAATTCGCATTCGCATTCGCGATAGCGAAAATTCGCAATCATTTCATTTCCAAAAAATATCACGAATATTCGTATTTAGCGAATATATGTCGAATATTCGACTATATATTCGAGATATATCGCGAATTCGAATATGGCATATTCTGCTCAACACTACTCCTGAGGAGTCCCCCGAACTGTTTCAACACACTGTTGGGTACATGCTGCAGGAAGATGCGCAGCGTTTTGAAGACTCCGATGACGGAACACTGATAGAGGAAGGCATTGATGTGAGCCCAGGGAGAGGGGGTGTCCGAGAGGGACAGCAATTTGTCAGTAATGATGATGTTCCCCCAGCTGGAGCATACTGCCAGGTTGTTGACAGTGATGAGGAGGGAGGGGATGATGAGGTCACTGACTCTACCTGGGTGCCTGATAGGAGAGAGGAGGAGGAGGAGGACGAGGCACAGGCACATCTCCAAAGAGGCAGGATGCCCTCCAGGGGTCAGCTTAAGGTCACACCCACTGCATTACAGCGCACATCTACGGCGCTTGTGCATGGCGCTGCTGTGTCTGACCGGTACAGCAAAAGTTCTTTGGTGTGGGCCTATTTTGAAACATGTCCACAAGATCGTACCTTTGCTATTTGCAACTTATGTCGCAAGCGTATCTCGCGTGGCCAAAACATCAACCGCCTGGGTACCACATGCTTATCCAGACATATGTCGACCTGCCATGCAGCTCGTTGGCAAGCACACCAGAAAGACCCACACCAAAGACAAAAGCGTACCCCCCTTGCCCTTCTGGGACCTCCAAACCCAGTAGACCCCCAGTCCTCTCTGAAGCCTGCAGTGAAGGTGTAGAAATAGGTGTGTCACAAGCTAGTAGTAGCGGTCAATCTACTGATAGTACCAGGCAAATTTCCCTGCCCCAGCTGCTGCAGCGCCGAAAGAAGTACAATCCCAGCCATCCACATGCCCAGCAGTTAAATGCTAGCTTAGCGAAATTGCTAGCACTTCAACTGCTACCTTTTCAGTTGGTAGATTCTGCCCCCTTCCGTGAGTTGGTGCAATGTGCAGTACCTCAGTGGCAAGTACCAAAACGCCACTTTTTCTCACGGAAGGCTATTCCGGCTCTCTACCGGCATGTGGAAGGCAATGTCCATGCCTCGCTGGACAGGGCGGTCAGTGGTAAGGTGCATATTACCGCTGACTCATGGTCCAGCAGGCATGGACAGGGACGTTACCTGTCTTTTATGGCGCATTGGGTGACTCTGCTGGCAGCTGGGAATGACGCAGGGCAAGGTCCAGTAGTTTTGGAGGTTGTTCCGCCACCACGCCTCCAAAACAATACTACTGCTTGTGACACACCTCTTTCCTCCACCCCCTCCTCTTCTTCTTCCTCTGTGGCCTCTTCCTGTGGGGATGTTTTCTCCGAACCAGCTGTGCTCCGTAGGCGTACGAGGGGATACGCAGGAATGCAGGCCAAGAGATGCCATGCGGTGCTAGAGCTGGTGTGCTTGGGAGACAGGAGCCACACTGGGGAAGAGGTTTTGTCAGCTCTGCAGGGTCAGGCTGAGAGGTGGTTGACGCCACGCCAGCTAAAGCCTGGAATGGTGGTCAGCGATAATGGCACCAACCTCCTCTCTGCCCTGCGACAGGGAAAACTCACCCACGTGCCCTGTTTTGCGCATGTCCTCAATTTGGTGGTGCAGCTGTTCTTGGGCAGGTACCCGGGCTTGCAGGATGTCCTGAAGCAGGCCAGGAAAGTCTGTGTGCATTTTCGGAGGTCATATAATGCCACTGCTCAGCTGACTGACCTCCAAAGGGAATACAACCTGCCCAAGAACCGCCTAATTTGTGACATGCCCACCAGATGGAACTCAACGTTGGCCATGCTGCAGCGGCTGCACACGCAGCAGTGGGCCATCAATGAGTACCTGTGCCAATATGGCAGCAGAACTGGGTCAGGGCAGCTAGGTTTTTTTCCCCACGCCAGTGGGCCTTGATCAGGGATGCATGCACTGTCCTGTCACCATTTGAGGAGGCCACGAGGATGGTGAGCAGTGACAGTGCATGCATCAGTGAGACTGTCCCTTTTATTCACATGTTGGAGCACACGCTACGTGGAATAATGGACAGGGCCCTTGAGGCAGAACAGAGGGAGGAAGAGGAGGACTTCCTTACCTCTCAAGGCCCCTTTACACAGACAGTGGTCCTGCTTGCCCACCTAGCACACAGGAAGAGGAGGAGGAGGAGGATTGTATCAGCAGCATGGAGGTGGAGCCTAGCACGCAGCAGCAGCAGTCTTCAAGGGATCATTTACAGTCCCAAGGAGCACGTGGAGTTTTACGTGGCTGGGATGAGGTGCCTGTGGATCCTGTCGTCCTCCGTGACCCAGAGGACTGTGGCCCGAATGCCTCTGCAAACCTACGCTGCATGGCCTCCCTGATCCTGCAAAGCCTGCGTAAGGATCCTCGTGTACGTGCTATTAAGGAGAGGGATCATTACTGGCTGGCGACTCTCCTTGATCCACATTACAAGAGTAAGGTTGCAGACCTTATGTTGCCATTGCAGAGGGAGCAGAAGATGAAACTTCTGCGGGAGGCCTTGCAGAAGGGTCTGTGTAATGCGTTCCCAGAACCGGGGGGATTACCAAAACCTGGCTCTGGACAACGTCTTGCTGAGGCTTCGGTGAGTCACAGAAGGGGCGGTGGAGAAGGTGGTCGTCTGACGGATGCGTTCAGGCAGTTTTTTAGTCCGCAGCCCCAAGGTCTGACCGGTTCCAGCAACCATCGCCAGCGTCTGGTTTACATGGTCCGGGAATACCTATGGGCAAGATCCGACTTGGACACCTTCCCCACCGAAAATCCTCTGGCTTACTGGGTCTTGAGGATGGATCACTGGCCAGAGCTTGCCCAGTACGCAATTGAGCTACTGGCTTGCCCTGCATCCAGTGTTCTTTCAGAATGGACATTTAGTGCTGCTGGAGGCTTTGTGACTGATCACAGGGTGCGCCTCTCCACCGGCTCTGTTGATCGACTGACCTTCATCAAAATGAATCAGGCTTGGATCAACACCAGCTACCAAGCACCTGATGCTGATATTAATGAATAATATCTTTTTTTTTGAAATGTCAGATCCCTTTTAGACTGCTGAAGCTGAGTGACTGTCCTCTTATGCTGCTGATGGAATATTCTTCTCCTCCTCACTTTTCTTGCTGATAGCTAGTAAGAAATGTTGTGTTTCTGGGCTCCGCCACCAGTGCCTAAGGCACAATTTTTCAGCCCCTGTTTAACAGGGGCGCCTAATAACAATTTTTGATGCAATACTTTGCACGTGGCTCCTTGTTGCGCTCCAATTGGAGTTATTGGGAGGGGTTGCAAGTGTTGTGTTGTGCCCAAGGCACAATTTTTCAGCCCCTGTTTAACAGGGGCGCCTAATAACAATTTTTGGTGCAATAATTTGCACGTGGCTCCTTGTTGCGCTCCAATTGGAGTTATTGGGAGGGGTTGCAAGTGTTGTGTTGTGCCCAAGGCACAATTATTCTGCCCCTGTTTAACAGGGGCGCCTAATAACAATTTTTGATGCAATAATTTGCACGTGGCTCCTTGTTGCGCTCCAATTGGAGTTATTGGGAGGGGTTGCAAGTGTTGTGTTATGCCCAAGGCACAATTATTCTGCCCCTGTTTAACAGGGGCGCCTAATAACAATTTTTGATGCAATACTTTGCACGTGGCTCCTTGTTGCGCTCCAATTGGAGTTATTGGGAGGGGTTGCAAGTGTTGTGTTTTGCCCAAGGCACAATTTTTCAGCCCCTGTTTAACAGGGGCGCCTAATAACAATTTTTGGTGCAATAATTTGCACGTGGCTCCTTGTTGCGCTCCAATTGGAGTTATTGGGAGGGGTTGCAAGTGTTGTGTTGTGCCCAAGGCACAATTATTCTGCCCCTGTTTAACAGGGGCGCCTAATAACAATTTTTGATGCAATAATTTGCACGTGGCTCCTTGTTGCGCTCCAATTGGAGTTATTGGGAGGGGTTGCAAGTGTTGTGTTGTGCTCAAGGCACAATTTTTCAGCCCCTGTTTAACAGGGGCGCCTAATAACAATTTTTGATGCAATACTTTGCACGTGGCTCCTTGTTGCGCTCCAATTACAGTATGTTTGAGGGGTGCCCTTTTTTCTAAAAATTTTCTTTCACAAAACAATAATGGCCCCCACCACCGCTAAAATATTCGACATAATGTTGCCACACAGAACTTGTACGTGCTAATAAGGAGAGGGATCATTACTGGCTGGCGACTCTCCTTGATCCACGTTACAAGAGTAAGGTTGCAGACCTTATGTTGCCATTGCAGAGGGAGCAGAAGATGAAACTTCTGCGGGAGGCCTTGCAGAAGGGTCTGTGTAATGCGTTCCCAGAACCAGGGGGATTACCAAAACCTGGCTCTGGACAACGTCTTGCTGAGGCTTCGGTGAGTCACAGAAGGGGCGGTGGAGAAGGTGGTCGTCTGACGGATGCGTTCAGGCAGTTTTTTAGTCCGCAGCCCCAAGGTCTGACCGGTTCCAGCAACCATCGCCAGCGTCTGGTTTACATGGTCCGGGAATACCTATGGGCAAGATCCGACTTGGACACCTTCCCCACCGAAAATCCTCTGGCTTACTGGGTCTTGAGGATGGATCACTGGCCAGAGCTTGCCCAGTACGCAATTGAGCTACTGGCTTGCCCTGCATCCAGTGTTCTTTCAGAACAGACATTTAGTGCTGCTGGAGGCTTTGTGACTGATCACAGGGTGCGCCTCTCCACCGGCTCTGTTGATCGACTGACCTTCATCAAAATGAATCAGGCTTGGATCAACACCAGCTACCAAGCACCTGATGCTGATATTAATGAATAATATCTTTTTTTTTGAAATGTCAGATCCCTTTTTAGACTGCTGATGCTGAGTGACTGTCCTCTTATGCTGCTGATGGAATATTCTTCTCCTCCTCACTTTTCTTGCTGATAGCTAGTAAGAAATGTTGTGTTTCTGGGCTCCGCCACCAGTGCCTAAGGCACAATTTTTCAGCCCCTGTTTAACAGGGGCGCCTAATAACAATTTTTGATGCAATACTTTGCACGTGGCTCCTTGTTGCGCTCCAATTGGAGTTATTGGGAGGGGTTGCAAGTGTTGTGTTGTGCCCAAGGCACAATTTTTCAGCCCCTGTTTAACAGGGGCGCCTAATAACAATTTTTGGTGCAATAATTTGCACGTGGCTCCTTGTTGCGCTCCAATTGGAGTTATTGGGAGGGGTTGCAAGTGTTGTGTTGTGCCCAAGGCACAATTTTTCAGCCCCTGTTTAACAGGGGCGCCTAATAACAATTTTTGGTGCAATAATTTGCACGTGGCTCCTTGTTGCGCTCCAATTGGAGTTATTGGGAGGGGTTGCAAGTGTTGTGTTGTGCCCAAGGCACAATTATTCTGCCCCTGTTTAACAGGGGCGCCTAATAACAATTTTTGATGCAATAATTTGCACGTGGCTCCTTGTTGCGCTCCAATTGGAGTTATTGTGAGGGGTTGCAGTGTTGTGTTGTGCCCAAGGCCCAATTTTTCTGCCCCTGTTTAACAGGGGCGCCTAATAACAATTTTTGATGCAATACTTTGCACGTGGCTCCTTGTTGCGCTCCAATTGTAGTTATTGGGAGGGGTTGCAAGTGTTGTGTTGTGCCCAAGGACGCTCTCCCGCGCCCTCCGCCGCTTACCGGAGCTGTCGGTAGTGGCGGAGGCGATCGGGTCCTTCGGCTGTCTTTGTAGGGATGTGAGTGAGGGCAACATCACCCCCACCCATCCCCATAGCTTTGCTGGGCGGAAGTGACGTTAAAACAATAGTCCCGCCCAGCGTCTTAAAGAAACATTTTTTTTTTGTCATTTGAAAAAATTACAGTTTCCATTTTTTTTTGCATTTAAGTCTAAATATGAGATCTGAGGTCTTTTTGACCCCCCGATTTCATATTTAAGAGGACCTGTCATGCTTTTTTCTATTACAAGGGATGTTTACATTCCTTGTAATAGAAATACAAGTGATAATTTTTATTTTATTTTTTATTTCAGTGAAAAAAATTATAAAATAATTAAAAATAAATAAGAAAACAATTTTTTTTTTTAAAGCGCCCTGTCCCAACGAGCTCGCGCACAGAAGCGAACGCATACGCGAGTAGCGCCCGCATATGAAAACGGTGTTCAAACCACACAAGTGAGGTATCACTGCGATCATTAGAGCGAGAGCAATAATTCTAGCCCTAGACCTCCTCTGTAACTCAAAAAATGCAACCTATAGAATTTTTTAAACGTCGCCTATCGAGATTTTTAAGGGTAAAAGTTTGACGCCATGCCACAAGCAGGCTCAATTTTTAAGCGTGACATGTTGGGTATCATTTTACTCAGCGTAACATTATCTTTTACAATATATAAAAAAATTGGGCACAATTTATTGTCTTATTTTTTAATTAAAAAAAGTGATTTTTTCCAAAAAAAGTGCGCTTGTAAGACCGCTGCGCAAATACAGTGTGACAAAAAGTATTGCAATGACTGCCATTTTATTCTCTAGGCTGTTAGAAAAAATATATATAATGTTTGGGGGTTTTAAGTAATTTTCTAGCAAAAAAAAAACTGTTTTAGTCTCGTAAACACAGAATCTGAAAAACAGGCTCGGTGGTCAAGTGGTTAAAGGTGGATGTGGTCCGTGCTCAGGCAGGGCACATTTGTCCCTGTTTAGTGAAGTTACCCGTGCTATCCAGCCACAGAATGTAGAGGAAGTGATGGACTGGCCAGAGCAGCTTATTCTTCCTCTTTGTCCATGGCTGCTCCTGCCAAAGCCCCAGCATCATGCATGGAGGAGTCAGCTGAATTATTTGAACACAGTGTCAGCTACTTGCTTCTTGAGGATGCACAGACATTACTTGATTCTGATGTTGGTTCTGAGGTAGCGGAAGGGAGTAACATAAGCCTACAGAGAGGGAAGAACACTGGTTGGCTCCACTGATGATGAGGATGGAGGGGAAGATGATGATGAGGTCACTGATGTGACATGGGTACCAGATAGAGCAAAGGAGGGAAGTTAAAGAGAGAAACAACCCCAACTAGGCAGAATGTCCTCCAGAGGCTTATTTTAGCACATGTGCAGACGATCACACTGTTGCAATCTGCAGTCTCTACCGCAAGTAGATCAAGCGTGGCAAAAACACCAGCCATTTGGGTACCACATGCTTGCAAAAGCATTTAATCTCCCACCACTTAACTCGTTGGCAAGAGCACCTGAAAGCCACACACAAGGGACAAATATTTTCTCCTTCTCAACCCTCACCGTTCATGTCTACCCCATATATCTCATGACCAGCAGCCTCCACTGACAGTGATTATGGTATAGCGAAGGGTGTCACAGGTCCTTGCGACCCATCGGCCAACAGACATCACAGCTGCAGAGTATAGCAGGCTAATTCCTCTGCCCCAGCTGCTGCAGCAAAAAAAAAAAAATACACTCCCTGACAACCACATGCCCAGCATCTAAATTCCAGCTTGTCAAAATTGCTGGCTTCACAACTTCTGCCTTTTCCTATGGTGAATTCTGCCTGCTTCCGTGAATTTTAAGAATGTGCTGTACAACATTTCTTTTCACGTAAGGCCATTCCAGCTCTGCGCCGTCACATGGAAGGCATTGTTTTGGCATTGTTGGGCAAGGCAGTCAGCCGCAAGGTCCACATTACTGCTGACACGAGGTCCAGCAAGCATGGTCGGGGACTATATGTTTAATTTACAGCACGCTGGGTAACTGTGCTTGCAATTAACAGGGCTCAGTGCTGGAGTTTCTTTCCCACCATGCCGGCATACAGCTGGTAGTGATGATGTGAGATCTGTCAGCTCCACTCCGCCCCCTACTCCTCCATCATTCCCTTCTCTGCTGGATTGTCCTACGAAGCACCATTGGGGGAATGCTAAGCCTTCATGGGGTCATTCAATGAGTCCGGCTAAAAGATGCCATGCAGTGCTTCAGCTGGTCTGTATAGAGGAGAGGAGCCACACCGGAGCAGAGATTCCTTTAGATCTGCCAGGGCAGGCCCAGAGGTGGTTCATGCCAAAGAAGCTTGGTGTGCCAGGAATGATGGTGTGCGATAATGGCACTAACCTTATGTCCGCCCTTCGACAGGGAAAGTTGACACATATCTGGCACATTTCCTTAATTTGGTAGTGCAGCATTTCTTAAACAGGTAACCAGGGTTGCAAGACCTACTAAAGCAGGCCAGAAGAGTCTGTAGCCATTTCAGGTGGTCATACACAACCATTGTTCGGCTGATTGTAATTCAGTGGGATTCCACCTACACATAAACCGCCTGATTTGTGACATACCCACCGGGTGGAATTCAATTTTGGCAATGCAGCAGAGGGCTGTCAATGAGTACCTGTGTGAGTATGGCATAAGGACAGGTTTGGGGAAGCTCAGTTTTTTTCCCCCACTGGCTGCTGATTAAGGATGCATGCACTGTACTGTCACCATTTGAGGAGGCCACAAGGATGGCGAGCAATTAAAATGTATGCATCAGTGGCACAATCCCTGATGTATCCCTGCTGGAGCATACTCTGTGTGGAATTATGGACAGGGCACTCGAGGCAGAGCAGCGGGAAGAAGAGGACAACTTTCTGTCCTCTCAAGGCCCACTTTATGCAGTACCATTCTTATGACGCCACAGAAAACACAAAATACGTCAAAACTTAAGAGATAGTTTTTAGTCCCCAGAAACCTTGGGAGTAGTAGGTGGCTGGGAGGAGGGAGTTCCAGATACTGTAATCCTCAGTGACCCAGAGCACTCTTCTTCTCATGCCTCCACAAACTTGCAGTGCATGGGCTCCCTTATTCTTTAAAGCCTGCAAAAGGACCTACAAATTTGTGGCATCAAGGTTAAGGACCATTATTGGTTGGCAACCCTCCTTGACCACCTTTACAAGAAGAAAGTCTCAGAACTCATCTTGCCCTTGCAGAGGGAGCACAGGATATATTATGTTAAGAACACCTTAAAAATGAGTTTATGTAATGCCTTTCCAGACTCTGGTAGGTTACAGTCTCATGGCAAAGCCAGTTTTGAGGCTTCTGTTGGTCAAGAAAGGAGCAGTAGAGAAGGGCAGTGCCTCAGTGATGTATTTCACTTTTTTTTTAGTCCTCAGCGCCCAGGCCTGTCAGCTTCAAGATCCAATCGGCAGCATCTGCATCATATGGTGGAAGATTATCTCGGGATGAAAACAGATATGAGAGCTTTCCACTAGGTTTCTGGGTCATGAGAATAGACCACTGGCCAGAACTTGGCCAGTATGCAATTGAGCTGCTGGGCTGCCCTGCATCCACTATGCTTTCCAAAAGGGCATTCAGTGCTGCCAGAGGTTTTGTGAAGGTAACGGAATGCTTCTGTCCACAGACTCCGTTGATCGGCTGACATTTGTCAAAATTAATTAGTCCTGGATTAGCAGCAACTATCAAGCCCCTGATGCCAATGTCGCTGATTAGGTATTATTGGGTTCTCAAATCTGTCTAGGCTGCCTAGCTTTGTTGATTTTATCTTGAAGCAATTTTTTGGTATATTTTTTATGGGCACAATAGACACCCAAGGTCCACACTTAGTGCATCAAATTTAAATTTCTTAAAGCAAGGCCAATTACTGCTTTTATCAAGATTACCCCTAAAAGGTTGTGGGGTGAAGGCACCACCAACATCCAAAAACCAATTTTTCCACAACTGTTTGACAGGGGCATCAAATTTCAATTTTTTACAGCAAGGCCAATTCTTGCTTTCACCAAGAGACCCATTTTTCCAGACCTGTCACTTCTATCCAAAGTCTGTAAAAGAGACACCAGACTTTACCCGTACTATAATTTGGCTTCTTCACATAAGGCTCATAAGGCTTGCTCACTGTGCTAGAAAACGTTGTTTCCATCCAAAGTCTGATAAAGAGACACCAGAATCTCCAAAAATCTCTAATCTTGTTTCGAGTGCACTACATTGTGGCTCCAAGCAGTTGTTTAATTAATAAGGATAGCTTGCATTTTTTTTTTTTTAAATGTCAAGTTTTGCTGCAACAAGTTCTATATAAGATACAGATGCACCACTGTACAGGCAGACTAAGCGGACCCCCAAGGCACTCTATTTAAAGGAATTTTTCATTTTTATAGTTTTACTTTACGCACCATTAAAATCACTGCTCCTTTAAAAGCAATCTTTTTTAAAAGTAACCAGCCCCCCATGCTCTTTATGGCCAGTAACTTGCATATAAGCCTTCAAAATTGCACTTTTGGTTTTCTCATAGACTTCAATGGGGTTTATTGTTTGGGTCTGAACTTTTTCAATCTTTGAGAGTTCTTGCTCAAACTAAACTGGAATGTGCTTGGCCCATCTCTAATAGCAAACATTACAATAACTTATTTGCTACCTTGTGGTGTGTTAATTGATGTATACCATTGAAAGTGTATCATCATATCTGTTTATAAGTTTGTATGTATCTATAAAAAAAAAGTTGATCATGTGAGAAATTTAGAGTCGTGTGTCCTATGCACACGTCTTGTATTATCTCAAGTAGTCAAATTTCCTCTCCTAGTCTAGTTTTAATGTGGACCACAAAATAATTAGTGTCTATGTTGTGGAGAAGAGCAGAGTGGGAGGGTTTGAATAGTTTAGCAAAAGAGAAATGGGAAGGTCTGACATCACCCAGTGCAAAAAATTGTAAGGGGGTTGATTTGCTCAAGGCAAATATACTGTGCATTATGTAAGTGCAGTTGCACTAATTTTCCCCAGAGCTTAGCTTAGAGTCTGGTGAAGCTCTGCTGATTTCCATCTGCTATCATCCCACAACAGACAATAGGAGCTGAGCTAATTTCTGGCAAATCAGCGTGTATTTTTTATTGGGTCTTTCAAGAGATAAAACATTAGGAAATGTGCATGTATAGTATTGCATGTGTTTTTCCTAATGTAATCCCGACATACACTTTAACTACTAAACCAACAGTAGAGATGGATCTTAGGTTTTTCCTGTTGGAAATAATAATTTTGGCCACAACCATGTAATATAGCACTGCTAGCCACAGATCCTTTGTGCTCACTTTAGGAAGAATTTAGGGTTCCTCTGACCTTGACTCAGCACCCCAGCCAGCACTGAAGGCAGAAGATCTAATTACTGAGCTGCTGTGCTTTTCTAAAGGAATAAGCTAGATCTCAGCAGCAATAAGTAAACAAGTACATTTTATCGAAACCCAACCAAGCCATTAAAAAAATAAGTAATTAGAAAATGTATTAAAGGACAACTAACAGCAAAACACAAATAATAATCATATTGTCTAATATTTCATACTCTCAGGGAAAAATACCCACAAACAATACTAGGGATTTTTTTTTTATGTTCTCAAACCTAGTTCAATATCCCATAGTATACTTTCATTAGACAAAGCTCTAGAGTTGTCTGATACATTGCAGGAACTGTTCAGCCTACCAGCTACATTACATACTATTCAAATCCCCTTCATTATAACCAGGAGTGAGATGACACACAAAAGCTTGTCTCTGCAAATTTATAACACGACAGAGTCTTGCAGCTGCACTAGGTCCCATTAAATCATTTTGCTAATAAAACACAGGCCTTATTATCCCCCCTGACTGTTGACTGTTGGATTCATTTAAGAGGGATTTAAACTACTGTCTTAAATGGTGTGTGTGACGTGGTACAGATCCAACAGCAAAAAGTGTAACAAGAGCAAAGTTCAGAGTAAATGGCTGTCAGGCCTCGTACACACGACCGAGAATCTCGTCGTAAATGAAAAGTCATTTTTACTCAACAAGTTTCTTGTCAGGCTTGTCGAGAATCTTGTCAAACTATCTTTGCATACACACTGTCAAGAAAAAAAATACCGTTGTTTTTAACGCGGTGACGTACAACACGTATGACGGCACTATAAAGGGGAAGTTCTATTCCATTGCCGCCATTGGGGCTGCTTTTGCTAATCTTGTGTTGCCACGTGTTAGTAAAAGTTTGGTGAGAGACCCGATTCGCGCTTTTCAGTCTACGTGCTTTCAGATCGTTTTCTGCGGTTCCGTTTGTGCTTGTGGGTTCGTATCTTGTCTTTCAGGGCGTGTGGTCAGGTCGTATTTGTTTTATAGTGCGTTCCTGTCCGCTCGTTTCTGTTTTTCAGGCCGTTCTTCATAGGACTTGCCGTTCTTCAGTGCTGCCTTCTATTTATTTTATTTCTATTTTTTATTAGAATAAATGGTCATTTTGTTTTACAGTTCATACTTGCCTATGTGTTTTTAATCAACCCAAAAATGTTGCTTGTGAGTAGGCAGGTTAACTTTAAAAAACATACAAAAGGTCTAATTATAAAGGGACAGATCAGATAACACCAAACAATAATGTCACAATTGTGGTAACTTGACACAACATAAAAATAAATAAAAAATCATAGAGATGACTAGACATTAAATAATAATTAAAAATGAAGATCTGTATTTAAAAAATAAAAAAAATATCTTGCTATATAAAATATTCCAAAAAATTCATGAGATCAGCATGAAAAATGTTACAAAAAGTCAGTCAGAACTCTGTGTGAATATTAGCTGCAAAAGAAGTTCATTATTGTGCATTTTTGTACCATTCTAAAGATGATTTAAATGCACTAGATATGTGCATTCCCGTTCGTACGAATGTTATTTTCGTACGAAAATGTTCATTTTCGTACCCGCGGGATAATGTGTACATACGAAAATATTAAAGCACCAAAATACGAAAACGACGGGATAACGGATGAGCCGCATAACGAACGACCGCAATTACGAACGATCCGACGGGAAAAAACGACAAAACGAAAATGACAAAATAACGAAAATTAAATCTGTATCAAGAGGTTTGCATTGTGTATTTTGTTTGAATCCGTTTTGTGTTCGTTTTCAGTTGTATGTTCTTTGTTCAATGACATCTATAACAAAAGAATTTCATTATGTATATTGAATGAATTCCTTTTTCTTTTTTCTGTGTATTCAAAATACTGAAGGCAATTTTTTTGTTATAGGTGTCATATCAACATACGAAAATAACAAAAGAAACGTGTTCAAATGCAAATCTTTTTTTTTTTTTTTTTTTGAATGGCCAGAGAGTTATGCCGCGTACACACGATCACTTTTTGCGATGAAAAAAAACGACGTTTTCTCTCATGAAAAAAAAACGACGTTTTTCAAACTTCATTTTCCAAAACGACGTTGCGTACACACCATCGTTTTTCACAAAAGCTCGAGGAGTGCGCGGTGACATCCATCACGTACGACGGGACTATAAAGGGTCATTTCCATGCGGAAGACGGCCTCTTTTGCTGATATCGTGTTGCTGCGTGTTAGTAAAAGTTTGGTGAGAGACGATTCGCGCTTTTCAGTCTTCGTGCTTTAAAAAACGTTTTCTGTCTTACAGTTTGTGCTTTTGGGTTCGTATCTGTGTTACAGTGCTTGTTTTCAGATCGTATCTGTTTTGGCAGTGCGTTCTTGTTTGCACGTTACTGTTTTGCAGGTCGTTCTTCAGAGGCCTTTCTGTTCTTCAGCGCGTTTTTTTTTTTAGTGTGATCTGATTTGACGACCGTTTTCTAACCATGTTGCGGGTACGTTCTCGTCGCCGAGAGCGTGCTTTGCATCTTGTTAGGATGTGTGCTGCATCCCGGCTCCGGTCCTTGAGGAGGGCGAGAAGGACTTTGTGGGCCAAGGACTGGTTTCTTCGCAGGGACCAGTTCTCTCATATGCCTCTGCTGCGGGAGATCCAAGAAAATAACCCTGATGATTTCAGGAATTTTCTTCGGATTTCTGACCCCGTATTCCAGCAGCTTTTGGCTTCGGTGTCGCCTTATATCACCAGGCAGGACACCGTTATGCGGGAAGCCATCACTGCTGAGCAGCGGCTAGTTGCCACCTTGCGGTACCTGGCAACAGGGAGAAGTCTGCAGGACTTGAAGTTCTCGACGGGCATCTCCCCCCCAGGCTCTGGGCCTCATAATCCCGGACACCTGTTGTGCCATAATCCAGGTTTTGCAGGAGGAGTATATTAAGGTAAGTGGTGTCCTTTAAATGCACAAACTGTTCTTATTTTTCATATTTTTGAGTAATGTACAAGCCCACCTAGCCTAGTCCCTATATCCCCCTTGATTTTTGTTCCCTATTGTTGTTCAGTATTTTGAAGTCCCTATATCCCCCTTGATTTTTGTTCCCTATTGTAGTTCCCCCTCCCCCCCCCAATCTTTTTTACAATTTCCCTTTTTTTTTTTAAATAAATGTTTCAAGGTCTCAAACTCATCTTGGGGCCCCCCCTCACCCTATTTTGTTTGTGTTTTGTGACCATCAGAGGGTGTGATTAATATGCTTAGTAATTATTTTTAATTTATGATTGGGTCAATAATTAATACTTGAACTTAACGCTCTTCTTTTTTTAGGATCCAAGAATGTTTTTGGATATTCTATTAGGAATGTTTGTTTGAATAATTTTTTTTTCGGTTTCTCTACAGTTCCCCACCACGCCACAGGAATGGCAGACTGTGGCAGCGGAATTCTCCCAGCGCTGGAATTTTCCGAATTGTGGAGGAGCTATTGACGGCAAGCACGTCCGCATCGTGCCACCACCCCCCATTCCGGATCCCATTTTTATAACTACAAGGGGTTCCACAGTGTCGTGCTGATGGCGGTGGTTTCAGCAAATTATGAATTTCTATATCTAGACGTTGGGAAGAATGGGCGGATGTCGGACGGCGGGGTCTTTGCCGAGACCGAGTTTGCCCAACGGCTTCAGTCGGAGGAGCTGGGATTGCCACCTGCGGAGGAGAACGAAGAGGGGCTTCCTTTTGTGTTCATTGCAGATGAGGCATTTGGCTTGGGTCCCCACCTCCTGAGGCCATTTCCCCAACGTGCCCTCACCCATGAGAGGAGGGTCTTTAATTATCGGCTGGCCAGAGCCAGAAGAGTGGTTGAGAATGCGTTTGGCATCATGGCCAGCGGGTTCCGCTTGTTTTTAACGGCCATAAACATGGCTGAATATAAATGGGATACCATCATTTTATGTTGCTGTATCCTACATAATTATCTCAGAAGACATTCTGTCAATTATATTGCTTTATTGCCTGACGAGGCAGTTCATGTACCTGATGTGGCCCGTGAGGCAGGCCATCCAGGCTTGGCCCCCCAAAATGCACGTGCTGTGCGCCAGGCCTACGTGGACTACTTTATGGGTAGGGGGGCCATACCAATGCCAGATCTTGGCTGATTTGCATAATAAAAATCTTTAATGAAAGAAACAGTCTACTTATTTTTTTTACAATATTGTGAATGTTTGTGTATTTTCATTGCCTCCTAGGTTATCATAGTGTTTTATGTGTTTTGAATGGTCTAAATATCCATCATTGTTTGATGTTACCAGCAGTAACATATTTTGAAGGTCAGCATTCATATAAAATAACAAGCCACACAATTGTGAAAGTGACAATTTTTTTAATTTTTAACATTATTTGAACAAGAAAACAGGTACAATCCTTTGTTTTTTTTCTAGTGATTCAAACAAAAACCCTTTTTTTTTTTCTGGTGATTAAAATAACTATACAATCATATGTTTTTTTTTTTTTTTTTCTGGTGATTAAAATAACTATACAATCATATTTTTTTTTTTTTCTGGTGATTAAAATAACTATACAATCATGTTTTTTTTTTTTTTTTCTGGTGATTAAAATAACTATACAATCATATTTTTTTTATTTTTTATTTTCTGGTGATTAAAATAACTATACAATCATATTATTTTTTTTTATTTTTTTTATGGTGATTAAAATAACTATACAATCATATTTTTTTTTTCTGGTGATTAAAATAACTATACAATCATATTTTTTTTTTCTGGTGATTAAAATAACTATACAATCATATGTTTTTTTTTTTTTTTTTTCTGGTGATTAAAATAACTATACAATCATATTTTTTTTATTTTTTTTTTCTGGTGATTAAAATAACTATACAATCATATTATTTTTTTTTATTTTTTTTCTGGTGATTAAAATAACTATACAATCATATTTTTTTTTTCTGGTGATTAAAATAACTATACAATCATATTTTTTTTTTTTTTTTTCTGGTGATTAAAATAACTATAAAATAGTGTTTGTTCCTCTCATTAACAAAACGTACATAAAAAATTAAAAAAAAAAATACTTTAAACCCTCCCCAAAACATCCAGGACATTTTTGAGCTGGAGTCCCACCCTTTTTGTATTTTCCAGGACTTGTCTGGATGCTTGCTGGATGTCCTCAATTTGTTCGGCGCAGGACCATATTTCTCGAATGAGGTAAGGTGCAGTGTCCTTATCAAGTGCTGACCCAGCACGACTTGCTCCTGAAATGTGCGAGCAAACCATGTATTAATAAAAATTAATCCTAGTACCTACATAACCTGTGTATCTGTGTTATCAGACACATTACCGGATGTGGTGGCAGCTTCCCCTTCATCCAGATCCCTCGGGGGTGTTACTTGATCAGTACTTGCGTCCTGCCTTGATGCTTCCTTACGCCCTACGAAATAGAAGAAAGGGAAACCAGAAAGGTAAAAGATTAGAGGGATGAAAGATAATTAAAAATACAACTACAGAGTCCACATGTGTAGAATCCACTGCTGAGCACACTCTCCTTTTTCTGCGTATTGTTATTACTATTAATTATTCACATCTACTAGGTACACATCTACATTAAAAAAAAAACAATTGATGTCACATTAAAAACATAATAAAGATGTCACAACTTTAATGTTTGTGAGAACAATAACTGGTCGTAGGAGTCGTCGTATGTTCAAACTGCAATCATACAAATACGCCCTTTTTAGAGGATACAGTGATTGCACTCCGATTTGTCCACGGGAACTAGTCATGAAGATCGTCGTTTATTAGTACAAAAAGCGACGAATGATCGACTACTCCTACGACCAATTTTAGTGTGAGCACAAACAGATACAGTACAACCTGAAAGAAGAAGCACATGGCACAAAGAACAAACACCAAAAATGAGGCCACATCAAAATTACTTACTTTTGTTTCGAATCATTCTTTTTATTCGCTGCAGCTGCTCTGGCTCTCTATTCTTTAGGTCAGACCACCTCTTTCTGACTTGTTCTTTGCTCCTGCTTTGTCCAAATTTCCGCCTGAGGCTCCTAATGACTTTCTCCATTATGTCCGCCTTCACCTTATTGGGGTGAAGGTAAGGGCCGTGCTTGCCATCATAGTCCTCTTGCTGAAAGATGCTCACCATCTCCACCATCTCCTTGAAAGCCATGTTTGAGGCCTTGTACCTCCGCCTGGAGCTTCTTCTGGTCTGGCTCTGGCCTGCCTCCTGGCTTGAGCTTGCCATATTTTTGCCCGGGCTTGTTCCTCCAGAAATGACACCCACCAAAAAAAGTTAGAGAAAGGGGCGTGTAAAGGACGAGACCGAACGTCAGGGGCGGGGTATGCCTCGCATCACACGTGTGCGTCGCGTCACACGTGCGCAGTGTTTAAAGGGATCCGACGTCATTGAAAGCGACGTTCACAGTCTGCGGAAGAAGGCGCAAGTCACGATCGAATCATACGACGGTATGTAACTGAATTTTTGACGTTAATATTATTGAACAGTGGATGATGTTGTGTGCTAGAGAAGATATGGTGTTTTAAAGCTTTTAGTAGTAGGAGTGGCTTCACTGACACTAGGTTTTTCCATTTCACATGCAGACAACATGGAGGCCTTCAAGGAGCAGGAATTTTTTACAGAATTCATACAAAGATGGAGGGAGCAGCCAGTCCTCTGGCAAACAAAAAACAAAAAAAAATAAAAACAAAGAGGCCAGGAAGCAAGCACTGGAGACCATTCTGGTATTTGTGAAGACAAGGGTCCCAAATGCAACTACTGCGACTGTGAAGACCAAAATAAATTTGATTAGGGGCACCTACAGGACCCAACGGTCATTAGTCCAGGCCTCAATCCGATCAGGAGCTGCAGCTGAGTCCGTATATAGGCCAAACCTCTGGTATTATAATCAGCTGCAGTTCCTGGATGACCATATAGAATCCCGGCCATCCGTGTCGACCCTTCCCCCAAGGAGACAGGCCCCTCTTCCCTGCAGTCAGTCCTCCAGTCTTCCCTGTAGGCAAGAGCAGGCTACCTCGGAGGAAGAGGCTGAGTTACTGGAGGACCCAGATTGTGACCCATGGAGCCAGGTATTGCATTTTACTAACAAATTATGAACTGCAATGTAGAATAATGTTGTCAAATTGATGTTACAAGTGTTGTAAATTATATATGATTGCAGCAAAAATTAGGAACATGTCACTAGGCAATAGCCGCAAAACAGAATGGGGACAAAATCCATAAATGCACAGGTCATAATGATTGTGTGTAAATTTTGGGTACACCTCTAGGGGGGTAAACACAATACACCGGGAAGGGGTCGCAGATGAGAAACAGCCTTTTTGTTAATTCCCATTTTGGCCACCCCCACAAAACAAAACATCCATTTTTAGTTTGTGGAAAGGCCCCCTACTGAGCAATTTCAGCCAACATCAACCCCCCACCGCTAGGGGGCACATATCTGTAGCTGGGTAAGAGGCCACAAAATTAGGGATGTGTGCCCTGTGTGTAAACGATTTTTGCAGACAATTAGCATATGTCAGGATTTTAGAAATGGGTGTGATTAATGAGGACAACAAACTAGGTCCCTTTTTTTCCTACACAGACAGAGCAAAGCCAGGAGGAGGCAGAGCCCATTGGGAGCCAGGAGGAGGCAGAGCCCACTGGGAGCCAGGAGGAGGCAGGCCCCACGGGGAGACAGGAGGAGGCAGGCCCCACGGGGAGACAGGAGGAGGCAGGCCCCACGGGGAGACAGGAGGAGGCAGGCCCCACGGGGGGACAGGAGTCACGCCGGCGAGATTGCATCTCCCAGATCCCTCCTCTACGCACTCCCGCAAAAAGGGCACGGAGACTCATGCAAATGGAGGAGGAGACCCAGGCCATGCTCCGTGAAGCAACAGCGGCCATCAGAGAGCAACCCAGTGAAGAAGAGGGCTTTGGAGCGCTGATCGCGGCCAAGCTCCAAAAGCTGGAGCCGGGCCAGCGTGTGCACTGCGAGCTCTTAATCTTTAAGGCCATAAGCATGGCCACACTGGGCAAGCTCAATGACGACATTGACATTGGGCTGATCAGCACTCCTGTCCTCTCTGCTCTTCCTGCTCCTGCTCCTTCTCCTGCTCCTCCTCTTCCTGAGCCTGCTCTGGCTCCTGCCACAACCTTGCCTCCAGGAACCCAGCCCCCGAAGACTCGGGCTGCAGGGAAGGCTGCAGGGAAGACTGCAGGGAAGAGTAAAGGGAAGAAGAAATGATGGTGCCCCTAATCAAATTTATTTTGTCTTGACAGACGTCAGTGTTGCTTTGGTGGACCCTTGTCTTTTCAAATACCAGCAGGGTCTCCTTTGCTTTCTTCCTGGCTTTTTTGTTTTTATTTTGATTACATTTTTATTTGCCAGATGTGTGTAATTTTTTGATTTGCTTTATTGCTTTGCGACAGAAATAAATGTCTTTTTTTTTTCGTTGCAAAATTTGTACATGTGTATTTTGAACAATATATAGAGATCATTTACTGAGTAGGCAGACACATTTAAAAAAAATAAGGAACATGGGACAACAACCTCCTTGTTGGTAATTTATTAAAAAAATAAATAAAAAATATGTTGGGTCACTTCACACACTCCAAAATCAACCAGAATTCACATTTTGATAAACATTTAAACATTTAAAAAAAAAAAAGGGAGATGATGTGCTTAAACAAAAAAAGAGGAAATAAAGACATAAAGAAAAAAAAAAACAAAGGTTAACAGAAATATGTAACAAGATCTGTTAACCTTTTGACATTCTATTTTTTTTTTTTTTTTTGGTCTTTATTTCTTTATTTCCTCTTTTTTGGTTTAAGCACATCATCTCCCTTTTTTTTATTTTTAAATAAAAAGTTTTTTGAAATGTCAACTATGTAACAAGATGAGCCACAACAAACTAGGAATTTAGTGTAGCATTTAAATGCATTGGTTCAAATGCAGCGCATTCTTTGCTTCATTATACTTTTAAAAAGAAACGAATGTGCTTAATCCATTCTGAACAGTAGTTTTACCTGAACAAGCGCTCCCGTCTGAAAAATTGCTTCTGAGCAGGCGCGGGTTGAAAACGTCGTTTTGCACATCGTTTTGCCCACACACGGTGACTTTTTATGACACAAAAAACGACGTTTTGAAAAACGACACAAAAAATTCAAGCATGTTCGAATCTTTTTTTCATCGTTTTTTTGAAGACATAAAACGACGTTTTGCCCACACACGATGATTTTAAATGACGTTTTTGAAAACGTCGTTTTTTTTTCATCGCAAAAAAACGACCGTGTGTACGCGGCATAACTCTCTGGCCATTCAAAAAAAAAACATAAACAAAAGATTTGCATTTGAACCTGTTTCTTGTTATTTTCGTATGTTGATATGACACCTATAATAGACAGGAATTCATTCAATATACATAATGAAATTCTTTTGTTATAGATGTCATTGAACAATGAACATACAACTGACACTAACAAAAGAAAAGCATTCAAGATACACAGAATGCAAATTGACGAAAATTCACGATAATTATTGTCTAACAAGAAACGAACATGAATTGAACAGAATAACGAATCATCCCGCATGTACGAAAATAAAACGGTAACGGAAATACGAAACGATCGGAATACGAAAAAATCACGTCGTACGACAAACGAACGGGAACGAATGGGAAAACGGGCGTCTTACGAAAAACGAACGGAAACGAACAGACGGGACCATACGAAACGGAACAAAAAAAAACGAAAAAAAATTCTGTGCACATGTCTAAAATGCACAGCATTTAAACGATGCAATCATTTTTACAGCGTGACGAATGTGCTATCTCTCCATTACGAAGGCTACTTTTACCGAAGGTGCGCTCCCGTCTCATACTTTATTGTGGGCAGGTTTCTAAGCATACACACAAACATGTTTCTCGTCGTAAACCAGCCCACCAAGAAACACAATGAAGAAATTGAGACTCCCGACGAGAAAAAAGAGAACATATTCTCTTTTTTTCTCGTCGAGACCCACGACAGTTTTCTCTACGAAAAACATACACACGACCGTCTTCCTCGGCAAAAAAGCTCTGCCACTAATTTTCCTGATGGATTTTGTCGAGAAAAAAGGGTCGTGTGTATGAGGCCTCAGACTTTTCTTGAAGAAAAATTCACATTTTTTTGGCTAGAGTTGTGGAATCAAAATCAGTGCCAGGCTTTTATTGTTGACTGGCCTCCCCATTTGTCTAGTTGACCACTGTCATCATGAATAGATGGGGAAGGATTCTAAAATTTCAGTCACCAGAACAGGAATAAAGGGAAAATCTTCCAATAGGAATACTTGTTCATGTAAAAATTGCCTGATTGCTCATTTGCACAGGTGGTCAGAGGGCCATAAAATCAGTTTTACTGTCACCCACCACAACTGTGAACCTTAAAAAGGGCATGCAGCCACTTTAGGCTGTGTGCATACCATGACCACAATGCTTGCATTTGGCCAACTGCAGCCCATTAAATTGTATAAGGGCATGCGGATGCAGCACGGTGGTGACAGATCACCTTCTCATTGCCTGTAAAACGACCTCTGAAAATCGATTTATTTAAAGAGACTATACACGCTCACTGGAATGGAGATGCAAGCCTAGTGTCCATGGCTCCTGGGAGTAAATAGCATACTGCAGTGCACACTGAGCTCTAGTTTAGCTTGTGACTGAGCCCTCTAGCCACTGGAAACTTACTAGTACCTGGAGCAATCGTACACACCAGCACCCACAGCAAGGTGAAACTGAAAGCCAACACCTTCACCAAAATGGCAAATCCTTCCTTCTCCTGCATGGCATCACTGCACCAACCTGCCATTACCCAGTCAGATCTAGGTGAGGAAGAGGCCTTTGATTTAGAAGTCGATAGCATCCAAATAGCTCCACTGGAGTGCTTCTCACCACAGGCATGATTAAAACAATTTGAAAGAATGCTTCAGAAAGCTCCTAATGTGACTAGATCACAGATTGTTTGTCGCAAGAAATTTGTGATATTGGGAAATATACGACGACCTTGAAAGCCGGGTAGACCCTCCAGACTCACCCTGAGGACTTTGCAAAATAAATCTCTGCAGTCTAATATACGCATACAGGGGATCCTTGAGAGTGTGTTAGATCTTCAGTCAACTGCCACTGCCCTCTTTCAAGAATTTATTTTAGAAAATATTTTATATTCAAATTGTTGCTGTGTGTGAGTTTTTAATGTAGACAAAATAAAATGTGGAGTTATTTTATTTTATGTATATGTGCCTCAAAAGTCCATAATTTTTGAGTTTTTATACACAGTGTTCCATTGTATAGGATGTGGCATGGTTTATCATATAGGGTAACCCAATGGGTACTATACCTATTTTCATAATAACTCTTTCAAGAACTATCATTGTCATTTTCAATCGAGATACTTGAAATAGATTGTGTATTGGGCACTCATCTGCTGGCAATCTGATGGTCCTTTCAGAGATGTCATAGCCAAGCCTTGCTACTATTGTGTAAAAGACCAGTTACTATTTTCAGCTTGTGAGAAAGATTCTCTTGTATTCAGGGCTACTTATATCAGCTTTTCATGGACCTGGCTCCTTGGACCATAGCTAAGCACAAAGCTATGAAACCCCAAACGCAACTCCCATGCAACACATCAGATAAAATATTAGTGGCGTTTTCCATTCGCTCTCAATTTCTCCCATGATACAAAACAAAAAATCACAAGTGCTAAAATGTCTGTGGCCGTGTGGGTAGTATACTCGGAAGCGGCAGTGAGGGTGAACGGCGAAGAGCGCCAATAGCCCTTCTGTACTGCTGTTGAAAGTGTGCCCGTTCGTCGAAGTGTGGATGGTCTGTGGCCGTGTGGGTAGTATACTCGGAAGCGGCAGTCTACAGAGATGGAAATGCAGCTCTACCCCACATGTGCTGGTAATGTCAGACCAGCTGAGACACCGACGCAGGAGGCGGCCACGATGCTGTGATGAAGGGCAATAATCTTTTCCTACAGTACACCAACTGTCAGGGAACTCCTGTGAGACGTTTTGCACACAGACGTGCGCAAGCACATAGCCTTTGCCATAGAATGGCTCACAGGCACGCGCATGCGGGCACGCGCGCACACGTACAGGCCTAATTCCTTTTGGCGCCAGACAGCCTATTTAAAGGGAGTCTGGGCTCTTGTGCTTTGCTGACTGATCTTCAGCTGTGTTCCTGAATCCTGCTCTGATCCTGTGTCCTCCCAGTATTTAGACCCGGCTTCCTCGTAACCATGGCTCTGTGTTCTGTTCCTGTACTGATGCCCATCTCGGACCTGGCTCCGTCCCTGACTCTGGCCCTGTCTATGATTTGGTACCTCACTGCCCGCCTGCTGACGAACCTGGCTATCCCTAAGACCTTGTTCCTGTCTATGTTCCTGGTTACTGTTAACCCTTGGTTACCTGCCTGGGTATTACCTGTTCCTGCTCAGCTCACCACAGTCTACTCCAGGCCGCCGAACCCTGCCAAGCTGTTCTCCAGGCACTCGTGTCCCTCTTGTCCTTCTGCTTCCTCTGTCTCACCTTCAGCCGAGCCAGGACAGGAGATATAAGAGAGGCCAACCTCATCAAATCAGTCTCCCATCTGATCCCTGACACCAACACTTGCCGAGCTGATCACAAGTGCTAAAGTGTATGGCCTCAGCAAGGTGGCGGTGATCAGGACTGGGCTGGCCAGCTGGGATGATGGATGAGGCTACAGCTGGTTGCCAGAATGCTGACCAGGATTGATAGTATTGGGACGTGGTGACCCGCAGGCTGTATACAATTGCCTTGATGATGCATTTCATGCGCATGCGCTTTGTCACAGTCTGTGACATTACTGTGACAAAGCGCATGCGTGCGTCAGCCATACACTCTAGTACTTGTGAGCAGTTCGGCAAGTGTGGGGATTCCAACCAGGTTTTGTATCCAAACTTTCTCACTATCCCCTGGCTCCCCTAACCTCTCTCTACAGATGATCCTACAACAGCACTCATTGTTAGACACATGGGGGGGGGGGGGTCAATTCACTAAGAGATAAATTCCACATGATTTTTCGACTTAAAATAACTTGTGCAGTATTTATCATGAAAATAGTCAATTCACAAAAAAAAAAATATTTACCAAATGCTTTAAGTATTTATGTTTTGCGATATTTTTTTCACAGGCTAACACTGCGCCATAAGGCACACAGCAATATTGTGAAACTATGAAAATATTCCAGTGTGCTTTCATTCACAAAACGATCTCCCTCTGATGAAATGTTACAATTTATTTTCTTTCCTGAGCTCAGTGGAGAATATTTTCACCTTGATACATTGTACACTTTTCATTTCCTAGCCAGTGCAGAGTTCTTCTAAGGTCCTTTTCACATTGAGGAGTTTTTCAGGCAGGACATCGCTAAAAATAGTGCTGCTATACCGCCTGAAAAACTCCTGCCCAGCAACGTCAATGTGAAAGCCCGAGGGCTTTCACACTGAGGCGATGCGCTGGCAGGAGAGAAAAAATCTCCTGTCAGCAGCATCTTTGGAGCGGTGAGAGGAGCGGCGTGTATACCGCTCCTTCACCGCTCCTTCCCATTAAAAACAATGGGAAACCGTAGGAATACCGCCCATAATACGCCTCTATAGGGGCGCATTGCGGGCGGTATTAACCCTTTCACGACCGCTAGCGGGGGTTAATACCGTACCGCTAGCGGCCGCAACTCGCGGCAAATCCGACGGTATATCGCCGCTATTTTTAGCGGCGCTATACCGCCAGCAAGGCTCCCGCCGCAATGTGAAAGGGGCCTAATTATCATTTTGTACATTTGGACATACCGTCACTATGTCCTATGATGCTGGGGTTTTAGACCACACTGTTTCCAATGGGTAACTTCCTTGTATAATGACCCAATAGCCTACTTGATATGTGATTTTCACAGGATGGACATGCTTCCAATTAGGGATACTATTAGGGTCCCCATTGTCCCCCCTCCTTTTTGTCCTTGCCATTGAACCCCTGGCTCAGCTGATCCGCTCAGACTCCAATATCAAAGGGTTGGAATTGGGAGGCCAGCACCACAAACTCTGTCTTTTTACATATGATATTCCCCTCTTTTTGCACATACTGGAAGGTTTTGCCCACATTTTGGGCCTGACAATCCCCAAAAATACCAAGCCCTCAATATCTTTTTACCACAATTTATCTTATCACAGTTGCAGTCAATAGTTCCATTCACCTTGTTCCATGCCCTGCTACCTCCCACACTATGAAGTACAATTACCTCATAGGATAGATTACCTTTCCAAAGTAAAGTACCCTCCCATGCTGGCACACCTCTCATTCCTCCTCTCTTGCGTGTCCTCTTTGCCTGTCTTATGGCTGGGTAGGATAAACACATAAAAAATTACCATATTGCCCAAAATACTGTACCTCTTTTGTGTAATACCTTTATCTGTTCCGGCTTATTTTATTTGTATTGAATGAATGAGTAACTTGCATAGTGCTACAACACCAACTAAATTGCCTCAAGGTGCGTCAGGGTTAGGTTATAAATTGTTTGGGGAACTCTCAGACCTGGACTCTCCCGATGCATACTGAACTTGCTAAAATGCGGGACAGACTGGGTCTTCCAAATTTGCAAAGAATTGCTAAATCAGCGAAACTTGCGAAAAATAGCTCTCAATACACGAAAACCCTCTCTGGATACATACTGAGGTGGTTGAGTGTGACCCACTGTGGGTTGCTATGATTTATGCCTGGCTGTATATTTCCAACCCATTCGTGAGACACTCCCTTGCCCTCTGGGGAAGACCTAGGGTACCATTTGGTCCCCTTTTCACCACATGTACCACTCTTGTCTTATCTCAAAAACCCATCATTTTACCCAGCCTTTACTTCCCCGACTTCTTTTCATGGGTTTCTGCAAAGACTCTATTGCATGACTACCGCTGCAGTCTTCAAAACGTTTCCAGCCCTCTAGGAATGGCTTATCAAACTCTGAAATCTTTCATTATTTGCACCTTCAACACTGAAAACTTCTGTAAGTGAGACCCCCTATGCCCAACCTAAAACAATACAGTAAAACCTTGGTTTGACAGTAACTTGGTTTGAGAGCATTTTGCAAGACAAGCAAAATTTGTGAACACATTTTGACTTCATATACAAGCAATGTCTTGATATAAGAGTAGCGTCATGTAACAACTGAGTATAAAATAGAAGAGAGGTGCCTCTAAGTGTAGCAATATGGTTACATTTATTGAAGGTACAACATTTAGAAACTCACATGGTTGATGATTAAACTGTTCCCTACCGAGTCATATTAAAATGACGTCCGCGGGAACCCTCCGTCCTTCAGACTGGACATCATATGACGTCCTAGCCTTTCCGGGCGGCTATGGGGGCGCGCGCGCCCCCCGCCGCATTGCTCGGGCCCGGTGGCTGCGATGTCTGCCGGGCACTCGCGATTGCCCGCAATCACGGCAAGACCATGGATCTGTGTGTGTAAACACACAGATCCATGTCCTGTCAGCGGTGAAGAGACAGATGTTTGTTCCCAGTACAAAGGAGAACACAACGATCCCCTCCCCTTGTGAGTCCCCTCCCCCTACAGTTAGAACACACTTTAGGGAACATATTTAACCCCTTCAGTGCCCCCTAGTGTTAACCCCTTCCCTGCCAGTCACATTTACACAGTAATCAGTGCACTAATCGATGTGTAAATGTGAATGGTCCCAAAAATGTGTCAAAGGTGTCCAATGTGTCCGCTGCAATGTCAAGTCACAATAAAAAAAAAAACGCAGATCGCCGCCATTACTAGTAAAAAAATAAAAATAAAGGAAAAATGCCATAATTCTATTCCCTATTTTGTAGATGCTAGAACTTTGTGCAAACCGATCAAATACGCTTATTCCAAATTTTTTTGGGCAAAAATATGTAGAAGAATACGTATCAGCCTAAACTCAGGATTTTTTATTAATTATGATATTTATTAAGTCAAAAAGTAAATGATATTGGGCTAGATTCAGGTATAATCGCGTAATTTTGTGTTGGCGTAGCGTATGCTGTTTACACTACGCTGCCGCAACTTTTACGGGCAAGTGCTGTATTCACAAAGCACTTGCCTGTAAAGATGTAGCATAAATGGCCCGTCTTAAGACAAATTGGGCGGGTAGGGGGAGTGTATTATTTAAATAACACGCAATCCCGCGCCGAATGCACTGTGCATGCGCCGGCTGTGAATTTATCCCAGTGCGCATGCTCCAAATCACAACGCCAATACGCAATGTAAACGACATGAACGTCACTTACGTAAAGCCCTATTCACGAACGTTTTACGTAAACGATGGGAAAAAAGTACAAAATTAGATAGGTCCAGAACACTCTGGCCACACACCACTATTTCCCTTCACTGCAACTGTGTGGTGCTTTCTCCTAGCTGCTCAGCACAAGAAATGGCCTCAGCAGCACCTGGTTTTCCCCTCTGGGAGATTTAGTCTCTCTCTCTTCCTCACAGAACCAGGGTTGTGCTGCTCTAGGGACTACATTCCCCAGCAGCCTGCAGACCACTTTGCATTGCTTTGTTGCATGAGCCAATCACCTCCATAATCGAGTGAGACCCAGCCAAGATGAATGCCCCTTGCACTGGAGACACTTCATAGAGGAGCATTGCAAAGTGGTCTCGTTAAAGATGGCTGATGCATAAATCAATATTCAGTTTAACCTTGTCCACACTGTAGCAACAAAGGAAGAAGTTTCAAAGCAGTTATCAGCTACAGTTCAAGTTATACAACCAGTAGGCAATCTTTGATCTGAAAAAGGTAGAAATGTTAATGCTTACTGGTGCCTGCTGAAAGAGTCATGTAAAAAGCCCCCCTTGTGTTTTGCAATCTAATACACAGACTGCCCCTTTAAAGCTATCATTTTTCTGATCAAGTACGATAAATATATATTGTTGTTTAAGAAGTGAACTTGTGTTAAAATTGAAACCAAACATAGTGGACTTTAATTGTCATGGGACGGTCTGGCGTTATATCTGTCTGGGTGACATAATATAATGTGACATAGTATAAAGAGTTAATGACTGTAACGGGATGACCCGTGATGCCCAGAGACTTTTGAGGGATGGGGGATACTCCTGTGCCAGCGGCCCTACGGACTCTTGGGTCTAAGTTCACCCTGTGCCCCTTTTGGGCATAGGGTGGCTAATAAATCATAATTCATGTTTGCAGGATATACTGGAATATTACAAGTGGTTTATGTTGACCTGACCAGGTCAACAAGACAGTGACTCATTCCTCTGTGTAACAGGCTGTTGAAATGCTAAGTGAGGCTGGCTCCTGAAAGACAGTTTGTTGTGTGATAACACGGTTTAAAGCCTATTAATGCCCAGGTGTGACCACCTTTCTGTCAGAGACAGCCCGTCTGTCTAAAGATGTGGATTGAAGGGCAACTCATTGTGTGATGGTATTTTGTTTGAATTTTATTGGTAATGGAATGTGGCTGCTCAGGTGTAGTAATTAGATCATATTAATTATAGCCCGGTACCGAAATGTCTGGATACTAATTAGTAATTAGCCCCAGTGTGTGAATAGGGGGGTGGAGACTTCATTGTCCCTTTGATTACTGTCACATGCTTGTAACTGCATAAAAAGCTGAGAAGAAACCATTAAAGCATTCATTCATTTTGAAACCAGAAGATAAAGCTGTCAGTCTCATTTTCTGGGGAATTGATATGTATCGTGTCTACTGCATTGTGGAGTGTCGTATAAGCTGTCGTGGGTGGATGGAAGGTTGTAAACGGTGGTGACCGTTACAATGACTATGATTGGTTGATTTGAATATGTACCCCTTATTGGTGGAAGATGGTCGGTAAGACCCACCTTTCATCCATACTTAACCCTTAAGAATAAAGTGGAACAGTGTATGAAGCAACTTTGCTGTGTCAGTTATTTATATACGCTGTCCCTATATGCATAGAGATATATTTGATTGAAAGCAACGGAATCGGCTGACAAAGTAATTATAATTAGATAATAAGATAATAGTCAGGACTAGTGATTAACCACTTCAGCCCCAGAAGAATTGGCTGCACAATGACCGGACCATTTTTTTGTGATTTGGCACTGCATCGCTTTAACTACCCAAACAACATTGACGTCCTGGCGTAAGTGGAAGTGGGCTGGAAGTGGGCGTGATCAATGCTAATGAAGCGTGACCCCATGCAAATGATGGGCCGGGCACCAGACAAGTACTTAAAACGAAATGCGCATGTTTTGAGACGTGGATGTATCCCTGTGCGCATTGAAAAACAACCATGTCAGAACAACTGCCTAAGATACGTCGCATCACTGTGTACGCCGTGAACGTAACCTACGTCCAGCCAGACCCACGTCGGCCCATATTCACAGACGTCCAACGTACAATACGTAGGCTTGTGTTCCCTGGTCCATACCTTTGCATGGGTTGCGCCTCATCTATGGAGAATAACTTTACACCGGACGTAAAACTTACGCAAACCGCGTATATCATGCACCGGGCGCAAGTACGTTTGTGAATCGCCGTATTTCCCTCATTTGCATATTTGAATGCCTAATCTATGGGAGAAGCAACATATGTCCAGACCATATTTGCGCCCACGCCACGTTGGCGTAAGTAATATACATCAGGGTAGGATGGCCTATTTTTAGTCGTATCTTGGCTTGTAACTCTGGCACACATACGCCGGGCTCATATTTATTCTACGCCGGGAAAAGGTGAGTTACGTCGGCGTAAGTGCTTTGTGAATCCGGGCCAATTTTTTTTTGCTTTTTTCTATAATACATACCCCCATAATTTAAAAAAAAAAAAAAACAATTTTTTTCCTTATTTTAGGCCGATATGTAGTCTTCTACATATTTTTGGTAATAAAAATCACAATAAGCGTATATTGATTGGTTTGCGCAAAAGTTATAGCATCTACAAAATAGGGGATACATTTATAGCAATTTTATTATTATATATTTTTTTTACTAGTAATGGCAGTGATCTGCAATTTTTATCAGGACTGCCACATTATGGCGGACACATCGGACACTTTTGACACATTTTTGGGATCATTAGCATTTATACAGCGAACAGTGTTAATGAAGTGCACTGTTTACTGTAAAAATGTCACTGGCAGGGAAGGGGTTAACGCATGTATGTTCTAAATGTAGGGGGATTGGACTGACCTAAAGGAATTTTACAGATCGTGGTTCCTAACTATTAGGAACTCACAATCTGTCTTTCCTCAGCTCATAGAACAGGGACGTGTGTGTTTACAAGCACACGTCCCTGTTCAGTCTCTCATGCCCATGATCGCTCACGGCTGTCGGTCATCGCGACCGCCGGTCACGAGCATCAGCACCCCCCGATGCAGCAGGCACTTAAAGCGACTGACGAACAGCTACGACAGTCTATCTGCGGCAGCTGGTCTGTAAGTGGTTCAAGGTTAAATCGCATCTTTCACCTGCTATATATGTACATTTTTGCTGTTCTTTAACTTGAAAATATGCCTCAGGTGTAGGCCACATGATCCCTATGACGATGCTATTTCAGTTGGTGAAGTGGATGAGTCTGAAAGCAGCATTCATGATGAACTGAAGGCGGGATAGCCTATGTAAAGGTGATCTAATGAGGAGGGAGTTGCAGTAGTCGAAGCGAGAGATAACCAGGGAGTAAAATAGAAGCTTTGGTTAAGAAGTGGCGTATTTTGGAGATTTTGCAGAGGTTGAGGCAACAAGCTTTGGAGAGTGATTGGATGTGGGGCTAAAAGAAGAGTTCAGAGTCCAGGATTACACCTAGCACCTTGGCATGCAAGTTGATAGTTGTGCCATTGACCGTGACAGAGAAGTCAGGGGAAGTGGCAAATGGCCAAGCAAATATGAGCTCAGTTTTTGATATATTGAGTTTGAGGAAGTGGTGTGACATCCAGACTGAGATGTCTGTTAGTAATTTAGTGATTCATAAGTATATTTATGGAGTGAACAAAAGAGATACGTTTGGTCGTCGTCAGTGCAGAAATAGTATTGAAAGCCATGGAAAGCTATCAGCTGAGCCAGGGAGGAGGTGTAGATTGAGATTAGGAGAGGTCCGGGAACAGAACCTTGGAGGACCCAGACAGAAGGTGCGTTTTTTGCATACACGTTTAAACACTTCCCATATCACCAGATTACTGATAATCAAACTGTAAGGCCTCATACACACGAGGCAATTCATTTGTTCAAATCGGTCGGACCGACCGATTTGAACAAATCTGTCTCTTTGGATTTTGGTTTGCTCGCGTGTACACACGAGCAAACCAAAATCCCCGCCAGCAGACGGCGCGCTGACGTGTCGGTGACGTGGCGGTGACGTTGACGCCGCCACGTCACCGCACCAGGAAGTAAAACACTTCCGCACATGCGCCGAATCCATTCGGCGCCGGTGCGAGACGACATGTCTGCTGGTAAGTGTACTAACCAGCAGACATGTCGGGCGGACGGGTTCCCACCCGATAGATTTCAAAGCATGCTTTGAAATCTGTCGGGTGGCCAAATCCGTCGGCTCGCCCGTACACACGATCGAATCTGTCTGCTGGGACGGTCTAGCAGACGGTTTCCAGCAGACAGATTTGATCGTGTGTACGCGGCCTAACACTGCAGCATAGTCTAAATGAAAAATCTCAAGACCTCGTCCCTTATATATTTTGGCTTCAGCATATCTTTGAGGGATAGCAACCATGGTTACTTATAAGCAGTGGCGTAACTAGGGTATGGCAGCCATGGCAAGTGCCATGGGTGCCATATGAAGGGGGCGCTGTTGAGTGGCTGGGCAGCAAGGCACTTACCATGGTCTGAGGGTCTCTTCTTTTCTCCTCCAGAGCATAGGCAGGATCTCCTTTTCAGCACCTTTGCTAATGAACAATGGCAGCGCTATCCCTGCTGCGTTCAGCCACAGCCTTTCCCTGTTCTCCCAGGCTCTCCCATTCCGTCTCGTCTGATTGGCAGTGCACAAAGAAGGAGGAACGTCAGTTTCTCGTTCTCCTCTGTGAAAACTGAGGCCTTAAGTGATGAAGATTTCATGACTTCCAGTATTGGTTCTGCATTTAGAAAAAGTGCAGCACAAATATAAACAAATTTAAATACTGTGACCAGTATATGAACTAAAAAGTGCATAGAAAATAAATAATCGTGATAATAAGGTCCATGTGTGAAAAAAAGTCTATAAAAAGACCAATCATAACATCATATGGAAAAAAGAAAGGGAAAAATCTAGTGCTCTCCGTTTGAAAAATACTTTTAATCAAGCAATAAAAAGTTGCACTCACATGTAAGGTGTGTTCCCTTAACCCACGCTGAGGAAGTCCCGCCCACGGGATGTAACGCGTACAGGGGAAGGAGCCACGCAGAACGTCACCCACGATCGCTGCAGAGTACAGAGAGACGGTCCTGTACACACGCTGTTACATGCTGTTATGCTGACACTCGGCTTACAGAGTGTTCTTACATGTGAGTGCAAATTTTTATTGCTTGATTAAAAGTATTTTTCAAGCGGAGAGCACTAGATTTTTCCCTTTCATTTTTCCCTTTCTTTCTTTTTTCCATATGATGTTATGATTGGTTTAAGCTATTGGGTCCGGATCTAAAGTGTCATTTCCATCCATTCGTTTCCTATGGGAGCTGGCAGCTGAAGCTCTGATTACACAGATTAAGCTTTGAGATCCATACGGGTCAAAGTAATGAGGTGAGAGTCCATCTGTCACTGGTGGAGGATATCTTTTGGTGTCATCTTTTTCACTTCCATTCTGGAATCCTTTGTCTGCTGGGTCTTGCTGCGGATTGATTGGTTTATGGACTTTTTTTCACACATGGACCTTATTATCACGATTATTTATTTTCTATGCACTTTTTAGTTCATATACTGGTCACAGTATTTATATTTGTTTGTATTTGCGCTGCACTTTTTCTATATATATTTTTTATGAATTATCTCCAGTGCTGGCTTGCATAGTTTAGGTTCTAGTTTAATAATTTATTTTCCAGCGCTGAATATCCTTTTCACTTGGTTCTGCATTTACCTGGCTTTGGAGGGCAGAGGAGGGACCAGGGGTCTAATAAACCCCAGATTTCTCCATAAAGAGGATATGTCACTACCCAAGGTATCACAAGGGATGATAAATATCACTAGTTTTGTTAGCTGTTTTTTTTGTTAAGGTTATCTGAAAGATGGGTTTCAAATTTTTCGACAGGGGCGCAGTTTCCGTGCTTGCCATAGGCGCTATTTTCACTAGATACGCCTCTGCTTATAAGTGTGGCGATGCTTTCATTATCCCTCCCCAAAAGAAGATTTCACCTCCTTTAGCAAACCTGTGCTTTGTACATTCAGGGGAACAGGCTTACTTTATTATCCATTGCAGTCTATGCTTATCATTTTATGCTGGGATCTGGTACTTCTGGGTATGAAGGAGTATGACTTGTGTCCTGTGACACCATTGAGCCAATCAGCATGGTCATAGTGGGAAACCAAATCCCTGTGTAAGCTACATCTCTGGCAACTTGCATGGGACTTTCTGTACTCCAGGCAGTAGAATAGATTGGCACTGAAGCAAAATCAAGGTAAGCCTATGTTGCTGGGTGGGCTAAATTAAGGTTACCCTACAGCTAGACCCTGTGTGGGCAAAGCCTAGGTTTATTTTAAGTGAGGGGACAATAAGCAGCGAACCATAATTTTCTCCAGCAGACACAGGGGATGAACCTGCCTCAGCCCATCACCAAATCCCTGCACCCACAACAGTTATGTAATGGCATGAGGTTCAAGTTGATGAACTCTATATTTTCTTGTAATTACTCAAAGCATGTTTCATCTGCTAAACAAATTGCATGCAATTATTCAAAAGTGTTATCAGTCATGAGCAACATCACAACAAAGTGCCCTCTCTTCTTGGAATAGGCCATTTAGATGAAGAAACCTAGTTTGATGAAAAGAAAGAGTGTTTTATGCACACATTAAAACACCGACATACCGCTCTGTGCCATATAAGTGCTCTATCTACAGTCACTTTGTAAGAGGAATTTCTCTCACAATTGTTGATTAGATGTGCTGCATTCTCATATAAGAGTTCTTGACCTGCTGTCATTGGAAGGTAGAGATTAATTTTAACAGCCAATTACTGCATGATTCATTGAACACAAGTCATCAACAGCACATACTATAAAAAGGCATGCTTTTCCACATCAAGTAGAGAATAAATGTAAAGACTGAACAAATGCACAAAGCAGCAGCAAATGTGTCAAAAAACAAGTGCATAATGAAGATTTGGCAGACCCCATAAGGTAATTTTTACCCCTGCCTTTACTAATTTACTAAATAGTTAAGGTGTATACTGTATAAAGCTAAAATACAACTTAGTTCATTCCTCTCTGTTAGCAGTCATATTACAAACTATTTTGTAGATAATTGATAATGAAGAAAAAAAATACAGAATAATACTGCCAGTCTCCTTCACATAGCAATACTAACTACCAGTCTCCTCCACACATCACTGATTCCTGCTGAATTTTATTGCTCAGCCATGTCCTTCGGAATACAACTACTTCCAAAGCGTATCAGAGTAACGCCTTTTTGAAAACAGAAACATGTTAACATGTTTCATTCCATAACATATTACATTAAATGCTAAAGGAAACCACCCTCCTACACTGCAGAAAACCATAACCTGACTAACGACCTAGACTAGAGTAAATCTGTTTTACTCTGTCTAGAGCAATGTACAGTATATAGAGTTATCAGTGCTTATTTTTAATTATTATTATACAGGATTTATGTAGCGCCAACAGTTTGTGCAGCGCTTTACAACATCGGGGAAGGCAGTACAGACAAAATACAATTCAATACAGGAGGGATCAAAGGGCCCTGCTCGTTAGAGCTTAATTGATATAGTATAAGGATTGCGCTACCCTGGTAGGTGACCAAAAAACACCTAATCTTGTGCAATAAACAAAATTGAATAGCACCTGTGCATATCACCTTGTGTTATTCCACCAAAAATGTGCTAATAAATAACAATCCACCAACAGTATATATGAAAAAAAAACATTAATGTACCATACACGTGTTAATATCTCAAATAGTGCTCTTTAAATCCTCAAAAGTGTGCACTGCCCTGGTACGGGTTCACAAAAATTATATTGTGTCACAAAACCTCAATTAATATGGTATATATGATAAAAAATAATAAATAAATAAATGAAAGATTTTATATAAGGGAGAATTCTTATGTGAATCCTCTTCCCTTTATTGAAAAAGTCCCATGTGATAACCAAGTGCTCCTAGACAATGTGGCAAAAAGGAATAAGGGTTTCAAGGCACCCCCTTTTCTTCATGGGATAACGGCTGCACAAGAGTTTCAGGTATCCTTAGCAGGGCAGAGGGGCTCGTGTTTTTTGCGGACCCTATAAAAAGGGGTCTGTGACAGGGTTCGTGGCCAGTCGCTAGCGGAAGCGATAGCTGTAGGAGCTCCCCAACCCCCCTTTTTTCTTTTTGTCGCGGCCTTTGTAATGTGGTGGGTCACCTTTCCTGTGAAAGGGGCACAGTAAATATATACTGTTGTATTTTGGATATTCAGTTCGAGCTGTAATAGCTGAACTGTAAAATGGTCATCATATGTATTATTCATGGTTAAAAATAGTGCTTATTGGTGAATTTTATTCTATTTGTTTTTATTCAAATATTTTTTTAGACACATTTTAGACACATTTTTAGACACATTTAGACACATTTTAGACACATAGACACATTTCACATTACATTTACAATAACATACACTGAATTTGTGTTTAAATACATTCAAAATTACTTAATTACACAACATAACTGAAATAATAATGACAATACTAAAATAATAATAACATTG
The DNA here is from genome assembly GCA_029574335.1 of Rana kukunoris. Lineage (NCBI taxonomy): Eukaryota > Metazoa > Chordata > Amphibia > Anura > Ranidae > Rana > Rana kukunoris. The sequence continues at coordinate 369,659,363 of CM056051.1, forward strand.
TTGAAATCGGTCAATCCTACACCTTTTATTTATTTACTTTCCCTCCTCCTTCTCTTACCCTTCCCCCCTCCCCTTCCCCCCATACCGAGAAGAAAATAAAAAATTGGTCATTTGGTGAATTTTAAATAACACGTTTATAAGTATTAAAAATAATAATAATTTTAAATAAAAAAAACAATTAATAAAGGTTGCGGCCATTTTTATGCCAAAAATTGAGTTTGTTCATTTATTATTCATGTCTGTTTGGTCATTAAATTTATATACTGCCTGTTATCCCATAAATATTCCTCCTGTGGGGTGTTGAAATGCAACGTGATTTCACCTCCATGATCGTCCCATCACCATTAAAAATGGCCACTCACCAGATCCTGCTCAATTAAATGCCTTTGGTTCATTTCCAGGATAACCACTCCTATTTTGCTTCACCACAGCTCTCAAATGTCTTGAATATGTTATTATGGCTTCTCTTTCTCTATAAAAGCTCACAGGAAAATCATGGCCATCATAGTGTAGTAGGTAAAAGAATTTATTGGTTTAAAATACAAAGCATATATTGCACTGACATTTTTAAGTGCCTATTTGCCCGCACCAAGCTTCTCCAGCCGTGCATGCAAACATATGAGAGAATAAGCGTTCCTCTAGCGTGTTCACCCCGAGCCTTTCTCAGGATCGGCATGTTGTCCTGTGGGTGTCAGCAGCCTCTACGCGTTTCACAAAGTTTGTTGCGTCATCAGGAAGCTCAACCTAGCAAACAAACAGGTTAATACACAAAACCCTAACAAAAATAATAATACAATAAAATGTGCAGTGTCATTTAATTTAAAGAAATGTGAAACATAATATGAAAAACAATAGTTAAAAAATAATAATAACAACCATAAATAATAACTCAAATATGCATAATATAATGTGAAAGAAAGTGAATATTAGAGTAATCATTGCATCTCCACCACTGTGTTTACTTAATCATGAAATCTTCCAGTGGGAATCCATACCACACCTCTGAGTGAAAAACAAACTCACCAGAAAACAATGCCACAAACACCACAACACAGCCAGCTCCAAACCATAAAACCCAGGATGTTTGCTCTCTCCTGTCATCACGTGCTCCAGGCAAAGACACTGTCTCTTTAAGCAGCGAGAAGAAACACTGCAAGCCTGTACAGTACTGTATTAAAATAGCACAGAAAATGGCATCATACTGTAATATTTATTAGTATTGCGCAGTTACATACATAAAATCACAGATCATCTAAAAATAGGCCTTCTGCATCCAACAGCAGGGGTATGACATCAGGTCCCCTGAAGACAACCTATTGGATGAAACACGTGAGGTGGAGTCTTAGCGGTGACGTTGCGCTGATGCTGAGCAGAGGCTTTTATGTAAGTTTGATGGAAGCCATCTTCGCAAAGATCTTTAAAAAATCACTGGAATGGCATGAGGTCCCTTACTGCTTCAGTCCACAATCATTTGTGTACCTGTTCCCTAAACGACTATAGGCCTTTGCCCTGACATTTGTAGTCATATCAAGGGACTTGTGCTGACTCACCTGAAGAACATCACAGGCCCTATGATGAAACCCTGAAGTTCACCTGCAGTATAGCATAAATAGGTCCATGGAGGATTGGCATTCAACACTGTCATTTCAAAAATCCTCCACACCAAACTCACCAAGCCAGGGGCGGACTGACAACTTATGGGGCCCCCGGGTAATTGGAGATTATGGGCCCCCCAGAAAATTGGAGATTATGGGGCCTCAGGCCAATAGATTATGGGGCCATACAGTATACACACACACATACAGTATACATACAAAGTATACACACACAGACACACAATATACACACACACAGAATACACATACACACCTAAAAAGGTATTCGAGAGGCGGGGCAGCTATATTCTTGGAATTTAACAAAAAGCACAGATTTGTACATACTGTTCCTGGTTTTACTGAGGCTGGCAACCCTGACGGGGCCCCCTAGTGGCATGGGGCCCCAGGGCAGTGCCCGAGTGCCCGAATGGTCAGTCCGCCCCTGCACCAAGCTCACTGTGTCCACCTCTACCTGCCACAGAGTTATTAACTTATAGCCATATACAGTACCAGGACAGTCAGACTGGCACTTACTTAGGAGGTGTGCTCTTCTCACTACTCTTTTCCTTCTAAATCAATTACTGCACCTCAGAATTCGTTTGTTTAGGTGTAAAAATATGCAGATGACAAAACCGTCATTAGTGTCTCCCAAGAGTTTAGCACACTTAAAACCATGGAAATGAAAGTGATTTTTAGGAGCCCCCCACCACCACCACAATGCCCCCCTCTCAACATGCTCAACATTACTATGTCAACTACAGAAACTCTCAGATTTCTGAGATCTATAATTTCATGGAGCTGACGTGGGCATCTTGCACAGCACAATCCTCAAAAAAGCTCACCTAAGAATGTATTTCCTGTATCTGCTCAAGAATGACACAAGTTCTGATGCTAAAATTATACACTGCAGTAATTTAGTCTGTTTTTTGCATTTTTATCACTGTTTAGGTTTGGTTTGGCCCCACACAGTCTAGGAACACACCAGAGCAGACAATTCATTTGTCAAGTGGGTTGAAAGAGAAAAAACGGAATCCTCCATCCACACAAATGAAGTGGATGAATGAATCTCCTGTTCCCCGGGAGCTATATTCTGACAACGGGACCCGCTGCTGTTAGTACACCAATCGGTGGCTGCAGCTGCTGGCCTCCAGCCCCTGATTGATGACAATTTTCCAACAGGTCCCTACAAAGATTCAAGCAGGAACAGTTACCCAGTATTGGCCATTACCACTCCTGTACTTTTCAAGATCTTTTGCATAGGCCTTGTTAACCTGACTGACAAGGCTTTGTATGGTTATTTTGGATATATATTTTGGATATATTGTAATGCTAAATTTTCTGCTGCACTCTTGCTTCTTGCAGTAGAATTTCTACAATGATTGACTTTCTATGTTTAAAATGCAAAACATTTTAATTAAAATTGTGAACAAGAAATTTGGCCAGCCCCTGCTGAACTAGGACAATTTTAATCAGCGTATGGACAGCTTTAGGTCTGCCCACAGTCCAGGATTTATACAACTCCTGAGTCGGGAAAAGGGCAGAAATTACTGCTTACAACTCACTTCCTGAACACTATCCGTTGCCACTTTTCCCCTTTAGTAAGCATCACAGATCACGGAATGCCAGGAAAATCTTAAGAACAGTTTTTCTCCAAAGCTATCACACTAATGAACACCTGAATTCTCACTTGCACAATTACCATTTTGCAGTGTCTGTACCACTTCAGCTTTTAGATGAAAGACACATTGTTTATTTGTATAGTATTAGGGTATTTGTATGTGTATAGAATTAGCATATGTATATGGTAACTATGTACATGCCTAAGACTGCATAAATATTTATCTACAGTTTATGCAAAGCAAACAGAGCCATTTTAAACTTCTAAACCTTTACCAAAGTAAATTTCCTAGTATGCTGCACATATGTGGCCAATAAAGCTTATTAAGATACTGATATCCTAAAAACAAGAGTAATATTCTTTATTTCAGAACAGTCGATGGAGCCATACAAATTAATGCTTAATACCTTATTGGCACGATGAACAGTACATCTAGACCTGCTAGTGTATAGTGCCTAATAGAGCAATTTATTGCAAACTGCATAGAGTACAGCTCTTACCAGCTATTGTCCATCACCAGTGCAATGTATGAAAACCATTGATTCTTTGGAGAAGGGCTTGGGACAAACATACAAAGGTTCCCCGAGTTTTGTTGACATTCCAGTAGTACCCAAGAATGGTCATTTGTCTGGTATGGTTCAGGTAGGGTTTAAATAGGTTAAAAGAAAAATGTAATGTGTGCTGAACTTAATCAAAGCTCAGAGAAAATTCACTTTGCAAAAAGAAAATTCACTTATCGTATATACTTGAGTATAAGCTGACCCAAATATAAGCCGAGGCACCTGATTTTGCCACAAAAAACTGGGAAAACATTGACTTGAGTGTCTAGGGTGTCCATCTGCATGCCTTAATTTGCCTCACTGTGTCCATATGCATGCCTCACTGTGTCCATGACTCACTGTGTCCATGCCTCACTGTGCCCATGTCTCACTGTGCCCATGTCTCACTGTGCCCATTCTTTACTTTGTCCATGACTAGACTGATGTTTAACATGGGATTTTATGGAAGGGGTGCCCATCTTAGAAAAAATTGGTGCTCCCCAGGCGTAGGTCCCCTAGACAACAATCTTCGCACATGTAAGAGATCTATTAAAATTGTCCTCGCAAATTTGTGGGAGCGTGCGTGAATTCGCAGGTGCACGCGCGTGCACGTGCACGGGAGCGTGCCCGCACGTCCCTTGGTGCCAGACAGCTTATTTAAAGGATGCACTGCCCCCAACCGAGTGCTGACGGATCGCAGCGGTTCCGGTCCCTGTATCCTGTGCCTGTTCCTGTGCTCCTGATCCTGGTTACTGAACCTTGGCTTCCTTGACCTTGCTTTTGGACTAGCTTCACCCCTGACTCTTGGTTCCTGATCTCTGCTTCCCACGTGACCCTGTTTCCTGCCTGATGACTTTGTGCCTTGCTGCCCGCTCATTGCTGAACCCGGCTTCCCATGTGACCATGATCCTGTATCCTGATTTGCTCCGCTCTACTTTCTGGGTACCTGCGACCTTGTCCCTGAAACCTGCTGCCACTTCGTCCATGCAACCTGCTGCAACTTTGTCCCTGCAACCTGCTATGACTTTGTCCCTGCAACTTGCTGCGACTTCCTGCCTTTCAAGAATCGCATCGCCTGCAGCGGGTTTCCAGAGTTACATCTGCAGGCACTCGTGTCTCCCCTGGCCCTTGGTTTCCCCTGTCTCCACTCTCAGCTGGACCAGGGCCAGAGATTAAAGAGAGGCTGACCTCGTCATTTCAGACTTCACCCAGGTACGTGAGAGCACACTTGTAGAGGAGAAATGGGGCTACATTGTGCCAAGTTCCGGGTCCAGGAGACCTACAACTGGCTGGTACTGGGTCCCCAAATTTACTAGAGAAATTACCATTTAACATGGGAGTCTATGGAAGGGGTACCCGGCTTTGAAAAATCGGTGCTCCCCGGCCATAGATCCCCCGGACAACAAACTTTGTACACTTGTAGAGGAAGAGTGGCGCTACATGTTTGGGGTCCAGGGGACCTACAGCTGGCTGGTACCGGGTCCCCAAAGTCCAGGAAATCAGGCACAAAATGGTGACTTGAATATAAGCCGAGGGGGGGCATTTTCTGCACACAAAAATGTACTGAAAAACTTGGCTTATACTCAAGTATATACGTTGGCTTATTAAATTAGGTAAATTTGTGTTGACTTCAATAATCCAATCCCAACCCAATATTTGTTTCCTACAACATGATTGGGTATTCTTCAAAAAGTAACGTTACACTTTGATTCATAGTTCAGTTGTGAAAAAAGCGATAAGTAAAAGTTAACTTTGAGAGTGAAGATGCTCTATTACTAGCAAATCAACTCCACACAGCCAGCAGCATGAAGTCTACAACACTAAGGCCTCGTACACACGAGGGGATATGTCCGCTGAAAACGGTCCGATGGACCGTTTCAGCAGACATCTCCGCTTGTGTGTATGGGCTAGCGGACAGATTTGTCCACCCGACAGATTTCAAAGCAAGCTTTGAAATCTATCCGGTGGGAATCTGTCCGCCCGACATGTCTGCTGGTTAGTACACTTACCAGCAGACATGTCGTCCCGCACCGCCGCCGTGCCGCCGCCGAATGTATTCGGCGCATGCGCGGAAGTGTTTTACTTCCTGGTGCGTTGACGTAGCGGTGACGTGGCGGCGTCAACGTCACCGCCGCGTCACCGCCACGTCACCGCGCCGTCCGGCGGCGGGGAATTTGATCCGATGGTGTGTACACGCCATCGGATCAAACTCCTGATCGGACATATCCGATGGAAATGGTCCGCGGACCGTTTTCATCGGATAAGTCCGATGGTGTGTACGAGGCCTAAGACTGACCATAGATTAATATTTTTTTTTTTAGCCTTGGACTGAATGGAAAACAACAAACAAACAGATTCCTCCATTCATACAGTCAAGGTGGATAGAGAAAACCTCTCCGCGGAGACATGGTATTCTGACGGTGGGACTCTCTGCTGTTGCAATACACTGATCAGACCCATTGGCTGCAGCTGCTGATTTAAATTTGTTTTACAACAAGCCGGTTTGACAGAAGTTGACCATTAGATTAACGTCTGTCGAGTAAGATTGGCCACAACTGGATTATAATTCGATCAGTTCCTGATGAATCAGCCAGATTTTGATCCATCTATGGCTAGCTTAATACCAGGATTTCTATGATTGCATAAACTGTGAACCAACATCTTATCCAGGAGGTAAATACTGACCCTAGATTATTAATCTTCAATGATTGTAAAAGACATATGGAGATAAAAAAGATGTCGGAATACTTTTATCGCCCTGATGGATAATAAATACCTACAAGAGTTAAAGCCACACATTAAATTATGCATAAACTTATAATGCTTGATAAAGGGGTCCTGCAAGGCTCTGAAAAATTGCTTCTACTGTAACTTTGTGATCGCTGAATAAAGTTTTAGACCCATTCTGGAGATTCCTGGTGTGCTAGTGACATTCTCTTGCTCTGCCTATCTTTGGTTCCAGCCAGTGGTTGCTGTCATGCCCATTTACACACACAGCCATCTCTTCAGGAACGTGTACTTGGGAATGGTGCATTGTAATCTCAAAGGATCACTGTCAGATGTGGTTAAAGTGCCCGACAGGCGCGATGACCACCGGGCACCCGCAATCGCTCGTGCCAGAGCGAGAACCGGAATCTGTGTGTGTAAACACACAAATCCCAGTTCTGTCAGGGGAGAGGAGACAGATCGTGTGTTCCTACTAAGTAGGACAACAATCTCTTTCCTCCTCTAGTCAGCCACATTCTCCCCACAGTTAGAACACATCTAGGGAGCACAGTTGATCCCTTAAATTGCCCCCTAATGTTAACCCATAAAAATGCCAATAATATATCCCCTATTTAACTTTGCGCAAACCAATCAATTTATGCTTATTGCTTATATGTAGAACAATACATATCTGCCTAAACTGAGTAAGAAATGATATATATATATATATATATATATATATATATATATATATATATATATATATATATTTTTTTAACTATACATTTTTATTATATCGAATAAGATAGTACAGTCGCATAATAAATGCATAAAGATCAGAGTTGTATTACAAATAAAACAGCAAAGACATAAAAAGAACAATAAAGGCCTTTCTTGTAGGGCCTTGATGACCTAGACCAGGGGTAGGCAACCTCGGACCTCCAGCTGTGGTGAAACTACAAATCCCATCATGCCACTGCCTCTAGTAGTCATGCCTGTGATTGTCAGGGTCTTGCAATGTCTCATGGGACTTGTAGTTTCAAAACAGTTGGAGAGCCGAGGTTGCCTACCCCTGACCTAGACCATATATATATATACATTTTAAATTGGGGGATATTTATTATAGCAAAAAGTAAAAAAAAATGTGTTATTTTTTTCATTTTTTTTTTTGTTCATAGCTTAAAAAAAAAAATTGCAGAGGTAATCAAATTCCACCAAAATAAAGCTCTATTTGTGGGAAAAAAATTTGTTTTTGTATAACATAGCACAACCGCACAATTGTCAGTTAGAGCAACGCAATGCCATATCTCAAAAAATGGCCTGGTCATTAAGGGGCCAAATCTTCTGGTGCTGAAGTGGTTAATGCATGTAATTAAAAAATGTGCTAGATGAATCCCCTGTTTTCCTACTTTACAAGGTTTTATTTATACTTTCTACCCATTTAACTGCAGACCAAGCTGTCCATGCAGCATAACACAGCTTCAGACAAACTGTAGCACCGACAGGCATGTGAAGGCACTTTCTCATCAAATGTGTTTTGTGCAAATGATTCAGGTTTTGACAGGTTTAATGAAGTTATTTTTTACTTCATCGCTCTGGGTATTGCTATAATTAACATTACCTAACTATATCCTTAAAGGCTGGATTAACACTATGAAAATTACTAAATCAGCACCAAAAAAATCCCAGTGTTTTAGCCTACAATTTATGCTTGCTGTTGTGTTACTGTAGGTGCCTTAAAACAGCATAATACAGGCCAATACACAGTAATGGTGGCTATACACGTTTCGATAAATGATTTATTTTCTAAACAATTACTTCTAATTGGAATAATAGATCAATAGTGAACAACCCATTCTGCCACACACACCTAAGTAGATTTAGATTAAAGTTACATACAATCTGATCATAAGTGACCAATTGCATCTCTGTTTCTACCACATGATCTCATGATCTGATTGCTTTAAATATTATAATAATAATTTAATTACAAAACTAATTTTCACTCTGATCTACTTAGTTTAATCAAATCCAATTTAAATTGGGATTAAATTGGTTGTAAGGGAAGTTATGACCATTTGATTGTTTGTAGATTTGATTGCTTTATTCAAAATCATTCAGATAATAGAATTGAAGTATGTGCAGCCACCATAAAATGCAAGATGTTTTCAAACTAGTGATGGTCTGCAGGAATTTAGGGTATCCAGGTCTCCAGGTATAAAAACATCATGTTAATATATACAAAAAGGAAAAGGAAGTGGTACTTGAAAAATTAAGTACGCGGAGGGTCAAGTGTTGTGTGGCGATATAATTAACATATGTATAATAAGCGTAGGACATTTGTCTCATAATAATTCATATTCGATAGAAAATTAATATACTACACATAGAATTAAATACCTGCATAGTGTAAGGCCGCGTACACACGATCGGATATATTCGCTGAAACTGGTCCGCTGACCAGTTTCAGCGGACATTTCCGATCGTGTGTACGACCTAGCGGACAAGTTTTTCCAGCAGACAAATTTCAAAGCATGCGTGTGTACACGCCATTGAACTAAAATCCGAGAAGACATGTCCGCTGGAAACGGTCCGTCGGACATGTTTCAGCGGACATGTCTCCCCGTGTGTACGCGGCCTAAGATATTGAATGAAAAACTTTATTTCATACAGCAGTACGTAATTCATAATTAATCCAAAAAATTGGATAGCACATAATACATATAGAAAAGCCCAAAATTTGATAGCACATCATTGGAATATAGTCAAATACATAATGCAGGAACAGTATCCACAATGACGTGGTAGGATGCAGTATAAAATTTGAACATGACATCTGTTAGCTCAACGCGTTTTGTGACTTGATGGCACTCATCAGGAGTAAGCGTGTAAATCAGCACTGTAGTGATATTGTATTCATTTTTAGTTGGTCTAATTTAGTCACAAGTGTGAAAAAAAAATAGGGGGTAAAACACCCTATATAATACTTACAGGGTATCCATGTGAAATTGTTACGGTACTGAGGGTCATGAGTGTCCTCACAAGAAGAACATCTTTTTCGGGAGCTGAGATGGTATGTTAGGCGATAGACAGACCAACAGGCAACCCTCCAAAGGACGGTCATGCATCAGGCTGTGATATATAAGTTACCATGTGTGATCGCAAAAACCAAACTGGGGCTGTAAAAAGTAAATTAAAATAGGTGAGTGATATGTGTATTAAATAAACTGTGCATGAAATCCTTAATAGGGAAAATGGGAAAATGGTGCATGAAAGTGTATGACAGTGTATGACCAAATCACATAAAGAGAAGAGAAAATTTATATAGATAAAAAGTTAAATATCACATGAGAATCATGCAATACTGCAGAGGGGAAAGGGTGAAGAAAAACAAGGTGTGCAGTCTGGGTGATAGAGAGGAAATAACGGAGATGGTTACCTGGTGACGTCATACAGAGACATGTTCTGAGACATGATGTGCATGTGTGAGGAGAAAAGCCAGAATGTGAAAAAGACTCCCAGTGCGGGTATAAGTAACACAGACACTCCTAAACTCCCTGGGCTCCTCCCATATATAATCATGGATAAGAAACCAGCACCCATTGTTGCCTGGAAAAGTAAAGAGTAAAGTGGGTACAAAGTGAAAGAAAACAAATGTTCCCCATGGCCCTTAGTCCTGTATCAATTGCACGTGGATACCCTGTAAGTATTATATAGGCTGTTTTACCCCCTAATTTTTTTTTTCACCAAATGATTTGGACCAGTGCACAAAGCAAGGTCCATAAAGTACATGGATGAGCTAGTTTGGGGTGGAGGAACTTGACTGATCTGCACCTAACCTCAACCTTATAGAACACCTTTGGGATGAATTAGAGTGGAGACTGTGAACCAGGCCTTCTCAAACATCAGTACCTGACCTCACAAATGCACTTCTGGAAGAATGGTCAAACATTTCCATAGACACACTCCTAAACCTTGTGGACAGCCTTCTCAGAAGAGTTGAAGCTTTTATAGCTGCAATGGGTGGCCCAACTCAATATTGAACCCTACAGACTAAGACTGGGATGTAATATAGTGTATCTCTGCAATAAGTGCAACAAAAATACTTTTTAATCCTGCCAGAGTTCCAGTGCTGTCCTATGCAGTGTTATCTCTAACAATGTTATCAGAAGGTGGCAAGACTACACAACATCCCCTTCTACCCTCTATGCTATTGAGATGAAGTAGGGGGGGGGGGGTTGTAGTACTAATAAACTTCTTTGGGTGTCAATGCTGCTGACTTTAGGACTGGTAATATTATACAGACAGAATCACTAATTGTACATAAAGGAAACATGAAAAAAGTAATTTGGCCATGTAATGCTTAGATTTAACTTTAAGAATGCCTTCTAACTGTATTCCGTTAGGTACCCTGGTTTGTTTCCATGGACAGTAGCTGTTGTTTTCTGTTTTTCCTTCAACCATACAACCTCCTGACCTTTTCTATCTTTACCAACACCTGCCACTCTGCAATTTAAACAGAGACAGGTATCCAAGGACGTGTCCAATAAGGTGAAAAATAAAAGCACCGGACAAGTTCTGTCCTTGCAGAGCTCAAATTCAAAATATTCTGTGCAAGATAACTTGAATAAAAATTGGAATTTGAATTTAACCTTTGCAGAGGAACTGGTCAGTTTTATTTTATCCCTTAGATACCAGAGAAGGTGAATTCTGAGAACTTTACTTGTGCATAACAAACCTCAAATACTGCAAGGTCTAGTGGAAAGTTTACCAGTGAAAGAAAGAAAAAAGGTAAATAAAATATTACTTTATTTGATTTTAGTAAAGTGGATAATGGGGGGGGGGGGGGGGCTGGAAATGTTTTGTATTAAGGAACAAAGAGTTTTTTTAGAATCAGTATATATTTTAGGGCCCAATGTTTTACTACCATGAAATAATTCATATGTGGCTTTGAAAAGCTCCAACCACCCTAAGTAAATGTTGCCACCACACAAAAAAAAAACATATACAAAGAGACTTCCATCTTAAAAAAAACATTGAATCTTAAAGTGATTGTAAAGTCTCGTTTTTTTTCCAATACAATTAATAAACATGATGTTATACTTACCTGCTCTGTGCAGTGGATTTGCACAGAGCAGCCCGAATCCTCCTCTTATCGGGATCCTCTTTTGTGCTCCTGGCCGTTCAAACCCGTAAAGCTTGCTATAGGGGCACCCGAGCCGAGTCACAGCTCCTGTTTATCTATTCAGACACAGAGCTGCAGCATGGCCCTGCCCCCTCTCTCTCCTGATTGGCTGACTGATTTTAATTAATAACAGCGGGAGCCAATGGTGCTGCTGCTGTGTCTCAGCCAGTCAGGGAGGAGAGTCTCGGATGGCCGAGGGACTTGTGGAAATCACTGGAGAGAGATGGGGCTCAGGTAAGTACTAGGGGGTGCTGGTGGGGATGCTGAACACAGAAGGCTTTTTATCTTAAAGCATATTATGCATTAAGATAAAAAACCTCCTGACTTTACAACTCCTCTAACCCTCAGACAAACTTCAAAAACTGTTGAAATCATGGTCTCAAGCTTTGAATTCTGGTTTCATCTACCATCTACTACAGCACTACTGCCCTTGCCAGTGGGTGAAACCAGAGAACATATTATTGGGCTAGGCATTTGACACACTGAGGATTGCTTTGGCCATTGTAGATCATCATGTGAGTGAAGATCAGAGGCATGTGTAGGCAGGTTAAAATGTGTATAGTCCACCGCTTCAGAGCAAGGCTGGAAAGGGCACAAAATTCAAACATCCAGCCTTGCTCTGAAGCTCCCCCACCGCAGTCGGCCTCAACCCCTTACAGCGATGAGAGATGACTTCATACAGCACAGCGCCCCAGCAGGAAAAAGGAGAAAAGTGACTGACTTGATGACTTCTTCTATGATGAATTTTTGTACAATGCCTGTTTGAACTCTACCAAATGTGAGTTGCCTGTACTTATCTATCTATTAAATTATTTTAAACATCTACACTTAGAGGCACCTCTTCCCTTGCTTTTTCTATGCTGCAGGCTACTGTAGGCCTGTTTGTTTTTTATCTGGGGCAGTAAGTGGTCAGTGTAGCAGTAAGTTACTGACATGTACTTCAGCGTTTGGGCACCCCCCTGCTTCCAGTGAGAATGTTCTGGAAGAAGGGCAGGGCTGAGAGTTGGAGTGACATGGAGTACATGTGAGGAGCTATGACCAATCCCCAACTAGGATTGTCAGGGGGCAGGCCTCCTACATATACTCACAGTCATCCTGCTGGGGGGGAGTTGTTGGCTGGGTGAACTGAAGGATGGAGTGCTAGACTGTTGTGCTGGAGAAACACCCCCATTGGGCCCCCTAAAATACCTCCAGCCATACCTCCACAGTTCCTTTACACAGTGCAAATCCACTAACTGACATAACAGGTCGTGCTTTTACGGCACTCTAATGCCCCCATACACACACGATCGGAAATTCCGAAAGCAAAAGTCTGATGTAAACTTTTGAATGGAAATTCCGACCGTGTGTATCCTCCATTTTGCTGTCGGAATTTCCGCCAACAAAATATTGAGAGCTAGTTCTAGTTCTCAAATTTTCCGACGGAAAAAATTCCTATTGTTAAATCCGATCGTCTGTAGAAATTCCAACACGCAAAATTCCGACGCATGCTCGGAAAAAAATGCTCAGAAGCATTGAGCTTAATTTTCTCGGCTCGTCGTAGTGTTGTACGTCACCGCATTCTTGATGGTCAAAAGTTCAGAGAACTTTTGTGTGACCGTGTGTATGCAAGCCAAGCTTCACCGAAATTCCATCGGAAAAACCATCCAAGGTTTTTCCGAAGGAAAATCTGATTGTGTGTACGCGCCATTAAAAAAAATAAGATGTCAATCCAAGTTAGTGCAAAAAAACACAAAAGCATTTCCATAAAAAGGCAGCACAGTGGCTGGGTGGTTATCAATTTCACCTGGCAGAACTAGGGTCATTGGTTCAAATCTCAACCTGCCTGGAGTTTGCATGGTTTTCTTCGGTACACTGGTTTTCTCCCACAATGTAAAGACATGCTGGTAGGTTAATAGAAATTCTGAAAACTGTGCAAAAATACTGAAAACTGTGCAAATGTGCTATAAACAAGAATATATTCTCCCCAGTATCAAACACAAGAATATATTGTGTTGCACTATAAAAACATATATAAATAAGTGTTAAATATAGAATTTTCTCCAAATAATAATACATAAATAAATAAAATTACCAAATGTCCAAGTGACATATGAAAATTAAAGGTCCAAAAATAATCCCAAAGAAACTAAAACCAATGAGGGAGATATATGCCTAAAGATGTGCGCAAAAAATAAACTTCTTTCTTCTTTAAAGGGTGTCAAAAGTTTCCACAATCCCCAGAGGTACTGACAAAATGCAGGCTTACCAGACCCAGGATCCCAGGATTGCCAGCAAACGTCACTCACCAAACAGCCACAGTCCTCAGCAGCACAAACTCATGTAAAGGCAAATATACAGACACTCCTCATTGCCTAAAATATCACCTGGTATGTTTATTTATCAAGGAATTGCATATATATATATATATATATATATATATATATATATATATATATATAAAAACATTATCCATTAAAAACAATTCACCAGAGCTGTCAAACAACAGTTACTTTGGTATACAATGACATCCAGCCTACGTGGTTCGTCAGTAAAGGGATGTCTTCTAAGGCATTTCCTATTATTTATGCATTATTATATGGAGTTAATTTAAATATGTAACATTTATTTTTGTATGTTTTTTTACTGCAGCGCAGAATATTATTATTTGTCATGTCGCTAGGTTAATTAACTCCTGTCTAAATTGGCCCTAGTATGTGTATGTATGATTGTGAGTTAGAGACCTTAGATTGTAAGCTCCTTGAGGGCAGGGACTAATGTGAATGAACAATATATATGTGAAGTGTTGCACAAAATTGATAGCGCTATATTAGGAACTATAATAAATAATGAAAGTACATAAGTAATGTTAAACATGATAATACATGATAATGCAAAACACTTTATTCCATTCATTAAATAGCTCTGTGAAGTTCTGTTTCTTGACATATGCCTGTGAAAACATGTACAATGCTCCTCAGTAGAGCATGGTCATGCAGTGGTTGACCTGAGAATAAGCAAATTTGGCAGTGACCTGTAAAAAAATTATTTGCTCCAGGAGTATCCAAGTATGTATGTCTTTGGACATTACTCTTGATGCAGTCATCCAGGGACTAAACGTTCAAAAGCAGGGCTGTCTCAGAAAATCCTGGGGATAGTTATGTCCCCAGAAAAAAAATGGAAGGACACTTTCATAAAAGAAAATGTGATGGTGCACGTTGCGTGCCAACTGCTTTGGTAACTTGTGCCTATATCCATCATAATGGGACATGTGGGGATATAGGAATGCTTGTAAAATGTGAGGAGAGAAGGACTATTGGCAGCCATATTCCTGACAACTAGAAAGAAGGATATAGGTGTCCACTAAACATGTAAGCAAAAAACCATAGTCTTACCACATCCCTAAATTAGAACTATTTGTGTACCCCCAAAGGGGATGTGTGTATCCTCGGTAGGACTTTTAGCTTGGGAGACTGGTTGTAAAGTAGAAAAAAAACAAATTGGTCATCAATTATATCTCAACGAAATGTATCAAATTTTATTAAATATCGTTTTTCGTAAGGACCAGTGCTACAACGTGGGTAAAAGCATCCAAGTGACTACAAGGAGGGAGAGTACAACCTAGGACATACAAAAGTCAGCGGCGTGAAAGATCAAATGATAACAAAAAATAAAAAAATTATAATAGCGACAAAAAATTGCGGACAGAACCCTCAAGAAACTGTCTATTGGGTAGGGACAGATATGCCAACGTTTCGAGGCTATAGAGAGTCGTGCCTCTTCATCAGGGCAAGGGTAGTGCAGGATTGTCGCTGTACAATCTAAAATGGGAAAAATATATAAATAAATAGATAAAGATACAAAATACAATATTCCTGACAACTATGTCAAATTCAAACACATGATGATATTGCTATTAGGGCCCATTTTCCGCTACAAAATATTTGGGCTTGTCGCTAGTGCTTTCCTTTTGTGTACTGGGCTGATGGCTTGATGCTGCAGAGAATTCAGCATAATGTTCCCAACTTTTGCATGTAGGACAGTGGTCATCAACCCTGTCCTCAGGGCCCACTACCAGGCCAGGTTTGCAAGATAACTGAAATACATCACAGGCAGGGGCAGACTGACCATTCGGCACTGCCCGAGGGCCCCATGTCACTAGGGGGCCCCATCAAGTTTTTTAGCCTCGGTAAAAACAGGGACAGTATGTAAAAATCTGTGTTTTTTTTTTTTTTAAATCCCAAGATTTTAGCTGCCCCACCTCTCCAGTACCTTTTCAGTGTGTGCATGTGTGTGTATGTATACTTTGTGTGTATATTGTTTGTCTGTGTCTGTATACTGTGTATGTATACTGTATGTATGTATACTATGTGGCCCCATAATCTGTTGCCTGGGGGCCCAATAATCGCCTATTGCTTGGAGGCCCCATGAGTTGTCAGTCCGCCCCTGATCACAGGTGATATCATTTGCTGCTCAGTGATTACAGTATTCTAGTCTGCATCTCCCCAAGGTAATACATAAAATTTGGCCTGTTATGCCCTTTACACACGATCGGTTCATCCGATGAAAACGGTCTGATGGATTTTTTCATCAGATATCCGATGAAGCCGATTTTCATCAGTCTTGCCTACACACCATCAGTTAAAAAAAACTATTGTGTCAGAATGCGGTGACGTAAAACACAACAACATGCTGGGAAAAATTAAGTTTAATGCTTCAGACCATGCGTCGACTTGATTCTAGGCATGCGATGATTTTTAACCCATGGATTTCCCCACAGACGATTTTTTTTTCTATCGTTTTTTTAACCATCAGATAATTTTAAAACAGGTTCTACGTTTTTTCACCGATGGGAACACACGATCTGTTCGTCTAATAAACGGTCCATCAGAGGGTTGATGACCAATGATGTAGGAGTTTTATCATGATGTACATGGGTACAGTAATAGGAGTCATTCAATGTTGCTTATCTCCAGACTGAAATTGCTTTCCACGAACCCCAGTTTTCATGGCAAAGATCTAAATAGGTCCTAAGACAGCATTGCTAACAGACGCCCTGCTCCTTTTTTTTTTGTCTCATAAAAGGTTTAAGTTTTTATTATACAATATTTTAAGCACAAACCAGTTACATTTGGCAAATACAATAGAAAACTCAGAAGCTGGGAAAAAAAACATGATCCCCGCCGCAACCTCATTGTTGCCTTTTATGAATAAATCATAATGTTAATATCTATCATGAAAATACCATTTTTCATTTTTAGATTCCCATGATCTGCTGGGAAATAAGAGTATTGGTGATTCTATACTAATGCTTGCAATTAAAATGAATATTTCCCAGGCATGTGCTAGGGTTCAGTGTTCTATCAGCCTATTATATCACAAACTACAGAAGAATTTCTTTTTGCTTGGAAGAGTCTGCGAGTAAAAATCGTTGTATTCTGAAGCGCTTTACATCAGGATCGGTAGGTTATTTAAAAAGCACTTTGTGATGTCGCCTTGGCTGCCCATAACTCTGAGTCTTCTACCTTTCCCTGCCTGTAACACCATTTGAACCTGTTTTTTTTGTTTTTTTTCCGCTGTGATCGAATTAAATTCTATAACTCTTGCAGCGTGCCTGTAAGCAGCCGGAGCGTTAATATTTAATGATGAAAGATGTTTGTAATCACAGCCAGATCCCGTGTGTCTGGCTGTTTTATGTTCTGCCTTTGGGGTCGTGATGGTGAACCTGGGCCTTTGAACAACTTAAATTAACCCTTTCACCGATGACTCATCACGGGCGATGTTCGGTGCAGGGCAATGGATATATCTAATGATGGTGAGAATGTTTAGCTTGCAGTCAATGGTTTGAGGTATAAATTTGATCTTTAAACAGATTAATATAAAATCTAGGGAGTAAAGCTCCACTCATCTACTGTTGTAAAAAGTATATTTGAATGATTTTTAATGCCTGGGCTGCAAGGTGTTCTGTTCAAAGGTAATGGACTGCATTTTAAAGCAGGACTCCACTTTCACATGCTTTTAAATATTCCCCCCCCCCCCCCATACTCCTATATATATACAGTGGGGATCGAAAGTTTGGGCACCGCAGGTAAAAATGTGTATTAATGTGCATAACGAAGCCATGGAAAAATGGAAAAATCTCCAAAAGGCATCAAATTGCAGATTAGACATTCTTATAATATGTCAAAAAAAGTTATATTTAATTTCCATCATTTACACTTTCAAAATGACAGAAAACAAAAAAATGGCGTCTGCAAAATTTTGGGTATCCTGCAGAGTTAATATCTTGTACTTGGCAAGTATCACAGTAAACACTTTTTGTAGCCAGCCAAGAGTCTTTCAATTCTTGTTTGAGGTATCTTTGCCCATTCTTCTTTACAAAAGTCTTCCAGTTCTTTGAGATTTCTGGGCTGTCTGTCACGCACTGCTCTTTTAAGGTCTTTCCATAGACTTTCAATTATGTTGAGGTCAGGAGATTGTGAAGGCCATGGCAAAACCTTCAGTTTACGCCTCTTGATGTAATCCCCCGTGGATTTTGAGGTGTGTTTAGGATCATTATCCATTTGTAGAAGCAATCCTCTCTTTAACTTCAGCTTGTTCACAGATGGCATCAAGTTACCATCCAAAATTTGCTGAAATGTTATTGAATACATTTTTCCTGTGCCACTGGCTGCAATACAACCCCAAAGCATGATTGATCCACCCGCATGCATAACAGTTGGACAGAGGTTCTTTTCATTAAATTCTGTGCCCTTTCTTCTCCAAACGTACCTTTGTTAATTCCGGCCAAAAAGTTCTATTTTAACCTCATCGGTCCACAGAACTTGTTTCCAAAATGCATCAGGCTTGTCTATATGTTCATTTACAAAGTTCAAACGCTGATTTTTGTGGTGAGGACCATGAAGACCATATTTGTACAAGTATCTCTTAGTGGAATAGTGTACCACAACTCCAGTGTCTGCCAGATCTTTCTGGAGGGATCGTGCAGTCAAACATGGGTTTTGAATTGCTTTTCTCACAATCCTGCGAGCTGTTCTGTCTGATATTTTTCTTGGTCTTCCAGATCTTGATTTAACTTCCACTGTTCCTGATGACTGCCATTTCTTAATTACATTCTGAACAAAGGATATTGATATCTGAAAACACTTTGCTCTCTTCTTATAGCCTTCTCCAGCTTTGTGAGTGTCAACTATTTTTAGTTTTCTAGACAACTGCTTAGAAGAACCCATGGTGCTGATTGTTGGGGCAAGGCAGTGAGCCAGTGAAGACAGGGCAGGGCCAAGCCGTGGACCTATGTGTCTCTTAGGCCTCGTACACGCGATCGGACATATCCGATGAAAACGGTCCGCGGACCATTTCCATCGGATATGTCCGATCTGGAGTTTGATCCGATGGCGTGTACACACCATCGGATCAAATTCCCCGCCGGCGGACGGCGCGGTGACGTGGCGGTGACGTTGACGCCGCCACTTCACCGCACCAGGAAGTAAAACACGCGGCGGCGGTGCGGGACGACATGTCTGCTGGTAAGTGTACTAACCAGCAGACATGTCGGGCGGACGGATTCCACCCGATAGATTTCAAAGCATGCTTTGAAATCTGTCGGGTGGATAAATCTGTCCGCTAGCCCATACACACGATCGGAGATGTCTGCTGAAACGGTCCATCGGACCGTTTTCAGCGGACATATCCCCTCGTGTGTACGAGGCCTTATGGACGCATAAAGCAGGTCAGGGGTCCGGAGCGAGCACAACAGTATTGTAAATGGTAATTTAGCCTAAAGTCCTAATTTGCTTATGTACATATATTACTTTTTATATCACTGACATATTAAGTTTTGTACTGAGTACACAGATTCATTAGCCCTATCCCCAAAGGTGTCCACATTTATACAGTGATCCGTGCTATAAAAATGCACTAATTACTGTATAAATGTGACTGGCAGGTTAGCCACTAGTGGGCTAAAAAGAGGTTAAAGAGGTTAAGTGTGTCCTAGGGAGTGATTCTAACTGTGTGGGGGTGGGGCTTACTGTGACACAACACTAATCGATGTTCCCGATGAGAGGGAGCAGATGATCAGTGTCCTGTCACTAGGCAGAACAATAGGCAGAACAGGGAGATGCCTTGTTTACACCCATTCTGCAACTACGTGACACCATATCGGAGCTTGCGGCAGGAAGGGAAACACAGCGCGAAATTAAAAGTAGCGTAAATATACGTTACTTTGCGCAGCCGTGCCATTCTGCCGACGTAAAAGTACAGGAGGCGGTCGGCAATCGTTTAAGTTCCTAGGTTCCACTTAGGTCTGGTTGCTCTGCAGCGGATCTTGTAAAAGTCTGATCAATCTGGCTGTAATGGATTCTATAAAACTCAGATTAAAGGTTTCATCTTGCCTAAACTATTTTAAAGCCCAACTCTGGGCTTATTTTTTCATATCCATATGAAATGTATAGAGCACAGGATTTCTGGCAATTGCAGCACATGCCAGAAGTGTTACCTAAGTTAATCTTTGATGTAAAAAAAAAAAAAATCAAGGAACTCACAGTATCTCATAATCAACAAACCATGGGCAAAAAAAAAAAACTTTTTATGCATGCCTGCTCAAAAATACTAGAAACCTAAAACGAAGCTGCATAATTATATGGCTTAAAAGCAGTGAATTGGAAAGATAATGGGATGATGTCTCAAGACATTAGATATTGAAGAGTGACCATCTTCAGATTTTTTTCCCTAAATTATCTCAAGCAATCAAGTTCTAAAAGGTCCTAAAAGTTGTTATATTGATTGTAATTATCTCCAAAGAATCCCATCAAGCCTACTGTGAATTCAGCTACCTGCAGATCTTGTCTTCTTAGTGCGGCAGTGACAGACCCAGACAAAAAAAAAGAGCTCTTAATTTCAGAGCCGCTACTGGTATTGGAAAAAAAAAACTGCTATCAGACTAATCATTAGCATTTGTGGCATTGATGAACCAACTGCTCTTACTGTCTCTGATACAATATTGGATATTGATTGACCTCCACACTCAGTTGCATTATCTATTGGGTGTTGATTGTTGGCATTGTCCCAGTAAGGCTGATTTAGTCAAGGAAGCTGATGCTGGTCATTTTGAAGCTAGTTAGAGGCTAATGTTAAGGAAGCATCAGTCAAATTGACAGAAGACCTCTGTACGTTTTGCATGAAATTGTGTTTAGGCTAGCAGTGTCTTCACAGAATGAATTGACTGCTTGCTTAGCAAGTCTGAGCTTACAATGCACACATTGCACACATCACTGTTCTCATTTACCATAAACCTTTTGGAGGAGGTTTAAGGCCCGATTCACACCTATGCAGGTTACAGTTTGCATATTGCAGGTGCATTTTGCAATTTTCAATACATGTTTTTCATCCATTGAAGTCTATGAAACCAGAAAAAAAAATCCATAAAATGCACAGATGTGAACGCCACCCACAATGTTAAATGGACTGTAGTGCGTTTCTGCAAAACTGAAAATGCACTAAAAAATAGGCATGTGCAGACTACAATATTTTGTTTCGTAATTTCGTTTTCGTCCGGAAAATAAATTTATTTCGTTACTCCCGAAAAGCGTTTTGATTTATTTTGTTTTCGTCGGGAAAGTGTTCGTCCGAAAACGACGATTTTCGATGCTTTGTCAAATTTTTCGTTGTTCAATTCGTCAAAGCATCGAAAATCGTCGAATTTTCGTCGTTCAATTCCTACCTATTCACTGTATTCACTGAATACAGTGAATAGGTAGAAATTGAATGTCGAAAATTCAACGATTTTCAATGCTTTGTTGAATTTTCTTTGTTCAATTCCTACCTATATTCACTGTATTCGCTGAATACAGCAAATAGGTAGGAATTGAACAACGAAAATTCGACAAAGAATCGAAAACGAAAATAAAGCATTTTTTATGTCGGATCTTTTGGTTTTCCTTGCGCTTTCGTTTTCGTTCGTTAAAACGATAACGAAAATACCAGATTTTCGGACGAAAATGCATTCTAACGAAAACGAATGCACATGTCTACTAAAAAATGCATAGGTGTGAACAAGGCCTTAAGCCTCATACACACGCAAGGTTTTCTTGGCAAAAAGCAGCAAGAAAACTTGCAGAGTATACCGAGCTTGTGTATGAGGCTTTCAGGTTTCTCGTCAAGAAAACTGCCCTGAATCTTGATGAGAAAAATAGAGAACCTGCTCTCTATTTTCCTCGTCATGATTCTCGGCAGTGTTTTCCTGCCGAGAAACCCAAGAAACTGTATACTTACCTGTCGCTGTGGAAACCCGCGCATGCTCAAAATGACTTTGACGCATGCGCCGTAGCTCCCAAGGGCAGTGTAGGGTACAGCAAGATGTCGTCGATGGCATTGAATGTGACGAGCGCATGCTCATCGTACGCGATGACTTCACCGCGTTCTTTTGAATTGAGTGTGTGTACACTCGGGCGGGTAGAGATTTTTGCCAAGAATCTCCCCAGGAAAAACAAAGTTTTTTCCTGACCAGATTCTGGCCTGTGTGTACAGGGCTTAAAACTTCATCTCAACACCTTTTTTGTGCAACACAGTGCACGCTGAAAATGGTTATTTTCAGGCAGTGATGCATTTAACAAAATCGCTCTTTAACTGCTTGCCGACCAGTTGCCTTCATTATACGGTGACAGGTAGGCTCTCCTGGGCGAATCACCATAGGTGTCCGTCGGCTGCTTTAAGAGCTCTAGGGGGTGTGCCGCCAGAGCCGATGCATGTGCCCAGTGGTCGTGATGTCCGCCGGCCACCCACGATCGCTCCTCACAGAGACAGAACAGGGAACTGTCAATGTAGACAGATCCCCGTTCTGTCAGGGAAGTAGAGAGAGATCTGCGGTTCCTAGTAATCAGGAACAGCGATCTCTCTCTACTCCCAGTCAGCCCCACCCCCCCCCCCCCACAGTTAGAAGAACCTCCCTAGGACATAATTAACCCCTTGATCGCCAGCTAGTGTTAACCCTCTCCCTGCCGTTGACACCTATACAGTAATCAGTGGCTATTTTTAGCCATGATCTCTGTATAAATGTCAGTGGTCCCAAAAAAGTGTCCGATCTGTCTGCCTCAATGTCGCAGTTCCACTAAAAATCGCAGATCCCCGCTAATAGTAGTAAATAATAATAATAATAATAGAAATGTCATAAATATATGCCCTATTTTGTAGACACTATGGGCCAGATTCAGGAACAGTTACGCTGGCGGATCGAGTGATCCGCCAGCCTAACTGTGACTTTGAGCCGGCGTTTCTGTTTTCTGTAACCAGAAAACAAGAAACGCCGGGTTGAAGTTCCGATGCGAGCAGCGTAACTGAGTTTCGCCATCGCATCGTTACTTCAACTTAAAAATGGCGCCGGGGGCGTTCCCGCCGATTTACGCTCAAAAAATATGTTAATGAGCGGAAATCGGCAATTCACGATCGAAATCCGGCGCGACGCAATGACGATACGACGTTTCCGGACGGGATACGCGGCGCATAGATATACCTACATGGGGTTGGAGTATCCTATGTTAGGTATAGGCGTCGTCATCGCGTCGGGGAAAAAAAAAAAAACGTTGCTTGCGTAAAACGGTCATGAATGGGAATGTGACGTCATTGACGTTCATTCACAGATTTTGGAGCATGCGCACGGGGATGTTTTGACACTCGACGAATGCGCAGTACGTTGGCGGCGGGATCGCGCGTAGTTAGCATACTACACGCCCCGTACCCGCCAAATTTGAATTCCGCCGGCTCATTTGCGATGCGCTGCCGCAACTTTAGGAGCAAGTGCTTCGTGAATGACAGCACTTGCTCCTAAAAATTCTGCAGCGCAACGCAAATGAGAAGCGTTACTCCAGAGCAAAGATGCTCTGGACTACCTGAATCTGGCAAACCAATCAACATACGCTTATTGTGATTATTTTTACCAAAATTATATAGAAGAATACATATTGCCTTAATTTGATGAAGACTTTTTTTGGGGGGGGGGGGGTTTTATTATAGGAAAAAAGTTAAAAATATATATTTTTTTTAAATGTCAAATACCACTGATAGAAAGCTCTATTTGTGGGAAAACAGTACGTCAATATTGTGTGGGTACAGCATCGCATGAATGCACAATTGTCAGTTAAAACTGAACTGGTTAAAAGGGCGTCTTGGTAAAATAAAATATATGCAATATCACTCTGAAATAAAAGCAAATTTCCCTGAATTTTGTTTCAATTATAGAAAACTAGATGTTGATCTTGCCAGAAATCCAGTGTGCACCTAACTTCTTGCAGTATAGTGACAGCTCACTACAGAAAGTTAAAGAGGAGTTCCACCCTAAAAAATGACTTTTCTTTAATCCCCTCCCCCTTACATGCCACATTTGGCATGTCATTTTTTGGGGGGGGGAGTGGGGGCTTCAGTAGGAGTGGGACTTCCTGTCCCACTTCCTGCTTCCGCCGAGGGGCTGGTTAGGCGATTAAGCCTTAATCGCCTACAACAGCCCCTCCCTGTAGGTGATCACATGGGACACTGACAGGTCCCATGTGATCGCCTCTCCAATCAGCGGCGCGCATGCGCAGTGCGGCTCGCGCATGCGCAGTGGGTGCCCGGCCATGAAGCCGAAGGCTGTCATGGCTGGGTGCCCAGAGTCGGGATGGAGATGCCGGCTGGGGAGGGGGGGAGAGGAGCGGAGCCCCAGTCGGCGCGTCGCTGGAACGCAGGAGCAGGTAAGTGAGTGTTTATTAAAAGCCAGCAGCTACACTTTTTGTAGCTGCTGATTTTTAATAAACATAATTTTGGGCTGGAACACCCCTTTAAGAGTTCACTGGCCTTCTGGCAGGATCATCATGTATTTTTCTGTACTTACAGGGGTTATTTTACTAAAGCCAAATAGACTGTGCACTTTGCAAAGTGCAATTTCAATCTGTAAGTGCAGTTGCTCTAGAATTTATTAAATTATGTATAGGTCCACTTTGCAGAGCATACCCAACCACGTGCCAGGAAAAAAATGCATTTTTGCTTGCACATGATTGGATGACAGAGGTCAGCAACTGCAGAGTGCACAGTCTAATTGCCTTTAGTAAATTAATCCCAAAGTGTTTTAAAATAGACAAAACATGGACATGCATTGCAGAACTCTACAGTACCTGACCACAATATTCGGCTCGGCAGCAGCGATATTTGCCCTCCACGACCCCCCTCACGGGAGCCAGCCCCGAGCTCTGTCGCTCCTCCCACTCGCCGCCCCCAATAGATTCTTATGGATATGTTGCATCTTGTGGGGGCAGCGAGCATGAGAAGCACAGCCTCGCAGTGCCGATCCCATCGCACTGGAAATACAATATCGCCAGCACCTACTGTATCTCCCTTTTTAATTTATAAGGAAAAAAGATGATCATTTATATAAATGTGTGATAAACATTACACTTAAAATAACAAATGTCAACCTGAACCTCAATCTTCAGAAGAGAACTGTTAAAAAATGTTGCATAAAATGATTTTTTCCCATTCCCACTGAATATAACACAAACTAACTCATTAAAAGATCTAAATTTGATTTCTAGCCACAAGCTTAAATCTCTAAGAAGTTAACAAACATATGTATATACTAAATAAAATATGTAAAATCAGTGCTCAGCCTCCAGGATATATATAACTTAAGAGAATGTGTCAAATAATATGTATACACAATAGAATAACAATAGCCCACGTGAAAAAAAAAAAAAACAACCACAATTGTACAATTCTCTACAATGTCATTTCTCGATCGATATCCTGCAAAGAACTCCACAAAGGGTTAAAGCTAAGTAAAGAAAACTGCAGTACCAGTTGTTTAAGGAATCTGCGTTCTTCTTATTAATAGCTGAATCAGTAGTATAGGTAAATCGGGCCAAAATCAATTAACCCGAGTCATAAATAAATCAGATAGTCCAATTATCCGATGCCACAATTTGTGTGCATCCTTTACTATCACAACTGTAATCCACATGAGAAACTGTTTTTCAAGTGTGTATCAGAAAAACGTGTGTCCCCCCAAAGAGGATCAACAATAGATCACTTATACGGGTAATCCGCCATGTGTCACTGGTGATAGCAAATCTCTCTGCATATACTGTCACAAAATGTCCAAAAATGCAAAACTGAGCACTGAGTTTACATATATTATTTAGTAGACATATGTATGTTAATGTTCTCAATGTTTTAGCTTGTAGCAAGAAATACATTTTAGAGGTTTTAATAAGTAGAATATTGGTTTGTGTTGTACTGAAGAAAGAAATAAACTTTTATACTATTTTATACATTTTTTTTGCTAAACATATACTTTAGCAGAGAGCTTATGTCAAATGCTTCACTGCCTGAAAATAATGGGTTATAGTGTGTACTGCACTACACTAAAAATTGTTATCAGGATGTGCAAAAAAACGGTAAACAAAACAGGGAAGCCCAGACACATACTTT
Source organism: Rana kukunoris (assembly GCA_029574335.1). NCBI lineage: Eukaryota > Metazoa > Chordata > Amphibia > Anura > Ranidae > Rana > Rana kukunoris. Next base: position 369,685,439 of record CM056051.1, read on the forward strand.
AATGAATAATAACGGAAGCCATAAGTTAATTGGCTCCCGTGTAAATTGGCCCTAGTATATGTATCTGTACCAGCGTGTCAAGATCCTATGGGGTAAATGCAGGGCTTGAGTCCTGCGGGAACGCGTGGGAACAGCGTCCCTGCATTTTTTTCACAGCAGGAACGCCGTTCCCTTTGCAGGACTAGAGCAGCCTCGAGCAGCCGAGCTGCCCGAGCTGATCCTTCATTAAGCGGCGATGCCCAGCATTGCCTCATAGTAAAGGACTCGACTCAAGTCACTGTCAGGGGCAGGCGAACTGAACCGAGCAGACTCGGAGCTCCTCCTCCAGGCTGCGACCTCGTCTGCCACCTGTCCTTTAAGTGGAGCTCCACCCTACTTTACAACGTTGCTTAAATATTATCGCTGCAATGTGTTAATTACTAAACCTCATGTTTTTTTTTTTTTTTCGATCCACTGTACCTTAGTAATCCTTTATGTTACTGGCCGCTTCCTGTATATGGATTTATCGGGTAGTGTGCGGGTATTCCGTCACTTCCTCGATGCTGCAATGTCTCCTGTGAGCTTTTAACATTGTTCCCAGGAGACATTGTGAAGGTCTGCCGTGAGTTATCGTGGGATTTAGAAAGAACCAGTAACATAAAGGATTACTATGGTACAGTGGATCGGAAAAAAAAAAAACATGTGGTTTAGTAATTATGCATATGAGTGTATCATTTTTTTTGGTGGGGGAGTGGATCTTGGGTGGGAGTTCCCACGCTTTTTTCCCCAGGACTTGACCCCTGGGTAAATGACCACGCTATATCAAGATGCAACTCAACTTAACTCAGTAATTGGCAGAGGTGTACACTGAGAAAGCTGCTCCTTGTGTCCTTACCTGCCTCGCCTCTCTTCCATGTGGTACTGTGTACACAGGTATCTTGCTCCACCGTGTAGGTTTTTTTTTTTTAAAGGCTATGTACAGATGAAACTCGAAAAATTTGAATATCGTGCAAAAGTAAATTTATTTCACTTATGCAACTTAAAAAGTGAAACTAAATATGAGATAGACTCATAACATGCAAAGCAAGATAGTTTAAGCCGTGATTTGTCAGATTTGTGATGATTATGGCTTACAGCTCATAAAAAACCCAAATCCACAATATCAGAAAATGTAAATAATACATGATGCAATCAATAAAACAAGGATTGTACATAGAACAATATTGGACCTCTGAAAAGTATAAGCATGCATATGTACTCAGTACTTGGTTTGGGCCCCTTTTGCAGCAATTACTGTCTCAATGCGGTGTGGCATGGAACGATCAGCCTGTGACACTGCAGAGGTGTTATGGAAGACCAGGATACTTCAATAGCTGCCTTTAGCTCTTCTGCATTGTTCGGTCTCATGTCTCTCATCTTTCTCTAGGCCAGTGGTTCTCAACCTTCTAGTGCCGTGACCCCTTGATAAAATTTCCTAAGTTGTGTGGACCCCTAACAGTAAAATTATTTTCATAGCATGAGTTGAAAGCACCCAAGGCAAGACAAGTAATTTGCGCCCCTAACCCACAGACATTTAGCCCTCCCTGAGTGCCTTCCACTCATAAAGTATTAAAACCCCTTATGGTACATTTTAGGATGTACCACCCTTTCATTGTTGTTCTCATTTCATCTCTCTCTATCCTAATTCCTTGTTTTTTTCCCCATCTTTCCCTCTAACTGTCGTTCTTGGTCTCTGTTTAACGCATAGATGTATCCATGGGAATGCTCCCCATTATTTATGCGAAAAAATAAAAGCTCACGATCCCAATCGTGTTCTGCGATCCACCAATCAAAACCTACTCCAGATTCCGAAAGCCAACTACAAGTCCAAAGGAGAAAGAAGATTCGTGGTCCAAGGTCCCAGACTATGGAATGCTTTACCAACCAGCATTCAGTTGGAAGAGAACCATTTAGCATTCAGGAGAAAGATCAAGACTCATCTCTTTTGATATCAAAGGAGACAGGAACAACAAGCGCCCAGAGGCGATTTAGTTCGCATGTGCCGCGCTATATAAGTTTTCATTCATTCATTCATTCTATTTTTTTCCTTTCTCTCCCCTTTTCTTTGTTTCTCCCCCTTTTATCATCTCCCTTCCTAAGAGAACAGTGTGGGCTTCAGGAACAGCCCAGGATCTGGTTACCCCTGGCAAATCATCATTTGACCCCCGAGGGGGTCCCGACCCCCAGGTTGAGAATCACTGCTCTAGGCAATGCCTCATAGATTCTCTATCAATCAAGAACAGTAATCCCACGGTCATTGAACCAAGTTTTGGTGCTTTTGGCAGTGTGGGCAGGTGCCAAGACCTGCTGGAAAATTAAGTCAGCATTCCCATAGAGCTTGTCTGTGGAGGGAAGCATGAAGTGCTCCAAAATCTCCTGGTAGGCGGCTGCGTTGACCCTGGACTTAATGAAGCACAATGGACCAACACCAGCAGATGACATGGCTCCCCAAATAAACACAGACTGTGGAAACTTCACACTGGACTTAAAGCATCTTGCAGTGTGTGCCTCTCCATTCTTCCTCCATACTCTGATGCCACGTACACACGGTCGTTTTTTGCGATGAAAAAAAACGACGTTTTTAAAACATCATTTAAATTGATCGTGTGTGGGCAAAACGTCGTTTTTTGTCTTAAAAAAAACGACCAAAAAAAAATTCCAACATGCTTGAATTTTTTGTGTCGTTTTTCAAAACGTCGTTTTTTGTTTCACAAAAAGTCACCGTGTGTAGCAAAAACGTCGTTCAAAACGGCGTTTTTCAACCCGCGCATGCCCAGAAGCTAGTTATGAAGCGAGCTTCAATGGAAAAGAGTGGTGAACGTAACCTCGCTTTTTGTGAAAAAACGATGGTGTGTATGCAAAATTGTCTTTGAAAAGTGACGTTTCAAAAACTTCATTTTTTACTTCACAGAAAACGTTGTTTCTTTCATTGCAAAAAACGACCGTGTGTACGCGGCATGAGTCCTTGGTTTCCACATGAGATGCAAAATTTGCTCTCATCACTAAAGAGGACTTTGGACCACTGAGCAACAGACCTGTTTTTCTTTAGCTCAGGTAAGACGCTTCTGACGTTGTTTGTTGTTCAGGAGTGGCTTGACAAGACTGTGTGTGATGGCTCGAACATCGGGTTTTCGCCTGTTCGTCGAATATCGAACAATTTGGGGTGTTTGCGGCAAATTCGAAAGCCTTATATGCAAGTTATTGTCATAAAAAGTGTTTGGGGACCTGAGTCCTTCCCCAGGGGACATGTATCAATGCAAAAAAGTTTTAAAAAAACTGTGGGCCAGATTCACAGAGCCCTTACTCCAGTCTATCTCGCATTAGACCGGAGTACTTTCAAATTACGCGCGTCGTTTCATTAGTCTGAATGCTCAAACCATGAAACGACGGCTTCGGGCTTCAATCCGACTGGCTTACGTGTTCGTGCACCTTCGGATCTACGCTGCAATAATTTTGCGGCCGCTGGGTGGAGTTCCCGTCGTTTTTCCGCGTCAGGGTATGCAAATGAGCTTTTTCCGACGATCCACGAAGTTACGAGCGTCCTTCGCAATCTCTTACGGCATCTGTAGTCATCTTTTTGCTGCGTAAAGTTATTCCAGCTTTTATCTGGTCTAGTATTAGACAGCCTATGTTAAGTATGGCCGTCGTTCCCGCGTCGAATTTCAATGTTTTTTTTTATTTTTTACGTAAGTCGTCCGGGAATAGGAATGTATGTAAACGACGCTACTCAAACAAAAAATGACGTAATGCACCGCGCAATGCACGGCGGGAAATTTCTGAACGGAGCATGCGCAGTTCGATCGCCGCGGGGACGCACCTAATTTAAATGCTTCACGCCCCCTAATCGTGTATTTCGATTCCGCCGCGAGAAATACACTACACCGCCGTACCTTACGGCCCGAAATCTACCTGAATTTGTCGTAGAGCCAGGTAAAATACGGAGGCGTAGTGTATCTCTGATACTCTGCGCCAATGTAATTGTACCTGAATCTGGCCCTGTATTTTTTTCGGGAGCAGTAATTATATTAATGCTTTCGTGTCTGGGGGGTGTCTATAGTATGCGTGCCCGGCAGCCGCGATGTTCGCTGGGCACCTGCGATCGCTCATAACAGAACAGAAATCGGCATCTGTGTGTAAACACACAAATCCCTGTTCTGTCAGGGGAGAGGAGACAGATCTTGTGTTCCTAGTGTATAGGAACAACGATTGGTCTCCTCTCCCAGTCAGTCCCATCCCCGCCACAGTTAGAACACACACTGAGGTAACACATTTAACCCCTTTATCGCCTCCTAGTATTAACCCCTTTCCTGCCAGGGACATTTATACAGTAAATAGATACCTAACATGTAATGCTTTAAAATTGCGCACACTCATGGAATGGCGCCAAACTTTGTTACTTAAAAATCTCCATAGGCGACGCTTTAACATTTTTACAGGTTAACAGTTTAGAATTACAGAGGAGGTCTAGTGCTAGAATTGTTGCACATGCTCTAACACACACGGCGACACCTCACATGTGTGGTTTGAATGACATTTACATATGTGGGCAGGACTTACGTGTGTGTTCGCTTCTGAGCGCAAGCTACCGTCGTCAGGGGCGTTAAAAATTTTTTTATTATTATTTTTTTTACTTATTTATTTATTTTTTACACTTTTCTTTAAAAAAAAAAAATTATCGCTTGTATTCCTATTACAAGGAATGTAAACATCCCTTCCAATAGGAATAGTGTGTGACAGGTCCTCTTTAAGAAGTGATGCGGGGTCAATAAGACCCCACATATCTCCTCCAGGCTGGAAAGAATGAGATTGTGATTTTTTTTAAAGATCTCATTCTTACTAGCCGCAATTGCCAGTTGTTTACTTACGGGTACCCGGGCGTGACGTCATCACATCGCGCCCAGGCCTCCGAGGGTCATAGAGATGACTGGTGATCATCTGGTCACCAGAAATCTCTATGCCTCCCATCCGGCGCACAGCGATCATCTCTCCAGGCCCCCAATGGCATGGGAGAGCCCAGAGAAGCACCGGAAGGCGGTGGGAGGGGGGATGTCCCCTCCCACCGCCCACCGCCTATAAGAATGATCAAGCGGTGGGATGATCCGCTATGATCGTTCTTATGGTGCGCAGGATCGCTGCCAGAACAAAATGAAGGAAAATACGTTGTCCCGGAATTAAACTGACACAGCCACCCTCCGGGCCAATCTGATGCCCAATCTGATGCCCCCAAAAAAGGCTGCCACATCACTACTCTATTCACTGACCGGGAATGCCTGGAGAAGCACAAACCCAACCCCCTGCTTGTGATTGGAGAAATCCCGCCTTGTGTGTCCAATCACTGTGCTCTGATTTGTTACAGATCAGAAGGGGGGGTGTCTCTGAATGGAAATGTCACTTTATTGTTTGTTTTTATTCTAAAAGCATGTTCAAACTATTTACTAGTAGGGATGAGCCGAACAACCCCCCGTTCGGGTCACACCAGAACCTTCGAATGGGCTGAACGTTCGCGCGAACATTTAGAACCCCATTGAGGTCTATGGGAATCGAACGCTCGAAAAAGTGCTAATTTTAAAGGCTAATATGCAAGTTATTGTCGTGAAACGGGTTTGAGAACCCGGGTCTTGCCCCAGGGAACATGTATCAATGGAAAATAGAGCAGTGATTTTAATGAAAAAAAAAATTATATAATATATATATATATATACACATATATATAATGTGTGTAAATAAAAAAAATATCACAGAGATAAAAATGCATGATAACGAAAGCAAAATGCATTTTGATGCAGCGGCATTAAATAATAAACTAAAAAAAAGGCCCATGCACTTTGGTACTATTGAGGGGTGGCAGGCAGTTCATTATCAAATTAATAGGCTGTTCTGTGCGTGTAAAGAAAAAACAAATCACAGAAATGCATGCTAACAAAAGCACCATGCATTTTTTTGAGAATCGTGAGAGAATCGTGATCTTCATTCTAAGCAAAAGAATTGTGATTCTCATTTTTCCCAGAATCGTGCAGCTCTACTGCCTTTTGGAATTAATATGAGAAACACCAGCAAATCTATTGACGTAGCTTTAGGTGCATACAGTACAGAGGGCACAGACAGTACACCACGTGAAAATACTTCAGCTAGCACAATTACCTGCCTGCCAGTAAATTAGGAAGAGTGGATCTAGCTAAACTCAATACAGTGTATAAATATATATACAACACCTGGGATGCATATATATCCTCTACACACTGTAACTCTAACTGACTCCAAAAAATTACATTCTCTCTCTCTCTGTCAACCACCAACACACTACACAATGCCGACCTCTAGGCAGCATTATATAGTGTGGGGCGTTTACTAAACCCCCTGAGCCATAATTGGCCAAATCCACCCTGGCTTTGGCCAATTATGGCTCTCTGTTTTTTGCAAGCATCAGCCAGCAATGTACTGCGATGCCGCAGTGAAATATGGTCCATGACACGCCACTCAAATTTGGCGCAAACGGCCCAAAACGTTCGCAATTTGATCGATCGAACATACAATGTTCGAGTCGAACATGAGTTTGACTCGAATACGATGCTCATCCCTATTTACTTGCAATAGAGCGCAGAATTCTGATTGGCTATGAGTGCTAACCCTACATCTCCTATTGAAAATGAGGCATGCAGAGGATTACCACAGACTGCTATTAGGACCGATTCAGATATTTATGCTACTTCTATGTAAAGTGCAAACTATGGGGTTGATTTTCTAAATGCAAAGAGACTGTGCACTTTGCAAGTGCAGTTGCTCAAGAGCTTAGTACATGAGGTAAACCTTCACTTTGCAAAGAATAGCCAATAACATGCAAGGAAAATAAAAGGAAAACAGCATTATTCCTTTCACATGATTGGATGATAAAAGTCAGCAGAGCCTTTGCAGAGTGCAACTGCAAAGTGCACAGTCTATTTACCTGTAGTAAATCAACCCCCATGTTTATAACTTGTTTAACCACTTGTCATCTGCCCGCCGTCAAATGATGGCGGGAGGAAGACCCTGTTGTTCTGGTCGGACGGCATATGACGTTGCGCCTTTACAAGCTTTTAGGCAGCACGCACGCCGCGTCGCTGGGGACCCAATGCGCGTGCCAGGTGGCCCTGTCGACCGATGGTGTGTCCCTTGTACATAGGGACAACCATCGTTCACCTCCCCCAGTCAGTCCCCCCCCCCCCACAGTAGGAATCACTCCCTAGAATACACATTAACCCAACCCCCCCCCCCCCCTAGTGTTAACCCCTTCCATGACAGTCACATTTATACAGTAATCAATGCATTTTTATAACAGGGATCATTGTATAAATGTGAATGGTCCCAAACATTTGTCAAAAGTGTCCAATGTGTCCGCCGCAATATTGCAGTCACGATAAAAATCGCCGATCGCCGCCATTACTAGAAAAAATAAATAATAATAAAATTGTTATAAATCTATCCCCTATTTTGTAAATGCTAAAACTTTTGTGCAAACCAATCAATATACGCTTATTGCGATTTTTTTTTTGCCAAAAATATGTAGAAGAATACGTATCGACCTAAACTGAGGAAAAAATGGGTTTAAAAAAATGGATATTTAACCACTTCCCGCCCGGCCAATAGCAGATTTACGGCCGGGAAGTGGTTATGAAATCGTGACTAGACGTTCTCAAACGTCTAGCACGATTTTAATGCCGCGCGCGCCCATGGGGGCGCGCAGCGCGGCGATCGTTGATGCGGGGTGTCAGTCTGACACCCTGCATCACCGATCTCGGTAACAAGTCTCCGGCGGAGGCTCGCTACCACATGATCAGCCGTGTCCAATTACGGCTGATCACGATGTAAACAGGAAGAGCCGTTGATGGCTCTTCCTCACTCGCGTCTGAGAGACGCGAGTAGAGGAGAGCCGATCGGCGGCTCTCCTGACAGGGGGGGTTCACGCTGATTGTTTATCAGCGCAGCCCCCCCTCGTATGCCCACACTGGACCACCAGGGAGTGCCCACACTGGCAGGAAAAAAAAAAACGTACAAAAAACACAAGATAAAAAATAAAAAAAATACAGGTAAAAAAAAAAAGTTGCCAGTCAGTGCCCACACATGGGCACTGACTGGCAACATATACATCAGTGCCACCCCTCAAAGTCCATCAGTGCCACCCCACAGTGTGCTTCAGTGCCACCCCTCCGTGCCAATACATGCCCAGTGCCCACCTATCAGTGCCCATCTGTGCCACCCATAAGTACCCATCAGTGCCACCCATAATTACCCATCAGTGCCACCCATAAGTGCCACCCATAAGTGCCATTCTGTGCCGCCTATGAGTTCCCAGTGCCGCCTATGAGTGCCCATCAGTGCCGCCTATGAGTGCCCATCAGTGCCGCCTATGAGTGCTCATCAGTGCCACCTATAAGTGCCCATCAGTGCCGCATACCAGCGCCGCCTATCAGTGCCCATCAATGCCACCTCATCGGTGCCCATCAGTACTACCTCATAAGTGCCCATCAGTGCCGCCATATAAGTGCCTGTAATTGAAAGATAAAACATACTGATTTACAAAAAAGTTAACAGAAAAAAATATTTTTTTTATTTTTTTTCTAAATTTTCAGTCTTTTATTAGTTGTTGCGCAAAAAATAAAAACTGCAGAGGTGATCAAATACCACCAAAAGAAAGCTTTATTTGTGGGGAAAAAAGGACGCAAATTTTGTTTGGGTACAGTGTAGCATGACCGCGCAATTGTCATTCAAAGTGCGACAGTGCTGAAAGCTGAAAATTGGCTTGGGCGGGAAGGTGCGTAAGTGCCTGGTATGGAAGTGGTTAATATAGCAAAATGTAAAAAATATTTTTTTTTTTTTTTTAAAACTTGTCGCTCTTTTTTTGTTTATAGAGCAAGAAATAAAAATTGCAGAGGTGATCTAATACCACCAATAGAAAGCTCTAATCGTGGGGAAAAAATTATAAAAATGTAATTTGGGTACAGTGTTGCATGACCGCGCAATTGTCATTCAAAGTGTAACAGCGCTGAAAGCTGAAAAATGGCTTGGGCAGGAAGGGGGTGAAAGTGCCCTGTAGGCAAGTGGTTAAATTGTGTTTTTGATATCTGTCTGCAATTGCACCTTTTTATCAGACACTTTCCTAACATATAGCAATGCGTAGTTATCTGTGGCAACCAATCAAAAAGCAAGTTTCATAAACCTGCCTGTAAGATATTGATGAGAATTCATTACTCATTGACATTGCTTGGATTTTCTGCACAATGTAGAGACATGTTTTCCTATTACCGCTTTCTCAGTAACTTCCAATTTTGTATACGCCTTCTTGCTGTGTCTATAAAATTACTTCCAGTTTCAAAAGCGCATTATTTTTTGTCATAATTTTTTTTCATTGTGATCATTTTTTTTCCTTAAATGGTACAAATGGGGCCACAAATCATATAAATGGTAAAGCAAAAATACAACCGAAATGGCTCCATCTTTTACAGAGGCTGAGAACGAGCGGGTAATGTCACCGGTGGCCTAAACATTTCCCCTGTCCACTATCATTATCCTTTATTCTTAAAAATGGCAACACATTGTGCAGCACTGTGCAGCTGGGACTGGAAAGCACTAAATTGTCTCAGAACACATTATGTTAGAGTACAAAGGAAGTGTTTTCTATGTGTGACCTGGGATAGTTGATGAATAAGAAATGCCGGACCCTTGTCCCTTTCCAATTAGGTCTTATGTACATGTTCACATAAAACTGCATTCATATCACGTATGCTTCCCAAATATGTATGTATGTGCGTTCTTTTATATTAACAGTATATTAACCACTTAAGGACCAAGCCTATTTTTGACATGTGTTGTTTATAAGTTAAATTCAGTATTTTTTACTAGAAAATTACTTAGAACCCCCAAACAATATATATATATATATATATATTTAGCAAAGAATAAAATGCTGCATTTTATGTCACATGGTATTTGCGCAGCGGTCTTTCAAACACATTTTTGGGGGGAAAAAATACACTTTACTGAACTTAAAAAAACGAAACAGTAAAGTTAGGCAATTTTTTTTCTATATTGTGAAAGATCATATTATGCCGAGTAAATAAATACCTAACATGTTAAGGTTTACAACTGCGCTCACTCTACGAATGGTGACAAACTGCGGTACTTAAAAATCTCCATAGGCCACGCTTTATTTTTTTAACCACTTAAGGACCCCTTCACGCCGATATACGTTGGCAGAATGGCACGGCTGGGCACATCAACGTACCTGTACGTTGCCCTTTAAGCCCAGCCGTGGGGTCGCGCACGCCACGGGCGCGGACCCAATCGCCGCTGGAGTCCCGCGATCGGGCCCCGGAGCTGAAGAACGGGGAGAGCTGTGTGTAAACACAGCTTCCCCGTTCTTCACTGTGGCGCCGTGATCGATCGTGTGATCCCTTTTATAGGGATACACAATCAATGATGTCACACCTACAGCCACACCCCCCTACAGTTGTAAACAAATATTAGGTCACACATAACCCCTTCAGCCCCCCCTTGTGGTTAACTCCCAAACAGCACTGTCATTTTTACAGTAAACAAAGCAATTTAAATGCATTTTTTGCTGTGAAAATGACAATGGTCCCAAAAATGTGTCAAAATTGTCCAAAGTGTCCACCATAATGTCGCAGTCACGAAAAAAATCGCTGATCGCCGCCATTTGTAGTAAAAAAATAATAATAATAAAAATGCAATAAAACTATCCAATATTTTGTAAACGTTATACATTTCGCACAAACCAACCGATAAACGCTTATTGTGATTTTTTTTACCAAAAATAGGTAGAAGAATACGTATCGGCCTAAACTGAGGACATTTTTTTTATATATTTTTGGGGAATATTTATTATAGCAAAAAGTAAAAAATATGGGATTTTTTTCAAAATTGTCGCTCTATTTTTGTATATAGCGCAAAAAATAAAAACCGCAGAGGTGATCAAATACCACCAAAAGAAAGCTCTATTTGTGGGGAAAAAAAGGACGCCGATTTTGTTTGGGAACCACACAATTGTCAGTTAAAGCGACGCCGTGCCGAATCGCAAAACCTGGCAGGGTCCTTTAGCTGCCTAAAGTTCCGGGTCTTAAGTGGTTAAAGGGGTTGTAAAGGTTTGTTTTTTATTTTTTAAATCAGTTCCTTTAAGCTAGTGCATTGTTGGTTCACTTACCTTTTCCTTTGATTTCCCTTCTAAGGCCCCTTTCACACGGGGCGGATCAGTAACGACGCAATGGGGAGGAGAACGGCGCCAAATTCAAAAAAAGTAAACAAACACATTACATACAGTATACTGTAATCTTATAGATTACAGTACTATATGTAACAAATACACACACCCCTTGTCCCTAGTGGTCTGCCCTGTGCCCTGCATGTTCCATTATATAATAAAAACTGTTCTTTCTGCTTGGAAACTGGAGATTGTCCATAGCAACCAAAAAGTGTCCCTTTACATCAAAAAATAATAAATTATAATCACTTGCAGAATTGAGAGATAGCGATTTGTGGGGAAATTTGTCATAAAAAATAAAAAATGACAGCGACAATTCTGCAACTGAGCAAATTTCAGTCTTTTTAAGTTGATTACATTATTGAATAATTTGTATTATAATTATATTATTATTTGGTATAATTATTTATAATTATTTATTATATTATAATTTATCATTTTGTTTTTAAAAAAATGTCATACCCGGGATACCTTTTAGACTCTTGTTTGGTCAGATTTAAGTGAGTTATTCCTAAGAATTACAGGCCTACATTATAAAACGCCAAATTTCCTTGCAAATAATGTTACCGCTTTCAGCACCTAAAATCAGAAAGAATCATACCGCCAGGGAGGTTAAAGTGAAAAAAATAAATGAAAAATTCCATTAAATATCGTACCTGCTGGGTGTCTATAGTATGCCTGTAAGAAAAAAGTCATTTAAAACTGCTTGTGGCTTTAATGTAATGTCTGGTCCCTGAAATATGGATGAAATTCATTGAGAAAAATAGCACAGACAGACACTACACACACCACGTAGCTTTAGATGCACACTGCAGAGGACACAGACAGTACACCATGTGAAAGTACTTGCTGCAATATCCTCTGCCTGTAGTATTAATATGAACAGATCCCTGACTCTAAGAATAAATATGAGAAACACCAGCTTTACGTTAGGTGCACAATGTGCAGAGGACACAGACAGTACACACACCAAGTAGCTTTATGTGCACACTGCAGAGGACACAGACAGTACACCACGTGAAAATACTGCAGCTAGCACAATCACCTGCCTGCCTGTTAGTAAATTAGAAAGAGCGGATCTAGCTAAACTCAATCCAGTGTATATATATATATATATATATATATATATATATAACATATATATCCTCTACACACTGTAACTCTAAGGCCGCGTACACACGACCAAATAAATCCGTTCAAATCGGTCTGACACAGTGCGGTGACATGGCTGTGACGTTGATGCCGATACGTCACCGCACCAGGAAGTAAAACACTTCTGCGCATGCGTCAAATCCATTTGACGCATGCGCGGGCAGATATGTCTGCTGGTTAGCGTACTAACCAGCAGACATGTCGGACAGACGGGTTCCCAGCAGACAGTATTTTTTTTTTTTTTGTTAAGTGTATTTTTGTGCGTGAACTCGAGAGAGAGGAGCCGGACTGCAGGAGTTGGGAGTAGGCAGACCCTCCCCCAGGAGGCAATTGCCATCATTCTCCATGCCCCTGGTGGCAATGGCGGGTGTGAGGGGGGGCCTCCCACTCACCCCGCCCTACCTGCTCCTCTTGGGAGCCCAACGGGGCAGAGGGACTCCCCCTATGAGGGATTGAGGGGGCCTAGCCCACCCAGCCAGCCCCGTAGGTCCTTCGCCTCTCTTTATTTTAGGAGACCGCGTGCAAGTGTGGTGGTTTTTGTGGGGGGGGGGTGGGCGTACTAAGCACAGGCGTACCTTGCATAGCACACCCACCGGGAGCCGGGCTGAGACCACCAAACTCAATTCACATGTAGCCGAGACCGGGATCCGAACCCTTGGCTGCAGAGGTGAACGTCAGCGCAGTGCCAATCACGTTGAGCCACCACAGCTCCTCCAGCAGACATTTTTGAAGAAAAAACAATATTTTTTACTTTTTGTTATAAGAAAAATCAATAAACTAAATTTTAGTCAAACATTTAGGCCAAAATGTATTTAGCCACATGTCTTTAGTAAAAAAAAAAAATCACAATAAAAAAAAAATTAGCTACCTAGCGGGAACTGCGACACTAATACAGCGATCAGAAAAATGATTGCTTAGTGACGCTGACAATAGGGAGTGAAAGGGTTAACTAGGGCAGTGATCAAGGGGTTAAAACTTTATTAGGGGGGGGTACAGGGCTACCCTGAACCTAACACTAACTGACTTTTACACTGCCTGTCACACTGACACTAAATACAGTAATCATACATGTATGATTACTGCATTCAGTGACACTGTGACAGGGGGGAGGGGGGGGGCGATCGGGGGGGGTTAAATGTGCCTGTGTGTAGTGTAGTGTTGGTGCAGGACTTACTGTGTGGTGATCTCTCCTCAGCGGTAGTTGAAAAAACCGCCGAGGGAGAGATCACGTGGCTTCCTCCTTCCTGTGTTTACACAGGAGGAGGAAGTGACAGGGCGGGCAGGCTCGCGCATTGGCTGAGAGCGATCCGGAGGGGGCGGACAAAAACGAATAGCCGCCCCCTCTTGTCGGATCGCTCCTGCAGCCGCGCGGACCGCCGCATATACGGGGGGGGTTCCAATCGGACCGCCGATTCCCCCCCCCCAAGGCACCAACGTATATATACGTTGATGTGCCTGTCGGTGCCATTCTGCCGACGTAAATGTACATGCGGCGGTCCTTAAGTGGTTAAAGCATGCTTTAAAATCTGTCTGCTGGAAAAACCCGTCTGTCCACCCGTACACACGATCGAATTTGTGTGCTGAAATGGTCCATCGGACAGTTTCCAGCAGATAGATTCGATCGTGTGTACGCGGCCTAACTGACTAGCCTGTCTGCCTGCCTGCTCTATCTACCTGCAATAAATGACACTTGCAGGCGGCCTTTTATAGTGTGTGGCGTGTACTAAACCCCCTGAGCCATAATTGGCCAAAGTAATCCTGGCTTTGGTCAATTATTGCTCTCAGTTTTTTGCAAGCTGTGATTGGCCAAGCATGCGGGTCATAGTACATGCTTGGCCAATCATCAGCCAGCAATGCACTGCGATGCTGCAGTAAATTATGAGGCGTGACACGCCACTCGAATTTGGCGCGAACGGCCCATAACATAATTAGATGAACGGTCGAACATACGATGCTAGAGTTGAACATGAGTTTGACTCGAATACGAAGCTCATCCCTAATCAGGAACATAATAGTTGGTCCCCATTGAGCTGGCCAGCATAAGAGTGTATATTACAGACTGCTGAACTGTTCTAAGTTAATTCTCCTTAATTAGGATTGCTTTAGTATAGAGTTTGGGATAAGTTGCTACCTACACCCCTTGCTTTTTTACAGGATATTTCTTTCTGCTGGTTACTTATTTGCAATATATTCCTTGCTATATAGTTGCTATTGTTTCATATTTATTTTGCTACCAGGGTATTGCATATACATTTGCAATAAATATTCTACACCAAGCCAGGTGTGTCAGAGCGTGTCAGAGAGTGTCATGCTATTTGCAGTGTCGGTCCTCTTGTTTTCGGGTCCTCCCCCAATGCTCCTGGCCCCTCCCCCTTGAGCAGTTCCCCTCAGAGAAAGATGTGTGCTGACTTCTGAGTTGCTGATCTGTGCTTCCATAAGATACATAAAGCCATGGCTAGCTCCCCCCCCCCCTCATTGTTTACTGACTGTGATTGGCAGCAGTGGGAGCCAATGGGTTCTCGCTGATGTCTCAGCCAATGAGGAGGAAGAGTCCTTATACAGCTGGGGCTATCATGAACATCACTGGATTGGAGGAGACTCATGTAAGGATTAAGGGGAGGCTCTGCACACAGTAGGTTTTTGCCTTCATGGATATAATGCATGAAAGTAAAAAACCTTCAGCCTTCAGAACCACTTTAAAGTGGGAGTTCAGCCTGAAACCAAAAGCTACCTGCAGCCACAATCTAAGACTAACCTATCTAGCCATGTAAAGCAAAAATCACTATACATACCTTTTCTGAAGTCGCTTCAGTCCGGTCTCCAGCGGCGGAAGATCTGTGCAGGAGAGAACTGACAATGGCTGGGAAATGTCTGGGAAGTGACATCACCCATAGACTTACTATGGGGCTTCCTTGTCGGCTGCCTCTCTCGCACATGCCTAAACAAAGCATGGAACCGGAGCGGCTTTAGAAAAGGTATGTATAGCGATGTTTGCTTTACAGTGTTAGAAAGGTTAGTCTTAGGCCGCGTACACACAATCGAATTTATCTGCTGAAACTGTTCCGCCGACCAGTTTCAGCGGTCATATCCGATTGTGTGTACGACCTAGCAGACAGGTTTGTCCAGTGGACAAATTTCAAAGCATGCTTTGAAATTTGTCCGCTACAAACCTGTCCGTCCGACATGTCCGCTGGTTAGTACGCCTAACCAGCGGACAGAAATCTCCCGCATGCCTCGAATGGATTTGATGCATGTGCGGAAGTGTTTTACTTCCTGGAACGTCAACGTCACCGCCACGTCACCGCGTCCTCAGCCCAAGGGGATTTTCGTCCGATGGTGTGTACACGCCATCGGACCAAAATCCGATTAGACATGTCCGCTGGAAACGGTCCGTCGGACATGTTTGAGCGGACATTACTCATTGTCTGTACGCGGCCTTAGATTGTGTGTGCCCGTAGACTTAGAGATTTTAGATTTAGGCTAAACTTCTACTTTAAGCTTAGTCTTAATATTCCTAACATGCGTTTAAAAATATATCCTTAACCATAACCCCAATTCTTTACATAACTCCTAAATTTAAGCCCTTATCTGTTCAGCGATGCCTCAACCTTAACATTTTCACACTGTTCCATGTGCGTCGTAACGCACATGCATAGATGTGAATGTACCCATATAGATTCCCTTTAAAATCACAACTAAGCTGCAGTGCATTGATTTGAACTAGCAACACTGAAAATAATGAGATTCTACTTGGAATGCATTTTAATGCAGCAAAGTTCATACATTTTTTCAGCATGAAAACAGTGTAAATAGGACCCTAAAGGAAACCTGTACTGACCTCCTTTTTTAATGTACTAATTTCTAAGTCTGGCTGAATTTCTGCTAAATTAGTGGCTCAGAAAATATTGAAACAAGGGAAACAGCCTGACAGTGAGAAAACTAGCTTTTCCAGGCATTAGCAATTGCAAATTATGTATTTTTTTTTTAGTACAATTTTACTTCTATAGACTGATGAACACACTGGTAAAAAGATGAATGAGAATATTATTTTTATTCTAGGGATGTAAGTAATTGTACAGTATGGAGTTAAGCCCCATACACACGATTGGAATTTCCGATGGAAAAAGTCAGATGGACTTTTTCCATCAGGAATTCTGACCGTGTGTATGCCCCATCGGAGTACTTGCATCAGAAATTTCAATGAATTCCATTGGAGTTTTCCTAGAGAACATGTTCTCTTTTGCTCCAATGGAATTCCATCGGAAATTTCGGTGTGATTTTGGTCGGACAAAGGTCCGATCGTGTGAACGGGGGTTAAATGTTTGCTGAATTATTAGCCATCACATTTCAATGTTGGAGTTAAAGCTGAAGTTTAACTAAACTTATTTTCCCCTACAGTGTTAGTAACCCAAGTTTGTCCCATGTGTCCAGGTAGCTTGGTCCTGTGGAGATCTCCTGTGTAAGATGCCTGGTCCTCTACGTGGCTCAGAACTCCCAGGACTGTTGGTGTTAATAGTGTAGCCCTGTAAGGGCTGCTAATAGACTCTGTACCCCACTGATTACCTTGACTCTGCAAATCCTCCCTTACTTCTGACACCCGGGGTTCCATCTTGTCACCAGCTGTGATAATAAATAGAGACTCACACAATATTAAAGAAGCAGTTCAAATATGTTTACTGCAATATCAAAGCACATGATTCATATATATCAACTTGAACCTTAATGGAAACACTCCTGTATACACTGCCCTTTATCTCAAACTTATTAAGTAAACATACTGTATTAATGGAAAGGTCCCTTAATTGTGAATGTACACAGATATTACCTCAATACAGGAACCTATGTGAACAGGTTAACAGGAGAATAAACACCTGGCACTATATCTTACTGTATGTGTCAAGTGTCTCTTTTCTGTCTCCTCAACCCACAGGCCAGCACATCTTGCACAATATGGAAACAGTATAAACAATATTATATTCAATAGGATGTCTCCCTTTAGCAGTTCAATGCAATAGAGCATATGAGGAGAGAGGATTATAAAAGAAAAGTGAGAAAAGGTATTCCTTGAAATCCAGATATATTCAGCTAGCCACTTCATGTTGTAAATTAAAGTGGAGTTCCACCCAGGAAAACCACATTTGGCCAAAAGTCTTAAAAAATAAAAATAAAAAAAACATGAAAATAAATAAATAATACTCACCCGAAATACCTGTTGCTATGTGGAAGTCCGTAATCTGCCTCTTCCACACTGCAGTGTATTTTCTTCTGCTTCTGAATGGGGCGCGCTGCTTTCTGGGAACTGTGTGTGTTCTCAGAGAGCAGTGCGCCAATTCACAAGCC
The DNA here is from genome assembly GCA_029574335.1 of Rana kukunoris. Taxonomy (NCBI): domain Eukaryota; kingdom Metazoa; phylum Chordata; class Amphibia; order Anura; family Ranidae; genus Rana; species Rana kukunoris. The sequence continues at coordinate 369,703,200 of CM056051.1, forward strand.
AGCGTGAGACTCACACAGGCGCAGTAGGAAATGGGCAGTGAAGCCGTAAGGCTTCACTGCCTGTTTCCCCTAGTGTGAATGGCGGCGCGGGACCTGGAGCGATCGTGGGACCGGCATCGGGGGGGCCATCAGCGCGGGCAAGTAGGACAGGTAAGTGTCCTTATTAAAAGTGTAGCTGCTGACTTTAAAAAAATAAATAAAATGCGGCTGGAACACCCCTTTAAGTAATCCAAAATGGCAAGTTGTAGCAAAGTTAGCAAATCTGTGATTTATCCTGGTAGTAGTGTAACTTCCTCTTTTTATGAACCTAAAGGTGTCATCTGATGTGACTACTGAATGTAAAGGGAGGCCCAGAATGGAGAACAAGAGAAACAAAATAATGGAGGGCCGGGCATGACGAGGTGGAGAGGAGAGGCAATATGGGGTAATTAATGTGAGGGACTAGGTGGAAGTGCTGGAGAGGCTGAGGCTGTCTGAGGAATGAAGGAAGGGGTGGGAATGTCTTGAGCCAGTGAGGGAGTTTTTAGCTGAGAGAGGAATTGTATGAGTTTTTTGGTGTTGTTGGTTTGTTCTCTTTTATTTCAGGTTGTTTGGATTCGGGACGTCATAGCAGCTGGAACTGGCGGTGTCTTTGGTCTTTGACGGTTGAAAAATTAGATGTCATGGAAATGGTTGGGGGATCATCGGTGGTATGTGCCCCTCTGGTGTATTCCAGTGGATCGGTGTCTGCTGGAATACGGTAATGGTTGCACTTCAGGAGGGGGTTGTCTCCGAGCTGGTTATGGCTTTGCTCTATAGCCTCACACAGGAAAAAATGAAATTTACACATAGAGTCCAGCAAACACTAGAGGGAGCCAACTCCACATTAACAACACAGAACATGTCTAAACTTATTAGTAGAAGCTCCCAAAGACCTGCCCCCTCCTTCCTTCTCATCCATTGAGAAAAACCCTGGCATAGTGCATGCTGCATATAAAATGATCTCCAAAGGGAGAGGGAATTATGTAAATCATCTGACTCTCAACCATTTAAATGCAGCACCCTGTAGTTTAGGCAGGGAGCTCCTCATAAATTTACTTTCCAAGAGTAGTTATCATGGTTGATTGATGGAGATTGATTTCTCCCTTAGTTTGGCCTTGTTGCACTTTTCTCTTCTACCACTAAGTGACGGGGTACTTGGTGGTACTAGATACGAGAAGGGCAACCCAAGGCAAGGTTATGGGTATATGGGTTATCTTAGCCAATGCGCATGCAGGTTTTATTGGATCCCTTGGCCTGCTGGGAGAGCCTGTATTTTTGGGTGGAGTCAGATGATCTATGTTCTGTGCCACCTGGATGGCTGTCTGGGTGGACGTGTGTTGTATTGCCCGAGCTGCTAGGCTGGAGATTGGGCCTATCCAAGGCACATCTGGCTGCTAGACTGTCTGAGGGCCTATCCATAAACAAGAGAGCAGCGCAGGGTTGGCATTGTGGCTTGCGATCCAACCAAAAGTGACGGTTCTGGCGGCCGGAGAACCTGTCGTGGTCGGAGTTAGAGGGTAAGCTGTTGCCAGTAAGGGACTATCTGGATTATTGCCAGGGACCACAGTGAGTAAGCTGAAGCAAGCACCGGAGCAGCATTCTCACCAGACGGGGAAGGTGAAGAATCGGTAAACGTCAGTGGGAATCAAGCCAGGGATCCAGCTAGTGGAGGTGATGCTTGCAGAACAGCCTTGTGTGTCAAGCTAGGGACCAAACAGGCCAGCATAGGTGAAGCTTGAGAGGTATCTAGAATGCCAAGCTAGGGACCCAGAAGAGAAGTGGGGGGTGACGCTTGAGCAATATACCACTGTAAAGATTGGAGGAGCTCAAGGGATTCAGTGGCAGTTAATCAGAGGGTCTAGTGAGAGACCAGGAGCTCAGTGTATGGAAGAACTACAAGGAGAAGTTGCAGTGAATCAGAAAGAACTGTTACACTTTGTGTTAGGAACTGTTAAAGATTGTTGCCATAGGAGATAGCATTCCTGCACATGCATATGTTTCTTCTTGCTGGAGGCCTTTCCCTGCATGGCTGTCCTCCTATTGAAGTCTTGGAGTCTGCCAATTAATCTTACAACTACCTAAGGGGGTCCTGGCCCTAACCCTCTCTCCCTCAAAAATACAAAAATAAATGGTAAAAGAAACAAAACCTCTTTTACATCCAAGAAGAGTCTGACACCCAGTGACTTTTACCATCTTTGCATCCACTATGGCTAAAGCCTCAATAGCCACCCCCTAACCATGCCACTGACAGCACATATATTTTTAATGGGAGACCATAACTTTACCTCTACTGGAAGCAAAGGCACACCACAAATCAGAATTTCCTAATCTTTCTTATTATACATTAAGAGTTTTTACCAGTGTAGCACTCCTCTACTGTGAACAGTGTAGGATCAACCCCCAAAGTAGTGTGTCAGGCTAGCCTTCCTAACTTATAGGGTGGGATCCTTTCCCTAAGGTGGGGTCAAAACAAGCAAATGGGTTCCAGTCCCTTTAATCCTGTCTATATATGCTCAAAAAACTTTGTAGAAAGGGTTTGGGGCACAGGATACCTAAAAAAAAGTGCAAAATATCTCTGTGCTTCTAGAAACAGTTATCGGCCCTTTAGCATCATTCTCCAAATAATAACTGGCCCTTTAGGAGCAACTAAATAGGTTGCTCTATGAGAGCATTCACTATATTGAAGATCAAGTGGTTTTCCTTGTTCTCTAAAGCCGTTTTTCATAACGAGAAAAAATAGAATTTTTTAAATTGGTCGTTAAAAATGATCGTGTGTAGGCTCCAGAGCATTTTTCTCGTCGAGAAAAATGGCCATTAAAAATTTAGAACATGCTCTATTTTTTCTCATTTTTTTCCTCGACGTGAAAAACGGACATGTGTACGCTTTAACGACGGGGAAAAAAACGTGCATGCACGTTATGACGTGCTTCATAATCAGCCCAAAGGGTGGCACAATTCGAATTATTATCTCTACACCCCTGACCCAAAACCCTCAGTGGTTTGTAATGGCAGATAAATCTTTTTAATGCATACATTGTTATCTCTCACACTAACTACTGAAGACAACTCAACAGTAGCAGGCAGAAATAATCAATGTCCTGAGCTTATGAGAAATCAACAGAGCACCTAAACTCTAAAGAAAGCTCTGGTTTGCTTCAGCCTAGCTGCAGGCAAAATTAAATTTAACTAAGGACACTCCAGCTTAAAGAAGAAGTTCACTTCCTGCTTTAACCCCCACTCATACCCTCTTACCTATGAGATTGGGCTGTCATCATAAAGCACTCACCTGTCCTACTGATCCAACATTTTCTGCTGTGATCCACTAATCAGTTGTCCTGCACCACTGGGGGCCCGGTTACCTCTTCTGGGTTCAGACAGCTAGGCCCCATTGTTGTGTACTATTCTCTGCTCATCTGCTGCTCTGTAAATGAGCTCCCATTTATTCCAGAAAGCAATAGACGTAGGACTGATTATTTTTGACCAGGCAAGAATGGTGAAGGACCAGAATAATGGAAGTTTACAACCCTCCCCCTTTCTGGGGAGGTTGTAAGACCAATCTAACTGACTGCATAAGCATCATTTTGTGCAAGCGCAGTGGGCATCAGGCTATGAAAGAGCAAGAAGTCAGGGCCGGCTCCCGCAGTCAAGATGGCCGTGATGGGGATCCAAAGACCAGTGAAGAACCATCTCAAGTGAAGATTGTGCTAGACTGGGCTGGTGAGAGACTGTTTATTAAAAGTCAGCAGTTACAGTATTTGTAGCTGCTGAATTTCTTTAAAAATACTGTAGTTCCACTTTAAAATGTATTTTCAGGCTAAAGGTCTGCTTTCAGGTGGGTTTCCTACACCCATAAGTACCGAGTAGTTCCATTGGCTGCCAATGATGAATGTAACAGTGGGGGATCAATGGAATAGAAAGTACACACTGGAGAGAGAAGGGTGAGAATAAGCAAGTTCATTGCTTTGCCTTAAATAGGCAAAGCACAGGTTTGTCTAAACCACATTATAGCCTATTTAATTAGTGAAAAATAATTATACACGTTTTTAGGTTTACTGAATGCTAGATAAGGAAACTTTGTGTGGATTGGCAGGGCTGTTTAGAGCCCTCAGCGGCACAAAAGGGTTTCTGTTGTCCAGTTCTCCTCGTCAGCATATTTTCATGAGCACATCGCGAAAAGAGAGCTTAACTGCTGGCAAGAAGCAGTGGGCGATTAATCTAAATGATTTGCTCTCCTCAATATTTTGCCTCTAATGTCTTAGCTTTCTCATCACTACAGGGGAGAAAGAGTGAGCGAGGTATCTCTCGACACAAATTGCAGTCTACCTAAACCTTGGCTTTGTCTCCTGGCTTAATATTTTTATATATATATATATATATATATATATATATATATATATATATATATATATATATATATATATATGAGTCCCAATAGATGAAAACACTTGGAGAAATTTAGGTAAGGAACTGGCTGACGCTGTCTTGTGCTTAAAACAAATAGTTCCCCGATATTATCTGAACACACGTCCCATTCCGATCGTTAATGTTTAACGTCCTTTTTTTCCATGTCTAAATTGTTGCTTACAATTTTACTTGCCACAGTGATTTATATTTTTCTTTTCTCAGTTCTGCAGTCTCTGCTCATTCAAGCTTTTTCTCTCTCTTTGGTTATCTCTGTGTCTTTTATTTTGCTTTCTGCTGTGTAGAGAGCCAAAGGCTTCTCTTTTTATTGTCAGAAATGTCTTTAATTGCACTAAGCTTCCTTCTCCTATAATGCAAGGTGAATTTAGATACAATCATGTGATTCACACATGCCCGCAACATTATATAGCTAAAGGGTGACTCCACTATTCAAAATCTGCAGCTCCGCATGATATCAACCAATTGAATGCTCAAAATTACCTTGGCATGCTACACTCCCTGCTCGCCTCCTGTAGGCTGAAAAAAAAACTCCAGCTTACGATACCTGAAACAGGTTAGGAATGGAATGCCTTATATTCTGATGATCATCATTCTAAATCTAAACCTGCTTTTGAGTTAACATAAATAAATAAATAAAATATCTCAGGTAATCGCAACAATATTTAAAATGTACATTTTCCTAATGTCAGATGACAGGAACCAAGATCTTAACTTATGGCACCTTAGTTGCCTTGCTGCTGCTATGGACATTAATAAAATAGCCCAGGTGTTAGAATGTGTACACCTGTACATTTATAGCTGTCAAATGATTGTGGTTTTATAGCTGTCAAATTATTGTGATCATAAAGCTAAGCATCAGTATTTCTAGGTTACTTAAGGCTCAGAGAGCACTGGTGAGAACTTGCCAGTGACAGCATTTCTAAAATGTGCAAGGAAAACATTCACCTGCCTGTATGTCGCTACCTCACTGGAAAGCTCTGGAGTGTAAGTCACCAACCAGAGAGCGATGCCTCAATTATCCAGAAGGTGCTATATATGCAAGCAGTAGACTTGGTGAGATTTGGTGAGATTTGTTCCACTATTTGTCCTGTGGCCAATGTCACAGAGACAGAAGTCAGAGGAAATTTTATATTTTACGGTTTGTTATGGGGACAAAAAGTGAAGGGAAATCTCTCAATAGGGTCAATGCTCAGGTGACTTCCTATTTACCTTCAAGAAGTTAAGGGACATCTTCCAAGCACTAAAATAACTTGGTGGAGGCTTTAACTCTTCCCTACTATATCCAAAAAAAAAAAAAAAATGAAAATATGTTTTAGCTATTTATACTCTTTAAAATGTATCTCAGTTTGACCCCTGCATGGACAATAAGCAAGAGGTTACCATGACGTAGGACAATGTACAATTTGTACTTACTGGAAATTTCTGAAAATCCTGGTAGGTTACAGATTAAGGAATAAAGGTATTCTTTAAAAACTAGTGATTTGTGGACTTTGAAGGCACACGATAAATATGATAAGAAATTTGATAATTTATTTTATAGAGATGTCATAAAAAACAGTTACAAATATAAAATCAAATAAATTAAATCAATAACTGGTCCACACAGGTTGGTACAATCATAATACAGTTCTATCAGAAAGGAGTACGATCAAAGGTTAGCTGTGTGATGTGTAACCAGGCGGTGGGTCCAGAGGAAAAAGAGGGCTCGCTCTACATCTCAGGACATAGACATATGGATATGGTTAACCGCGTTGGAGATAAACAACAATTTTTGTATTTACCCTAGTATATGCCGTGGTTTCAAAACTATTAGTCAGCTAGGGGGGATTTTTTATCATATAAATGAAGTTATGATGGCAGTTAGCAGGACGGTCAAAAGCTGGTAAGCAACAAACTGATCAGCAGGGGATACAAGGCTGGTAAAGCAGCAGTAGCTATAGTGTTAAGCCAGAGAGCAATGTCAGAGGGGGATAACCCTCAATGACAGAGGGCTGACTTGAAACTTCCAATCCACTTATAGGTTGGGTTCCGGAAAAATGCCCTTTGGCAGCTGCTATCATAGAGGACTGCCGAGTAGTGTACCAGGATCATGGAGAATGCCTGGGACAATATTGGGACGGTGGCACACTGGTAGCAGTGTATAACAAGTGGAAAAGGTTGGGACTTTATATGAGATGGGATTATAGCAATATGCGATTTTAGCAATATGCAATTGATTATAAACATGGGAAAAAAAATATATATAACCATGTGACACTATCCAGGGATGGAGATGTGATTTAGGAGTGGAATGGAGTGCCTGCACAGATTTACCACTGATTTACCACTGATCAGTTTATTTATGATTTTTTTTACTGGCAGACCCAGTTTGAGTTGGTCTGCTTTTAGTCTGGTGGTATATTGGTTTGTCGGGCAGTCCTTGTTCCACTCCTTGTTCCACTCCTACTTTTTTTTTTTCGTTTGCCATACCAACTATAGGTAGGGGCGGGTTTTAGGTCATCACCTGTCCTCTGCCTGTTGATTAGCACACCTGGGCTCCCTTTCAGGAGACCCTAAATTTATAGTTAGGACTGCAGCCATGCAGAGTGCCGTGGAGTTGGCGCTGCAGCTTCCCAGGTATTTGCAAATGCTTGCAACTAAACCTCTGTTTTTACTTACATCAGTTAGACAGATTAATTTGGTTTAGTGCTTTTTGGTTGCCAACTTTGAGCCTGGTCACATGGTTATATATATATATTTTTTTTCCATGTTTATAATCAATTGCATATTGCTAAAATTGCATATTGCTATAATCGCATTTCATATAAAGTCCCAACCTTTTCCACTTGTTATCCATTTACAGGGATGGAGGCCTATGGTAAAATCTCTATATGCCTCATATAAAGTCCCACCCCCCTTCTGGTAGCAGTGTATCCTCAGTATCACCCTGAAGGGATACACGTTAAATTTAGCCCTTGTTTATATATTATTCTTTAATAACGTTAAAATGCACAGTGGCTTTAATAGCAAGTATACAGTATACTGTAAGTTGTATAAAGGAAGAAAATGTAGCGCTAAAAATATATAACTGAACAAATGAAAAAGACTTCAAGGATGAGTCTTATAGAGTGGTGTAAACATCAAAAGTGCACACAATAGTCCACAAATAAGGTGAAAAACTTAGAAAGTCTGTGAGGGAAATCACAAAATTCCAGCTAAGAGTGATAACGCGCTGAAGTAGATCCACCACCAGTTGAAATGATGAAAGGCTTACCAGAGGGTAAGGACCCAAGTAAGTGTATACTTATCAGGTCACTCAGGCTTATAGGGTAACGATATCCAGGTTCCAAAACGACTTGGGTGATTTACAGATGGAATTACTAGGATGTCTAATACACTTCAGTAAGCAACCAAACGACAGGAAACCTCATAGATGATATCAATAGGCAATTCCACTGGTGAATGATCCAATTGTCTCAAAGTATAAGGAGCAAAAAAGAGGAAAAACAAGGGGGCACATAGCGTGGATCCATATAAAAAGTTTACTATGCAGTAAAAAGTTAAAAGTTTACACATTTCGGATGAACATGAAAAGCGTATAAAACAATCGAGCAGTAGGGTCAGTGTGTTGTCCCGACATGTTTCGTTCTCATGAACGTCATCTGGGGCACTGGGGTTAATTTTAAAGCAAGTTGGCTTTTTTTTTAACCTTAGGTTAAGTAACCTATGGGGCCCACACACGATCGGTTTTGACCGATGAAAACGGTCCATCAGAGCATTGTCCTCTGGCTATCCTATCGTGTGTACGAGGCCTAAAAGAAACGATGGAAAAACTCCAAAACTTCGGTAAATTTTCGGGACTCAAGATAAACTGGGAAAAATCTACGCTGTTGCCAGCGGACCCCTTAGAACCCTCCTTACCCCAAGAGGCTGAACAGATACAAATAGCGAATCAAATAAAATATCTAGGAATAAACATCTCTAAACAATATCAAATGGATAATGTTGTTCCATTGTTAACTAAATTTAAAGGGAAAATTTAAATTTGGAAAAGGATTCCGTTATCTACAACAGGCCGTTGCAATCTTATCAAAATTATATGGATGCCGCAGTTGTTGTACATTCTACACAATTCCCCAGTGTGGATGTATAAAAAATTGTTTCAAAAGATAGACACTATATTTAGAGTAGGATGTTTCAGGGCATCTACAATAATTTTTTACTATATTTAGAGAAGTGATCTGGAAGGGGCCCTCGGCAAGAATTTGTTTAAACACGTTATAACTACAAAAACCGGAAGGGGGAGTCGCACACCCTTTAGATTACTTCCTGGCATCACAGCTCTGGCACGTGGAAGGTTGTATCACGTAGGAGGGAAAATGGGATTGGAAGATGTCCTACAAAATACTCTGCATAAATCGTTAGTGGACACAATGGAGGCAGGATCCTTTCCGCGTGGGTTACCTACCCTAGATTTAATAATGCAAGTTTGGGAAGCAGTAAAGACAATACTGGGGTATAGAGGACTCACAGTATACCCCCTTATGGAAAAATAGAAAGCTAGGGGAAGTGCAGAAGATGGGGACAATTAAGGAATGGGAAAGATGAGGAATAAATTACATTACCCAGCTCTACCAAGATGGAAATGTAAAATCTTTTCAGGAATTGAGAGAACAATACGCAATCCCGAATAACTCCTTCTTTAGATACTTACAGGTTAGACGTGTACTGACAGAACAGTTCAGGTGGAGGAGATTAGAATGGAGTAAGATACCTCTGCTTCAGAAAATTAGTAGTGCAAGAACATTGAAAGATTTATTATCAAAAGTCTATCCAAGTATATATAATGGGAGCTTGGGAGGAACAGAAGTCTTATCAAACAGGAATAAATGGGAAAGAGATCCTGCCAGAAATATAGTGATCTGAAAGCTTCCTATACCCTCTGCTTGTGCTGACTGCAACCAGTTCTCTATTTGGACTATAGAACCCAAATGTTATGAAGAAGAGGAGAGGAAGAAGTGTTCTTTAGTTCAGTGGTCAACAACCCTGTTCTTAGGGCCCACTAACAGGCCAGATTTTATGTATTACCTTGGGAGATACAGACTAGACAACTGCAATCACTGAGTACAAATGATATCCCCTGTGATGTATTTCAGTTATCTTGCAAACCTGGCCTGTTAGTGGGCCCTGACGACAGGGTTGATGGCTAGAGATGAGCCGAACCCCTCCAAGTTCGGTTCGCACCAGAACATGCGAACAGGCAAAAAAATTGTTCGAACAACATGACTGATGTATGCCTAGTGCTTGGGAGAAAACAAAGCCCACCCCTAAAAACCTTAAACCCACCCATAGTAATCACGCAGCACCTTCTGGATTAAATGGCCACCAAAGGCCCCTTTTATTTAAAATCCAAAAGGTAAAATTAAATAACTTTATAAAAATAACCAACTTTTAAATATAAAACTTTTTAACATTAAATATATATTTTTAACCAATACGCAATAAATTAACCTAACAAAAAACATTTAACCCCAAACAGTTGTAGACACGAGGTTCCTGAGAAAGGGAAAGAAAAAGTGCCCGGTAATCGGCTGTACCCCATAGAAAGTCTTCGGACCTCTAGCCGCGCTCCCATCAGCTCACAAGGCCATGACTTCCTCCTTCGTTTTGATTCTTCAGCACGATATACCACTATCCCCTAACCAGATAGGGAAGGTGCCCATCCCATGACGGGCCCCAACTCCTACCAACAACTAAGGTACACACATCTAATATGTATGTACCAAACCCCACCCAATTCTCAGGAACCCTGAACCAACGCCAACGTCCACCTGAAAAACAAAGAGCATTACAAAACAGACACCCATACCAGACACTTCCCCAGGGAGGGAGGGAGGGAGGGAAAAACTACCTGTGTGATGCCTCACCGTGGATGGCACCCGAATGGATGGCCCCGCACCCCGGACCTTTTAAGGGAGCTTGCCTTGAGGTATAAGCCCCGCCCCCCGTGCAGCCGCGATTGCGGCCCGTTCCTATTCCTGTCCCCCTGCTCAGGGTCCCCCCAGTCATGCGCACCTGCGCTATGGTTCCACCTCGCTGCGGAGCTTCCTTTAAAGTCTATGATACACGAACATGAAAAATCAAAAGTGCTAATTTTAAAAGTAAATATGCAAGTTATTGTCCTAAAAAGTATTTGGGTACCTGGGTCCTGCACCAGGGGACATGTATTAATGCAATTTTTTTTAAAACTGACTTTCTTTTGTGAGTAGTGATTTTAATAATGCTTAAAGTGAAACAATAAAAGTGAAAAAATATGCCTGTAAAGTAGTGCACGTTTCCTGTGCTTATAACTGTCCCTGCACAAAGTGCCATTTCTGAAGGAGAAAAGTCATTTAAAAATACTAGCGGCTATTCATGTATTGTTGATCCCGGCAATACAGAGAAAAGTAATAAAAAAAAATGACATTCATTAACAATTCATTAATTCATTAATAGCGCAAGTAGTTTTAAATGATTTTTTTGTGGTTTCCGTTGCATCAGAGGGGGGCGGGGTCACCCATCCACGTCACTGGGAAAGCCCGGCGTTTCACCTTGCGTCAGGGGGGGCGGGGTCACGTGACTGGTGGCCTGGCCCTCAGCTACATAAAAGCTGTCAGACCGACCATAGTCATTCCCAGGGTGTCTCCGGTGTAGTCAGCATTGTGTGCGCGTTCCTCGCTGGATATCATCGCTGGAGCGTGGAGATCACCCATCGCTGTATACCGAGAATGGATTCCATTGCTGGAGTTGAGGTCGAGACAACGCTGGAATCTTTTTTTTCTTTTTGATTTTTTAATTTTTAGTAAAAGACTTATAAAGCTGTGTCTGTGTGTTTTTTTTTAACAATTTAACCCTTTTTTTTTTGTAAAATGATAGGGGTACAACCCCCTATCAATTTACATGGGGGGCGGATTCCGATAAGCTCCCTGCCACTCCACTGGGCAAGGATTGTGGGGATGAGGTCCTTATACCCATTAACATGGAGACAAGGCCTCCTCCCCATGTTGAGGGCATGTGGCCTGGTATGTTTCAGGAGGGATGGACCCCCACACATTTTTTTATTTTTTATTTTGGTTCCCTGCACAAAATGTCATTTTTGAAGGAAAAAAAATCATTTAAAACTTGCCCAATTAATGAATTGTTGGGTCCCGGCAATACAGATAAAAGTAATTGAAAAAAATTGCAGGGGTTCCCCCTAATATGCATACCAGACACAAAGGGCCTGGTAATGGACTGGGGGGGGGGGGCTGTCATTTTTTTCAATTACTTTTCTCTGTCTTACAATTCATGAATAGCCGCTAGTAGTTTTAAATTACTTTTTTCCTTCAGAAATGGCACTTTGTGCAGGGACAGTTATAAGCACAGGAAACGTGCACTACTTTACAGGCATATTTTTTCACTTTTATTGTTTCACTTTAAGCATTATTAAAATCACTACTCACAAAAGAAAGTCATTTTTTTCCTTCAAAAATTACACTTTGTGCAGGGACAGTTCTAAACACAGGAAACATGCGCTACTTTACATGCATACTTTAGACACCCCCCAGGGTACGAAATCTAAAGAAATATTTCACCTTTATTGTTTCTCTTTAAGCATTATTAAAATCACTGCTCCCGAAAAAACTGTCCGTTATTAAAACTTGTTTTGCATTGATACATGTCCCATAGGGCAGGACCCAGGTCCCCAAACTTTTTAGGACAATAACTTGAAAATTAACCTTTAAAATTAGCACTTTATAATTCTCGGACTGGCGAACAGCCAATGTTTGAATCAAACTCATGTTCGACTCGAAGCTCATCCCTATTGAAGACCACTGCTTTAGTTCACTCGTTCACATGTGTGTTGAGTAGGAAGAATGAAGCAAATCTATAGTATTTATGATGTGTTTTTGACACAATTTTTTTGTGTTTTTGAAAAAGCATGAAGAAAGTTTATTAAAGACCAGTGAAAGTTTTGTTCTTCTAGGGGGAGGTGCTAAATAGGGGAAGTGATGTATAGGAAATTATCTGCTTTGAGACATGGTTAGGTTGTGTGATGGCTGACATTTTTGTGAATTCTCTGCGAGATGGATTCCTATGCTTTGCTCTTTTTGACACTTAGGTTGATCCAGCTCAAGATGATCATGAAAAGATTATCACAGTCACTTGCAGGCACTGACAATTTGCTGACACACAAACCTTTGCCACTATCAATAATGCTCTGCCTGGCACTGTCAGTATTGTTGGCTGGTTGATGCTTTAGCCCGTGCACAGTAGCAAAATGTGTTACCACACGGCTGCTCTGAACAACCAGAAAAATAACTGGAACCTCTCTGTCCTAGTTCTCTACTATTTCCCAGTGCATTCTGGGCAGTGGCGGCCAATCCATAGGGGGAGCACGGGCGCTGTCCCCCCCCAAGCTGTTAAAAAAAGGTCACTTTAAGAGTGATCAGGCATCGGACATACAGCTGTCTATGAGAAGCTTCCCAACCTGCAATCAGCTGATTGCAGGCTGGAAAGCTGATTTTCTTGTATTTAGGGTATGGTTGGGGCGCAAACAATGTGCCTGCAAACATTCCCAATCTACTGTTATTTGCTGTGCCTCAGATTGTCTCCAGTAACTAGACAGGGCAGGGGAGGGTGGATGTGATGAGCAGCTGGACACCGGGGGGCCTTTTTTGGGATTATTTGTCTTGTTTCCAAGTGCTTGGATGTCATGTGTGTGTATATAGCTGCATACACTACATAATATACACACACATTGTGAGTATATTTGTCCCGTGTAGTGAATACAGCTATTTACACCCACCTTCTTCCTTCCTGTATACAGGAAGGAAGAAGATGGGTGTATATAGCTGTATACACTACACAGTACAGATGTACTGTACTCACAGTTTGTGTATATTATCTGTATAGTGGTGTATAAATCTATATATACCCACACCTTCTTCCTTCCTGTATATAGAGACCTTCCTCCATCATTATTGACTGCAGATATACATCATCTGTCCTGTTACTGTGTGTGTTACTGTATACAGGACAGATGATGTATATCTGCAGTCAATCATGATGGAGGAAGGTCTCTATATACAAGAAGGAAGGTGGATATATATAGCTGTATATATGATGGCACTGGTGGGAACAGATGAGATGACACTGGTGGGCACAAAGGAGATGGCACTGGTGGGCACAGATGAGACGGCACTAGTGGGCACAGATGAGACGACACTAGTGGGCATAGCTGAGACCGCACTAGTGGGCACAGATGAGATGACACTGGTGGGCCCAGATAAGATGGCACTCGTGGGCACAGATGAGATGGAACTGGTAGGCACAGATGAGATGGCACTGGAAGGCACAGATGAGATGGCACTAGTGGGCATAGCTGAGACCGCACTAGTGGGCACAGATAAGATGGCACTCATGGGCACAGATGAGATGGCACTGGAAGGCACAGATGAGATGGCACTGGAAGGCACAGATGAGATGGCACTGGTGAGCACAGATGAGATGGCACTGGTGGGCACAGAGGAGATGGCACTAGTAGGCACAAATAAGACGGCATTGGTGGCTGGGATGCAGGAACCTCCACTGCCTCTCCCCCATTGCCCAGCTAACACTTTATAAATGCTAACATGTTGATGCCTTATGAAAGTGACAGGCTGTATTTTTAAGACAACACTACCACTCCTGCATGTACTGCATTTTGTGGTGGCTATTGTAATAGTCATTAGTGTTGCTCACGAATATTCGCATTGCGAATATTCGCTACGAATATTGCATATTCGAGTATTCGCGAATATCTCGAATATCGCGGCGAATATTCGCTATTTCGAATATTCGATATTTTTCAAATTTCGCAAAAAAATTCGCAATAAAATTCGCAATAGCGAAAATTCGCAATTTTTTTTTTTATCAAATATCACGAATATTCGATATTAACGAATATTCGCAACCGCATATGTGAAATTTCGCTTTTTTTTTATATAAAATATACCGAATATTCGTAAATATCGAATATTCGTGATATTTTATAAAAAAAAAAAAAAATCGCGAAATTTCACATTAGCGAAAATTCGCATTAGCGAAAATTCGCATTAGCGAAACTTCGCCTTTTTTTTTTTTTTATAAAATATCACGAATATTCGATATTAACGAATATTCGCGAATATTCTTTGAAATATTCGCGAAATATCGCGAAATCGAATATGGCGTATTCCGCTCATCACTAATAGTCATGGCGGGCATAAAAGTGTGGTTATGAGGCTTTAAAAACACTGTATAAATGCTGCTTAAACACAGGGTACCAATGCACATATGAACAAGCTCTTAGGCCGTGTACACACGAGGAGACATGTCCGCTGAAACCAATTTCAGCGGACATGTTTGATCGTCTGTACGGCCTAGCGGACAGGTTTCCAGCGGACAAAAGTTTCTAAGCATGCTTAGAAACTTGTTCGCTGCGAACCTGTCCGTCGGACATGTCCGATGGTTAGTACGCCCAACCATCGGACCGAAATCCCGCACATGCGTCAAATTGATTTGACGCATTGAACTTCCGTGTCTGAGCACGTCGATGTCTTCTACGTCACCGCGTTCTCTGTCCGTGGGGATTTTGGTCTGATGGTGTGTACACACATCAGACCAAAATATCCCTGGAGACATGTCCGATGAAATCGGTCCGCGGACCAATTTAATCGGACATGTCTCCTCGTGTGTATGTGGCCTTAGAGTTATTACTCTGCTCCTCTATTGATAAAGGACAGTTAGTTAGCATTGTATCCTAGGAAAGTAAGAGTGTTACTGGAAGGATCACCAGGGAAAAATAAAGGTAACAAACCCTGAAAAAACAAAACAAATGCAGCTACCATGTAGGCACGTGCAGACTGCTGTCTTCACCGCAGGTGGCGCTCAACCACAGTGGCAATGCAGAAGGAAAGGATGTCATGAGGAACATGTTTCCTCTATGGTTTCCTGAGTCACTGGGACAGTGATCCAATTGGATGCTGGTTGCCCATGTGACTCTGGCAGCCATCTTGGGTGTGGCAGAGACTATTTAAGACCCTGGTCCCTGGGTTATGTGTGCATTTGCAAGTGGGTAGTATAGGGACAAGCCACCGGTCTGTCAGGGACAGTATTAGGGGCAGGGAAAGGTTCCAGATAAATAGAGAACGCTTAGGGCTTCACAATCTCCTTGGACCTTTTCCTGTTTGTGCACAGAATGACCATGCTGCATTCTGCTCCTCCAGACAGACACTGTCAGTTTGGCTGACACTTGCTCCACTACCTGCTGTTGGCATCGTGAGTGTTCGCGGTTCACCAGGTTTGTTGTGAACTGTTTTGTCTTTACATCAATACAAGTTCTACTAATTGCACCTGAACTGTGGGTATTATTGCTGCCACACCACGCTGCACCCACCCACAACCAAATTTACGGTCCGGTAACCTGCAATAGTTTTTAGATACACTTTAAATTAACAATAATATAAAAGCTTACATTCCACTGTTTTTCACAGTTATAAATACACATAATAGACCACCCAGGGAAAACCCACAAAAACATAAATGGTTTTGGTAGGAAGTCGACCCAGGACCACCAAGCTAAAAAAGAATGCCAATCATTAAAACTACAAGATCGATCTGGAATTGATTGTATCATACTGACCATTGCTAGAGGAAAATCCTGTTTTATTTTTATTCTCCATTATAACATTTAATTTCTGTTTTAATACACACAAACTCCTGTGTGGATGACTTCGTGCCCCTAGGTACATCGCTCAGAATGTAAATGACAGCCACACACCTAATGGATCTTAGGAGAAGCACAAATCACACACGAGTGTCTGATTTTAATAATCATAACAATAAAACAAACTACAAACTCTAAAGCGGTTGCTCATTAGGCTGTGATAGGACTGGCTGGGCACACATGGATTGCTACTCTGGGAAGTTCACTATGTCTTTATCTCAGCATGATTGGAAAAAAAAACCCTTGAAGCGGGATATTGCTGTTTCTGTATTAAAGGTATTTGCAATTATATGCAGGCCCCTGCATTGTCAAATAGTATCAGATAAAATAACATGATATTGGGTATTAAATTGTAATGGATTTAACGTGCTATTTACTGGACATGCTTCAGAGCGCTGACACCGAATGGGGCATATTTGAATTCTCCAACTCATTGTTATTTGCAATATTTCACCTGCCTTTCCTTGCCTATGGTATTAGATTTCTGCAACACCGATAGAAATGATCATGACATTTTTGCGTGCACTTGTTTTAAATGATGGTAAAGCAATTTTTGATGCGATGTTATTTGTTTTTGCTTCTCTATTTTTTTAATCATATTTCAATTATAAATTTGTAAATGTTATATTCTTCTCTACTTTTAATAAAGATTTAATTGTGAAAAAAATATATATGTAGGCACCCCCTCTAGAGACTCTCTGTGTGTATTGCAGGACCATCACAATATTTGCTGAGCCACTTAAATTTAATAAAATAACAATTTATTACAGAATAAGCTTGGTTTTAAACTATGGACCTAATTCTAGTTTAGCCAAAAAATAAATAAAAAAACATTGGATTCCCAGGTAATGGTAAAAAAATAAAATAAAAAACACCAGGTTGCTAAGCGTGCAAACTCTGGTTTGGTCCCCTACAGTGTCACTGATTCAGCAACTGTTTTTTAAGTTAAATGATGCTAAGCATCATTATACCCACTTCCTGTGAACCCAGAGTGCCAAGCCTCTATCCTCTGTCCAGGGTTCACATACAAATTCTGCCAATATGAGGTACTCTGTAGGTCCACCACCATAGGAGGAAGATGCAAAGAGGATACATGTTTGCAAGGACCTGACAGAACTACTGATTCCTGTAAAACATTTTTTTTTTTTTTTAGTGCTAGTTCACACCAGACGCAGTTCCGTTTAGTTTTGTGGCCTTTTTTTTCTGCACAAAATGCATGCACAGTGTTTTCCATGTATTCCAATGGCTCTAGTTCACATCATGCAGTCAGTTTCCGGTCAGTTTCTGCACCAGAAACTGACTGCATGGCGTGAACTAGAGCCATTTCAACACATGAAAAACACTGTGCATGCATTTTTAGTGCAGAAAAAAAAAGCACACGGAACTCTGCGTAACTGCGTCTGGTGTGAACTGGCCCTTAATGGGTGCAAGAGTGTTCCATTGGTGGTGGAACAAATGTTTGTGGGAGGACATGTTGGAGTTTGAGAATGATATTGCTTAGATAAGAGGGACACTTACTTCCTTTTGCTCTACTACTGTGTGGAAAGTACCCCTCGACATGTGGACAATTATTAGTAGTAGCTTTACACTGTTTGTTGTGTATCAAAGAATATCTATCAATCACTTTAGATAATTAAAAAATATGTCAGATTGTCACAAACTACGGTGAACGAGAGTAAACCACAACTGCGGTTAAGGAAAGATTTTAATGCACTTCTCTATGCAATGTGATTTTTCAGTACTGGGCCCCAGGCGTCACTCTAATCAAAGTAAAAGAGTTTGGGGGTTTACTACATCATATCACTCACATATAGAATGCATTGAGCTACTAAGGGAGGAGGTAGAACACGCCTTCAACCCTTAGCTTCTTAGCTTTAAAAAGGTATAGCGAACATGTTCAATAATTATAATAAAATGGAAGATCCCTGCAGCCACCAAGAGCTGTCTTGTGTATTGTGAATTTATCATCATGAAACTCATTATATTTTCACTTGTATGAATTAAGAGCAATTTAAAGAACAATACCAAAATAAACATTCATTTTAAGATTGTCTACCATAGAATGTCAATCGATATGCTAAAACAACAGGAATCTTGTCTTAAGTCTCGTACACACGGGCCAGATTCTCGTCAGGAAAAAAAAACGTTGTTTTTCCTGACGAGATTCTTTGCGAGAATCTCTTGCCACCAGAGTGTACACACACTCCTTTCAAAAGAACCACAGTTCTTTTGAAAGGCAAGAACGCGGTGATGTCAATGCGTATGACGAGCATGCGCTCGTCACATTCGATGCCATCCCTGCCATCTTGCTTCACCCTACCTATGCCGTGGAAGGTTCCACGCATGCATCAATGTAATTTCTAGCATGCGTGGGTTTCCACGGCGACAGGTAAGTATACAGATGCTCAGGTTTCTAGTCGGAAAACAGGCCAACAAGAATCTCAATGAGAAAATAGAGAGCAGGATCTCTATTTTTCTCATCGAGATTCTGGGCAGATTTCCAGACGAGAAACCCAAAAGCGTCGTACACACGCTCAGTTTACTCTGCAAGAAAGCTCTGCCAGCAGTTTTCTTGATGGTTCTTGCCGAGAAAACCAAGCGTGTGTACGAGGCTTGAGAGATTTACCACCTTATAAAAGGAAAGGAATTTCTCCAAAGAGTATGAAGAACTAGCCTGGAAACAGAATGAACACAGGCCCCTGGACTGAAGCTTGTAGCCCCCAAGGTGCCCATTCACTGATTACACAGAACAGTGAGGAAATCAGATTACATTTTTCTCCTCATTAAACATGATATTGATTTGAAATTCACATATAGCTAACATGGATTCATTCTGTTTCATGTTTGCTCTGGAATTATTTCCTTCCAGACATTCTGTTGGTTTATCAGCTTTGAGTAGAACAGACACGGGAGCTAAACAGACTGTAATTTAAACGATCTGAGCCTACAAGCTGCTTGTCCCAATTTCAATTTTTATTAACAACTTCCTTCTTATTTTCAAAGACAGATGAGAGAGAAAGAGAGAGAGAGAGGGAATGAGTGAGAGACAAAGAAGAGACAACGTCTAACGGGTGTTTAGGTTATATAGTCCAAATTTGCAAAAGCTTTGTCGACTTTATATGATCTTCTTTGTTACAAAAGAAAACGCATTATGATGTTTTTAATCAATACTTCACCGTAAGCACAAAGTCATAAATTACAAGGCTCCTGTGTAAAAAAAAAATGGCTAACTGAAAAGCAGAGATGGTTGCCAACCACATCAGCCAACCTGCCAATGAACAGCAATGAAGGAGGATTTATTATTTCTGCCACTGAACACCAACAAAGGCGGTTATTGCTACTGCCACTGTACACCAACTAAAGTGGTTGTAAACCTCAGACATTAAACATATGAACAAAGCATATCCCTCTATAGTGTGTACTTGTCTAAATCCAAAACGTGTCATTTCTGTCTTTTGTTCCTCTGCTATCAGCAAGAATCCCTTCTGACAATTTTTACTGACAATAGAAAAATGGTGACAGGAAAGGAACCTCTAGCAGATTGACAGCCTTAGCTCTGTACCTGTGTGCTGTGTGAAGGGGGTATTCCCTTCCCTCCAATCAGCTCTCAGAGCTCTCCTAACTGAGCTTTGCAGAGTATAACTTCAGCTCTCTGCCTTCTTTTTTCAAAATTTTCAGGGAAGCCTATAAATTTAGCACTCTGAATGGATGTCGATAAGAGAAGACTGAAGATAAATAGATAAAACTTATGTAGAAGGGCTTGTTTCATCCCTGTCTATCACCTGAAGATAGTCTATTCACTGGGTATATGTGAGGGTTTGCACCGTCAATTTATGCAGCACTTTACATATATATTGTACATTCAGTCCCTGCCCTCAAGGAGCTTACGATCAAAGGTCCTTAACTCACATTTATACATACAGATACTAGGGCAAGTTTAGACAGGTGCCAATTAACCTACCAGCATGTCTTTGGAGTGTGGGAGGATACCAAAGTACCTGGAGGAAACCCACGCACAGGGAGAACATGCAAACTTCAGGCAGGTAGTTCCGTGGTTGACATTCCAATTGACAACTCTAGTGCTTCTAGGTGGAAGTGCTAACCACTTAGCCACTGTGCTGCTACATAACTTAAAGCGAGGTCCACACAAAAAGTGAACATACTGCTTTTTGGAACCCTCCGGTGTCACATGTGGCACCTTTTAGGGGGAGTCGGACCCCTTTGCGTCACCGCACGCTGTCTTCTGGGAAGCACACTGGTCCCAGGAGACAGTGGGGAGCAGTGATGGCGTGGCTCGCACATGCGCAGTAGGGAACCGGGCAGTGAAGCCGCAATGCTTAGATTCCTGATTCCCTCACTGTGGATGGTGGCGGGGGCAGCTGAGAGACGAGCGATTGCTCGGCCTCGCTGCCAACATCGCGGGCACGCCGGACAGGTAAGTGTTCATTTATTAAAAGTCAGCAGCTGCAGTATTTGTAGCTGCTGGCTTTATATAAAAAAAAAAAATTGGGTGAACCTCCGCTTTAAAGCAGGCGAATCAGGAGTCTGATGACCTTCAAATGTATGCAATTGGAAAGGATCAGACAAATCTATCACCATGTAATGTCAAAATGTTACTGCCACTCAACACCAATAAAGAGGGGGGGTCTATCTTTCCTCTCATTGAATACCAAGGAATGTGTTAATACTGCCTCTATACACCAATGAAGGTTGCTGCCAATGACAACAACAATGGGTTTAATTTTACTAGCAGGGGGAAAGGTGCCACACTACAAGCTATAATACAACATCCACTTTGTAAGTCATACTAACTTTTTGGCCCTACACACTTTTTTTTTGAGCCCTTCAAGTTGTCTTTCCAAATAATTTTTACATTTTGGGAGCTAGAACGCCAATGCAAATTTTTGGGCATTTCTTGATAGTAATTTAGCTCTCCCACTTACACCAGGGTGTACTGTACTTAGTGTATCAGTCTCATATTTTGTTATTATTTTCACCTTGTGCTGTGTTGTGCTTTTTACTATAATTATTGAGTTTCATAAACTTTCAGAATGTGATTGAAAGTTCCACAAGCGCCTGCCTTGTTTTAAGATCCATTTGGTAAGTGCTGCGATCAGACAAACGAATTCCACAAACGAATGGCGATCCCAGGAAATTTTTCTATATCCCAAATTCAACATCAAAAATAAAATAATTGATCCCTATGAGAGAAAACGGTGCACTTTTCTGCTTAAAAAAAAAAAATATATATATATATAAAAAACATCACAGTAAATAAATGTAATCTATAGGACATGAGTTATTGAAAGAGTTTATTTAAAGTAAAGTACATTTGAATATTGTTAGTAAGAAATGTGCATTTAATTTGTTGTGTCCCACTTACATGTATTTTTTCTGGGTTGTACTGAAGGTTATTGCTCTGTAAAATGCTTACATATAATAATGGCTTTGGGCCACTACAAAAAAATAACCGACAATACCGCCCCCCCAGCCCCCCCCCCCCCCCGTTATACTTACCTGACCCCTCGAAAGTCCCGCGCTTGCCCCCGACATCCTCTTCGCCACTCAGCCTTGCCGTTGATTGGTTACAGTGGATGGATTGAAAGCAGTGCAGCCATTGGCTCGCGCTCCTGTCAATCACATCCAATGATGCAGCTGCTGGGGGCGGGGCCGAGTGATACAGTGAGCGGCTATGGCCGCCGGCTGTATCACAGGAGCGTGCCCGCAAGAACTCAACACCATGCGAGCACCATGGGAGCCGAGACAGCCGCCGAGGGACCCCAGAAGACCAGGTTCAGTACCACTCTGTGCAAAACAAGCTGCACAGTGGAGGTAAGTATAACATGTTTGTTATTTTAAAAAAAAATACATCTTTAGTGATCCTTTAATAATGCCAAGTCAGCAGGTGACCATACTATCTGGACAGACTGGGTCTAAGCATGGCCGGTGCAGGGATTTTTGGCAACTCAGGCGAAGGTGCATTTTGTAGCCCCCCCACAGCACGCACGCACAGCGCCGCATAGTGCCGCAAAAACAACATTAAAGTGCTGCTAAAATAGCGGCGCTTTACAGCCGACTGCGCAACGCCCCAGTGTGAAAGTAGCCTAAGTCATGTGCCAGGCACATGACCAAAGAGATAACTCTTTTTACATTATACAGCACCCTGCACCTCTGGACCCTTTTTACATTACACAGCACCGCACCTCTGGACCCCTTTACATTACACAGACCCCCGCACCTCTGGACCCCTTTTACATTACACAGCCCCCCCACACCTCTGGACCCCTTTACATTACACAGCCCCCCACACCTCTGAGCCCTTTTACAGCACCGCACCTCTGGACCCCTTTTACATTACACAGCCCCCAGCACCCCTAGACCCCTTTTACATTACACAGCACCACATCTCTGCACCACTTTTACATTACACAGCACCGCACCTCTGGACCCCTTTACATTACACAGCCCCCCGCACCTCTGGACCCCTTTTACATTGCACAGTTCCGCACCTCTGGACCCCTTTACATTACACAGCACTGCACCTCTGGACCACTTTTACATTGCACAGCACCGCACCTCTGCACCCCTTTACATTACACATCCCCCCCACCTCTGGACCCCCTTTACATTACACAGCACCGCATCTCTGGACCACTTTACATTACACAGCAACACTCTGCAACCCTAGACCCCTTTAGATTTACACAGACACCCCCCCCAGCTCTGTCCTTTTCTACATTAATCATGCATATGGAGAGACAGTGAGCAGCGCTGAACAGAGGGCAATCACCTGCTGGTTTACTTACGTTAGCTTCAGCAGCTCTCTACTCAGCACTGCTTACTGTCTCTCTCTCCCCTGCGGTACAGGAGAGAGTGTTTTGCTTACCTTGCTGGATTCTCCAGATGGAGAAAACCAAACTTGGCGCCGCCGCGCTGTAAACGGAGAAAAAAATGTCCCATTTCACTTGGGCTCCTGCGCCGTCATCTGTTTTTTTTTTCAGCCCTTCCGCCTGGTTGGCTGGTGTTCGCCGCCACCCCCACATCGAGGGAGATAGACAGTTCCACCAGCCAACCCGGCGGAAGGGCTTAAAAAACAGATAACGGCGCAGGAGCCCAAGTGGAGTGCCGTGCCGCCGCCGGGGCTATAGTGCGGGAGGCGGCCTGGCGGGCTGCAGCCGTAGGAGGACAGCCCAGGTTGGAATTCTTTCCGAGCAGGGAGCTTTTTTTGGCACCCCCCCAGGGCCGGCCGTAAGGCAAGTTCCCATGTTGCCTTGCGATAGCACTGGCCCAGGGTCTAAGGAGGTATGTCAAAGCATAAAGTGCTATGTGAAACAGAACTTATTACATTCTAGGATGACCTTACTTCCAAAACTCTCAATGCCATAGATGGTTTGATTCTTGTCCAGTTCAACAGGGACTGGATGAAATTTGAATCATGTATGGGCAGACTGATTGTACCCAAGCTGATCGATCGATCAATGTGGGTACAGTCAGCCTGTCAGATTTTTCATGAACAGTGGCTTTAGCTGCTAGCTATAATCACTGTGTGTTCTCCCGTGGTTGCAAAAAAGAAAGTTGCTCCATCTATGGCTGGCTTTAATGTCTTGCCACCAACTTTGGGTGCCTATGCTCACTTTTGGGTGCTCCCACTCCATTTGTTTGGGTAATCCCACTCCATCTGTTACATTCCCCATGGCACAGCCACCACAGTCTTTGTGAGAAGAAACTAAGATTTTGCCACCATGTCTTTTAGACATTAGCAACCCCAGGTGGCAAAACTCTTCAACTTATATAAAAATGACTACTAGTTGTCATATAAGTTCCCCCCTTTCCCAGCCTAAACAGAATATAATGTTTTTATTGTCAAGAGGGTGACCTTAAAGAGTATTAATTGCCTAATTCATTGGCACTTGATGCGTTAGTCATTTTTCTCCTGATCTGGAATATGACTGATGGCCCTGCTTTCTACATATAGACATTAATGAGAGGAGCAGCAACACAACTGGTCCGAGACTGACAGGAAGAGAGGCTTTGTGTAGGGTGACCAGACATCCCCCGTTTCAGGGGACAGTCCCTGGATTGAGGACACTGTCCCCAGACTAAGTCTGTCCCTGGTTGTGTCCCCAGATTGGATTTGAACAGGGGCTGGGGCAATTTCAAAGACAGTCAGTGCAGAATAAAAATAAAAATAAATCTGAATTACACCCCCCCCCCCGCTTCACCACTCTTACTAGCTTAGGGGGGTGTATTTTTTTCCATTATCTGTGCCCCTTTCTGATGATCATGTGCTGGTCGGTGCGGAGGGAATATTTCTATAGTTTCAGGTGCATGGCCATTCAGCTCCACTCGCATGTTCTTCTGCCTTGGCTCAAGTCCCGGCCAACCGCCTTCCTGCCCATCTCCTTGTCTTCCCTGGCGGACTTATCTTCCTCCGCTCCCCACTCAGTATTAGCCGGGGGGCCCGGAGAGTAAGACTTGAGAGGCTGTGAAGCGGGTGGCGGTGGTGACAGGCAGAGAGTCGCTTATTGCCGCCATTACTAGTAAAAAAAAAATATGTCCCCGGATTTTATTTTAAAAATCTGGTCACCTTAGCTTTGTGGGACTGGTCATCACTACCAGAAGCAGATGGAAGGAAGATTGTGGGAACAGGGAGTAAGGCAAGTTTAGTTAGATCATCCCCTTGACAAACATTATATTCTGAAGAAGCTGGGGACGGGCATAGTTTTTTATAATATTTTAGCCACCCAGGGCTGGGTTTCATCTACAACTGAGGGATGGGTAGATTACATCAGTAAAAAAATAAATCCCGTCAGCCATGCATTTCTTGATATAAATGAAGATCGAGAAAAATGCTTATATAGACCACGCTCTCTGTAACCAAGTTATATGCCTCCAATAGGTTTCCCAACAGAACTGAGATTTGTCAAGCTAGCATCAGTTAGGCACAGCAGTTCCATTAACAAAAAAAAATGAAATTAACTAGTTACCGTCCTCGCTATAGCCGAATGACAGCCACAGCGCGAACCAACATGTCCTCCCCTTTGCACGCTCCCCGTGCGACCCGTGCAGAGCCTGCGCTGTGATCACTGAGTCAATGAGACTTGGCTGATGACAGATCGGAGTAAGGGGCCGACCCTAGCCTCTTACCACGTGGTCAGCTGTCAGCCAATAACAGCTAATCGTGAGGAGAAGAAAAGCGGATCATGGACTTCTGTGTAAGGGACATCGGTCCCAAAGTGGAAGAGGCAAAGCCACTTCATCTGTGCCCACCAGCGCCACCTGCCAGTGCATCAGTGCCACCAATCTGTGCCCACCACTGTATATCAGTGCCACCAATCAGTGTCACCTATCATGCCCATGAATGGTGCCAATCAGTGCCACCTAGCAGTGCTACATATCAGTGTCACCTACCAGTGCCCATCACTGTCCATCACTGCCACCCATCAGTGCCCATCACTGCCACATATCAGTGCTCATTAGTGCCAACTATCAATGCCACCTATTAGTGCCATCTATCAATGCCCTTGAGTGCCACTCATTAGTGCCACCTCTCAGTGCCACATCTCAGTTCCCATCAGTGCCACCTCTCAGTGCCCACCAGTGCCACCTCATTAGTGTCCATCAGTGTTGCATATCAGTGCCCATTAGGACCTTCTTATCAGTACCCATCAATGCAGACTATTGGTGCCCATCAGTACAGCCTCATCAGCGTACATCAATGAAGGAGAAAAATGACCTGTTTGCAAAAGAAAGCTCTATTTGTGGGATAAAAATGATAAAAATGTAATTTGGGTACAGTGTTGTATGACCGCGCAATTGTCGTTCAAAGAGTGACAGCGCTGAAAGCTGAAAATTGTTCTGGGCAGGAGGGGGGTTTAAGTGCACAGTAAGCAAGTGGTTAAAAAGCATATGTAGTTCCCTGATGTTGTTGTTATTTTTTTTTTTGGTAATTTTGAAAACAATGAGTGTTATTAATGTGAACATTGATTACAATGTAGTCATTTTGCCACTTTTATATTATTTTAAAACAATATTAAATAAGCTCAAATTCCCCTTTAAATCTAAAAGTATGAAAGACACATCTAAATCAAACAAAGATCAATCATCCATCTTATTGTGAAGTGGAATGGTGGTTGAATGTAGGTGGAGAAAAGAGACAGCAATTGAGGAGAGAGGAGGACCACTGCATTATTCAATGAAGAGGAAAGCGGAGAGATCTGAAGTGGTATATAATTAATTTTAAATACTATAGGTGATGAACGAGCAGGAGATAGACAAACTGACGCAATGGAGTGAATGATTGTTATGGAATTACAGAGACATTCCCATTTCCATCTGCTGGAAAAGACACTGGCTACTTGTAAGAATCCTTTTTCTCTGTTCAGCCAACATGCTACGTTTTCTCCTGAAGGATGAGACTGCTATTGTTTGGCTTGATTATTTGTTTGCTCTCACACTCCCACCCCACCTATAATCAGGATTTGTAAAAACACTGGAAATACAGATGAAGCGGCAGTTATTTTTTATTTTTTTTATACATTTTTTATTTTATATATATTTTCTTTCACAAGGATAATAAAGCACGACATAAACTACATAAACTACATCTATACAACAGTTCTGTTATTTTACACATAACATCTTCTTTCCATTGACATTGATTACTCTTTTCCAAACAAAAACCTAATTTAGAGCCGGTTCACACACACTGGGGTGGCACGACTTTGGGGGCGACTCAGCAAGGCGATCTCAAGACGACTTGAGAGGCAACTTGCAAAATGACTTCTGTATTAAAGTCAATGCAAGTCGCCCCAAGCTGCTCCCAAAGTCGTACAGGAATCTTTTTCTAAGTCGGAACGACTTGCATCGCTCCTTTTAGAACGGTTCCATTGAATAGAGCGGACCGCGACTTGTCAGGCGGCTGAGTCACCTGAAAGGTCGCCCCTGTGTGAACCGGCTCTTACCGTTTTAACCACACTTTCTTGTTAGTCTGCTGTAGCATCATATCGCTGTTATCTTTTCCTTAACCTGGGTCCCGCCCTGGTTAACCCCCTTCAAAGAAAATAATACCCTAGTGCAGGGGTCTCCAAACTTTCTAAACAAAGGGCCAGTTTACGGTACTTCAGACTTTAGGGAGGGCCAGACTAGGGCCATTGGGAGTAGAAAATGTCCAGTGGGAGTGAATAATACCATATCTTTGGTGACAGTGGGAGGACTAGTGCCCCATCGTTGGTGTTAATGGAAATAATTGATGGTGTCAGTTAAAGGAATAGTGCCCCATTGGTGTCAGCAACCAGAATTATGCCCCATTGGAGGTGGATGGAATGGTACCCCAAGGGCCGCATTAAGGCAAGCAAAGGGCCACATCTGGCCCCGGGGCCACAGTTTGGAGACCCCTGCCCTAGAGATTCAGGCATAGAACAGGAACATAGGAACAAAAAAAATATGAGAGAGAAAAGAGAGGAAAACAAAACAACAAAAAAAAAACCTCTCATCTCCCTGCGCTCCCCTAACTCCCCACCCCACCCCAGCCGCTCCCTATATGTAACGTATGGCTTCCAAATTTGTCGGTATTAGTCCTCCCTCTCCCTTAAAATCATAGAAAAAACTCCTACACACGATCGGACTTCAAACAAACGTTTCTGTGGATTTTTGTCCGAAGCGAGTTGGCCGGGCACACCCATAGCATACACACGGCAGGACTTTTCTGCAAACTTTCACAAAACTTTCCCAACATCACGTTGTTTTTCTGCTCTTTTCTGCTCTTTACCGCCACTCTTTGGTCAACTTCTGCTATTTTTGGTTGATTTTAACATTGGTTCTGGGCATGCGTAATTGTACTTTGGACAAAAGTCTGATAGATTTCTGTACACAAGGTCGGACTTTGCACCATTAGACTTTTGTTGCCAAAAAGTTTGTCTGTTTGCAGAGCAAACTTTTTTCCGATGAAAAACTAAAATGTTTGTCCGATGGAGCGTACACACGGTTGGATTTTTTGGAAAACTTGTTCATTTTGAAGTTTGTTGGCAAAAAGTCTGGTTGTGTGTACGAGGCTTTAGACTTTCCATTTATTGAATTTCAGTTATTTTAGCAAACCATTGTGCTCTAGTTGGAGAGACAGTATTTTTCAGAGATCTGGGATACATGCTTTTGCTTTTATAAGCAAGTGTCTCAACAGTGATTTTTTTTATATTTTTCGGTTGGTAGAGAGATAACGAACAACAAGAAAGCAACCACATTCTCTCCAAGAGACACATCAGTAATTTCTTTAACTGTTTCGGAAACCATTATACAAAAATCTTTTATTCCGGGCATTCCCAAAAGATGTGTAACAATGTACCCACTGCTCTTTGGCATCGCCAGCAGAGGTTCGACACTTGTGGAAATATCCGGTTCAATACTACTGGGGTTCTATACCATCTACTCAGGATCTTTTACACCCCTTTTTTGTATCTGGTTGCCAATGAGGCTTTGTGTTTAAATCTAAATATCTTATTTCTCTGCGTCTCGGAAAATGTAACCCAAAGGTCTCTTACCCAAGCCTGTATAAAGCCCAATTCTTGTGGGGCTTTTGCTTCAATCAGCAAGGCGTACATTAATGATAGTGAATGTCTCACTAAGTCCCCTTTAAACACATCTTCTCAAACTTAGATGATATAGATATTTCTATTTCGCAATAAAATTGAGTGAAGGAAAGCATTAAGAAGCTGCATTCACCTAAATGGGTCCAGTTCCACGCTCAATCTCCTCTCTGGTCATCACTCTATAATCCGTCAAAAAGTGTGCAAGCCTACTTTTGCCCTGTCGTTTGTCATGAAGCTGCAGTTATGACTTGTAGAAAGCATCCTTTTGTTCCATAAAGCACCCTTTTCTTCCTATCAGTGGCGGCTGGTGCTCAAAATTTTTTGGGGGGTGCAGGCAAACTGGAAAAACAAAACATCAATTGCAGCCACTGTACCCATCAAATGCAGCCACTGTGCCATCAAACGCAGCCACTGTGCCCATCAGACGCAGCCACTGAGCCATCAAACGTAGCCACTGTACCCATAAATTGCCACCACTGTGCCCATTAAACTCTGCCACTGTGCCATCAAGTGCAGCCACTGTGCCCATCAAACACAGCCACTGTACCCATAAATTGCCGCCACTGTGCCATCAAATGCAGCTACTGTAACCATCAATTGCTGCCAGTGTGCCCCATCAATTGCTGCCAGTGTGCCCCATCAATTACCACCAGTGTGTCCCATCAATTGCCGCCAGTATGCCCCATTAATTGCCACCAGTGTACCCCATCAATTTCCGCCAGTTTGCCCCATCAATTGCTGCCAGTTTGCCCCACTAATTGCCGCCAGTGTGCCCTATCAATTGCCACCAGTTTGCCTCATCAATTTCCGCCAGTGTGTCCCATCAAATGCTGCCAGTGTGCCCCCCTTACTTATCTGTCTCAAGTCATGGCGCTGTCCTCTATGCTCTCTCCGAGTCCTTGATGTCTTCTCCCATCCTCTTCTGCTATGATTGGACGCCTGATAGGCCGGACATCTGAATAGGGGGTGGCAGCAGCGACAATAGATAGATTCATGCAATGCATCTATTGGTGATTGACAGGTGCAGGAAATAGGGGGCGGCGCTCCTGCGCCCTCTATCGACGCACCACCACTGCTTCTTATGCTCTTTCTTTAATATTTGAGAATTCATTTTTTTATGTAGTATATTCTATAAAGTATTCAATGGTTATAAAAAAAAAAAAAACATCTAATAATGTTTATATAGCTCTTTGTGCCTTTTCCCTATTTATTGTCCTGGTGTAACAGACAAGTAGCAAAGTATCTAATTATTCACCATGCTCAGATGTAGGCAACACCTTAGGTTCTAGGTAGGGATGAGCCGAACACCCCTGGGTTCGGTTCGCACCAGAACCTGCGAAAAGACCAAAAGTTTGTGTGAACTTTAGAACCCCATTAAAGTCTATGGGACTCGAACGTTTGAAATCTAAAGTGCTAATTTTAAAGGCTAATATGCAAGTTATTGTCCTAAAAAGTGTTTGGGGACCCGGGTCCTGCCCCAGGGGACATGTATCAATGCAAAAAAAAGTTTTAAAAAACAGCCGTTTTTTCAGGAACAGTGATTTTAATAATGCTTAAAGTGAATCAATAAAATTGAAATATTTCTTTAAATATTTTACCTAGGGGGGTGTATAGTATGCCTGTAAAGTAGCGCTTGTTTCCTGTGCTTAGAACTGTCCCTGCACAAAATGTAATTTCTGAAGGACAAAAGTAATTTAAAATCACTCACCTTCGGGTCTGGTATGGATATTAAGGTGAACCCTGCGTCAAATAAAAAAAAAAATTATGTGGGGTTCCCCTAAATATCCATTCCAGACCCTTCAGCTCTGGTATGGATTTTAAGGGGAACTCCACCCCAAATTTAAAAAAAAAAATGCCATGGACCCCAACACATTTTTTTATGAATGACTTTTCTCTGTATTGCCGGGAGCCGACAATTCATTATAGCCGCGAGTATTTTAAATGACTATTTTTCCTTCAGAAATAACACTTTGTGCAGGGACAGTTCTAAGCATGGGAAACAAGCGCTACTTTACAGGCATACTATACACCCCCCCCGGTATGAAATTTAAAGGAATATTTCACTTTTATTGTTTCACTTAAAGGAATTATTAAAATCACTGCTGCCAAAAAAACTGCAGTTATTAAAACTTTTTTTTGCATTGATACATGTCCCCTGGGGCAGGACCCGGGTCCCCAAACACTTTTTATTACAATAACTTGCATATTAGCCTTTAAAATTAGCACTTTAGATTTCAAACGTTCGAGTCCCATAGACTTTAACAGGGTTCTAAAGTTCACACAAACTTGCCGCGAACACCCCAAATAGTTCACTGTTTGGCGAACAGGCAATGTTCGAGTCGAACATGAGTTCTACTCGAACTCGAAGCTCATCCCTAGTTCCAGGGAACTGATTCTGTCAGGACCTAGGCTTGAACCTGGTACCTCTTCTGTGTCTGGCATTGTCTTTTCCCACTGAGCTATCTGGGATGCCGGACAGTTACCTGCCTGATCTGCTGGATAAACCCTTTTCTGATTCTTTAGACTACTCTGCTTGGTGTCTTGATTGCCTTGAACCTTGAACCCTTTGCTCCTCCCATGAACTTCCTATATAAGCCTTATCTCAGCACTTCCTCTTTGCCAGGTTATTGTGCCTTCCCAGCCAGTGCCTTGCTGTTTGTCTGCTCTGCTGCCATTTGTACCTGCAACCACCTGTGTTTGACCCTTGGCCTGTTCCTGGACTACTCTACTGCCTGGTCCCAATCTGCAACCACCTGTGTTTGACCCTTGGCCTGTTCCTGGACTACTCTACTGCCTGGTCCCAATCTGCAACCACCTGTGTTTGAGCCCCGGCCTGTTCTTTGACTACGCTACTGCTTGAGCCCAACCTGCAGCCACTCGTGATTAATCCCTTGGCTTGTTTACTGACCACGCTGCTGTTTCATCTTTGTCTGTTTATCCGCTATTGGACCCCGGCTTGCTCACACGTCCTGCCACTGCTATTGCAATTGGCCTTCAAGCCTGACACCTGATCGTCACAGATTTTCTCCATCAGTAGCTCAGAAAAGCCACACCTGATGAGGCAGAGGTAGCTAGACAAGTGATCTGCAACCAGTGTCAGAACTGGTGTGTGAGCAGCTGGGCAGGAGCTTAATAGCACACAGCTTCTCTGGTATACACTGCTACTATAGGGAGCCCCTTCCAGATTGCTACCAGAATACTGTAATTTCAGTGGGTTTCCCCTCCCCCTTTCCTATCTCTTTGGACCTTAAATCCCCCATCTGTTTGCCTTTGTTATTAAAGCTACCCTGGACATCACTATGAAGCATGTTGTTTATGATGATAACCACAAGTGTTCTGAACTGTTTTACTGAAGTAGTGAGTCTCAGCTAGACTATATGTATATTGCTTATACCTGGTTGGACCCACCTTTGCCTTCAGAACTGCCTTAATTCTTTAGCATAGATACAACAAGGTGTTGGAAACATTCTTCACAGATTTTGACATGATAGACATCACATGTCGGCTGCACATCCATGATACACATCTCTAATTTCATCACATCCCAAAGGTGCTCTATTGGATTGAGATCTGTTGACTGGAGGCCATTGGAGTACAGTGAACTCATTGTCATGTTTAAGAAACCAGTGTAGCGGATGGTTGTCACTAGTTTCTAACATCCACCATGTTCACCCCGCTGCCAGACTTCCATACATCACTCTTCCAAGGACAATGAACAGTCATTTACTTTGTTTTGTTTATTTTGTTTATTTTGTTTTTGTTTTTGTTTTTGTTTTGTTTATTTTGTTTTTGTTTATTAGGGGGATATAACTTGGTTGGGGAAACGGGGTATGGGATGCCCATAGAACAGATCACTTTGCCATCGTTGTTAAAGAATTGTTGAATCAATAGTACTGTGAGCAAATGATGGATGCTAAAATTTGCAGTCTCTCCTCTGCACCAACTCCTGCAGACTGTTACTCCCAGGACTCTTCTCCTCCTGCACAAACTTCACTGCAACCTGTCAGTATCTCTGCCCTATCATTGTTACACTACACCAAGGATTACTCTGAATAATCCCAGGTGGTAATCTGACTTGTTGAACGCACCCCTTCTTGACGGCCTAGTTGTTTAGCAGCTTGAGTTAGTTGGTAAACTACTGATCTCAGCTAGCCCAACTTGCAAATCCTGTGCCCGAAGGCCACATCAATTTGACACAAAACCCCAAAATCTCTCCTCTGGCATGGCTCCTCCAGATATCCACTGTGCCTCACTCATCGATCTTCTCCTGCCCTTGGTCCTTGGTGAAGCATTTACCCGGACATGTGTACCGACTGCTTCTCCAACTCCTCTGTTCCAGAATGCCTCCTCCATGACCGTATAAAGAGGAGGCTCCCGAGCTCCTCTGCTGAGGCCTGCACCCCCCCCCCCCTATATGGGGATGGGCCTCCTGCTGCAGTCTAATACTCCATTCTTCACTTCTCCCAGCTGACAACTCCCCTCCATTGGGCTGGACCTGAGCTTATGTAGGAAGCCCACCCCCTGCCAATTCAATTGGGGATTGGTCAGGGCTCCTCACATGAGCTTCCTGTCACTCCAATTCCCAGCCCTGCCCCTCTTCCAGAACATTCTCACTGGAAGCAGGGGAGGCACCCAAGAATTGAAGCACAGGTGGTCACACCCACTGCTACACTAACCACTCCCTGCCCCCTCAGATCAAAACAAGCAGACCTAGCATGAATCATAGGCCTGCCTGAAATTACTTGCCTGGCAGCTATCGCACAAAAAGCCTCACCTCTAAGGCCGCGTACACACGATCGAATATATCTGCTGAAACTGGTCCGCAGACCAGTTTCAGCGGACAGATTTGATCGTGTGTATGGGATAGCAGACAGGTTTCCAGCAGACAAAGTTTTAAAGCATGCTTTAAAACTTGTCTGCTGAAAACCCGTCTGTCCGACATGTCTGCTGGTTAGTACGCCTAACCAGCGGACAAAAATCTCCCGCAGGCGTCGAATGGTTTGGATGCCTGCGTGGAAGTATTTTACTTCCTGGTTCAGTGATGTGGTGGCATCAACGTCACCGCCACATCACCGCGCTGTCTGTCCGTGGGGATTTTGGTTTGGTACACAGATCAAACCAAAATAGCCCAGCAGACATGTCTGATGAAAACGGTCCGTCGGACCGTTTTCATCGGATAAATCTCCTCGTGTGTACGCGGCCTAACACCTATGGTAGATGGCGCTACACCAGTTTGAGATTATTTAAGCTTTGTGACATGGTGCATTATCCTGCTGGAACTAGCCATAAGAAGATGGGTGCACTGTAGTCATAAAGAGATGGACATGGTCAGCAACAATAAACATCATGTCCTACCTGAGTAAACTATGCTGGTACCAAGGGGCTCAAAGTGTTCCAAGAAAATATCCCCCACACTATTAAACCACCACAACCAACCAGAACTGTCGATACAAGGCAAGATGGTTCCATACTTTCATGTTGTTTATGCCAAATTATGACCCTAGCATCTGAATGTCACAGCTAAAATCGGTACTCATCAGACCAGGATTATTTTTTTTTTTTTGGTGAGCCTGTACGAATTAAATCCTGTTCCTAGCTTACAGGAGTGGCACCTGGTGGTTATATTCAGCTACTGTAGCCCATTTGCTTCAAGTTTTCCTTGTCAAAATATCTTTATTTGGGTAAACAAGAAAGTTGTACAGATGCAATAAATGAAGGATTATACAATAAGGAGCAACATTGGAGATTCCTTAATGGTTAGCGCGGGAGCTGTTTCTCCCGAAAGAGTCATATTACGTTTGGATCTGTGTTGCGTTCTAGGTTGCAGTAGTTGGTTACGAAGTCAGGAGACTTAGCATGTTTTTTGCTAGCTAAAGAGATCGAACAGGACTCGGGGTGTTGACTTGAAATGGAGCAAGGTTACATGCAGGTTTGGAATCTCCAATGTCTAACATGTTACATCAATATAAATGTATATATCTATTAGCAAATTTAAGAAAACAAAATTTGGGTTAGGGAAGGGAAGGAGGTGGGGAGGGGGGGGGGGGGGTGGGGGGGAGAGCGTCTGCAGGAATGGTCGGAGATTCCCTGTCAAAGAGGTATTTACAAAGGATGGAGCATTACATTGGCTGGGCTACCACGGCAGAAGTACATCATTATTAAAATCACCAGGGATTGCGTAAGCAGACCAGGGATGCCATATCTTCTCAAACTTGGCGGTGGTGTCCGTATCCATTGCCATCATTTTGGCATGGGTCATCGCACAGTTCATTCTCCTTTCCACTTCGCAGAGTGGGAGATTGGGTGATTTCCAGGCCTTTGCTAAGGTCTGTTTTGCGGCTGTGAGCAGCTGAAGTATTAACTTAAATTGT
This sequence comes from Rana kukunoris, assembly GCA_029574335.1. Classification (NCBI taxonomy): domain Eukaryota; kingdom Metazoa; phylum Chordata; class Amphibia; order Anura; family Ranidae; genus Rana; species Rana kukunoris. Next base: position 369,738,344 of record CM056051.1, read on the forward strand.
GTGTGCGACAGATTAGTCGGCTTGAGATTCAGTAATGCAATTTTGGGGTCTGGGGGGATGTTCTTTTTTGTGAGCATGTTCATTATGTGGAAGATTTCCTTCCAAAATAACTGTGCTTTTGGGCATGTCCACCATATGTGAAGATATGTCCCTGGGGCCGAGCAACCCCTGAAACATTCTCCAGGGTAGTCTTTGGTAAATTTAGCTATCCTGGCTGGCACTAAGTACCACCTGGTTAGTACCTTGTAATTGGTCTCGATTGCTAGTTCGTTCCGAGAAGCGGACCTGGTGTTGTTCCATATTTGTTTCCATTCGGAAGGTTCCAACTCTATTCCCAGGTCCTCTTCCCATTTACGAACATACAGAAGTTTCCCGGGGATAGTGGAGGAGAGCAGGTGGGAGTATAATACTGATATTTTACCTCTGGCGTGTGGCTCATTTTTGCAGTAATTTTCAAAACTAGTTATACGGAGAGGTGATGGTGAAGCGTCAATAAACGGTTTGAAGAAGTTTTTGATTTGTAGGTACCTGAACAGTTCAGAAGGTGGTATACCATACTTTTCTTGGATAGTTGGGAAGGACAAGACGGAGGCGGAATCAATAAATTTGTGCAAACAGGTGCAATTTCTTAACGACCATTCCTTGAAGGAGTTGGGGTAGACCCAAGCTGGGTAGAATGCAGGGTTTTTGTGAAACGACAGCAGTGGGGTGTGTGGGGATAGTAGGGAGTTTTTGGTCTTTATTCTATCCCAAAGGGAGAGCAAGTGTTTTGTGATGGGGTTACTTATATGTTTACGTGACTTGGCGGGGACCCAAAGTATGTTGGATATTGGGGTAGGATCGCTATCGACGGCTTCGATTGAAACCCATATGGGTGGTTCCTGGGTAGCGTGGTAGTTTGTCATAGTCGCTAGTTGCGCTGCCCTGTAGTAATTAGTGATATTGGGGTAGCCCAACCCACCATTGGCTTTGGGAAGGTGCATAGTTTGAGGTTTTATTCTAGGTCTGCTGTTTTTCCAGATAAAGTTGGACATTTTCTTTTGCGTCATTCTTAGGTAGTGCGAAGGGATGGGGATAGGGAGCACTCTAAAAAGGTAAAGGAGTTTAGGGAGTATCGTCATTTTGACGGCATTGAGCCTTCCTAGCCAGGACAGAGGGAGGTGAGACCATGAGTTTAAGAGGGCTGATAGGTGTTTTAGTAGTGCGGGGTAGTTGGACGAAAATAAATCAGACAGTGTTGCCGTGAGGCGTACTCCTAGGTAGGGGATATTCTTTTCTGTCCAAACAAAGGGTAAGCCATGCTTGGCAGCTTTTAGTTCAGTGTTTGAGAGTGAGATATTAAGAGCGAGGCATTTTTTGGGGTTGATGACCAGGCCTGAGAAAGATGCAAACTTGTTTAAGATTGGGATTAGGTTGGGGCCCGTTACTTGGGGAGATGAGAGGAACAGGAGAATGTCATCTGCGAATAGGCACAATTTATGTTTATAGCCACCTACCTCTATACCTAGGATTGTTGGGTCTGACCTAATTTTTTGCGCCAGAGGCTCGATAAGGAGGGCAAATAGTAGCGGGGAGAGTGGGCAACCCTGTCTAGTTCCTTTGCTAATGGTGAAGGTTTCTGACTTGTATCCCGCGTACTTAACGTAGGCCTTCGGCTTGTTGTAGAGCTCTGTGACCCATGTCATAAAGTTGGGGCCAAAGCCCCAGTTCTGTAGTGCGTATCCCAGGTATGACCATGATACGGAGTCGAATGCCTGCTTGATATCTAAAGAAAGAAAGCAAGCAGGTATTCCCCTTTTCTTTGCAAAGTGAGCTAAAAGATTTGCCCTCCTTATATTGTCTCCTGCTTGACGGTTAGGCATGAAGCCTACTTGGTCACGGTGTATTAGAGTTCCAATTATTTTGTTTAAGCGGGTTGCTAGTATTTTACCTAGTAGTTTTATGTCTATGTTTAGCATGGATATTGGACGGTAGTTCTCGCTGAGGGTCGAATCGGTGTGTTGTTTGGGAATCATACAAATGGTAGCTAGAAGGGATTCCTGTCTAAAGGATTTATGCTTTAGGAGGTCATTGAAGGCTTCGGCCAGTCTTGGGGAGATGAGTTCGACAAAGGATTTATAATATTGGGCTGAGAACCCGTCAGGGCCCGGTCTTTTGTTGAGTTTTAATTCTTTAATAGCTTCTACTACGTCGTTCGTGGAGATTGGTTTGTCTAGGTGATTTTTCTGGGATTCTGTCAGGCGGGGGAGCTGGAATTGTGAAAAGAAGGAGTCAGCCTCTGTTCCATTAAATGTGTTTGTTTCTGAGTATATCTTTTTCAGATGGGAGCTAAATTTCTGAACTATTTTATAGGGGTTACTAGAAGTGACATTGTTCGCTACTTTCAGTTTGATGGGGGTATACGTTTTGTTGATGGAGTTGAGTGCTCTGGCTAAGTAGGTCCCTGACTTGTTGGCCCTTTTGTAAAAGGTATGTTTGGATCTATTCAGGGTCTTATTTGCTGATTCTGTGAGGAATAGATCATACTCCAAACGAGCTTTGTCTAAGCGGTTTTTAGAGGAAGGGGAATGATCATTTTGGAAGGCCAGGAAGGCTGTGTTGAATTCGGTTTCAAGGGTCTTTGCCATCTGAATTCGTTTTTTTTTAAGGATCCCCATTTGCCTTTGGAGTGCGCCCCTCAGAACTGGCTTGTGGGCTTCCCAAAGAGTGAGGGCCGAGATTTCGGGGTTCATGTTAAATTTTAGGTATTCCTGGAGAGTTTGTTTAATTTCTTGGCTGTGAGTTGGGTGTTTGAGTAAAATTTCTGGTAGGTACCAGGTAGGGTCCTGTTTTTTGGGGATAGTAGATGCAATCGTTGTGCAGACCGCATTGTGGTCCGACCAAGGGATAGGGATGATAGTTGAGTTGACGACTTCAGGCAGCATACCTATAGTTAGGAATATATGGTCAATGCGGCTTAAAGAATGGTGGGGGTTGGAGTAGTAAGTATAGATACGTTTTGCTGGGTTCATTTCTCTCCATGTATCTGCTAGACTATATTTGGTGAGAAGATTGGGGAGTGTCCATTTGGCGTGATGCTTTGGTTGGATATAAGGTGATCTGTCTAAAAATGGGAGCAGTACTTGGTTTGAGTCTCCGCATATCAGTAGGGACCCCAGTTTGTGAATTGTGATGGTTTGAAAGAGATGGGACATAAATGGCATAGGGTTTGTATTTGGAGCGTAATAGGACACCACTGTAACCGCGGTGTCTAAGATGGATCCTGTCAAGATGAGATAGCGGCCTTCGGGGTCTTTTATTTCAGATAGAAGGGTGAATGGAGTGGTTCGGTGGAAAGCAATTAAGGTGCCTCGTTTCTTGGAGGATGCTGAGGCTGTATACACTTGCGGGTAAGTCGCACTGAAGTGCTTGGGGGTAGAGTTCGGGGTGAAGTGGGTTTCTTGTAAGCACACTACGTGGGCTTTTTTAGCCTGGAAAAGCCTGAATGCTTTTGTACGCTTTTGTGGGATATTCAAACCTTGTACGTTGAGTGTCAATATGTTCAAGGGTGCCATGGTAGCCAAACCAATAAACTCTTCTTACCGTGATTCAGTGAAGGGAGTTTTCCCAGACCATTCCATGCAGACAGGAGGGGAGGGTGGGAGGGGGGGAGGTTCAGAACTTCAACCTTGAAAAAAAAGTAAAAGACAATACATATTATTGCACGCATAAACATCAGAATACAGAAAAAGTGAACAATGTTTGCCCGAGGTGGGGGAGAAGGTCCCCCGCCCAGGGAAAAGGGGCCTTCGTCAAGTCCCCAGATAATAGCCTGGGGGCCGGAGGTGGGCCTAGTGGGACGCGTGTTCGCCCAGAATCAGAAAGCCGCTTACTAAAATGTGAAAAATCGCACCTCTGGGGGTGCACAAGCTCCCATTTGATCGCATAATAAGACTTAGGTTAGGTATGTTAACATTTTAGGGCGCTTAGGGGTGGTAGGGGCCAGGGAGGGAGGGCTAGCGATCATGTTTGGGGATAGGGGGTTGGGGACTCCCTGAGTAGCCCCATGAGTGATTGGCGGAGCAGACTATGTGTCAAAAAAGGTACTTGGGGTCAGGGCCTATGCTGGCTGGGATGTAGATGGCCTGATTCGTGTGTAGAGAATTTGTTGAGGAAGGGGTGCAGGTGTTAAGGGATGGGTGTTGAGGGATGGGACCTGTGATAGGGGTGAGGGCACCTGCATTTTCCTGAGTCAGGGCTTAGTGGGTGAACAGTTCAATTGTGGGGTTGGGAGAGGGAGGCCCTGTTGTATTGTGGGGGGCATAAAGTGGTGTGTGGTGTGTGAGGTGCCAGTATGACCATTTCCACCTGATGCTATGTCCAGGAGGGAAGGGGGAAAGGGAGATTTCCAGAAAGGTGTGGTAGAGAGAACATAGTCCAGCTAGCACGCTTTTGGCCTATGGGGGTGAGGGCAGAATAGTTGTTGCTTGGGGATTCAGTCCATGGAATCTTCTTGTTCTTGAGGCTGCGGGACAAATCTACCCCGTTTGTTTGACTGGTGTGAGCCATTATTCTGACCCTGATGTGGGGAGTTGTTGCGTGAAGATGCTGATGCTGTTCTTCTGCGGGTGGATGAAGTAGATGCAGGGTTGTCAATTAGCTTGAAGTCCAGAAGAGCCTGGTGCAATTGGTCAGGTGTTCTGCAGGTTATTTTGGTGCCGTGGATCGTGAAGCGCAGAGAGAAGGGGAACCCCCATTGGTACCTGATGTTGCGTTGTTGCAGCTCTGTTAGAAGGGGTTTCATGGCTCTCCTTTTGGCGATGGTTAGCTGTGAAATGTCAGCGAATATTTGATAGCTGTGGCTTTGGAAGGAAAGGGTGCCTTTCTCCCTTGCTGCCTCCAGGATCTGCTCTTTGGTTCTGAAAAAATGAAACTTGGCTATAATGTCTCTGGGGGGACCTTCAGCTTTTTTTGGGGAGAGTGCCCTGTGCACTCTGTCCATCTCTAATCTCTCCACAGGTATACCCGGCAGAAGTTCTTGACACAGTGCCAAAATGGTTGCTTGTAAGTCCAGAATTGATTCCGGTATGCCCCTGAACCTCAAATTGGACCTCCTGGCCCGGTTCTCAAAATCTTCTAGCCTGCTTTGTAGGGTCTGGTTCTCTTCTTTAAGTGCTTCCAATTCAGTCAGACATTCGTGGGTGTGGGTTTCTATTTCATCTACCTTCTCCTCAAGGACCTCAGTCCGGCTCCCCAATTCTCTGATTTCTTTGGTGAGGTTTGCAGTTATTTGGTCAGATGTGTGTTTCAGGGCTTTTTGGAGCATTTTTTCAAATTGCCTCAGTAAGTCTGAGGGGACTTCCTTCTTGCTAGTGGGGGTTTGTGGAGAGTCATTTGTGTCCTCTTCTTCATTGTCTGAAGCATAGTTCGCCGCTGTAGCCATGTGTGAGGCAGGTTTCACTGTGCGCTTCTGAGTTTTCCCTGAGGGGAGCTTCTCTGAGGTGACTGGCGCCTCTTTTGCGGCGCCTTTGATCCGCTGGGAGCCGCTGCTGAAATTCGATTTAGTTTTGTTCCTTGTGCCTCCCAGCACCATTTTTTCGCGCACCCTTCCTCTCTCACCTCTTAGCGAAAAGTACCCGTTGTTGGTTTCGACGGGAGATCGATATAACTGAAAATATCTGCGGCTTTCTTCCTTCCAGGAGCGGAGCTCTAGTCAGACATGTCTTGCCTGCGTGAGCCCGCGCGCGCGTCTCCATTTGCTTCAAGTTTTAAATGGTTGTGCATTCAGATATGGTATTCTGCATACCTTGGTTGTAATGAGTGGTTACTGAGTTACTGTTGCCTTTCTATTATCTCAAACCAGTCTGTCCATTCTCCTCTGACATCAACAAGGCATTTTCATCTACACAACTGCTGCCAACTGGATATATTCTCTTTTTTGGACTGTTCTCTGTAAACACTAGAGATTGCTGTGTGTGAATATCCCAGTAGATCTGCAATTTGTGAAATACTTAGACCAGCCTGTCTGGCACTAACAACCATGCCATGTTCAAAGTCACTTAAATCCACTATATTAAACAGTCCTTGCCCTCAAGGAACTTGCAATCCAAGGTCACTAACACACATTAATATGGTATAGATAGACACTAGCATACTAGGGTCAATCTAGACAGGAGCCAATATTATCAACAAGTATGTCTTTGGAGTGTGGGAGTAAACCCTCGCAGACACAGGGAGAACATACAAACTGCGCAGTTAGGGTCATGGTTGGCATTTGAAGTGACGACTCTAGCGTTGCCAGGCGGAAGAAATCATGTCTGTATGTGTATGCATGCTCTTTGCCATCCAAAACCTGTTTTACATTTTTGCTGCTAGCTATGCACCTCTTTAGTAAACTGCAAGTTATAGTTAGACTGGGTTCACATCTAGCTATTTACTGCGTGCCACGTTTGCGTGGGTACAGAAGGCTATTTGGGAAAAGCATCTTTTTCAAAATTAAAACCACACTGAAACTGCATGATGCTTGTGCACCATGTGGTTTCATGCATCCAAAAACCGTTGAGTACCATTAAGACGCAATGGCACCCCTACATGTTTGCTTAAAAGAAGCACGTTTCTTTCTCGTACATCACAGGACACAGAGTAGCCATATACATTAAGGTTATGCGCCACCTATAGGTGAATGGACACTGGTAGAATAACCAAAAACTGGAAGTGATCCCCTATTTAACCCCTCACCTACAGGAAGTACTCCAGTTTTTTCGCCAGTGTCTTAAATGGTGGCAGATTTGCAAGACTTGGTCTTCAGTACATACGTTCACAAGATTTTATCAGATGGATGTTAAGGCATGAGAGGACTCGTCTTTTGGCCGTAGTGTCTTGAGGGCTGCTGTATAAATTGGATGGTGTTTCCATACAGTGTGTCCTCTCTTCCCTCAAGGCTATTGCTCTGGGACGTCCCAGGTAGTAATGTATATGGCTGCTCTGTGTCCTAGGATGTAGGAGAAAGAAAATTTGATTTTGTTTTATTCATACTTGCATCTAAAATCCATTTTGAGGAATACATCACGGGACACAGAGGCCCCACCCCTCTCTTTTTCGGAGTTCATTGCTTACTAAAAAAAACTGGAGTACTTCCTGTAGGCGAGGGGTTATATAGGGGATCACTTCCTGTTTTTGGTTATTCTACCAGTGTCCATTCACCTATAGGTGGTGCATAACCCAGGTAGTAATGTATATGGCTGCTCTGTGTCCCATGATGTACTCAAAGAAATACATTTTACTGGGAGATATGAAGAAAAATCTATTTTATTTTTCTTTTGTAATTTATATGCATTCCCACACCTGCATAAGTGTGAACCTAGCCTCAAGCTGGATACACACTACATAGTAAGTAAATAAACTCATTGTGTACTTAAAATGTGGGGTATGTTTGTATACCTTCAACTATGTAGTGCAACAGCCTGCTTGATTGCGTACAAATTAAGTGTTTTTAGGTTTTGGTAACTCTAAGGTCACGTACACACGATCAGACTGGTCCGATGAAACTGGTCCGACGGACCGTTTTCATCGGACCAGGCTGAAGTGGTCTGATGGTCTGATGTGTGACCAAAAATCCGATCAGACCAGAACGCGGTGACGTAGTACACACCGACGTGCTGAAAAAAGGAAGTTCAATGCTTCCAAGCATGCGTCGAATGGATTCTGAGCATGCGCGGGTTCTTGGTCCGATGCTTTTGTGTACTAACCATCGAATCTGTCCGACGGACAGGTGTCCGTCGGACAGATTTTAAAGCATGTTTTAAAACTTTGGTCCAACGGACAATGGTCTGATAGGCCGTACACACCGTCGAATTGGTCTGATGGAACTGGTCTGCAGACCAGTTTTATAGGATCGGTCTGATCATGTGTATAGTGTGTATCCAGCTTTAGGCCCGGTTCACACTGATGCGCTATGAATTTGGTCCGTTTTTATTTATTTTTTGTCCATTCTGAGGTGCGAATTATACTGCGACTTTACAGTGATTCTAATGCGAATTTCAGGAGTTGGACATAGCTGCAATTCTTGTCTCCTTTTACATTCATGTGACCATTGTTATTGGAGCCACTGTCGGATGACCCAAGCTGAATTGTTTCACTCTCTCACCGAGCCCAGCTGTTTGATCCTGTCTGCTGTTTTGGTCTCCTCTCAGCCAGGGACCATTTACATTTGGTAAGCAGACTTGCATATGTGTGTGGTGGAGGTCTTCAGCTGCATGTCACATCAGTGTTAACCAATATCCTGCTGACTCATATTGGGATTCGGCTTCACCAGGGTGGATGTTACGTTTTATTTCCTCTGGACTTTTGTTGTTTATAATTTATTATTCACAATTGGTTGTGTATGGAACCTTGCTAGCCCTCTCACTTTGGACTACAAAGGCCCCTTTTTGTGTTTTATGGACACTCAATAATGTTTGTTTTTGTTTTTTGGATTGTTTTTTCAACCTTGCATATATCACATTAATTCATCGGTGTGGTCCACATATTATTTAATGCATTTTATGTTTATTGGTCATTAGCGCGGTTTATTTTTATTTTTCTCACATTGCTATTCTGTTTATATGACACAGTTTAAACCGCAGCTCCATTTATGTTTAGTTTGCATTTCACGTGCACCTTTTACTTTATTTGATTTGATGCACAGCATCATATATTGATTAGCGCAATTTACCTCACTTTTTTTCATAGCTGCAATTGATGTTCTAGCCAATGGAATCATAGTGTAAAAAAAAAGGTGTTTACTTCCTGTGTACTTCCTGTTTTTTGTGGAGAATCGCATGGTAAAATTCTCACATATGTGATTCAAGAACAATTTACATTGATGTCTAAATTTGCAATATAACGCAGTAAACTCACACAAGACCCTTTTTTTTAATCACATCGCATTCGTAGAGGAATCGCATCACAAGTATGTGAACAACCGTCATTTGAAAACAATGGGCCAGATTCACGTACATCGGCGCATTTTTTGACTGGTGTAGCGCACGTCCTTTACGTTAGACTGCCGCAATGTAGCGGCGCAATCACCGTATTCTCGATTGATTTGCGCAGAAATTAGCGCCTGTGCAACGTAATTTCAGAGGCGTAAGGCGGAATAATTCAAATTGGGAAGGACATGGGCGTGTTACATTGAAATGAGCAGTGACCCCATGCAAATGAAGGGCCGGCCGGCTCGCGCATGCGCGCATGAAGCAGACCATGGTCAGCACCTCTGTGCGCATGCTCACAATTTGGGAACGGCGCAATCAGTGAAATTGGAAGTGGACCCGGGCAACTTTGTGAACTACGCAGACAGCATAAATAGACAGACACAAACGCACTTCCTTTGCAAAAGTACATCCCTTTGTATCCCTCCCTATACAGCAAGGTGCATTTGTTCTGTTGTTTGTTGCGTTGTGACTTGTCTTTGTTATATTTGTTGACTGTTTTATCTAGTGTTTTGTAGAAGATATTTGAAAGTGTTTTTTGGTGACTGCTTGTGAGACTTTTTGGTTGATAGATTTTTGTTTGTTTGTTTTGTTGCTTGATTTTTCCTGCTTGTCTTTGTGAGTGATTTTTGCTGATTGTTTGGGAGAGAGTTTTTGTATGAGTATGACTGAGAGGAAGAGGAAGTTGAATTTTACTTTGGGGGAGAAAAAAATAATTGCCCGGGCCATTACCCAATATGGGCGTTTCCTCCACGGGCCGGAGAGTGCCAACACCACCCCGGCCAGGAGGCGTGAGATTTTGCAGCACATTACTGACCAGGTGAATTCAGCGGGGGGGGGAGACCCCGCCGGGGATTGAAAAGAAAATCAATGACCTCCGGCGTCTGGTCAGAAAGAAGCTGGCCAAAATGGCAGCCCATGCCAGGGGCACAGGAGGGGGCCCACCATGCCCTGTTAGACTGACAGCGGAGGAGTGTGCGGTGGCCCACACCTCTCATAGACAACAGGTGGAGGGCCTGCCTGGATATGACTCCAGTCATGAAGGCGTGATGCCAGGTAAGGTTTTTTTGCCCTATCAGGTGTGTAGCATGTGGGGGGTGAAAGGGAATATGTGGCAAGTGTGTGGATCCTCCAACCTGTGAATGTTTTGTGTCATCCACAGATGTGCAGGAGGGTGCTGGGCCATCTGGGAAGACCGCACCATCCCAGGGACAACATCCTGATAAGGACCCCCAGACAATGCCGGAGTCCTCGGAGGAGGTTGAAGAGGAGGAGTTTGAGGAGGAGGGGGATGTCATGTCAGTCAGTGGATTGCTGTTTTTGGAGAAGTCTTCCTCTCTGGCTGGCAGCAGCCAGCCCTCCATAAGGGCTAGCCCCTCCCACTCCTCCCCCAACAGGGCTCCTCTCCCAAGGGCCTCCCCTTCTCCCCGGCCACAAGCCTCAGCTGGAGGCAGGAAGTCATCCCAGAAGACCAGGGGGGTGGCCGAGGTTCTGCCCGCCAATCTGAGAAGGGACCAGGCCCTTCAGACCTGCCATCTGGAACAGGTCAGCCAGACTTTTGGGCGGGGTGGAGGAGAGCCTTTCCTCCATAAAGGGGACCTGGACTGCCACTCCCTGGCTCTTACAAACTGCCTAAACGTACTGCAGACTACAACAGCAGACGTTGGGCAGGATGTGAGGGCCCTCACCCAGGCTATCCAGACCAACACGGCAACACTAGGTGCTGGCCTGAACAGAATTGCCGTGGCCTTGGAGGGCAGGCCTTGGAGGGCAGAGACCAGGGGCTGCTCCTCCTTATCCGGATTACCCCCCCCCCTCCCCATGAGTCTCCCCTGAGGAGCCGGGGCCGTGGCCGTGGGCGCCCCAGGCATGGCTCACGCCAGCGGCATTAATTTGTTTTCCACCTTTTTTTCAGGTTTTTTTTTTTCTTCTGGAATTTTTTTTTTATGCTGGACATTTTTTTTTTTGTGTTGTGAATGTTTTTTGGAATGTGGGGGTGATATTTCTGCCGGAAAAGGGATGTCACCCTCAGTTTTGGTGGAGTAGGGTTCCCCAGGACCAGGGAGAAGTGATCCCCAGGTCCGTGTGAATGGTGTATGAATGTACAGTGACATAATTGGAGCCGTGGCGTGGCGTTGCTGCTCACAAGTCCAGCATGGTGGGCTTGTGCTAATCCAATTTGATGAGGATGTGATGTGTCTGTGCTAGGGACCACAGTGGTGTGCATGCATGCATTCTCATTGTGCCATGATTAATGTGTGTGTTTAACGGGCAAAGATGCCTAATGTGAGCTGTCTCCTGGCTGCTCTTCCCTCAGAAGACGGGGTAGCCTCGGTTAGGGGGGGATTGTCTGGTTCAGGGATCAGGTCATCACGTATGTCAATCTGCAGGCCCTTTCTTACTGCGAAGTTGTGCAGCAGGCAACATGCACCGATGATCTGGCACACAAAGTTTGGGGAATACAACTGACTTCAGGAGGCCAAAGGTGCGCTCCACCACTGCACGTGTTTGGGCGTGGGCTTCATTGTATCTTTCCTCTCCTGGGGTTTGGGGGTTCCGGATAGGAGTCATGAGATGGGTCCCAGTGCATATGCAGAGTCACCTGTAAGGGAACAGACAGGAGGATGTTAGTCATGCATGTGCCCCTTGTGATGTGTGTATCATGGGGGGGGGGCAGTCATGCCTGCCACCCATGTCACTCACCAACCAGCCAGGTGTCCCCATACACGTTCTGTTCGAATTCCATTCGGATGGGGCTCTGATTGTAGATGAAGCTGTCATGGCTGGATTCGGGGTGTTTGGCACGGACGTGTCATATGAGGCCTTGGGCATCGACTATCACCTGTACGTTGATGGAATGCCAATGCTTCCGATTGCGGTATATGTGCTCTGTCTCATGGGGGGGCTGGAGTGCCACATGTGTGCAATCAATGGCCCGCACGGTGCGTGGGAATCTGGCAATTCTGTAGAAATCTGTCATTCAGCTGCAGGTCCTCAGTGGTTGGTTTGATGATTTGTTTGGCCATGCGTCTGAGGATTGCAGGGACAACCTGGTGCACACATCTGCTCATGGAGGATTGTGACATCCCAGCCACCACTCGACTTGTTCTTTGAAAAGAGCCACTGGCAAGGAAATGGAGTGTTGCCAGGACCTTGACCAGTGGCTGCACTGCATGTGAGCGGTGTGTTGGGCTGGTGATGTCCTCCTGCAAGGTTGTGGTTAATTCCAGGATGGCATGAGGGGTGAATCTGAGGATGCGATACACCTCAGAATCACTCATGCCAAAGAGGTCTATGCGGGTGCGGTATATCCTCTCCCGTGCCCTCGTCCGTGCCCTCCTCCGTGCCCTCCTCCTTCTTTGCTCCTCTAAAGTCAGTAGTATAGCTATGAGCAAGAATGTCCCTGGCATGTTGGCATACAGATTGTTGTGCAACACGTGTGACTGCTCAGCTCCTCACTAACAGTGTTGCTTTCTCTGACATGTAGACGGATTGTCTAATTTTATACCACCTTTTATATGGTCTAATTTTAGACAGGCCGTTCAGCTGTTGTGCACAGCGCGTAGCCTGCGCTGCAACAACGTTCTTTTGTGGATCCCCGTAACTCCCTCATTAGCATATTTGAACAGCAAATCAATGGTGTGTCTAGCGCAGTTTTGCGCGGACGGATGCGCCTGTCTATCGAAATTACGCCTGACAAAAAAAAGTAGATTTCTTGCGTATCTCGTTTTGGGGATGTGGCACATTGAAACTCATGCGCAAATTTAGACTTACGCCGCGCATCTTCTGTAACGCCGGCGTAATCGCTCTGTGAATCTGGCCCAATGACTTTATAGATGACAATTTTGAACCGGGCCTAACTTCCTGTCTAATCATTTGGCTTATTACTGATTTTGATAAGGGGCAGGAAGTGAGGATAAAATCTCCCAGATGGTATTAGAGAGATAATACATGGAAAAATTATAACTCTTTTACACGCTATCCAAACTAAAATGTGCATGATTGTTTTAACCACTGGGGATTTTCCAATGAAAAAGACCTGTATACTGTAAAAGGAGAGGAAGTTTCTTCATGATCACCATAATAAAAACATTTGGAAAGTAAAAAATGATTAGATGTTTTATTCTGCTTTAACTAAATGTGTACTCCAGTCCAGTAGTTTTTTGTAATTTTGCATTGTTTTGTAGCAAACTTGTACTAAGCTATGATTTTAGTAAATACTCCAGGTTTAATTTTGAATTGGACTTTGACGTTCAGATAACAAAAGAAGCAAAATCAGTTAGTAATTCATTGCTTATGTTGAGTGGTACATGTCACGATGCGTCACCTGACCTATGCCTTAATGTCCATAGATAACTGAGGGTCACAGGTCAATAGCTTACAATATGATGTTACATGCTGGCGCCATAAAGACTGGGACGCAGTGTATGAAGCGGTAGGATGATAGGTCAAGATGGAGTCACCTGTGTCTAAGACTTGTGCTATTTACAGGCGCCTACTTGAGAAAAAGCACTTAACTTTGGACCTCTTGTGTGATCCAGCAATTCCACTACAGCTTCCTACACTGCAAAGAAACATGTATCTTGAAATTGGCATAGGCTGTGATTATGTGTGTACTGCTAGATCTGTTTCCTAGAATAATCTGTGTATAGCCAAGTGCTGTTAAAACCTTTGGTTTCATCAAAAAATGTTGGATGTGGTCAGAAGAATAACAAAAGTAACCAATAAAATTATGCCCTGTACACACGATCGGTTTTCCCTTTGGAAAAAGTCAGATGAGAGCTTTTTTTCGGGAATCCGGACCGTGTGTATGCTCCAGCAGACTTTTTCCAACAGATAAACTGCTGGAAAAAGATAGAGAGCAGGTTCTCTATTTTCCCATCAGGAAAAAATATGATCAGATTTTCCTATCGTGTGTACAAATTCTGACGCGCAAAATTCAGACTCATGCTCGGCAACAAATCGACGCATGCTCTTCTGAATTTAATTTTCTTGGCTCGTCGTAGTCTTTTACCTCACCGCGTTCTCGGCAGTCAAAAGTTCACCAAACTTTTGTGTGACCGTTTGTATGCAAGGCAAGCTTGAGTGGAATCCCGCAGAAAAAACATTTGTTTTTTTTTGTTTTTTTGACAGGGAATCTGATGGTGTGTACCGGGCATAAGGTTCTGTCACAGCTAGATAAACAAGAACTCTGGGGAAATTTTTTTTTCAACATGCAGGTCGATTAGATATTCATCTATCCTTTTTTTAATGACACACAATTATAAAGCTTAAGTAACATTTCTGAATTTCTGTGCTTCTGGCAGCAAAACCAGGTTGCCCTTGACAATTTCCTGGCTGAATGTGTTGTGGACCACAATCACATACATTACAAGCAATGTGATTGCATGCTGTAGTTGAGCTTGCATAATCATTTGTGATTTATATCAATCTTGAATATATTTCAATCTTAGATTTTTGCAAGGGTAAGAGTCTCATAGATTATGTGAATAGTTCTGGAAATAGTAGAAAAGGTAACTGCAGAGCTCTCCAGTACACACTCCACTCCCCATTTTGCAATTAGGTAGCTAACTGTGGGGGGGATCTACTAAATCTTGAGCGCTCAGAATCTGGTACAGCTGTGCATGATAGCCAATCAGTGTCTAACTTCAGCTTGATTAATTAAGCTTTGACAAGGCTGGGTTCACACTGGTCCGACAAACGCTCCGACATTGGGAGCTAATGTCGCATGACGGGTAAAAATGAATGTTTTCCTCCGAGAGCTGTCTTAACTGGTCTGACATAAGTCGGTCCGACTTTGAAAATGCTCCCTGTACTACTTTGGTCCGACTTTGATCCTACTTCAGCCCATTGAATATCATTGAAGTCAGATCGAAGTAGAATCCTTGTTCTAACCATCCGACTTGTGACATCCGACATTGTGATTACAGCAGCAGTAAAATTAATTTATCTCACACTGGGATTGTTTTGATTGTCAAAGAACAAGTCAGACTATTACAAAGTCGTATCCTGGTCATGAAAGTAGGATGGATGTAGGACCAATGTAGTACTGATGTCGCAGAGCAAAGTAGGATTAAAGTCGGATGACTGTCCTGTCGTATTAGTGTGAACCCAGCCTGAGGCTGGGTTCACACTTATACGACATTGGGAGCTTATGTCGCATGACGTGTGAAAATCAATGTTTCCCTATGAGAGCCATCTTAACTGGTCCGACACAAGTCAGTCCGACTTTGAAAAAGGTTCCTGCACTACTTTGGTCCGACTTTGGTCCTACTTCAGCCCACTGATATAATTGAAGTAGGATCCTTGTCCTAACCCATCCAACTTGTGACATCTGACATGCTGATTACAGCAGCATTAAAAATAAGTTGTTACTCTGGGATTGTTTTGATTGGTCAAAGGACATCTCAAAGTCGGAGAAAATCTTATCTTGTTCATTCAAGTCGAATGGAAGTAAGACCAAAGCAGGACCGATGTAGGACAGATGTAGCAGGGCAAAGTAGTATGATAGTCGAACAACAGTCGTGTGTTATAGCTATACCCAGGGCAGTCTTTAACCACTTCAGACCCGCGGTATAGCCGAATGACGGCTACAGCGCGGGTCTGAATATCCAACATGCCGTCAAAAGACGGCCGCCCCTTTGGGCGTTCCCAGCGCGCGCTCTAGAGCGCGCTACGGGGAAGCCCTGTGTTGGCCGTGTCCCTTGGACACAGCCAATCACAGATCGCGGCGAACGGACAATCAGAGTGGCCGTTTGCGATGCGATCTGTGCGGCGAATGAGAGATGATCTCACAGATCATCTCTCATTGCCGTTTTTACACAGAGACAGCGTTCCGTCTCTGGAGAGGAGGAGCCCGATCTGTGTTCCTTGTACATAGGGACACAGATCAAGCACCCCCCCAGTCACCCCCCCTCCCCCACAGTTAGAACACACCTAGGATACATTTAACCCCTTCCTCACCCCCTAGTGTTAACCCCTTTAATGCCAGTTACATGTATACAGTAATTAGTGCATATTTATAGCACTGATCGCAGTATAAATGTGAATGGCGCCAAAAATGTGTCAAATGTGTCCGATGTGTCCGCCATAACGTTGCAGTACCAATAAAAATCGCAGATCACCGCCATTTCTAGTAAAAAAAAAATAATAAAAAATAATAATTCTGTCCCCTATTTTGTAAGCGCTATAACTTTTGCGAAACCAGTCGCTTATTGTGATTTTTTTTTTTTTTTTTTTTTAGCAAAAATATGTAGAAGAATACGTATCGCCCTAAACTTAGAGAAAAAAAATGTTTTTTTTTTTAAATTGGGATATTTATTATAGCAACAAGTAAAAAATATTGTATTTTTTTTCAAAATTGTCGCGCTTTTTTGTTTATAGCGCAAAAAATAAAAACCGCACAGGCGATCAAAAGACAGCTCTACTTGTGGGGAAAAAAGGACGTCAATTTTGTTTGGGAGCCACTTCGCACGACCGCACAATTGTCAGTTAAAGCGACGCAGTGCCGGAAGCTGAAATTTCACCTGGGTAGGAGGGGGTATATGTGCCCAGTAAGCAAGTGGTTAATATTGATTGGACCCTAGGCAAAAATGTTCTTGGGCCCTCCTGGATCCACTTATCAACTATTTGCGGGCTCAAGGGGCAGCTACTTTGGGCCCTGCAATAATGACTGGGCCCAGGGCAGCTTCCCCTTTTGCCCTGCGTTAAAGATGGTTCAGGCTATACCATATGGGAGCTGCCCTTTCTGACTTATTTTTAACAATGGCTTTCATCCAATTCCTTTTTTTTTTTTTATTACATGACTGACTCAGAACAAGCATGTGGATATTTACAGGTTGATTTACTTAAAGGGTCACTAAAGGAACATTTTTCTTTTTTTGCTAAGTAGCTTTCTTTACCTTATAGCAGACCTGCTTTCATGTCCTCATTGTTAATTTTTGCTTTGAAGTTGCTGCAATCCTTTGCTGACCTCCACACTTCCTGCTTGGCTGTTTCCTTATTAAAAAACTCATGGGAACTTCTCACTGTGGTCCTTGAAGTGCTCGTCCCCGTCCTATGGACTACAGCAGTATGTCTGAACCAGAGACTTCAAGGGGGTGTGATCATTGTATAAAGTGAAAAAAGTGCGCTTAGGAAGAAAAGTAGCTAGGACTGCAGCCCCCCAGAAAAGGATACCCCACTAATGGAGTACCTGGGTAAATGGTATGTAAGGGAGGGGTGGTAGCGCTGTCCCAAACCCTGAGTGATCAGGTATATGTGTATCAATATGTCACCTTATATAACCAATAATAAAAGGTACCTGGGTACAAGTGAAAAAGAAATTACAGTGACACCATTTACATCAATAATACTTCTACATAAAGTGATAAAGTGCAAAAGTGCATAAATATGTGATAATTGATAAAGTCCATAAATTCAAAAAAGTTCAAAAAAATTCAAAACATAACGTTGAGAAATATGCAGTATACGAAATTTCATCAGATATATAGATGGGTGGTACGCTGTGGTCTGGTGCTCCCCCACCAGGTCCCCACTCACCAGAGCCAATCACCCCTACAGGGGTATCGAGTGTGGAGTCTCAGAGGGGTCCAGATGTCCTCTAATGGTGTTGTCGGTCCTAGGCGGTTGTATCCTTTGGATTGTAGTTATAAGGTCCTCACTCCACCAAAAAGAAGGAAAAGACAGGTTCCCATAGTGTAGTAAAAAATGATGACAATTTATTTTGCACAGTACAGGTGCATAAAAATAAGAACAGGTACTGCATATGCTATCCAATGTAAGTAATGGTCAGCAGTAAGGTACAGTAGGTGACTGGGATATTGTGTCAATCTCGCTCCCTTTCTCGGCGAGATTGACCACCTACGAGCCCCATCGCGGGAGCCAGCGCCGAGCTGGCTTGCCGCGATGGAGACAAAGCCGTCATAGAAGCGACGGGAATCCGACGCGGATTCCCGCCAATTCTACACGTGGGCGGAGTTTGTTATGAATCCTGAAGGAGAAATCCCCGCCGGATTTTTAAAGAAAAATCTGGCATGGGTTCCCCCCTCAGGAGCATAACAGGCCCTTAGGTCGGTTATGGGTTGTAAGGAGACCCCCTACGCCGAAAAAACGGCGTGGGGGTCCCCCCACAATCCATAACAGACCCGTATCCAAAGCACGCCGGCCGGCCGGTCAGGAAGGGAGTGGGGGCGAGCGAGCGCCCCCCCCTCCTGAGCCGTACCGGGCAGCATGCCCTCAACATGGGGGGGTCAGGTGCTCTGGGGCAGGGGGCGCACTGCGGCCCCCCACCCCAGAGCACCCTGTCCCCATGTTGATGAGGACAGGGCCCCTTCCCGACAACCCTGGCCGTTGGTTGTCGGGGTATGCGGGCGGGAGGCTTATCGGAATCTGGAAGCCCCCTTTAATAAGGGGGCCCCCAGATACCGGCCCCCCACCCTAAGTGAATGAGTATGGGGTACATTGTACCCCTACCCATTCACCTGCAAATACAAAGTGTAAACACAAATAAAACACACAGGGTATTGAAATATTTTATTAGTTGGCCGCCGGGGGGGGGTGTGTATGATCGCTTTTATAAAAGCGCCCCCCTCCGGCGGGCTTCTGTGGGGGGGTGGGTGCCGCCGTCTGGTTCTCTTCCGCCGCCGGGGGGCGCTTTGATAAAAGCGCCCACCACCCGGCGGGCTTCTTTCGACGTCTTCGGCGGCGGGGGGGTCTTCTCCCACTCTCCGGGGTCTTCTCCCGCTCTCCGGGGGTCTTCTCCCACTCTCCGGGGTCTTCTCCCGCTCTCCGGGGGTCTTCTCCGCTCTCCGGGGGTCTTCTTCTTCTTCAGGACTCGCCGCCGCTATCTTCGTGTGTTAGCTCAATTACTAGCGGCGGCGGCCCCCTCTTCTGCGACGTCGGCGTCTTCTTCTTCTTCTTCTGCTGTCCAGATGTTGACACGACGCATCCTTCCGCTGTTATGCCGGGCGCGCGGCTCGCAGCGAAATATATAGGCCTGTCTTGTGACGTCGCAGTCCCATCATGCTCCGGTAGGTACCACGTGCTACCTACCCACGTGATACCTACCGGAGCATGATGGGACTGCGACGTCACAAGACAGGCCTATATATTTCGCTGCGAGCCGCGCGCCCGGCATAACAGCGGAAGGATGCGTCGCGTCAACATCTGGACAGCAGAAGAAGAAGAAGAAGACGCCGACGTCGCAGAAGAGGGGGCCGCCGCCGCTAGTAATTGAGCTAACACACGAAGATAGCGGCGGCGAGTCCTGAAGAAGACCCCCGGAGAGCGGAGAAGACCCCCGGAGAGCGGGAGAAGACCCCGGAGAGTGGGAGAAGACCCCCGGAGAGCGGGAGAAGACCCCGGAGAGTGGGAGAAGACCCCCCCGCCGCCGAAGACGTCGAAAGAAGCCCGCCGGGTGGTGGGCGCTTTTATCAAAGCGCCCTCCGGCGGCGGAAGAGAACCAGACGGCGGCACCCACCCCCCCACAGAAGCCCGCCGGAGGGGGGCGCTTTTATAAAAGTGATCATACACACCCCCCCCCCCGGCGGCCAACTAATAAAATATTTCAATACCCTGTGTGTTTTATTTGTGTTTACACTTTGTATTTGCAGGTGAATGGGTAGGGGTACAATGTACCCCATACTCATTCACTTAGGGTGGGGGGCCGGTATCTGGGGGCCCCCTTATTAAAGGGAGCTTCCAGATTCCGATAAGCCTCCCGCCCGCATACCCCGACAACCAACGGCCAGGGTTGTCGGGAAGGGGCCCTGTCCTCATCAACATGGGGACAGGGTGCTCTGGGGTGGGGGGCCGCAGTGCGCCCCCTGCCCCAGAGCACCTGACCCCCCCATGTTGAGGGCATGCTGCCCGGTACGGCTCAGGAGGGGGGGGCGCTCGCTCGCCCCCACTCCCTTCCTGACCGGCCGGCCGGCGTGCTTTGGATAAGGGCCCGTTATGCTCCTGAGGGGGGAACCCATGCCGGATTTTTCTTTAAAAATCCGGCGGGGATTTCTCCTTCAGGATTCATAACAAACTCCGCCCACGTGTAGAATTGGCGGGAATCCGCGTCGGATCCCCGTCGCTTCTATGACGCGCTCGCTGGAATGTACTTTTACTATTCCAGCGAGTGTGAGATGTCGGCAGCCTGTCGCCGAGATTCAGCGCGATGCTGGCGTGCTGAAAACACATTCTCGGCGGCAGGCACTGTATAAAAGAACATGTACCACAAGAAAAAATTATAAAAAAATACTAAAAAGGTTAAATTCCAGTATGAATCAGCAGCACTATCCACGCTGCATCGTTCACCGCTATCAGGAAGCGAGGAGTTGGCGTGCGTTCCAAGCTGGCGTGCGTTCCAGGCGGCTTAGACGGCAGACCGGAAGCGTGTACGTGCGTGCTAGGCGTGATGACGTGCGTCTATACACTCGACGTACGTTCCGTGATACGACTTTTTTAAGAGCGGCCTGATCATTGTATGTCTAAAACAGTATAGTGGGTGGTTTATTCAAATAATGTGAACTAGCTTTTGTGCCCGTTTTTTAAACTGCGCATGCGCGATGCGCAAAGGATACTAGGAAATTTAGTTCAATTGGAAAAGTGCACAGTTTATTTACCTTTAGTAAATAAACCTGTAATGCCGTGTACACACAATCACTTTATGTGAGGAAAAAAAACAACGTTTTCTGTGAAGTAAAAAAACTACGTTTTTGAAACTTCACTTTTCAAAGACGATGTTGCATACACACCATAGTTTTTTCACAAAAAGCGAGGTTATGTTCACCACTCTTTTCCATTGAAGCTCGCTTCATAACTAGCTTCTGGGCATGCGCGGGTTGAAAAAACGTCGTTTTAAACAACGTTTTTTGCTACACATGGTGACTTTTTGTGAAACAAAAAACGACGTTTTGAAAAACGACACATAAAATTGAAGCATGCTTCAATTTTTTTTTGTCGTTTTTTACAAGATATAAAACAACATTTTCCCCTACACAAGGTCAATGAAATTGACATTTTTAAAAACGTCATTTTTTTCATCACATAAAGTGATCGTGTGTACGCAGCATTAGTGTTGGGAAGCCTGTTATACACATGTAGGGCCCATGTCTCAGGCCTCGTACACACGACCGGTTTCCTTGGCAGAATCCAGCAAGAAACTTGTTGGGAGACGCGTTTTGCCGAGGAAACCGGTCGTGTGTACATTTTTCGACGAGGAAACTGTCGAGAAACTCGATGAGCCAAAAAGAGAGCATGTTCTCTTTTTCCTTGACGGGAATGGAGAAAATTGGCTCGACGAGTTCCTCGACAGCCGAACAAGGAACTCGACGAGGAAAATGATGTGTTTCGCCCGACGAGTTCCTCAGGCGTGTGTATGAGGCCTCAGAAAAGCATCATTATAAATGATAGTTCTGAATTATGCAAAGCATTCTTAACTTACACATTTCTATCTTGACGATTCCCTCTAAGCACAACATTTGGGATTTTCGACAATCCAAGCTGCACAATCTGGCCATGGCCTGCCAAAGTTCTTTTGCAACTCAAGAGAATCGGTGCAGGTGTGTTCCCGTTATTGCATGTGGCAGATTTAGGAATACCCGGTATTCCTTCAGCTGATATCTAAAGATGGATCAAGTTTGTGACAAGGCTTTATGGAAACTGTAGGTAGTATTCTGGGCATTAAATTTGCTTCAATATATGGGGGCTTTGATGTGCTGTTCCTTCATGCTGGAAAACCTTTGCTCCTTGTTTTGTGTCCACAAACTTTACAGTACTGCAACCGTTAAGCTAAGAACTGCATTATTTATTCAGTTACAATTTCTCTTTGTTGTTGCAAACACCTGACTGGCTGCCAACTCAATAGCTCCCTTTTTGCTCCAGTTTTTGGGCTGCATATTATAAAAAGTATTCCTATGGTACTTACATAGAATTTTCTATTTGTGTCTTTAGAATCTTGCTCTTCTCTCCGCCTTGTTGCTGTTGACAGTTTCTTCCCTGTTCTTGTCATTTGTAAGCTGCAGGCTGAGTGTAACTCCCTCCCTTGCCAGCTCCTGCTCTGTGTCAACTTGTATTAAATAGACTGGCCTTGCTCTCAGGCCTTGCTTGCTGCCAGGGAGTTTGTGATTGGGGATGAAGGTTGGCATTGCTCCCGCTCTTTCCTGGTGAGGGGGAGGGCACATTAGGCCCACATCACTCACGAGTCGCCACTGGCTATGCTGTATATGTAGAGAGAGGGCTAAAGTCACCATGGCTTTAGTGGACTGAAATTCCTTAGAGTTTAAAGCATTCACAGAGCTAGTCATCATCTATCTCTAAAAAAAAAAAAAGTTTAAGCATCTATCTGATACCTATCAAATAATTTATGTTACTTATACCAAGGTGAACACATCATCATTCAAGGAGGATATTTTATATATCCAGAAATAATACTTTATAGAAACTTTTTACGCTCAGAACAGAATGTTTTTTCAGACAACAAAAAGATCATTTTTTCCCTCTAAAACAATCTGCTAGTATCCAATGCAAAAATCTACGCTCACAATGGGTCAACCTCACAATGTCTGCTTTACAACTTGATTGTTGATAGAAATAATCAAATCAAGTTGCATGATTAGCAAGAATGGCCAGATACATTAGTTAGATGACTTTTAATGTATTTTCCATCACAATAAAAATTTACGTCAGGTTGCACTGCGTCTCAGTTTCTTCCCACAATACTGTCGCTGACACCTGTATGCCAAACCATTGACTGACTTTTTAGTGTTATACTGAGTGGAACTGCACTCAAAAGGTGAAAATGTGGTATGTTGTAGGGACCAATTAAATGATTTAATTATTGCTAAGCAGTACCCTGAATTTAGTATTTTCTGAAAAAATAACAGTGCACTTCCTTATAAGAGTGTGCCACTCCTATGGCTTCTGCCTCATATTTGCATATTGGCAATATGAGATCTAAGGCACTGCTGTCTTTCATTGCTAGTCTCAGCAGATTTGGTGATGCCATTATTGTGCTGCTTACTGTTCTTTTTACTGGAGGCGACAGAGCCATCTTAGTTGTAAACCCAGCCTGAAGGTAAAAAAACTAAAGAATGCAGCTCCCCTCAACCCCCCCCCCCCGCCTTATACTCACCTAAGCCCGATCTCAATCCAGTGATGTGCACGAGAGCAGAAGCTTTCATGGGTCTCTCCCTCTTCAATGGCTGAGACACAGCAGCGGGAGCCATTAGCTCCCACTGCTGTCAATCACAGCTAGTGAGGAGGGAGTGGGGGGCAAGGCCGAGCCACCCTCTGTGTGTTTCATAGACACACTAGTGGCGGCTGGTGCTCGTCATTTTTGGGTGGCGCAAACAAAAACAAAAAAAAACAAAGCATAAATTGCCTTCAATTGCAGCAACTATGCCCATAAAATGCAGCCACTGTGCCATCAAATGCAGCCACTGTGCCATATATTGTAGCCACTGTGCCTCATCAAATGCAGCTACTGTGCCTCATCAAATGCAGCCACTATGCCCCATCAAATGCAGCCGCTGTGCACCATCAAATTAAACCACTGCACTATCAAATGCAGCCACTGTACCCATAAAATGCAGCCACTGTGCCCCATAAAATGAAGCTGCTGTGCCCCATACAATAAAGCCACTGTGCCCCATAAACTGCAGCCACAGTGCCCATAAACTGCAGCCACTGTGCCCATCTAAAGCAGTCACTGTGCCCAACCAAAACAGCCATCATATGCAGTGCCTGTGCCCATCTGGAGATTGATTCTCTGTGTACCGCGTCTAGGGATGGAATGGACAGGCCGTCCAGCAATGCGGAAAATCGAGTCCCTGGATAGTCGTGGAGGAGCGCTTTAGAGGTTGGAATAAAATTTCTGGATAACCTCCAGGATCTTTGACGGGTTGGCCGTGGGCTCTTGGCCCGCTATACGTATCTTGGGCAAGGAGTAAATCCACGTTCTAGGGGACAGTTTGGATGCTAACATCGGACCTATCTTTTGTTTTTTGTGTAAAACTTATTGCCACTCCAGGGGAGTGATTTTTCTGCGCTTTCATTGTGAGGGCTAAATTGAGTTCCAGTCTCAGCCTGTCAATTTGAACTAGTAAGGTTGGAGATGTTTTTTTTTTTGTGTTGTGGCCTCAGGGTCCAGTAAGACTGCTCCAATCGTATAATGTTGGCTCCTAGTTCCCTTTTAAGTTGCGTGGCCATCTGTATAAACTTTCCTCTGATAAAGGCCTTATGGGCTGCCCACAGGGTCTCAGCGGAGGTACCCTCGACGTTATTGATTTTGAAGTATTCTTGAAGTGCTTTGTTAATTTCTGTTGTTTTGATTGGATTGGAGAGGATGGACTCATTTAGTCGCCATTGTCCCTTCTTTGCCATACTGGCATTAGTGCGGATGGACATGATCACCATGGAGTGGTCAGACAGGACCGTGTCTCTGACTTGGGACTTGATAACTGTCGGAAAGGACATGGGAAGGAACTAGAATATGATCAATCCTAGCATAGATGTTGTGCGGGTGAGAGTAATGGGTAAAATCTCTCTTTGAGGGGTTAGATTCTCACCACACACCTGTTAAACCCCTGTTTTGGAGTAGCTTGGCAATTTTAAGGCTCATCCTAGTGAGTCTGGTTAGTTAGACAGAGGGGGGCTTGGAATATGTACTTGAGGCGCAGTAGCAATCTTTCACCGTCAGGGAAAGTGGAGAAAGAGTAGTTCTTCCCGTTATCTGAGAACTTTACCGCAAATGGAAATGCCCACTTTTTTTTATGTTCTTTTGAGCAAGGACTAGGAGTAGTGGCTTCAGTGACCGTCTCCATTGCACTGTGGATGGAGAAAGGCCTGTGTACATTTGGACGGGGTGTCCTTGGCACATCACCTTGAGCACGGACCTTGCTTGTCTCATGACCTCCATCTTCACTGCATAAAAGTGGGGTTTAGCAATGATGTCACATGGTGAATCGTCCTTTCTGGGGGGGCCCCAGGGCTCTGTGGGCTCTATCCAGCGCTAGGTGATGTTGTGGGATATTAGCGATCAGGTTCTGGATTACATTTTGCACCGCTGCTGGGATGTCAGTGACGGATTTGGGTAGGCCTCTGATCCTGACATTATATCTCCTTGACCTGTTTTCCAAATCATTGATCCTGGAAAGGACCACATCTTGTTGTTCCTGTACTGTTTGTATATGAGTTCTGATTCGTAGCAGCCACAGTTTGATCAAGCTTGTTTTCAATAGCATCAATTCTGGTTCTCAAGTTTTGGAAATCTGCTTTTAAATCTTCTGTGATCTTAACTGCAGTTTGAGAAAGACCCCTATAAAGGAGTTCTGACAGTTTCTGATATAATTCAGTCACTGAGAAGGTAGAGACAGCGGCCTGGGAGTTGGCAGAGAAGGGGTCACCATGGCTGACTGTGTTAGGCCCCATGGGGGAGAGGGCATAATCCCCCATGGAGCGGCTGATCAGGGACTCTGTGGAGGCCAGGGATTGGGACATGTTTTACTGGGTACTCACATGTACGAGGGGGGTGTAGTGCAGGGTTGCTTGGGTTATCATCAGCCTGCCATCTTCCGGGCTCTTCTGGAGATTGATTCTCAACCCCATTTGGCTTGAGTGATCAAGAGAGGTAATTATTTATTTTTACGACCCTAGCCCGTGTCTGTAGCTGGTCTGATATTGGCCATCTCCTCTCCCATATTCAGGTGTCTCAAATCAGACCCTATAATGACCAATTGAGAAATGCATGCCTGCTTACTCTCCCTATAAATTTAAAGCAGCCTATGGTGTGGGGCAGACACCATGGCTCTTTTCTGAGTGGCTCTGTCACGAGTGATGCAAAGTTTCACCGCCCAGTTATACGAAAGCAGGATAACTAAAGCTGGATGAAGATACAACAAGAACTCTGCTCTAAGCAAACCAACATTTGACATTTATTTGATATGAAAATCATATTCCCACTCTCTATCCACTAACATGCTCCTTCTACTCTTCCTTCTCGCATCAATGTCTTCTATCCTCAAGTTATCCTTACTCTACCCCTCCTCTCTACCCTGCTGCATGTACATATCACCCTCACTCCTACCCTCTTCCTACTACTGCGCCCATCATCTCCTGCATTTGCTGCACCCACATGCGGACATAAACACCAGGGCCATTGGACACATGCGCTCATGAGCACATCCCACTCCCATCTTGCCTTCCTCACCCTCCTCCTTCGCCTGGTCTTAGGTGACAATTCTCCTAATCCTGGTCCGCCATTTTCCAAATGCGAGCCACATATTCAAAACCCCATCTCCTCTGGCAACCACCGCAATCCACTCTGTTTCATTTCTATCCCTCTGCTTCCTCAAAGTAGCCCACCAATCTCATGTGAACTTTGGAATTCCTGTTCCATCTGTAACAAACTAACATCTGTACATGACCCCTTCATCTCTCATGGCTTTAACATACTTGCCATAAGCAGAACTTGGCTTCAAAACTTTGACTCAGCTTCTCATGCTGTCCTCTCCCATGGTGGCCTCCATTGGACTAACTCCCCCAGACCCAAGAAAGGACTTAAAAAGCCCTCACTGAACCCCACCAACCTGAACAACTTAAGACCCATCTCATTGCTCCCATTCACATCTAAACTTCTAGAATGCTTAGTCTACAATCGTCTTATCTCCTACCTCAGTGAAAATAACCTTCTTGACCCCTAACAGTCTGGCTTTTGCTTGCTGCACTACACAGAAACTGCCTTACTAAAACTCACTAACGATTTACTAACTGCTAAAACCAACAGCCAGTACTCCATACTCCTTTTACTTGACCTCTCTGCATCCTTTGATACTGTTGACCACACGCTCCTTCTCAAAAAACTACATTCCCTTGGTCTCCAAGATTCTGCTCTATCCTGGTTGTCTGCCTATCTATCACAGCGCTCTTTCAGTGTTACCTACAACTCTGTCTCCTCCTCTCCATTGCCCCTTTCTGTGGGGGTCCCCCAAGTCTCTGTTCTTGGACCCCTTAGTTTCTCTATCTACATTTCCTCCCTTGGTTACTTGATAACCACCCACAGCTTCCAATACCACTTATATGCCAATGACACCCAAATCTATCTGTCTACTCCTCACCTTACTCCTCCAGTCTCCTCTCACATTACTAACTTACTAACTAACTAACATATTAGCATGGATGTCGCACCACTTCCTTAAACAAAATCTCTCTAAAACTGAGCTATTAATATCACCCCCCCACACACTAGTGCCCCCTTTCATCACTTCACCATCAACAATGCAACCATCAGGCCCGGGTACTAGGTGTAATCCTACACTTTGAATTGTCTTTTCAGCCTCAAGTCCAATCGTTGTCAGAAGTTTGTAGAATTTACCTCTGTAACATCTCTAAAATTCACCCCTTTTTAACAAATGAAACCACCAAGCTCCTCATTCACTACCTTGTTATCTCTTGCCTTGACTATTGCAACTCCCTTCTCATTAGCTTGCCTCTCCATAGGCTATCTCCTCTTCAGTCTATCATGAATGCTGCTGCCAGACTTATCCATCTTACTAACCGCTCAGTGTCTGCCAACCCTCTCCTCCAATCCCTACACTGGCTCCCAATATCCCAGCGAATTGAATTAAAAATACTAACCACAACATACAAAGCCATTCACAACTCTGCCCTGAGCTACATCACCAATCTTGTCTCCAAATATCACCCAAACGTCCGCTCCACTCTTCTCAAGACCTCCTACTCTCAATCTCCCTCGACTCCTCCTCCCTCGTCTCCTCCTCCCATGCTTGTCTCCTGTATTTCTCCAGAGCCTCTCCCATCCTCTGGAACTCGCTATCACAACCTGTCTGGCTATCCCCTACTCTTGCTACCTTCAGGTGATTCCTGAAAACTCATCTCTTCAGGGAAGCCTATGTCATCTCCAACTAATCTTTTACCACTTCCATCAGCTCATTCCCCACAGTTACAATCTTTTGTACCACCTACTCCGCCCTATTAGATTGTAAGCTCTTCTGAGCAGGGCCCTCTTAATCCTCTTGTATTTTACTGTATTACAACTATATTTCTCCAGAGCCTCTCCCATCCTCTGGAACTCGCTATCTCATATTCTCAAATAAAAAGATTTAATATAATTTTTATTAGGTAATATGCAGCTTTTAACAATCAATTGATTAAATGCCTGTACAGAATTATTCAACTTGATGTGCTTTTCATACACCAGGCAATAGGTCCTTGCCACTTGTTTAAAATCCCAATAATGTAGCCTGGATAGTTATAAACAGATTATTATTCTATGTCACTCCCGGCCTATGTATGATATATATGTAAAAGGCAATTCTACTTCTGAGGACTGTGTTGCAAAATACAGATAAATAAATCTGACTTCCATGTAGATTTTGGCAATTTACATCAAAGTGACATTGTTCTTTGCCTATATAGGGCAACGCAACAGTGTCACTTACAGCAAAACACTAGCCATTTTTTAACACTTTTAACACCTTCAAGGCACTCTGTGCATGAGAAAAGCACAAGGTCACATCTTGTTATAAGCTTCTAATGAGGTTGTGTTTTACCAATTCAAGTTATAAGAGCATGTAAAGTTTACTTGGATTATTGCATGACAGTAAAGAATTGTGGTACTTGGTTACAGTAGTAAATCAGGAGGATCTCCATCATCAAAGAAGTAAAAAACATTCCGCCCACAAATCAATGATCAAACTTAAATAGCTTGAGTGATATATTTCCAACAACATGTTGTCATTAGAAAAATGTGAAATTCTAACCATCCATCAAAAACATGTCTTTATTATCGGAGAGATAATATAATAAGATTTTTATAACAACACAAAAAGGAAAATATTAAAATATGGATTACTACTGACAAGTTATTTTTTTTTTTTCATACAGGTTTTCTACCAGAATATTAAAACCATCAGTAAAATACTGTACATAGTAAAATAGACTATCCCAGCATGAAGACAACCATGAGAATCTTTGTTAAACTAGTTAAAAACAGTTTACCGTCTCCTCTGCGATTTCACTAATATATAATTTTAACTCTTTCCCAGCAATTATTGATCATGGCTATAAAAATCGACTGATTAAAGGGGAATTATGCCTATTCCTTGGGTTGGACGCTATGGGTAATTGTGATCTGTCAAAACACAAATGCAGGTGTGGTTACCATTAAAAATACAGTTACATCCCATACACGCTATTATATTTTATGCAGATTTTTGTCTTCAGATTTACCAAAACCATATAAGGGTCTGCCTGATTGCATACAAATTTAAACTCTTAAAGCAGAGTTCCACCCAAATTGGAACTTCCGCTTTAAGCACTCCTCGCCCCCTGACATGCCACATTTGGCATGTTATTTTTTTTTGGGGGGGGGGGGGGGTGTTCACCTTACTTTTAATGGGACTTCCTGTCCCGCTTCCTTTTTTGGGCTGCCTAGGCGACTCCTCCTCTGGCCCCTCCCTGCCAGCGATCTTCTGGGACACAACTCAGAGGATTGGCTGGCCAATAGGAGAGCACAGCCCAACTCATGCATGCACAGTGCGCTACTGGCTGTGAAGTCATAAGCTGTCACGTCCGGGTGCCCACAGTTACAATGATGGCACTGAGAAGAGGAGGGGGAGAGAAGCGAGCTTCCAGGTGGCCGCATTGCTGGACAGTGGGGCAGGTAAATGTTGGTTTATTAAAAGTCAGCAGCTATGCTTTTTGTAGCTGCTGACTTTTAATAAACTAAAACACAAGTGGAACTCCACTTTAAGGTTTGATATTATATGTATTATATCATATTATATGGTTTTGGTAAATCTAAAGACCAAATCTGCTGAAAATCTAATATTGTGTATGGGGTCTTATGCCCTGTAGACACGATCGGTTCGTTTGATGAAAACGAACCGATGGATTTTTTCATCAGATATCCGATGAAGCTGACTTTCATTAGTCTTGCCTACACACCATCAGTTAAAAATCTGATTGTGTCCAACGTGGTGACGTAAAACACAACGAGCAGAGAAAACATTTAGTTCAATGCTTCTGAGCATGCGTCGACTTGATTCTGAGCATGCGTGGATTTTTGACCGATGAATTTCCCCACAGACAATCGTTTTTTTCTATCAGTTTTTTAACCATACGAAAATTTTAAAACAAGTTCTATTTTTTTTCACCGATGGGGAAAAAAACTGATGGGGCCCACACAAAATCGGTTCGTCCCATGAAAGCAGTCCATCGGTCCGTTTTCATCAGACGAACCGATCCTGTGTACAGGGCATTAGAGTGCCTGTCAGTTCCCTGCTTGTTTGGTGTAGTCCTTGAATCACTTGGAGGGTTTAATTAGGAAACTTGCAGATTTTGAAGCTATGTTTTATAGGCTAAAAGTTCAGATTAGTTTCTGACAACTGTATATAGAACATAATTAGCAGGAATAAAATGAGCTGATTACCAGAGAACATTAAAGCGTGGGAAGAAGAATTAGATGTTCATCTTGATCTGAAATCAAACCTTTTAGAGGATGTTTAAAGTTGAACTCCAGGCAGATATAAACAAAGATACCAATACAGTTATATATTTATTGAAGGAAAAAAACATGAAATGCATTTTAAATACAGTTTGCGTAAGTAACATTTGTGTACCTGAATTAAACTGGGTGCAAACATTTTTTAACCTTTTATGCAGCAGCGCTCGGACTGGGAGAAGGAAAAGCAGTACTTGGAGCCAATCAGGTGTACTGCATAAATGTGTGCTGACAGGGAATACACTACAGAGAGATAGGTTTTAACTCATCAGTTTGCTGCTGCTGCCTGTTAATATCTGAAAAGCTATACTTTAAACAGGCTAAATTAAAAATAATAATGCATCATCCCATACCATCGAATAGCATGTAAGATGTATTTTTAAATATCCTGGAGGTGCCAAAGACTGAGACATGCTTAACTATCTGGAGGTATTGTGATAGACTAAGTCCTTTTTGAGGATTTATTGTTCCTGCTGGTTCCGACTCATTTGACAGAGTGGATATCCTCTGATATTTCAATGGAATTCTTTTACTGTAATGGAAATACATGATTAACAAACAGTTGCATTTTTTATTAATCTTAAACTCTAGAATCTTAATACTCACTATTTAAAATGTGTTAGAATACCCAATATGAGATTGTGGGAATTACAAGTTACCAATTATCTTAAAATGGAAAAGTGGCAGGTCTTGGCGTTAGGCATAAAGGAAAACCATGTAAAATGATGTCAGTATGGATTCCAGATAAGGAGGATCACGTTGATAAGTAGGACAACTGATCTGTGTTGTAATTTGTGGTGTCTGTGCCAAAAATGCTGAAAATCTTGGCTCAGTTTGTTGATTTTCTAGATGAAACCTTAAAGGGACATTTATGTCTTTGTGGTAACATACGTTAATGCACCACAAAAATGTAAATACGCTTTAGAGATTGCATACTAGCACAGACAAGGCTCTCATTTCTTTGTTATTGATACATTCATAGTTGTTCTGTTATCCCTTTCCAATCCAGCCCCAGCATTGGGGGTCTTTATGCCCAGAACCAGGACGAGCTTCCCAATGACATGACCACTGTCACATCGGTCACATTATCAGTAGCCCATCCCGCCAGCTCCCAATCACGACTAGAGATTAAAGCTGTCTATGACAGCTTGGTCACTGTGCAGGGAGTGCACAGTGAGCCTACTCACCACACAGAAGCAATAAAATATATGTAGCACCCCCTAGCATTGCTAGAGTGCTACAGTAAGGTTTTTGTTATAAGTGTAAATACATTCAGGCTTGGCTGGCAGGGATGAGTGACTCAGGGAGGGCTGGATGACTCACAGACAGCATCTCTGATACCTCCTCCCACTTCTGGAAACTAGCAGAAGATTCCATAAGGATAGGCGTGGAGGGGAGGAGGAGCTGCCTGGAGTATTCTGAGGCTCCTGATCAATCTCCAATAGATGGGTTAGCAGGGGGCAAGCCCCCTCAAATACTCAGCATCCGCCCAGCTGGGGCAGTGGAGTTCAGGTAGAAGGTGGAGATGGAGTGTTGGGCTGTTAGAGTAGCCGCCTAGTCGGGGGGTGAACTCAGGGCTGGGCTCGGGTGCAGGAGGAACCCCTCTTCAGGACACACAGGGGGATCCTGACCAGGAGGCTGGGCTTGAACCTGGGATCTCTTCTGTGTCTGCCATTAACTCTTCCCATTGAGCTGTCTCCCTGCTCCCTGCCTGATCTGCTATATAGAACTATCTGATCCATTAGACTACTCTGCTTGGTGTCTTGATTGCCTGAACCTTGAACCCCTTGCTCCTCCAATGAACTTCCTATATAAGCCTTGTCTTGGCACTTCCTCTTTGCCAGGTTATCGTGCCTACCCAGCCAGTGCCTAGCTATTTGTCTGCTCTGATGCCATTTGTACCTGCAACCACCCGTGTTTGACCCTCAGCCTGTTCCTGGACTACTCAACTGCCTGATCCCAATCTGCAACCCCCCCCCCGTATTTGACCTTCTGCCTGTTCTTTGACTACTCTTCTGTTTGATCCCAACCTGCAGCCACTCGTAATTGATCCCTTGGCTTGTTTACTGACCACGCTTCTGTTTGATCCTTATCTGCTACTGTACCCCGACTTGCACACCTCCTGGTGGGGCGATCCTGAGGACCACGACCTGGTGCTAACACGCAGCAAAATCCATCTCCACCATCAGGAGCTCTGGTGAACACCGGTTAGCACTTAGACTCCGCACCTCAGGGGAGCCTGTATTATCTGCCAGAAGTGACTCCCTGTATACCTGTCCTGCCACTTCTATAGCTATTGGTCTCTGAGCCTGACACCTGCTTGTGACAGAGGCACAGGAGCAAGGAGATGACAGCAGGTGGACAATTTCTCCAGGCAATTCTTCAGGGAGGAAAACAGCCGGGGGGGGGGGGGCTGGTGAGTGTTACAGTCAGAAGACTAAGAGACATGCTTGAAGGGGCTGGGTGCAAGCAGTCTGGGATAGATGCAGAGTCAATCTGGGAGGATTCTGGAGAAGTAGCCAGGAGGGCTAGTAGAAGGGCCAGCTGCCCGTTCTCATTGCATGGACTGATCATGTGTACGCGGCCTTAAAGGGACAGAGTTTTTAAATATTTTTGTTAAATGAGTATAACTAGTAGAACTGCAATTGCCTACACAATGAGAATAGAATATGTAACTAGCCCGTTCCTCACCAGCCACTAACATCAACACACATCCTTGGTATTTACGTAGTAGGGTTCTTTGGCGGTGACATTTCAATGTCACTGTGTATAGCTTGTTATTAGTTAGTTATTCAATTTATAACCAAGATAGTCCAAATTAAAAGAAATCATGTCATAGTATGTTTTTTTGTTATGTTTAGTTGGAAAACAGGTATTTCTGTGTGTCCATATGCATCTTCCCCTATAGCCCTTGCTTGGTGAGTGGCTGGAAAGGCTTGTTCCGTAAATGTTTCCAATACCGCATTTAAAACACCCTGCCTATGCAGTCTGCTGCGGGTTCCAATACATTGTTAACATCACCACAAACGCCGATTGCAAACGCAGTGCGCTTGCGTGCACCAGATTGCATGGTACATGCGATTGGGTGCGGCACATATTTCAAGAGTAGTGCATACACTACTTTTGTGCGTTTCTGTACAATTTGCAGCCCATTCAAATAGGCTGCAAAAAATCGCACTGCAGGGTAACACACAGGAATATGGACCACATTCCCGTGCGATTCTGTTAAAGGTAAAATAGTCAATGAATCTGTTTTTTGTAACAATTTTAACACCCAGACTTTTTTTAATTCTACAAACAAATTTAAAAAGTAAAAAAAAAAAAAAAATGGGGTACTACTTTAATAAAGATCAACTCTTTTCAATGGATATAAGATTAGTTCTTTTGTTGGTGTTAAACAGCTAATATTACATCAAAATTATTTTTAGTGTGTTTACATCATTATTTGCTACTAGAATGTTAAGGCTAAGGCAGAGGGGACAATACGGTCTCAGTGCACACAGTTCATTACGTTTCATGAAAACAAGCAAGTTTTCAGTCATCTTGACTTTTGACATTTGCACCAAGTATTGGCATTTCAAATGGATCGCTTTAGTTCTTTCCACTGCTAAATATTCCCAAGACACTTGGACAGCAGTCATGGGAAATTCTAACTTTTAGAAGTACATTTAAAGTTTTAGAT
This sequence comes from Rana kukunoris, assembly GCA_029574335.1. Classification (NCBI taxonomy): domain Eukaryota; kingdom Metazoa; phylum Chordata; class Amphibia; order Anura; family Ranidae; genus Rana; species Rana kukunoris. Next base: position 369,772,488 of record CM056051.1, read on the forward strand.
TTTTTTTTTTTAAGTTTCAAGATGCATGGTGCAAATAGTCTCCTGACACCTATCATCACAGTACAGATGGCTGACCTTTTTCACAATTAGCCCTGTATCATTAAGAAATATGGATTTTTTTGTACCTCTTGTGATAAAAAACATCCTTCTAAAGGCATTCTTCACTTTCCCAATTTGAGGGTATTTTACAGTTTGTCTCAGAGTATCTAAGAAGCTTCACAAACATAAATACATATCATAGTATTGTTTGTCATGCATCTGTTTTCTGATTCTCCTGTGGATGGCTTCTATAAATACAAAACAATATTCATATAAATGTTCTGTGGAGGAATTAAGAAACTGCCTGCAAATTGATTTCTGATTGGCAAGCCTTTGCTGTTTGTGTGGTAAAAATGAAATAACAGATCCGACCATCGACGCGGGTGACAGCAACGATATAGACCAGGCAGGCTCCCTTACGAACTGCCTGGAATACGCCCTGCCTGTGATCGCAGTCGACACTTGCTCTGATGCACCGTCCTACCATGGGAAGCATTGTCATGCCTTAGATAGCTAAGTATACGTACAAATCTTCATTTATGTGATTGTTTAATGTTTAAAATGGGAAACATGCTGGAGTCTGCTTAGATCTGCTCATCCTCATTCCTCACACCTACGTGGTGCAAGCTGCTCCTTGTATTGCCCACCACTTTACTCCTTGTCCTATTGCCCATTAGCCGCGTACATAATTGTCTCCGCCCCCCCCCCCCCCCTTAGCCTCTGCCGCCCCCCAGGTGTGTAGCCGGTCATACCGCTCCATACACACAATTCAGCGAATGCCACTCTGCACACCTATCTAACTGCCCCTGCTGGATAAGGGAGAGAGGCTTACTTACTGCTTGCCTGTGTGCCCTACCCCCTAGGCTGTGCTCGCTCCCCCTCCGGGGGTGAGTGGTTTACTCCCCCCACCCCTCCCTAAACGTTCTGAATCAATACCTTCCTTCGTATGTACCTACTAGGTGGTCGCAGGGCTGCTTGCACACCGCCCCCTCTGCTCCAGTCCCACCCCTAACTCTCACTCCTAACTCATCCCCTTCCGTGTTCCCTCTTCCCCCCCTCCCTCACCTCCACCCCCCCCCCATTATTCCTCCCCCTTCCCTCTTCCCTCCTGTCTGCCCTGTCTGTACGGACCCACTGAGTTCTCAACAAGGATGCTCGTTCACACTTCTGCATCGCTGCAATGTTTTACTGTTATGGTTTTGACGAGAGAAACATGGGATTAAGGTTTTATATGTTAATGTTCTCACTGTTTGACCATCTGTCATTATTTACTGTTAAGGTTCGTGTAATGTACTTATTGATTTGCCCACGATGGTTGCCCCAATGCGAACGCCCTCGGCTACGGGAGTCTTCACACCACAGTTCCAACAACACCTCCCGGTTGTGGTGAATCCCGCACCATGACCCAGTGGGGGTTCCGGCTCTAACTACCGCCCTCCCTAGACACCCTCCCCACCGGCCCTCGGCTGCCTCACTGCGCTACTTTCTGCGCCAAGCAGGCTAAGGCCGATCTCCGATACGCTCCCTTGTGTAAGGGCTGTCGGTCTGTCGGCCTCTTTCATCGTATTTTCTCTCAGGACACTCTCAACCCCCCCACAGTGGCCCTCTCCTCCCGTTTAAGTACAACGCCCTCAGAAGTTGAACACACCACTGACGTTGTCCGGTAATACTGCGGTAGCTGGTCTACGCAGCGCTAGATCGGTGAGGGGCTCCTCACCGATCCTCGGATTAATACTCTCTCTATACTGAGTCGCTCGTTGTCACTCATCCCTTGTCCCCCGTCCCCACGCCTACATCCGGTCTACCCCTCGGCGCATCCCCACCTTCCTCATTCTCACTAGCTATCCACACTCCAGACCAGAGTCCTTACATACACCACACTCCAGTGTCGCACCGCACCTCTCGTGACCCTTGTGTCTGTGCCTTTGCTGTCTGTTAACCGGTGACCAGATGGCCCCTGCTCCCTCCAAGGCCGAATTCCCCTTGCTCAAACTGATCTCCCTAAATGCCCGAGGCCTTAACTCGCCTGAACGGCGATCACAAATACTCCAGGTTATGCACCGTAACAAGGCGGATATTGTTTTCATCCAAGAAACGCATTTTCGCAGGGATGCAGCGCCAAAACTACAAAACTACCGGTACCCCACAGTGTTCCACGCTACCACCCCGATCTCTAAATCTAAGGGAGCCTCCATCCTTATAGCAAAAAACTGCCCTTTCCAACTCATAGACACACTACTGGACGATAACGGCAGGTTTGTTATTATTAAGGGGTCCCTTTATGGCAGGACCATCACGTTGGCAAATGTTTATGCCCCAAACGCCCGCCAAGCCGCCTTCTTCAATGCCATCGCTACTGCTCTGTCATCCTTCCAGGAAGGAATGCTTATTCTAGGAGGGGACTTTAATGTTCCCCTTGACCCCCTACTTGACTTGTCCTCCGGGACCTCCTCCCTCAAGTATGCAGCCCTTAAATCTATAAAGGCCCACCTCCAATCGTTACTTTTACATGATACGTGGCGCACTCTACACCCTAATGGCAAAGACTTCACCTTTTCCTCGCCCCCTCACAACAAATATTCGAGGATGACTATTTTTTCCTATCACAGGCTGACCTACCTGTCCTAAGTAAAGCTACTATTGACCCCATGTTCCTCTCTGACCATCACCCGATATCGATGACTGTAACCCTGCCTGCATTGCGCAACTCAACATACTCCTGGAAATTGGATCCCGCTCTCCTTACTGATCCCGTAGTCGTGGCAGATATAGAACAAAGTCTAACCCACTACTTTCTAGAAAACAAACCGGTCGACACTTCGGCTATCGCGACGTGGGAAGCCCACAAATGTGTGATTCGGGGCGTACTGATAGCTGCAGCAGCCAAACGTAAACGGGAATGTAAGCGACACTTTGCAGACCTTACGGCTCGGATACATAGGCTTGAGAGAGCACATAAAAGATCCCTAGCCACATCCACCCTTCAAACTCTACTATCAGCTAGAAAGGAACTCTTAGACCTACTAGACAAACAAGTCAAACGCAAATATGTTCTCTCCCAACGGGTCTTTTACGAATTTGGCAATAAGGCTGGGCGCTTGCTGGCCAAAGCACTACAGGTGAAAAAAGCGTCCACCACAATACATTCGATAACAGACCCGCTGGGACGAAAGCTCTCCTCTCCCCCTGACATAGCGCAACAGTTTGTGACGTACTACACTAAGTTGTACAATCTACACCCATCAGACTCCCCGACTGACTCGCACGCTCGTACGATGGCTATAAAGACGTTCCTGTCCGAATATAGTCCCAGGCCCATTTCGGCCGATCTGGCCGCTGACCTAGACTCCCCCTTGACTACGACTGAGGCCGAAGCAGCCTTAAAACAAATGAAACCCGGAAAAAGCCCTGGCCCCTACGGACTAACGGTGGTCTACTACAAATCTTTTGCCCACTTACTCACCACCCACTTTATCTCGGCGTTCAACGCCTTAGGCCCCCCCTCCACCCCCCCTCCCCGAGATCTGTTAACGGCCCACATTACCGTGATACCAAAACCCGGGAAGGACCCCTCACTAGTAGCAAATTATAGGCCCATATCCCTACTCAACGTCGACCTGAAATGGTACGCCAAGATCCTTGCGAATCGCCTCCTGCCTCTCCTGCCGGGACTGGTTGACTTGGACCAGGTGGGCTTCATCCCCGGCAGGGAAGCCAGGGACAACACCCTCAAGGCCATCTCCGTCCACCATTGGCTCACGGCACAGAAACAAGGGGGATTCCTGCTATCCCTTGACGCGGAGAAGGCTTTCGACAGAGTGGCCTGGGACTACAAGCGTGAAACACTGACCTTCTTGGGTCTCCCGCAACGCATGCTCCAATTTATCCTCGCTCTTTACGCAAACCCCACAGCTAGGGTCCGCGTCAATGGCCACCTGTCGACTGCCTTCTCCATCACCAACGGAACCAGACAGGGATGCCCCTTATCCCCCCTCATTTTCATCCTCACTCTGGAACCGTTCCTAAGACGCCTCAGAGCCAACCCAAACATCAGGGGAATCACCATCGAGCGCCGTACATACAAAGTCGCAGCCTTCGCCGACGACGTACTCCTCTTTTTGACGGACACTGTCACGACCCTACCGAATCTCCTAGCTGATCTCAAAACTTTCCAATCCCTGTCCGACTTCAAAATAAACTTTTCGAAATCGGAGGCACTCAATATCTCCCTTTCCCCCGCTTCACTTGCGCAATGTCGACTGAACTTCCCTTTCAAGTGGAAAGAGACCTCAATTACATATCAAGGTATCCAAATTCCGAAAACACTCTCGGACTTGTACTATGTTAACTACCTCCCGTTACTGCAAAGGATCCGTTCCGACCTTAAACGATGATCGACAGGCCTCTTTACTTGGTTTGGCAGAGCCGCAGCGATTAAAATGAACATTTTACCCCGTCTGCTGTATCTTTTTCAAACAGTCCCTATTAAGTTGCCTCGAACTTTCTTCTCCGCGTACCGAGCAGCATGCTCAAGATTTATTTGGAACGAGAAAGGCCCCCGTCTGTCCTATGCCAAACTGACGACTCCAAAATTGAAAGGAGGAGTAGGCCTCAATGACCTAGAAAGATACCACCATGCATGCCTCCTATCTAGAGTGGCTAACTGGAACATCCACGTCTCGGCTAAAGCATGGGTAGGTTTGGAACACGCCTTTTCTGCCATCCCGTTAGCACAAACCCCATGGATTAAACCGGGCTCTCTCCCTCCCTCCTTCCTGACACATCCACTTATTGCTCCGACCTTGACCACTTTCAAAACAGCTTGTACCAAATACCGACTCTCCTTTTGCCTAGGCCCGATGACCCCACTACGACTTAACCCCGACTTCCCCCCAGGCCAAACGCCTTCCTTTTTGGCTGACATATGGCCGCACTCACACATACGCGCTGCCCACTTCTTTGTCAATGATCGCCTCATTCCTTATGACTAGGCATGTGCATTTCGTTTCGTTTCGAATCGAAATTCGGACGAATTTTCCATTATTCGGACATTCGGATGCATACGAATTTCCGAATTGCTATAATAACGAAAAATTTCGACCGTTTTCGGAATTCGTTCATTTTCGACCGAATTTCGAAAAAAAAAAATGGTCGAAATCAAATTTTTTTTTTCGAATTCCGAATCGAATACCCGCGGACTAAATTCGATCGGAATTCGAAAAAAAAAAAAAAAAAAAAAAAAAAAATATTTTCGAATTTAATTCGAAAAAAATTCTATTAGAAAAGAGACTATTTGTTTTCTAATCTGGTTGAAATATTTTTGATTTCGACCGATTTTTTTTCGAAATTCGGTCGAAAACGAACGAATTCGAAAAACGGTCGAAATATTTTCGATTTCGACCGTATTTTTCGAAATTCGGTCGAAAACGTACGAATTCCGAAAACGAATTCAACACATGTAACGAACCTAACTTAACGAAATTTATTAAATGACGAATTGAAACGAAACGAAACTAAACAAATTTTTCACTTTTGCACATGCCTACTTATGACTCCCTGCAAGCTAAGATGCGAACAAGCTCCTTTCCTTTTTGGACATACGTCCAGATTCGACATTTCCTTGAGTCTCCGTGCCCGCGACCACACTGGTCCCGAAGCCTCACCCCCTTTGAGGAAATTTGCACGAGCACTTCCCCAGTGTCACATCTGCTATCCTTTATGTACACGTTACTATTCCCGGATAACACCCCAAAAACCAATTGGGCAAGCCAGAAATGGGAAGCAGAACTGTCCATTGATCTCACAGACAAAGAATGGGAAGCGGTGTTCTCGTGCATCCACAGAGGTACGGTGAATGTACACACCCAGGAAAATGGGTACAAATTCTTCTCACGGTGGTACCGGACGCCGACGAGACTCCACGCTATCTCCCCCGAGATTTCCCCACTTTGCTGGAAATGCGGCTCCGAGAGGGGGTCCCTAATACATATATGGTGGTCATGCCCCAAGCTGACTGAGTTCTGGCAAGACGTCCACCGTATAACGACTGATGTCTCCACGCTCACTCTGGCCTTCACACCCGAGCAGTTCTTATTACACCACTCTCCCCTCTCCCAGAGGGCATACTTTCGCTCCCTGGCTATGCATTTAGTGAACGCGGCGAAGCTCTGCATCCCTGCGAAATGGAAAGCGACGGAACCACCCACGGTGGCAGATTGGTTCAAACGGGTTAACCATATTGCGGAGATGGAAAGCCTAATCCATCAAGCCAGGGATACACCTGCAAAATACACAGAACAATGGGCGTGTTGGATACACTTTACCACCACAGAAGGTTACCGGCGGATAATGTCCTAGCTAGCTATCGGGAGGTGCGGTGTGACACTGTTCACACAATTACAATACACCACCATTCGCTCCCCTCCACGATGTGAGCTGGTTCTCTCCTGTACTGACCCCTTCCACTATATAACTCCACGCCCGACATGTCTCCACAGAGGTACCACCCTACCTCCAACCCCCTCACCCTAGGCTCCGAACCCCATTATGCCCCATTGTGGACGCTCGCTGTAATAGGCTACCCGTTCGTGGGACTCACGAGGATCCGCACGCAGAGTTCAGCCGTGTGGCCCACCCCGTTGGGCATGTGATTTAACATGAAGACCTCCCAAGCCAACACCCCGCCCCCTCGCCACAACCACTGGGAGGGTATTGAATATTGAATATTGAATATTGCTTTTAGCGGCTGCCGATCCCCTCTTATCCGCTTCCCCCACCTCACCCCTGGCGGCCCCCACCCACTCCCGAGTGACGACGAAAACCCTCAGATCTCTGTGATTTATTTTCATTTCACAGGTTATGTTACCATGTTAGACTTTTATGTCTGTATTCTTCCTATGTTCTTACTTTGTTTGCTGCTGTTTATGTAAACACCACTGTGAAGCGGCTGCGACCGCAATTCCTGCCCAAAATACTTGACTTATTGTATCAATGTATTGCTTGTTATGTTTATATTATCTTCAATAAACTCTTGAAACAAAAAAAAAAATGAAATAACAACTTATGTACACACGTGCGGGTATTCCCACGGAAAAGTTCCCGCCGGAAATCCCGAGAGGAAAGCCGAGAACCTGCTCGGGTTAGTCTTTCCCCCCTACACATGAGAGGTTTTCCCGACAGGAAAACTGTGATGGAGCTTTGGCCGGGAATCCTGGCAGTGTGTATGCTCCATCGCAGTTTTTCCCATAGGAAAACTGCCAAAAACCACCAGGCAAAATTCTGCCGGTTTTCCCGGCGGGAAAAAAGAGAGCTTGTTCTCTTTTTTTGGCTGGCGTTTTTTGGGCAGTTTTCCCATTGGAAAAACTGCGAGGAGCATACACATGGCCGTGATTCCCAGCCAAAAGCTCTGCTCGCAGTTTTCTTGTCAGGAAAACTGTTCGTGTGTACGAGGATTTAGGCTCTGTTCACACCTAGGTGATCGCCGTGATTCTGCCCGCGATTCCCAAAGCGCTTGTGATCCCGTAACTTTCAATGGCACCCCAATCACAACACGAATGCCTGGACAAAAACAACAGTTAACCCATGCAGCACGGGCATAGCCCCACAGCAAGGGATGAAAAAAAACTGCCTGGAGTTCAGCTTTAACCACTTCTGTACCGTAGGATGTCCTGGACTTTAGTGGGGGATATCTGAATAATGCCTACAGCTACAGGCATCATTCAGATATCCTTCTTTTCAGGTGGCGATTCTGCGCACCATAAGAATGATCATAGCAGTAATTTCGCCACTTGATCATTCTTATAGGCACCGGGAGTGGACATCCCCCTCCCACCGCTATCTAGTGCTTCTCCAAGCTCTCCCGTGCTATCGGAGGCCCGGAGAACGAATTGGTTTGCCACCGGATGAAGAGCATAGAGATTTCCAGTGACCAGATGGTCACCGGTCACCTCTATGACCGTCGGAGGCCCAGGCGCGATGTTATGACGTCACGCCCGGGTGCCTGGAAGTAAACAAAGCCGCTATACCAGCTGAAAGCATTAGATCAGTGAATTTTGTTTCACAATCTCATGATTTCTAGCCTGGAGGAGAGATGTGGTGTCTTATTGCCCCCGCATCTCTCCACAAAGAGGACCTGTCACACACTATTCCTATTACAAGGGATGTTTACATTTCTTGTAATAGAAATAAAAGTGATCAACAAAAAATAAAAAATAAAGTGTAAAAATAAAAAAATTAAGTAAAAACAAATATATATATATATAAAGAAATATAAATTTAAAATGCCCCTGTCCCCAGTAGCTCGCACTCAGAAGCAAAGACGCATGTAAGTCCAGCCCACATATGTAAACGCCATTTAAACCACAAATGTGAGGTATCACCCTGTGCGTTAGAGCGAGAGCAATAATTCTAGCACTAGACCTCCTCTGTACCTCTAAACTGGCAAACCTGTAAAAAAAATTAAAACGGCACCTATGGAGATTTTTAAGTACCAAAGTTTGGCGCCATTCAATGACTGTGCGCAATTTTAAAGCGTGACAAGTTAGGTATCTATTTACTCGGCGTAACATCAGCTTTCACATTATACAAACAAATTGGGCTAACTTTACTGTTATTTTTTAATTCATGAAAAAAAGGCGTTTGAAAATTATTGCCAAATACCGTGTGATATAAAAAGTTGCAATGACTGCCACTTTATTCCCTAGGGTGTCTGCTAAAATATATATATAATGTTTTGGGGGTTCTGAGTAATTTTCTAGCAAAAAAAATATGATTTTTACATGAAGGAGAGAAGTGCCAGAATAGGCGTGGTATGGATGTTGTTAACAGTGGACTGTGGCAAACCCATGATGGTTTTATGGACTGCTGGATTTAAATAAACTTGTGCCTGTTTACATCAGGCTAACTTAGATCCATAAAGTTTAGTACAAAAAATTAAAAAGACACATGTTTGTTTACATCCATATGCCTATAGATCTGCATGGAGCTTCTGATTAGGTGTCAGGGATTCTAGATGGACCAGGACTGTGTGCCTACACAGAGGAGACCAACACTGTATATAGTGGAAAAAAGGTGTTTATTTACAAAGGTGAGAAAACAAGTGAAAACAGTGCACGAATAACACAAGGCTATATACAGGTTTAGGGGAAATGCAATAATCATAAGCCAGAGCCAAGCCGGGGTCAAATACCAGAAATCATCAAAAGAGGCTGCAGACAGGGAAGGGGCAGGAAGGAAATGTCCAGGAGAGGGATCGGGATCGGGATCAGGATCAGGATCAGGATCAGGTCAGGACAGGACAGGACAGGACAGGTCAGAGGTCCAGAGCAGGTTCAGGGTCCGGTTAGTAAACAGATACCAGGGCGAGTTCTGTTAGAACTCGCCGGGTATTTATAGTGGGTGTACTGATTGGGTTCAGGTCACACCTGAACGGAGCAAAGGCCAGGTGTTCCACACTGCCAGGGTCCATCCGCTGGTGGAGGTCAGTACTGCATCCCAAAGGTGATATACCAGCAGGGGGAAGTTCCCCTGACAGCTCCGAACTGCCAGGAGACCCCTGCTGGTGGGACGCAGCACTGCAAGACAAAAAAAGGATTTTTAATAACAGCTTACCTGTAAAATCCTTTTCTTGAAGTACATCACGGGACACAGAGCGCATAGCCATTACATATGGGTTATATGGGTACCTTCAGGTGTGGACACTGGTGTAATCAACTTCACAGGAAGTTCCTCCCTATATAACCCCCTCCCACTGAGAGTGCTTCAGTTTTGTAGCAAGCAATTTCTCCGAGGTTACACAATGTTCCCCAAAAGAGGGGTGGGAGCTCTGTGTCCCGTGATGTACTTCAAGAAAAGGATTTTACAGGTAAGCTGTTATTAAAAATCCTTTTTTCTTTATCGTACATCACGGGACACAGAGCGCATAGCCATTACATATGGGATGTCCCAAAGCAATGCTCCATGAAGGGAGGGAGACCGTAAGGCCAAAAATAGCCAAACAAAAAAACATTATCAGGAGGTAAAATAGCTCCACCAACAGAAAAAAAGGGGCGTGAACCGGGCCAGAGGATTCTATACTGCTGCCCGTAGGACCGCCTGCCCAAATGCTGCGTCCGTAGCCTTTGCGACGTCCAACTTATAAAATTTAGTAAACGTATGTACGGAAGACCAGGTTGCCGCTTTGCAAACCTGTGCCATAGAGATCTGATGGTGTGCCGCCCAAGAGGCACTCATGGCCCTCGTAGAATGGGCCTTAACTGATAAGGGAGGTGGAACGTGCTTCAGACCATAGGCCTGAAATATCAGCTGCTTAATCCACCTAGCCAAGGAAGACTTGGCAGCCGGCTGACCCTTTTTGGGGCCATCCGGAAGAACGAAAAGCACATCTGTTTTCCGAATCTTCTCTGTAGCCTTGAGATAAACCCTCATGGCTCGGACCACGTCCAAAGTATGAAGCAGTCTTTCCTCTCTGGACTGGGGAGTAGGAAAGAAGGATGGTAGGACTAGGTCCTGATTCAAGTGAAAACTGGATATGACCTTAGGAAGGAAAGAAGGTTGAGGCCGCAGAACCACTCTGTCCTTATGCAGAATCAGGTACGGTTCCCTGCAAGACAAGGCTGCCAGCTCGGAGACCCTTCTGGCCGAAGCCATAGCCACCAAGAAAACCAACTTTCGGGTTAGCAGCACAAGAGGGATTTCTGTCAGAGGTTCAAACGGCTGCCTTTGTAAAGCTGACAAGACCAGATTTAAATTCCAGGGGCAGAGGGGAGCTCTAATAGGGGGATTCACATGCAAGACCCCCTGCAAGAAGGTTTTCACAAGCGAATGCGTGGCCAAAGGCCTTTGAAACCATATCGATAAGGCAGACACCTGCCCCTTTAGAGTACTAAGAGCCAACCCCTTGTCAACGCCAACCTGGAGGAATCGCAAGATCCTGTCAAAAAAAAAACTTGCGAGGATGCCCTCCTTGAGACTCGCACCACTCCACATAGGTCCTCCAGACTCTGTAATAGATATTTCTAGAGACTGGCTTTCTAGCCTGAATTAACGTAGATATGACCTGGGCTGAGAGGCCTCTGCCCTTAAGAATTAGGGATTCAGCCGCCAAGCCATCAAATTTAGCTGCTGTGAAGCAGGGTGGTAGATCGGGCCCTGAGACAGCAGATCTGGGCGCAGGGGGAGTGGCCACGGTGCCCCTACTGACATCCTCACGATGAGTACGTACCAAGCCCTTCTGGGCCAGGCTGGGGCCACCAGGATCACCGGCCTGCGCTCCACCCTGATCCTTCGTAGAAGGCGGGGAATCATCTGTAGTGGAGGGAACGCATACAGGAGAGAAAACTGGTGCCAGGGGCAAACCAACGCATCGGTCCCGTAGGCCGAGGGGTCCCTGGCTCGGGATACGAATTTGTCCAATTTCTTGTTGAATCTTGTTGCCATGATGTCCACATCGGGAACTCCGAATCTTTGGCAAATCTCTTGGAATACCTGGGGGTGAAGAGACCACTCTCCCGGGAGTAACTGTTGACGACTCAAAAAATCTGCTTGAGAATTGTCTATCCCTGGGATGAACACTGCTGAGATGCAGGGTACATGGGCTTCGGCCCATGAGAAAATCAGGTTTACTTCCCTTTGAGCCGCTAGGCTCCTTGTGCCCCCCTGGTGGTTTATGTATGCCACCGCCGTGGCATTGTCGGACTGTATCCTTACTGGCAGACCCTGCAGGGGGAGAGTCCAGGCGACCAGGGCCAACCGAGCAGCTCTGATCTCTAGGACATTGATGGGAATCAGACTTTCTGCCTCTGACCACTGTCCCTGCTGGGTCCGTTTTCCTAAGATTGCCCCCCAACCTGTTAGGCTGGCATCTGTGGTTACTATTTTCCACGTGATGGGGCAAAAGGTTTTCCCTTTTGACAATTTTTGAGGGACCAGCCACCAGTACAGGCTGCGCCTGACTCCTGGGGAAAGACCTAATGGACGGTCTAATGCCTGTATGGACCTGTTCCAAGCAGAGAGAATAGCTGCCTGGAGAACTCTGGTATGGATCTGGGCATAGGGCACTGCTTCGAAGGCGGCTACCATCTTTCCCAGCAGTCGCATGCATAGGCGAATAGTCGGCCTCTTTTTGCCTAGGACTATTTGAATTGTTTGAGTCAATGACCTGATCTTTTCTTGAGGTAAAAATATCCTCTGGCATTCTGTATCTAACCGAAGGCCTAGATATTCCAACTGTCTTGTGGGTTGCAACCTCGATCTTCCTTGGTTCACAACCCACCCGAATTCTTGTAGATGCCGAACTGTGCGGACTACTGCATGATTGAGGTTGGAAGCTGATCTGTCGATAACCAGGAGATCGTCCAGGTATGCCAGGACCAAAATGCCTTCTGTCCTTAGGACGGCTAGCACCGGGGCTAACACCTTTGTGAATACCCGCGGAGCTGTTGCCAACCCGAAAGGGAGGGCTACGAACTGGAAATGACTTTGATCTATCATAAAACGAAGAAACTTGTGATGTGCTGGGTAGATCGGCACATGCAGATATGCATCCTTTATGTCTATAGATGCTAGAAAGTCGCCTTGATGCAGGCTGGCTGTCACTGAACGTATGGAATCCATACGAAAGGTCTGAATCTTTAGAAAGCGATTTAGGCGTTTGAGGTCTAGGATAGGCCTGACGTCGCCATTGGGTTTTGGTATAATAAAAAGGTTGGAGTAGAATCCCAGACCCCATTCTTGGGTTGGTACTTCTACAATTACTCCTTGGAGCAAGAGGCGATCCAACGCCTTTACGAGAGAGGCCCTCTTTAACGGGTCGCTTGGAAGACTTGACCCTTGAAAATGAGGAGGGGGGATTTCTCGAAACTCTAGTTTGTAGCCTGTGGCTACCACGGACCGAACCCAAGAGTCGGGAATTCTGGTCTTCCAGACTTCGGAGAAAAACTGAAGTCTTCCCCCCACCCAAGAGAGTGGGGGTGCCCCTTCATGAATCTGACTTGATGACTGGTTTAGCCGGCTTGCGAGACCAGGGCCTCTTGTTTGCCGCGGCTTGTCCCTGTGGGCGGCTATTAACTGCTGAACAACCGGGAGGACGTCGATACTGACGGGAAGTCGAAGGGGCCAAGCCTGCAAAGGCCTGTCGTTTAAACGCGGGCCCAGGCGGTCTTTTCTTGACCGGTAAGGAAGAACTTTTACCACTTGATATGGTTTGGATATATTTATCTAGGTCTTCACCGAATAGTCTTCGCCCATGAAAGGGAAACCCTGCTAAAAGCTTTTTGCAGGGTGCCTCTGCTGACCAGTTCTTTAGCCACAAAAGACGACGCATGTGAACCACCAGCAGAGATAAACGGGATGCCTGTTGGATGGAGTCCTTAATAGCATCTACTGCAAAGCAGAGAGCCCTAGGGAAATCTGCTAATTCACGAGTTTGCTGAGCCGGCATGTCCTTTAATATCTGTTTTGCCTGATCCTTTAAGGCCTGACAAACGCCAATGGCTGCCACCGCTGGCTGAACCATGGCACCTACTGTGGTGAAAGAAGCCTTCAGTAGGGTCTCTAATTTTTTGTCGACCGGATCCTTGAACATCTGGACATTTTCAACCGGACAGGTCAGGGATTTATTCACGCAGGAAATGGCCGCGTCCACTGTGGGGAGTGCCCATTTCTTTAAAAATTCCTCTTCCATAGGATAGAGAATAGAGAACCTCTTAGGAGGGATAAAGATCCTATCAGGTCGAGCCCAATCCTGGTAAATCACGCCCTGCAGAAGGGGGTGAATCGGAAAAGACACACAAGTTAATGGAGCCTTTAAAGAACCCAATGAGGATACCACAGGGGCTACTAGTTCTGGCACTGGAAGTTTAAAAGCAGTGCGAACCATATCGGTCAAAGACTGGATCCACAGGCTCTCCGCTTGAGAGGCCGAAAAATATTCATCTACAGTGGAACCCTCCATGTCTGAACCGTCGGGACTTGGGTCCGCTTGCTCCCCTTGTGGGTCCCGTTCCTCTGAAGAGGAGACCTCCGCATCTGAAAACACCAAACTAGGTGAGGGGGATCTAGCCCGTTTGCTACTTGGCAAAGGGCGGGCAAACAAAGCAGTTAACCTTTTCTCTAGCCCACCCAGGGTGGTCGCTAGCATTTCTTCCGTTACGTAAATGGGAATGGGTGGATCGGGGGCCGCCTCTGCCCCCAGCACCCCCAATGGCTCTTGTACTATGCTACTCGGTGGTCTAACTGGTGAGGGTGGGGCCGTTGAAGCCTGGCCCAAATCCTCTGACCCCGATGGAGACCCCTTTTGTTTATTGGCACCTTTTGCAGCCTTGGCTGGTCCTGATCCCTTTGGAGCCATTGCACAACCTTGAGTCACCCCTATAGCCAACACCTGACTGTTGTAGCTAGGAGTAATTAATATGAGAACAGGCTGAGGAAAATGAAAACATTTTGTATATATATATATATATATATTTTTTTTTTTCCAAAAAAATTTTTTTTTTTTTTACCCGCCTGGGATGTGGCAATACTGAGGAAAACCTGTGAGTATTGCAGCACCAATGCCCGTTAGCCGGAGTCCAAGGTTGACTCAGATACTGCTGGATCTAAGGCTGAGTCCCTTTAAGCAAAAAAACTTTTTTTTTTTTTTCTGGTCAATAGTGGAACTAAGTCCTAGACCTGAAGATCCACAAACCGCCACTGGGTGTCACTGTGGCCAAAAGACCCAGCTGCGCGCTCTGTGTCCTTCTTCCTCTGCTTCCAGGAGGGAAAAGACCAGCCAGAGAGAAACGTTTTACTTTTAACTGACCCTGACGCTGCTGGCCCGCCCCCCCAATGCACGCCGACGCTATAAAAGGCGGCGTGCACGCGCCCACGCGCACGCACCCCCCCCCCCCCACGCTGAAACAACATGGAGGAAGCAGAGAGCAGAGGAAAAGCATGGACCAGCGCCAGCAGCACCAACAGACACCAGGTAAGCACTAATCCTTACTGTAGTGCACACAGAGAGGAAGCTGTCCCCATAGGCTTCCTAAGAAACAGGAGTTTTCACCAGCAATTCCCTCTTTATAGTACGTGGGGCTGCAGTATCAATGCTAACAGGCAGACCTGGGGTGAGTAGCAAATATATATCTTAAACAAGTATACATATATCTACATGTTATCTGGGTAAACATTAGTACATCCCATCCTGCCTAAAAAGACATAGTGGAGATAGTGGCTGATGCACAAGCATACCATTAGCCAACCCAGAACCCCCAGGGGGATACCTACTGTCGAACCAAGTCCCGCAGGTTCCCTCTTACCTGCTCCACGCCGCAGGGTATTGCAAACTGCAAGAGGCCCAATCTTCTCCCATCTCCGTGGGTATTGTCTCGGACCTTCAGGGACCGGGGTCCTGTGTTTAAGGAACCCACACCCCTGGACCTATATAGCATCCTGGCATCAGTAGCGTTTAGTCCTGGGAGAGACCAAGGCACTGGAGCCCAGAATCCAGCCCTCCAAGGAGAGGCATTATAGGCAACACCCCACGCAGGCAGGGCCCGGGTACCGTACTCCTTGGCTTTGAAGCACTTCGGACGGATCCGGCTAGCTATCCTGGGTCCCGAGAACTCCGAGGGACAGCTAGACGTGACCAACACCTAAGACACTGGCGAAAAAACTGAAGCACTCTCAGTGGGAGGGGGTTATATAGGGAGGAACTTCCTGTGAAGTTGATTACACCAGTGTCCACACCTGAAGGTACCCATATAACCCATATGTAATGGCTATGCGCTCTGTGTCCCGTGATGTACGATAAAGAAATATCAATAGCACCAGCGGATGGACCTTTTCCTGACAGTACCCCCCCTCAAAGGAGCGGCCTCTGGACGCTCCAACTATCCGTTGCCGGGGAAAGTCCAGAGTGACCAACTGGGCAATGGGAGGCTTGAGCCGAGAGGTGGGTACATCCGGGTCGTCGAGCTGGGGAGCAGGCACCGGGTCAGCGAACTGGGCAGCAGGCTCCGGGTCAGCGAACTGGGCAGCAGGCTCCGGGTCAGCGAACTGGGCAGCAGGCTCCGGGTCAGCGAACTGGGCAGCAGGCTCCGGGTCAGCGAACTGGGCAGCAGGCTCCGGGTCAGCGAACTGGGCAGCAGGCTCCGGGTCAGCGAACTGGGCAGCAGGCTCCGGGTCATCGAGCTGGGCAGCAGGCTCCGGGTCATCGAGCTGGGGAGCAGGCTCTGGGTCATCGAGCTGGGCAGCAGGCTGGCAGACTGGCACAGGAACAGCAGGCTGGGCAGCGGACTGGAGGTCATCAACCGGGGCAGCAGACTGGAAGTCATCAACCGGGGCAGCAGACTGGAAGTCATCAACCGGGGCAGCAGACTGGAAGTCATCAACCGGGGCAGCAGACTGGAAGTCATCAACCGGGGCAGCAGACTGGAAGTCATCAACCGGGGCAGCAGACTGGAAGTCATCAACCGGGGCAGCAGACTGGTAAGTCATCAACCGGGGCAGCAGACTGGAAGTCATCAAGCTGGGCAGCAGACTGGAAGTCATCAAGCTGGGCAGCAGACTGGAAGTCATCAAGCTGGGCAGCAGACTGGAAGTCATCAAGCTGGGCAGCAGACTGGAAGTCATCAAGCTGGGCAGCAGACTGGAAGTCATCAAGCTGGGCAGCAGACTGGAAGTCATCAAGCTGGGCAGCAGACTGGAAGTCATCAACCGGGGCAGCAGACTGGAAGTCATCAAGCTGGGCAGCGGACTGGAAGTCATCAAGCTGGGCAGCGGACTGGAAGTCATCAAGCTGGGCAGTGGACTGAAAGTCATCAAGCTGGGCAGCGGACTGAAAGTCATCAAGCTGGGCAGCGGACTGAAAGTCATCAAGCTGGGCAGCGGACTGGAGGTCATCAAGCAGGGCAGCGGACTGGAAGTCATCAGGCTGGGCAGCGGACTGGAAGTCATCAAGCTGGGCAGCGGACTGGAAGTCATCAAGCTGGGCAGCAGCGGACTGGAAGTCATCAAGCTGGGCAGCAGCGGACTGGAAGTCATCAAGCTGGGCAGCAGCGGACTGGAAGTCATCAAGCTGGGCAGCAGCGGACTGGAAGTCATCAAGCTGGGCAGCAGCGGACTGGACGTCATCAAGCTGGGCAGCAGCGGACTGGAAGTCATCAAGCTGGGCAGCAGCGGACTGGAAGTCATCAAGCTGGGCAGCAGCGGACTGGAAGTCATCAAGCTGGGCAGCAGCGGACTGGAAGTCATCAAGCTGGGCAGCAGCACACTGGAAGTCATCAAGCTGGGCAGCAGCGGACTGGAAGTCATCAAGCTGGGCAGCGGACTGGAAGTCATCAAGCTGGGCAGCGGACTGGAAGTCATCAAGCTGGGCAGCGGACTGGAAGTCATCAAGCTGGGCAGCGGACTGGAAGTCATCAAGCTGGGCAGCGGACTGGAAGTCATCGGACTGGCAAGCTGGCACAACAACATCAGGTTGGCAGGCTGGCACAGGAACATCGGGTTGGCAGGCTGGCACAGGAACGTCAGGGTGGCAGGCTGGCACAGGAACGTCAGGGTGGCAGGCTGGCACAGGAACGTCAGGGTGGCAGGCTGGCACAGGAACGTCAGGGTGGCAGGCTGGCACAGGAACGTCAGGTTGGCAGGCTGGCACAGGAACGTCAGGTTGGCAGGCTGGCACAGGAACGTCAGGTTGGCAGGCTGGCACAGGAACGTCAGGGTGGCAGGCTGGCACAGGAACGTCAGGGTGGCAGGCTGGCACAGGAACGTCAGGGTGGCAGGCTGGCACAGGAACACCAGGGTTGCAGGCTGGCACAGGAACA
The DNA here is from genome assembly GCA_029574335.1 of Rana kukunoris. Taxonomy (NCBI): domain Eukaryota; kingdom Metazoa; phylum Chordata; class Amphibia; order Anura; family Ranidae; genus Rana; species Rana kukunoris. Next base: position 369,790,328 of record CM056051.1, read on the forward strand.
CCAGGTTGGCAGGCTGGCACCGGAGCAGGCTGGTCGGATGTCACAAGCTGGGCGGCTGGCACTGGAACTGGTAGAGCAGCTGGCACATGGACAGATGGCACCGGGACAGGTTGAACAGAGGGCACTGGGACAGGCTGGGTAACTGGCACGATGGTATGAGTTGGGAAATACTTCCGTTTCTTTTTAGACTTAGTCACTACAGGTTTGTTAACAGAAGTGATGTATGAAGAGGATGGAGATAAGTAAGAGGAAGGATTGGAGTATGGCAGAGACAAAGGGATGGTGACTGGAGGAGGTTTTTGTGGAGTAGATTAAAGGCAGGGTAGGTACAATTAGTAGAGACTGGGTAGTAATATTTGGTGGGATGTGGAATTATCTGGGCTGGAGTTGCCATTGGTGATGGACAGATGGATCCTTGGGAAGGCAGGTGGTTACTAGTAGGACTGGAACGGACAGGTGGATTAAAGGCAGGGTAGGTACAATTAGTAGAGATTGGGTAGTAATACTTGGTGGGAAGCGGAATGAACTGGGCTATAGCTGAGGTTGTCATTGGCAATGGACGGCTAGAACCTTGGGAAGGTAAGTGGTTAATGGCAGGGCTGGAATGCAGTGGCTTGGCTGGAAGCAGGAGATCTGACCATGCCTGCAGCACAGGTTGAACAAAGGCTGGTTCACACACACCTTGTTTAATCAGAGCCTGCACAGAATCAATACACTCAGATAACTTTTGCTGGGGACAGGAGGAATAATGCTCATCAAAATAAGCCGGATCATCCTCCATCAACCATACCAGGGATTCAACTTGGTCAGGACTGAAGGGGGGAGAGAAGTCATCACCTCCAGCTGGAATAACTGACAGGGCTGGTTTAACACATAACTTGATCAATGGCTGAACATCATTGTAAGACATATAACCCAGATCCACCATGGAATGGGCCGATCGGATGGCTTCCATCAGCTCATCCCTTGTCCATCCCTCCAACACCTGACGACAATACTCCTCATCCTCCTCTGCTAGCAGAGAAAAGTAAGTAATTTCATTGAAATCCATGTTTCAACAAAAACGCACTACAACAGGATGGTTCCCTATGCAGGCACGTCTGGTCAAAATGGCCCTGGTATACTGTCAGGGATTCTAGATGGACCAGGACTGTGTGCCTACACAGAGGAGACCAACACTGTACAGTATATAGTGGAAAAAAGGTGTTTATTTACAAAGGTGAGAAAACAAGTGAAAACAGTGCACGAATAACACAAGGCTATATACAGGTTTAGGGGAAATGCAATAATCATAAGCCAGAGCCAAGCCGGGGTCAAATACCAGAAATCATCAAAAGAGGCTGCAGACAGGGAAGGGGCAGGAAGGAAATGTCCAGGAGAGGGATCGGGATCGGGATCAGGATCAGGATCAGGTCAGGACAGGACAGGACAGGTCAGAGGTCCAGAGCAGGTTCAGGGTCCGGTTAGTAAACAGATACCAGGGCGAGTTCTGTTTGAACTCGCCGGGTATTTATAGTGGGTGTACTGATTGGGTTCAGGTCACACCTGAACGGAGCAAAGGCCAGGTGTTCCACACTGCCAGGGTCCATCCGCTGGTGGAGGTCAGTACTGCATCCCAAAGGTGATATACCAGCAGGGGGAAGTTCCCCTGACAGCTCCGAACTGCCAGGAGACCCCTGCTGGTGGGACGCAGCACTGCAAGACAAAATATCAATAGCACCAGCGGATGGACCTTTTCCTGACATTAGGTCTGTCTGAAAAAATGATGGGCGGACCTGAATAGATAGTTCATGTGAAAGGGGACAAATACAAAGAAATTGGACCAGAGAAACAAATGAAAAGGGAAACGAGAAGAGTTGAGGGTGGAAAGAGATGTAACAGAAATGGCCAGGAACTAAATGAAGGACAGGGAAAGCAAACAAATAGAAAGAAAGAAAAAAGTTTGAAAAACGCAAAAGGTAGATTTGAGAATATGGTAAGAAGATAATGCATAGAAGGACTGGATGACTAAGGGGAAGGAGAATAGGGGAGAAGGGATGAGAGAAAAGTATTTCAACAGAGTCCTGTGTAGTGAATAGTCATAATTTTTATCTCTCAAGACAGTCTGTGGATTAGAAGTCACCATGTATTTGATTTTTAAGTTCCTCTATCTCAAGAGATTATGACACCATTGACTGTGCTTCTCCTTTTCAAGTGTGCCTCCCCTACAGAGCTCAGATGAGTAGGGAGAGTTCCTGGCCCTCCATACAGAGTAAGTTACCTGACGAGAACGTGCTGTTGTTGCTATAGTTTGCAATATGAATGATTCCTGAGCCAAAAGGTAAAAGTACCTGATGCTTGTGCTGTTGGAAAAAAAATTGTAAAACCAAAAGCTTATTTTACTCCATAAATTATAGTTGTGTGGACTTCATACAAGTTATTTTGGTGGTGCATAAGGAGTGAGTAATGTGTGAAATTACAAGGGGTAATGAGTTGACAATGATTAAAGCGGAGTTCCAGGCTTTTTAGGTTTATTAAAAGTCAGCAGCTACAAAAAGTGTAGCTGCTGACTTTTAATAAACAGACACTTACCTGTTCCACGGTCCAGCGATGCGGCCAGAACAGAGCGTAGCTCCTCTCCCCCTCCTCTCTGCTGGCGCCTCCATTGCCACACTGGGCACCCGGCCATGACAGCTTTCGGCTTCACATAGATGAAGAAGATGATGATTTGATAGCATGGTCTCAATATTCTCAATCCACTCCTTCTATAGCCCATACCTCTTTTAGACCCAAGTCTATCTTCTACCCCACCCAGTCTAAAGGCCCCTATCTTTCTACTTTTTACCAGGTAGTATTTAAAGAACTTTCCGATTTGTGTAAGTCTGATTTCTCTAAATGATTCACTAACAACCTCAGTTCTTTGGAATATCACGTACTTAGTACCAATCCGGACATTATTATTAGGTCTGCTAATAAGGGAGGAGGTATAGTGCTACAAGATAAAACTGACTACATGGCGGAGGCTACATGACTCCTTTCTGACAAAAATACCTATGAAAAACTTAGACTAGATCCTTTACCTAAATTTATAGAAGAATCTTCTCATATTATTAAACAAGCCAGTGCTGATGGTGTTTTGAGCAAGTTGGAGGCCGCCTTCTTCCAAAAAACATTTTTTTTTCAAGTCCCTTACCCATACCATTTGCCTAAAGTTCACAAAGACATTAATAATCCACCTGGTCGTCCTATTGTTGCCTCAATGGATAGTATCACTACTAGTTTTTCTCTTTATATAGATCATTTTTTACAGGCACTAGCCCAAGCTCTCCCTTCTTTTATCTGTGATGGTACACATTTTATTTAATTATTGCAACCTTACACTTGGGAACCTTCTTATCAATGGGTTTCCCTTGATGTATGTTCTTTGTATACATCTATACCAATTAGAAAAAAAGATATAGTCGCGCTAAATCAAATACCTTATGTGAAAAATGTATATACTACCGCTAAAGGAGTATATCATGTGCATTTATTGTAAATAGAAAGCCGTGAAGCAATAAACGTGGCTGCCTTCTGGTGAATAGGCAGCTTAAGAAATCAATAAACACAAAAGCATGTAGTGACACAAAAATGTGGTCCGTATACTATTGAGAGAATTTAAGCTCGGAGTCAATCTGATGTTACACTATACCACGGACACAGTTGATACCATTGACCTGCTAGGTTTCATTACATGCTGGTTCAGGTCCATTGGACCTTAGGCTCTGGTAAGCAGACTATTTGGCTACTGGTGGTGGATTCACATTGGGCTCCATACGGCATCACAAGATTGGAGTTAGTTGGATTGTGCACGGGTGTCTAATATACTACACAACCTTAGGGACTGTTTCATCTACTCAATTTGATGGACTTTACTTGTGTGTCATTATCTAATTCATTCAACCGATTTACATGTTTGAGTTCATCAATTTTAAGTTGCCTACACAGGATTAAGCATTCATGTTTAATTGCTTCACGGTCTTTTGTTTCTCATAACATATGCACCTAACATGTTTTTTGAGTGGTAGTATATATAGTATACGGAACACATTTTTGTGTCACTACATGCTTTTGTGTTTATTGATTTTTTAAGCTGCCTATTCACCAGAAGGCAGCCACGTTTATTGCTTCTCGGCTTTCTATTCACAATATATGCACATGATATACTCCTTTTAGTGGTAGTATATACATTTGTCACATAAGGTATTTGATTTAGCGCGCCTATATATTTTTTTCTAATTTGTACACTGCTAGATCACAGATTAGTTGCTGCTTATCATTATAGCTTCATGCTACGTGTTTATAAACTCAACCGACATAGTGCAGTTGTTTTTCCAATTTTACATATACATCTATACCACATACTGTGGGACTTGAGGCAGTATCTCATTTTCTTAAAGAAGATCCCAGTCTGAATATACAACAGGTAGATTTTATTCTCCTGGCCACCCGTTTTTGCCTGGAACACAATTACTATCAGTTTGCTGGTGATTTTTTCCTACAAAAACAGGGAACAGCAATGGGCGCCAACTTTGCACCCAGCTACGCCAACCTCACTATGGGGTTGTGGGAGGCTGGGTGCATAGATAAAAATTATCCCTTTTCGGCAAATTTAGTCTTCTATGGCCGTTACATAGACGATACCATTATTATTTGGGATGGGACAGCCAGTTCTGTTACTGACTTTGTGACTTTTTGCAATGGTAATTCCTTTGGTCTAACCTTCACTTCGGTTATGGATTCTGATTTCATATGCTTTCTAGATATAGTGTTATTTCATAAACACAATGTTATTACAGCTAAAAACTTCACCAAACCCACAGTGGTCACCCTAGATGGGTGAATAATGTCTCTAAAAGTCAATTTCATTGACTAAGATGTAATTGCACTAGACTTGAGGATTATAAATCACAAAGTATTATATTAAAGAATAAATTAATTGCCAAAGGGTACCCTCCGAATCTTATTGAAGAAGCTTATAGCATGTATGAACAAGATCCTTTAGGTGCTCATACACTCCACTAAACACATTGTTAAATATGCTGGTATAAATCTGTGAAGGAATACAGAGTAATCCAACTGAAAGTGACTGTATTTGTAAGAAATTTTGATAGAAGATCTACCACCAGGTAATAGTGATGAAAGGCTTACCAGAGGGATCAGACCCAAGTAAGTATACACTTATCAGGTCGATCAAGCTTAAAGGTACTGGTGTCCAGAATCCAAAACGACTTCAACAATAGACAGGTCTGTCAACTCTTACTTACTTTTACAAGGAGTATTCGGTATGGAACCAAACGATGGAAAGCCAACCAGATGGTATCACTAGGAACTTCCAATGATCCAGGCGACTCAGATTGCAAAGAATAAAGGAAAATAAACAAGGGTGCACATAGCGTGAATCTGTATAAAAAGTTTACTTTGCAGTATAGGAATAAAAATTTACACTCACATTTAGGTTAACATAATAAGCGTATAAAACCAATCAAGCAGTAGGGTCAATGTTGCGTCCCATTGACCCTACTGCTTGATTGGTTTTATACGCTTATTATGTTCACCTAAATGTGAGTGTAAATTTTTATTCCTATACTGCTAAGTAAACTTTTTATACGGATTCCTGCTATGTGCACCCTCGTTTCTTTTCCTTTATTCTTTGCAATCTGAGTCGCCTGGATTACCTATCATTGGAGGTGCCTAGTGATACCATCTGGGTGGTTTTCCATCGTTAGGTACTTTTACAAGGAGTATTCCGTATGGAACCAAAGAGTTGATTGACCTGTCTATTGTTGGAGTCGTTTTGGATTCTGGACACCAGTACCTTTAAGCTTGATCGACCTGATAAGTGTATACTTACTTGGGTCTGATCCCTCTGGTAAGCCTTTCATCATTATTACCTGGTGGTGGATCTTCTATCAAAATTTCTTACATATACAGTCACTTTCAGTTGGATTACTCCGTATTTCTTCACAGATTTATACCAGCATATTTAACATTGTGTTTAGTGGACCTAAGGTGTTTCTAACTTATTTCTCACCGGACATATTCACGTAGACTTTTTCAATTTTCTATATATATTTTTTTAGCGCTGCACTTATTTTTCCTGTTTGGTTTGTGTTACAAAACTGATCTAATTTTATGGTGTTGGCTGCCATTAATTTATTGCTTTCTGGTTAGCGCGGTGAATATATGTACACATTGTATATATTTTTATTGTTTGAACAAAATCATTTACCTATGTCTAAGAAACAAAATACGGCATCTACCACTCGCTTCATCACACAATATCATGTTAAACATAAAAAAATGCAAAACATCTTTAAGAAACATTGGTCTATTCTATCAAACCCAGGACCCTCACCTCTCTGCATCTTTATCTGCCTCACCTAAATTTGCTTATCGTAGGGCACCCAACATTAAAAGGAAGATAGCACCTAGCAAAATTAAATCATCCGGTAGTCATAAGAACAATAGAGGGGCGTGGCCGAGCCGAGCTCAGAGATGGCTGCCTGAGTGCCTAGCTCCTGCCCCCTTAGAGTGTTTGCTATCTTTAGCGGTGCTTTTGACCTCCGTTCCTACCTCTGATGATGGGCACCTCATCGAGGCAATCCTCGGCCTCCCGTTCCCGGTCACCTAGGGAACAAACCGACGCCTTGGGGCAACAAATCCCGGAGATGTTCTGGACCGGCCGTGGACAAATGGCGGCTTCCTGCCAAGGAGCTAACCAGGGCCGTCCCCCCGGACACAAGACATCGTCCTATCTGCGACCCCTCCAGCTGTCCCTCCGGTGTCTCAGGGAAGCCCGGTACACTCGCAGGTCCCCGCATCGGCGGCACCTCCGATCACCATCTTGGACCTGAGGGCAATGGCGGCCGACATCAAGGATGCCCTAGCGGCGGCCATTGCAGACTTGCGCCTAGACTTTAAAGCCCTGGATGGCAGAGTCGCGGCAATAGAGAAAACCCAGGAGGACCACAGCCTTGTCCTCCAACGCACCACCAGAAAGATTGATGATCATACCCTGCAGATGAGGGAAATTAACCGGCACCTGGAGGACCTCGAGAACCGGGGAAGACGCCATAATATCCGCGTGAGGGGCCTACCAGAAGCCGATGAAGGGGACCAAACAAGAGGTCACACAGGTCTTCAACTCGATCCTCCAGAGGCCTCCAGACGCGGTGATTGCCATGGACAGGATCCACAGAGCGCTGCGCCCGAGGGGAAGGGATACTGACCCGCCCAGGGACATCGTATGCTGCCTCTCTGACTTCGGCATGAAAGAGGAGATTCTGAGGCTAGCCAGAGGGCAGCGCCTCCAACATACAGGCGCCCGATCCAGCTGTTTCAAGACCTCTCGTGCATAACTTTGAAACACCGCCGGGAACTCAAACCCATACTGGATGTTCTGAGAGCTGAGAACATACAGTACAAGTGGAAGTTCCCCTTCTGCCTGGCAGCTACCCGTCAGGGCCGCACCGCGCATCTAAAGGTCCCCGAAGATCTCCCGCACTTTTTCGAGGCATTGGACATACCGCCCGTAGCTGTCCCGGAGTTGTATGCCATCTATCGCCGCTCTGTGGGCTGTTGGAATGGTCCCGGAGCTGAAGCCATGGAGACTCAACCCACTAGGCACCGCAGGAGACGCTCCCCTTCAGGCTCTCGCTCCACGACCGCGGCCTCGGGTCCCGGACGTGACCGGGACCTACTCTCCTCACCTGGGGCTCAAAGGGCCAGGAGAGACTACTAAATAACCCCTTTGCTACCCATCAAAACTGTTAGCAGTTGGTATGTTTGACTCTTTATTCCCATGTTTAACTGTTTCGGGTGTTTCCACGTTAATCACGCACCCTGGAAGGAGCGGCCCGACTCTTTACTGTCTCATCTCACTGGGGCCTCCAGATGCGAATCGCCGCACTGCGCCAGCTACGGAGCCTAGATCCACCACCATCTTCCGGCGCAGGATGCCACCTCCTCCTCCCCCCCCGGAGGCCCGCTGGGACTTTCGAACTCCTCCTCCTCCCGCTCAAAGCACTACATCACCCAGGATCCCTCGCGGGACCCGCCACTTCCGGATCCGGGCCCTAGTGTCCCTCCCCGCTTCCGTCGCTCGGCGACTACGCCACTTCGCGAGGGTGAGGCTGATCTTGGCAGATGGCACGGAGCCCCTCGGAGAGCACGGAGAATGCCCGTCGGACACTACAGGACGGTCTTCCCGATCCTCCTCTCGATGCGGGGGGACTCCCGATCTACCGCCTTACGCCCATCTCCACTCCACGAGAGACACAGCCAGAGGCCTGCACCTGGTCCGATCCACAAGCCCACTCACCGTGCTCGGTTCCCCGACTGCAGATCATCGGGACAGACCCATCTCGCCGCTGGGCGCCCAAGAGCAGGGGGCCCTGGAGGACTCTGGAACTAAGGACACTAGACTGCTCGCCAACAATGGCCTTCGACCAGTCCTGCTCGCCCGTAGGCATCGAGAGTTGCGAGGCCGCTGCTGCTCACAGGACAGGCGAGATCCACACGGGCCGAATCCTATACCCATAGGATGAGTATAAATAACTGTTGTGCCCCCCTGTTCTACCCAAGGCACTTGTTGGGACTTGTGTGCACTGCTGTACAGCTGTGCCTGTTAGGGGTCGTAGTTACAATGTTTGCTTAGGTTTTATTGCTACGCTGTTTTAGTGTTGTAGGGCTATGCTTGCTGTCGGCCCCGGGGATGGGTGTTCACCGGGGGGGCGGGGGATTGGGCATCTCCCCCCCTGCGAAGGAACCCTAAAGCCCTGCTCACACACCAGCCGGCTGATCCGCCGGTTGAAACATGGTGCCCACCACAGCTTCCGACACCATAGAGGTCCCACCCATAATCAGACCTAGCAGATGTACACTCTGGGGTGGCATGTCTATACCCAGATATCCCTTTTATCACTTGACAGTGCTCTGGCAAGGCCCAGGTCAACCCACAAGCGGTAGCGTGCGATGGTGCCCGTGTCCCATCTGCGGCACGGGTGCCCCACACGACCGCACCCTACCGATTACCCTTTCCCTAGACCAGGCGGTGGGACCGTGTCCCCCTCCACCTAATCGGTTCCTTCCCCCCTCCTCTCCCGTAACAGGACCGCACTAGGCGCCCCTTATTGTACCACTCCGTCCTACCCGGGCGATTCGCCCTCCCCCCCTGCACCGCGCGTCTGTGGTACCGCACTCTAGGTTGAGACTTGCATGGTGTCCACTACCCCCATCACCGTCTCTGCGCAACCCGATCCCCGATACCCCCCCTCCCGCCACAGCTCGGTCACCTGTCCCCACACTTTACCCTGACTTGAGACTGTACTGACGCTCACAATGACGGATCCGTCTACAGGGGCTCATAATCCTACCTTAAAGGTGATCTCCCTGAATGCGCGGGGGCTTAATCTCCCTGAAAAGCGGTCGCAACTCCTCCTGACCCTACACCGTGCCAGGGCAGACATCGCGTTTATACAGAAAACGCACTTTAAGGCAGATGCAGTGCTCAAATTACACAACATTCACTACCCTGACACCCACCACGCCGCGAACGTGCACTCCAAAATGAAAGGGGTCTCTATATTGATAGCCAGACACTGTCCTTTCAAGCTGACTGAGAGGTTGTCGGACCCGGAGGGCAGATTCCTATTTCTAAAAGGCTCTTATCTGAACCGCACTATCACGCTCGCTAATGTATACGCACCAAACGCGCGCCAGGTTTCCTTTTTTAGGTCCGTGTCGACTTTGCTGACATCATTTAAGGCAGGGACCCTGGTACTGGGGGGCGACTTCAATGTCCCCCTCAACCCCACACTAGACACGTCCACGGGCACCTCGTCAACCCAGTACTCTGCTCTGAGAAGGATGAAAATGATCCTTCAAGAACTTCTCTTGCATGACACCTGGCGTGCCCTACACTCTATTGGAAAGGACTACACGTTCTATTCAGCCCCTCATGACCGCTACTCCCGACTCGACTACCTCTTTCTAAGCCAGGAAGATCTCCCCATGTTAACCTCGGCGACTATAGAACCCATGTTGCTGTCGGACCACAGCCCGATCTCGGCAACATTGTCTCTCCCCATATGTCACCCCCGTACGCGGGTATGGAGGTTGGATTTATCCCTACTTACGGACCCGACGCTGGCCAGTGACCTCGAGGTGAATCTCGAGGCATTCTTCCGAGAAAACAGGCCTGAAGATACGGCTCCCGTTATCAATTGGGAGGCCCACAAATGCGTGGTCAGAGGGCTCATGATAGCCGCAGCTGCCAAACGTAACAAAGAACGACGAGCACATTACGACGATCTCCTAGGGAGAATTAAACAGCTGGAGTCAGCACACAAACACTCACAGGCTCTCGCAACATTACAGGACTTGAGCCTTGCAAGAGCCGAGCTCCTGGAGATCATTGGCAAAAAGATTAGAAGCTCCTATATCCTGGCCAAAAAAACGTTTTACGAGCACGGCAACAAGGTAAGCAAACTTCTTGCAAACGCCTTACAATCTAAGAGGGCCAAGGCGACAGTCCACTCACTGACAGACGGCAAGGGCGTCAAGCTACACTCTACCCCGGACATCGCTAAGCTATTCGTCCAATACTACACCGACTTGTATAACCTGCCCTCCCCGACCACTCCAACGGCACGACTCACTAGACAGGGACTAATTGACGAGTTCTTAAGCCAATACGGCCCCACCAAGCTATCAGAGACGGCTAGGCAGGACCTGGATAGGCCCCTCAACACCGCAGAAGTGGGCCTGGCCCTTAAACAGCTGAAGCCCAGCAAAAGTCCAGGACCTGACGGTCTGACTGCTGGGTACTATAAGACTTACGCCAAAATTCTCACACCCTTCTTCATTTCGGCTTACAACTCCTTCGCTAACACTACTGCTCCTCCCCGAGACCTCCTGGCCGCACATATTGTAGTGTTCCCCAAACCCGACAAGGACCCAAACATTGTGTCAAACTACAGGCCCATCTCCCTGCTCAACGTGGACCTTAAATGGTTTGCCAAGACGATAGTGAACAGGCTCCTTCCATACATGCCCGCACTAATAGACCCTGACCAGGCCGGATTCATCCCTGGAAGGGAAGCGCGCGACAACACCCTCACAGCCCTAAACATTCATCACTGGCTGTCCTCCAGTGGATCCCCCGTTTTTTTTTGTCACTCGACGCGGAGAAGGTGTTTGACAGGGTGGCATGGGATTTCATGCAAGCGACCCTCAAAGCCACGAACCTCCCACCGCTCATGTTGAACTATATCTCAGCGCTATACTCGGGCCCCACGGCAAGGGTCAGAGTGAACAACCACCTGTCAGACGCCTTCTCCATAGCGAACGGAACCCGCCAAGGGTGCCCCCTCTACCCCCTGATATTCGTCCTCACCCTCGAGCCCTTTTTGAGGCGACTCCGATCTAACCCAACGATCAAGGGTATCGATATTAAGGGCCACACGTACAAACTTGCCGCGTTTGCGGATGATATTCTCCTATTTGTCAAAGACCCCCTCACAACTGTTCCTAATTTAATGAAAGACTTTGCGGACTTTAGGGTATTGTCAAACTTCCAAATCAATTTTTCCAAATCATCCGCCCTAAACGTTTCCTTGCCCCAATCCCTGTGCAACCTGTGCCAGACCAACTTCCCTTTTAAATGGAATGCCAGAGCCATCACATATCTGGGGATCCAACTTCCCACCTCCCTCGCGGACCTATATTCCCTTAACTATACCCCTCTACTCCAGACAATCCTAGTAGATCTCAAGGGCCGGTCCCCGAAAAACGTATCATGGCTCGGGAGGATAGCGGTGATCAAAATGAACGTTCTCCCTCGGCTACTATACATCATGCAAACGATTCCCATCAGGTTCCCACAGGCCTTCCTATCATCCTACAGATCGACCTGCGTAAAATTCGTATGGCATGACGCCCGTCCACGTTTAAGCTATGACAGGCTCACGGTCCCTAAGTTAAAAGGTGGCCTGGGTTTACCAGACCTCCGCAGGTACAACCTGGCCTGTGGTCTGGCGAGAATATTTGACTGGGTCGCTAATGGGGACCAAAAGAAATGGGTGAGACTGGAGCAGGAGTTCTCTCCCATTCCGATTTCACACTTGCCCTGGGTTTCCCAGAGCAACATCCCCCGACACTGCAAAGACCACCCCCTCATACTCCCCTCCCTGCGCGCCTTCTGGGAGGCCTGTAGTAAATACAAATTGTCGGATCGACACGGCCCCATGACACCCCACAGACTGAACCCTGACTTCCCGCCAGGCATGCACCCTGCTTTCCTGTCTGACAGCTGGCCCCACGAGTCGGTACTGGTGGGTCAATTCTTCCTATCAGGCAGACTCATACTCCAATCGGAACTAGCCGCTACTACCGGCAGGGACGAATTCCCATTCTGGCCCTACCTACAAATCCGACGCTTCCTAGTCAAGACGGCACCAACCTCTCACTGGTCCAGGCCCTACTCCCCTTTCGAGAACCTCTGCTCCAAGAGGGAACCACAGAGACACCTAATCACCATTATCTATGGTCTACTATTTTCCACACACTCCTCCAAAATCCACTGGGCTAACCAACAGTGGGAACGCGACCTCACGCTTGATCTTACAGAGGGGGAATGGGAAACAGTCTATAGGCTCGCCCACAAAGGCTCGGTCAATGTTCAAACGCAAGAGAACGCCTACAAGCTCCTCTCCAGGTGGTATAAAACACCGCTCAAACTACACAGAATTAATTCCGCACTTCCCGGGGTCTGTTGGCGGTGCCACATGGAGATGAGCTCTTTCCTCCATGTTTGGTGGACCTGCCCCAAACTCCAACCCTATTGGGCAGAGGTCCATAGACTCATTGCACAAGTGACGACTGACAACCTAGATTACACGCCTGCCCAGTTTCTTCTCCACTACTCCCAAACGCTCCCGAGGGGCTATTGCAGGTCACTGGCCATGCACATGGTGAATGCGGCTCGGATGTGCATCCCGCTTAAGTGGCTCTCTCCGCACCCCCCATCTCTAGCCGATTGGTTCACGCGTCTCCAAAAAACAATGGAGATGGAAGAACTAATCCACCAAACTAATGATAATCCTACTAAGTTTACCGAAACTTGGGCAGCTTGGGTCCACTTCACTACGACTGACGAATACAAGAATATAAGACCCTGATGACCCTGACCAGATGCCCACACCTCCCACTGCCCTTCCGAGCTGTGGCGGCCTGTCCCCTTCCCTATTTTTTCTCCCCAGTACCACTCTCCTCCCCCTATGGCCATGACCCCTTCCCCCTCCCTCTATACTACCTTGATTGCTCTCAATGTCTGCTGTCTAAGGCCAGACACCACCACCTTGACATTCAAACAATTATTAATGGGACGGGCGTGAGTATCTGAATGTGAAGTGAGTTGGTCTCCTATGTCCTGAACCACGTCGTTTCCCCCGTGACAGTGGGGAGACTGAAGCGAACGCCCCATGCTCTATCAAAGCATCTCCCGCAAACGATTGTTCCAGGGTGGGTGTGACTGGCGCTTTTCACGGCCTCCCGAGCAGATGTCCCCACCCACGGTATTTTACTTTATCCACTTGTGCATGTTGCTGTTAATTTTGTTAGATTACCACTAATGGCTACAGTTCTGCAGTATCTGGACTCTTTGTCTGTTTATCTGTTTGTTATGAGCTCATTATGACGGCTGCGTCCGCCCATGCTCCCAATACTAACCAATGTGCATTATTGTACTCATGATCCTTGTCGAAAAGAAAACTTCAATAAACACTTTGGAAAAAAATAAAAAAAAATAAGAACAATAGGCTCAAACAACTTACTCTCATCCCTCTTGTTAGGATGTTTCAGTGTAAAAAGGCTTTATGCCTAACTTGTTCCCATGTCATTCATGGAAAAATACTTTTACAGCTAATAGTAAGATCTTTAATTTATGTTCCTTTTATAATTGTTTCACTATGTTTGTAGTATACTGTATCCCCTGTCCATGTGGCCTTCTATATGTAGGTACAATTATCAGAGCTTTACGTGCTAGATTTGGAGAACATCGACGCGCAGTCCATGTGGGTAATCCCAACTATAGTGTTGCTCGCCATTTTGCGGCACACCATTACAAAGACATCACTGCTCTCTAGGTCTGTATCATTGAATCTATACCTGAAACTTCCACTGCAGCTGAAAGATTCCAATGTCTTTGCAAAACTTACTGGATATATTCTTTAACCACTTAAGGACCGGACCAATATGCCGCTAAATGACCCAAGGGGTTTTTACAATTCGGCACTGCGTCGCTTTAACAGACAATTGTGCGGTTGTACGACGTGGCTCCCAAACAAAATTTGCATCCTTTTCTTCCCCCAAATAGAGCTTTATTTTGGTGGTATTTGATCGCCTCTGCAATTTTTATTTTTTGCGCTATATACAAAAATAGATCGTCATTTTTGAAAAAAAAAACAATATTTTTTACTTTTTGTTATAAGAAAAATCCAATAAACAAAATTTTAGTCAAACATTTAGGCCAAAATTTATTTAGCCACATGTCTTTAGTAAAAAAAAATCACAATAAAAAAAAAAAAAAAAAGCTACCTAGCGGGAACAGCGACACTAATACAGCGATCAGAAAAATGATTGCTTAGTGACGCTGGCAATAGTGAGTGAAAGGGTTAACTAGGGCGGTGATCAAGGGGTTAAAACTTTATTAGGGGGGGTACGGGGGCTACCCTGGACCTAACACTAACTGCCTGTCACACTGACACTAAATGCAATGATCAGTACATATATGATCACTGCATTCAGTGACATTGTGACAGGGGGGAGGGGGGGTGATCGCAAGGGGTTAATGTGCCTGCGTGTACTGGTGTCAGTGTAGTGTTGTGCAGACTTACTATGTGATGTGATCTCTCCTCAGCAGCGGTTGAAAAAAACGCAGAGAGCAGAGATCACATCACTTCCCTCTTCCTGTGTTTACACAGGAGCAGGAAGTGACACACAGGCGAGCCCGCGCATTGGCTGGGAGCGATCCGGAGGGGGCGGACAAAAACGAACCGACGCCCCCTCAGCACGGATCGCTCGCACAGCCACCGGGACATCGCATGTACCGGGGGGGGTCCCGATCGGACCCCCAACCCACGTCAAGGCAGCCACGTACAGGTACGTTGATGTGCCTGTCCGTGCCATTCTGCCGACGTAAATGTACATGCGGCGGTCCTTAAGTGGTTAAATACAATATCGCTCCATGGCTTAAATGAAGAAATAGAAACCGATACTATAATTTATTTCTCTATTTTTTCCTTTTCACGTTTTCTTCTTCTTGCATATTTGTTGTCATTGAGTGTGTGTATGCATGTGTATGTGCTATATATGCACATATATGTGCATCCACCTATCATACACAATTTTAAAATATATATAAAGATAATAATCACTTCCCTTCTTTCATTATTGTCATGCATGGGCATATTGATTATACCAAAGTTTCTTTATATATATGTATAAAATATATATATTTTAATATAGTGAATTAGACTAATGTAGCGATACTCCCTCAGGAGCCGCTGGTTGATTTGGGATCGGCATATTAAGTTACCTTTTTAGCGTTGTCTAGGGGTGAAGTCAGTGAGCAGAGCAATAAGCGAATGTCCAGCCAGTAGATAGGGTTTTCCAAATGCTTTATTTCTTGGGTCCAACACGACCAACATCAACAGGAGGTAGATAGGACAGGTTGATGAAGTAGAGAAAACCTTGCGGTATCAGGCTTTGATGAACAGGAGAGCAAGCCTGCTCTCAGTAACAATATATTTTGTCGCCACTATAGCCAGGGTGGGTGAAGTGATCCCCGGACAGACTTCGGCCCAAGCCTGGCAGCCGGAGTTCTACTTTAAGTTTGCTGGAAGGAACAGCTCCTTGCTGTGAACCTGGCTCTGATTGGATTTAAGATGCCAGATGAGGCCTCTGCCACAGGCTCTATGCTGACAATGTGAACAACAGAGTGAATCCTTCCAGTCAATCACAATTGGGTGACCAATTGACAGTTGAAGTGTACCTGTCAGTGTGTCGGTCACTAGATCCCCGATGGTTTGTTCAAGTCTCTCAGACAACCTGCCTCCGGGTTCTCCTCGAGCCGACTCCCCACCGCACAGCCAGCGGCCTAGGATCTCTCTCTTAGTGGTGAGGGGGCCCAGCAAGTCACTGGGGCCCCTCGGCAGCATCTTCCAGGAACTCCTCGTAACTTTTCGAACCCAGCCTGGTAGGCCATATCACAGAGGTCTGTTGAATGCGCACACCCTGAAGGTGGGTGCCGCACCTGGAACCAGGAACCCGCAAAGAACCCTGAAAAATGGCGCCTGCCACAGATATACCCCTCCCCAGCATGCCCCGCAAGGGAAAACTCCTCCAATTGGCTGCTGGGGAAAAGTGGCTCTGTTAGAACCCCTCTGATGCCATCTGTCATCTGATGCCATCTGTCATCCGGGGGTGAGATTAACACCCCCGGAGCGCAGACTGACCCACAGGACAGTTCCAAAATGACAGCAGCCCAATTTAGCAAAATTAAGAGTGAGCAACATAACTCTCTCACTCCCCACTAACTTTAGCATAGTGCCCATACTAAAAGTAAGGAGGTGCTACACTAATATATATGTATGTTATAACCATTTATGTAATTATTCTAATTTCTCTAGTGTCACTAATCTACTAATTAATAATTTTTCCTATTCTTATTTTTATACATGCTTTCATTGGATATGCTTTAATCGGATATGGATGATTCTATAACTTGCATATGGTATCTGCATATTTATTTAATTAATAAATCAGTTTGTTCTAGTTTTTTTATTAGCTTTTATATAGATCTACATGTCCGTCTTATATGAATACTATTTGTTTCTGTATTTATTCACTTATTTTCGCCCTCTTGAGCAGCACTTCCCGTTCTTACGGGGTCTCTCTGGGATTTTCGTGCACACCTATAGCACCATCAGCTTACTTGTACAGTATGCCAAGGACCTCTTAGGCCCCGTACACACGAGCAAATGAATCTGTTCAAATCGGTCGGACCGACCGATTTGAACAGATTTGTCTGCTGGCCGTTTTGGTTTGATCGCTGTACACATGATCAAACCAAAATCCCCGCCAGCAGACAGCGCTCTGACGTGGCGGTGACGTGGCGGTGACGTTGACGCCGCCACGTCACCGCACCAGGAAGTAAATTACTTCCGCGCATGCGTCGAATCCATTCGACGCGTGTGCGAGAAGACATGTCTGCTGGTTAGCGTACTAACCAGCAGACATATCGGGTGGACGGATTCCCAGCCGACAGATTTTAAAGCATGCTTTAAAATCTGTCGGCTGGCCAAATCCGTCTGCTCGCCCATACACACGATCGAATCTGTCTGCTGGGACGGTCGGGCAGACCGTTTACAGCAGATAGATTTGATCGTGTGTACACGGCCTTAGTGAACAGTGATTGCTGCCATCTTCATCTGGATTATCGAGTGACACCGGACCATATTGTCATGTTTATGCCTCTTTACCGCTCATCTCTTGTGAGTAGCCATTTGGCTGAGTGTTAATTATACCTCTATTAATCTTTCAGTGTCACTGCACTTAGTTTGGCGCACCTTTTCTTTTCTTTTATTACCCATTTCAGAGCCTGCTTCTGCTTTATTGGTATCTGCCGTTAGTGCTTGCCCATCATCTTTTTATTATTTCTGGACTATTTCTTGGACTATTGATTGGACTATTTATTTATTTACTTAAGTGTCCATTTAGTTTGGTTTTAGACTATACTCTATAAATCTTTGCGCCATCTAAAATATTTTACTACTAACATTTTTTACTGAATGAGGGGGGAAACAGGCTGGATGAGGAGTCCCCTGTGTCACCCCTCATTCAGCCTGTGTACCCCCTCATACAGCCTGTGTACCACTGTGTCACCACATATCCAGCCTGTGTCCTCATGTGTCACCCCTCACCCAGGCTGTGTCTCCCCTCATCCACACTGTGTCACCCCTCATGCAACCCATGCCCCCCTCATTCAGCCCGTGTCCCCTCCTCCCAACCAGCCTGTGTCCCACTGTCATCCAAATCCAGGCTGTTTCTCTATAGTTCAGCTGATCACTCGGCATGTAAGGAGTTAATTCGTCTCAGTTGTCTTAAGCTGCAGCAGCTCTGCGCTGAGCTTGCTGTGCCTCAAACAGCAAGGGATACCTACTTTCACGGGATACCAATCTTACTGCTACACCAGCTGCTGTTGCATTCTGGGAATTGTAGCACTGATCTGGCTGTATTGATGGGCACTGGTGGGGCTGCATTGATGGCACTGGTGAGACAGCATTTATGGTCACTGGTGAGGCTGCATTGATGAGCACTGGTGGAGCTGCATTTGATGGGCACTGGTGAAGCTGCATTTGATGGGCACTGGTGGGGCTGCATTTGATGGGCACGGGGGCTGCATTTGATGGGTACTGATGAGGCTGCATTTTGATAGGCACTGGTGGGGCTACATTTGATCATAATATTGCACACAAACAAAAACCAAACAATCACAAACACATACTGACATTATACACACACAGAAACCATGAAACCCAAACAATATAAATTACTATCTAGAGACAGGGGTATTTAGGAATTCTTTTAGACCTGCAGGGGTACTTCATCGTAAAAGGTTGAGAAACACTGCTCTATGTCATGCATATATGTAAGTATAAATACTGTATATACTGTGTATATCTAGTATATCACTAGAGGTGCATGCACTGTAGTGTAAGATTTACATTTATCCTCTAACCCAGTCAGCATATTTTGCTGGTACAAGTATATATTTTAATATATAAACCTGCAGCAATGACATGCTATTTTCAGAAGCAGTTAAATCTCTTCAATAATGAGTTAGTCAGGAGGATTAAAACTGACTGTGAGATGCCAATTAGTTTTTCTGGTTGGTGCCCAGGTACTGACAAGCTTAGTGTCATCCCCCAAATCATTCTTTTTATGTGCACTCCCTGCTCCCTCTCCTGTGCCTGAGGCTGCATCCCATGAGAATTTCCCACAGCAGATTTTCTACCTAAAGACCAGCACAGTGTTAGCCGGAGGGCACAGGGCTCCACTGCTTTTTTTTTTTGCCAGTGCAGCTTTCATTATGCTCTGTGTAGTCACTTCTCAAAATTTCATCAGTGCTTAACGTTCCCCGTAGGTTTTCTCTGTGAAAAATAAATACCGTAGGTGTATTTTGTCATTCCTGTCTGTGTTACAAGAAAGCATGTAAGAGTTACAAGAAAAAATTGTTATAAGAAAGATGATAGCAATTATTTGTATGTAATTGATAGGTACATATTTATTACAATTGTCATGTTGCTAGTTATACATGTGGGTCAAATATTTATTGATGTATGGGAATAACAGCCTTTTTGGTTTCTGCGGTTGAGATATACTGCATTGTATAAGTGTCACAAGTCAACAAATGTGAAAATTAAAGGCAAGGAGAAGTTCACAGGTTGTCTTGAGTGATTCGTTGAGTGTAATCAGCTGTATAAAACATGAGTTTGGCCTGGTCTTCTCGCTATCATCCTTCAGAATTGTAAAAACCTTAAACTAATTTTGTAAATGTTTCTAAGGCCTGCTTCACACTCAGATCTGAGTTGCATTGAATCGCATGACAATGGAAATCGCATTTTTTTTATGGAGTGGTTTTTGGAAAATGTTACTCTACTACTTTTGGCGCGATTCCAGCATCATTTTGGCCCCATTGAATAAAACCACATCCAAGTAATATCCAAGTAGCACTACATAATTGCACTGAAAGTTTTATCAAAATCAAATTGCAGCAGGGTGAACCTAGCCTAGTCTAGTAAACACGGTGAGAATAACGGATAAAATGATAATCTGATTTTTATTTTTTTTGCATGCTAGTCTCGTATCAAAAACAAATAGGTTACTAAAGTTACTAAAATTTTGTATGACAGAATACAACTTTGCATTTGATTTAAAGTATTGTACTGTCATTTTTTGAAATTCTTCCATTTCTGAGCATGCATGGTCTTAGTCACACAATTTTGTTTGTACAAATACCATACTTATTACCGTATTTGCCGGCGTATAAGGCGACTGGGCGTATAAGACGACCCCCTAATTTTCCAGGTAAAATGTTGGTTTTGAGATATACTCGCCATATAAGACGACCCCCTTTCCCCCTTCACTGTGCCATTGCCTCACCTCACTGTGCCATTGCCTTACCTCACTGTGCCATTGCCTTACCTCCCTGTGCCATTGCCTCACCTCACTGTGCCATTGCCTTACCTCATTGTGCCATTGCCTCACCGTGCCATTGCCTCACCTCACTGTGCCATTGCCTTACCTCACCGTGCCATTGTCTCACCTCACTGTGCCATTGCCTTACCTCCCTGTGCCATTGCCTCACCTCACTGTGCCATTGCCTTACCTCACCGTGCCATTGCCTCACCTCGCCGTGCCATTGCCTCACCTCACTGTGCCAATGCCTCACCTCACTGTGCCATTGCTTTACCGTGCCATTGCCTCACCTCACTGTGCCATTGCCTCACTGTGCCATTGCCTCACCTCACTGTGCCATTGCCTCACTGTGCCATTGCCTCACCTCACTGTGCCATTGCCTCACCTCACTGTGCCATTGCCTCACCTCACTGTGCCATTGCCTCACCTCTGCCATTGCCTCACCTCACTTTGTCGATCTTCATTCCTTTATGCCTGGCAGAGTGAGTCAGAATGCCGGCGTCCGTTTTTTAAAAGCCACGCCTCCTCCTTGAACACAGGCTCTTCTGGGAAACTGAGTGTTCTGCCTATTACGGAACAGCACAAGGAGGAGGCGCTGTTTAAAAAAAATGGATGCCCGCAGTCTGCATCCGGCGTATAAGGCAACCCCCGATATTTGAGCCATATTTTTAAGTATAAAAGGTCCTCTTATACGCCGGCAAATACGGTACATGAAAAAAAAATTCTGTTATAGTCCATACATTTTTTTCCTGCTTGTCCCTTTGGATATTTATGCATGAACTGTCATGATCGGCTCTTAAAAGCTGTGTACTAATGATCAGGTTATCGGACGATCATGCCGAAAGCTTCTTTTTTTGTCTGATTTTCTCATCGTGTGTACTAGACATAAAGTATTTCACAAAAGTGAGTATACCCCTCACATTTTTGTAAATATTTTATCCTATCTTTTCATGTGACAACCCTGAAGAAATGACACTTTGCTACAATGTAAAGTAGTGAGTGTACAGCCTGTATAACAGTGTATATTTGCTGTCTCCTCAAAATAACTCAATACAATATTTAATGTCTAAACTGCTGGCAACAAAGGTGAGTACACCCTTAAATGAAAATGTCCAAATTGGGCCCAATTAGCCATTTTCCCTCCCGGGTGTCATGTAACTCGTTAGTGTAACAAGGTCTCAGATGTGAATGGGGAGCAGGTGTGTTAAATTTGGTGTTATTACTCTTATGCCACATACACACGATCCGAATATTGTACGAAAAATGTTGTCCGATAATCGGATCGTTAGTACAGGGCTGCTGTGAGCCGATCATGACAGTTCATCCGATATTATTTTATCGGACATGCATGAAAATTTTCCTCGTACGATACCAGATCGTACGATTTTCGATTGGTCAGTACAGTTGTCGTCCGAAAATACAACACAAATACATTTCAACACATGACATCACTTCCGATTTTTTTTTTCTGTCGTACGAGAATTTTCGTGACTTTAGCAACCAATTCAATTTCTACTTGCAACTAGTAAACAAAAAAATTGTGCCCATCAAATGCAGCCACTGTGCCCATCATATGCAGCCATTGTGCCCATCATATGAAGCCACATGTGCCAATCAAATGCTGCCACTTGTGCCCGTCATATGCAGCCACTTGTGCCTGTCAAATGCAGCCACCTGTGCCCATCATATGCAGCCACTTGTGCCCAAACAAATGCAGCCTCTTGTGCCCATCATTTTCAGCCATGGTGCCCATCAAATGCAGCCACTGTGCCATCAATTGCCGCCATTGTGCCCATCAAATGCAGCCACTGTGCCCATCATATGCAGCCATTGTGTCCATCATATGAAGCCACATGTGCCAATCAAATGCTGCCACTTGTGCCCGTCATATGAAGCCACTTGTGCCCCTCAAATGCAGCCACTTGCACCCACCATATGCAGCCATTTGTGCCCATCAAATGCAGCCACTTGTGCCCATCATATGCCAGCACCTGTGCCCATCAAATGCAGCCACCTGTGCCCACCAAATGCAGCCACCTGTGCCCATCATATGTAGCCACCTGTGCCCATCATGTGTAGCCACTTGTGCCCATCATATGCAGCCACTTGTGCCCCAACAAATGCAGCCACTGTGCCATCAATTTCAGCCATTGTGCCCATCAAATGCAGCCATTGTGCCCATCATATGCAGCCAGTGTGCCCATCATATGGAGCCACATGTGCCAATCAAATTCTGCCAATTGTGCCTGTCATATGCAACCACTTGTGCCCATCATATGCAGCCACGTGTGCCCGTCATATGCAGCCACTTGTGCCCACCATATGCAGCCACTTGTGCCCATAAAAAGCAGCCACTTGTGCCCATAAAAAGAAGCCACTTGTTCCCATAAAAAGAAGCCACTTGTGCCCATCATATGCCAGCAAGTGTGCCCATTAAATTTCGCCACTTGTGCCCCATCAAATGCAGCCACTTGTGCCGTCAAATGCAGCCACTTGTGCCCATCATACAGTATGCAGCCACTTGTGCCCATAAAATTCGGAGACTGGGCCACAGGGCGGTATTCCAACATAACAACCAAACACACCTCCAAGACGACCACTTCCTTGCTAAAGAAGCTGAGGGTAAAGGTGATGGACTGGCCAAGCATGTCTCCAGACCTAAACCTTATTAAGCATCTGTGGTGCATCCTCAAACAGGAGGATGAGGAGCGCAAGTTCTCTAACATCCACCAGCTTTGTGATGTCATCATAGAGAAGTGGAAGAGGACTCTAGTGGCAACCTGTGAAGCTCTGCTGAACTCCATGCAAGGCCGTAGCTCACACTAGGCGAACTAGTCAGCCGCCTAGGGCACACTGCCGCCTAGGGGCACAGCCACAGCTGCTGGGTCCCCTCCAGAGGATCGGATCTCCCCCCAGCGGGTGATGGCTGATGTGGAGTGTAGCGGGAAGCGACTCCATATGGCTGGCTGCAGAGTGGCTGGGCAGGGAGAAGGAGCAGACAGATCTTCCCCTTCCCCGGACTAAGCCAGGGGTGACCATGCTGATGTCCAGCAGCAGCCGTGGGTGTCAGCTCTCTGCCCACCCCGCCTCCCTCCCTGGATGATGTGCAGCCATTGAAGGAGCATGACAGGCGGCATTGTGCCTAGAGACAGCCAGAAAGGATCGACCCAGGTCCAGACTGGCCATAGGACACACAATGGGCCAAGGCAGCCAGGCCACTTGTCCTGCAGGAGCGAGGAGCCCAAAGCAAAGCTGCTCCTGCAGCTTACCCAGCCTCTCCGCGGCCGACGGCCAGAGACCGGGGGTGGAACTGAATGATCAGCTGAAAAGTGGAGGAGCTGGAGGAGGTCTCCTGTGCGTAACTGGTGACACTAACTGCTGCCGGCTGCCTGACATGTGGAGGGAGGTGGAAAGAAGTGCCCCAAGGTAAGAACTTGTCAGGTGGTGGGGGAAAGCACTGGGGATGAGGGCTTCCAATCAGACCTTATCACTGGTGTGTGACCCCCTCCACTTGGCTGCACCCCCCCTTTCCACCTGGCTTTATCCCTCGACCTAGCTGCACGCCCCGTTCCTGACCACTTTGCTATATTCTCCCTCCATCTGGCTGCACCCTCTCTCCTGTCCACCTGGCTGCACCCCTATCTTCTGTCCACCTGACTCCATCCCTTCACCTGGCTGCACCCTCCTGTCCACTTGGCTATATCATCCATCCACCTGGCTGCATGCCCTCCCCTGTCCACCTGGCTATATCCTCCCTACACCTGGCTGCACCCCCCCTTCTGTCCACCTGGCTTGATGCCTCAAACTGGCAGCACCCCCTCTCATGTCCACCTGGCTATATCCTCCTTCCACCTGGTTGCACCCCCCTCCTGTCCACCTGGCTCCATCCCTCTACCTGGCTGCACCCCTCTCCTGTCCACCTGGCTGCACCTTCCCTCTCATGTCTACCTGGCTACACCTCCCCTCTCCTGGCCACCTGGCTGCACCTCCCCTCTCCTGGCCACCTGGCTGCACCTCCCCTCTCCTGTCCACCTGGCTGCACCCCCTCTCCTGTCCACCTGGCGGCACACCTCTCCCTCCACCTGACTGCACCCTCCTGTCCAATTGGATATATCATCCCTCCACCTGGCTGCACCCCCTCTCCTGTTCACCTGGCTATATCCTCCCTCCACCTGGCTGCACCCCCTCCTGTTCACCTGACTCCATCCCTTCACCTGGCTGCACCCTCCTGTCCACCTGGCTATATTCTCCCTCCACCTGGCTGCACCCCCCCTCCTGTCCACCTGACTCCATCCCTTCACCTGGCTGCACCCTCCTGTCCACTTGGCTATATCATCCCTCCACCTGGCTGCATGCTCTCCCCTGTCCACCTGGCTATATCCTCCTTCCACCTGGTTGCACCCCCCTCCTGTCCACCTGGCTCCATCCCTCCACCTGGCTGCACCCCTCTCCTGTCCACCTGGCTGCACCTCCCCTCTCCTGTCCGCCAGGCTGCACCTTCCCTCTCATGTCCACCTGAATACACCTCCCCTCTCCTGGCCACCTGGATGCACCTCCCCTCTCCTGGCCACCTGGCTGCACCTCCCCTCTCCTGTCCACCTGGCTGCACCCCCTCTCCTGTCCACCTGGCGGCACCCCTCTCCCTCCACCTGGCTGCACCCTCCTGTCCAACTGGCTATATCATCCCTCCACCTGGCTGCATTCCCTCTCCTGTCCACATGGCTATATCCTCCCTCCACCTGGCTGCACCCCCCTCCTGTCCACCTGACTCCACCCTTTCACCTGGCTGCACCCTCCTGTCCACTTGGCTAAATCATCCCTCCACCTGGCTGCATGCCCTCCCCTGTCCACCTGACTATATCCTCCCTACACCTGGCTGCACCCCCCCATTCTGTCCACCTGGCTCGATGCCTCCAACTGGCTGCACCCCCTCTCATGTCCACCAGGCTGCACCTTCCCTCTCCTGGCCACCTGGCTGCACCTCCCCTCTCCTGTCCACCTGGCTGCACCCCCTCTCCTGTCCACCTGGCGGCACCCCTTTCCCTCCACCTGACTGCACCCTCCTGTCCAACTGGCTATATCATCCCTCCACCTGGCTGCACCCCCTCTCCTGTCCACCTGGCTATATCCTCCCTCCACCTGGCTGCACCCCCTCCTGTCCACCTGACTCCATCCCTTCACCTGGCTGCACCCTCCTGTCCACCTGGCAATATCATCCCTCCACCTGGCTGCATTCCCTCTCCTGTCCACCTGGCTATATCCTCCCTCCACCTGGCTGCACCCCCTCCTGTCCACCTGACTCCATCCCTTCACCTGGCTGCACCCTCCTGTCCACTTGGCTATATCTTCCCTCCACCTGGCTGCATGTCCTCCCCTGTCCACCTGGCTATATCCTCCCTACACCTGGCTGCACCCCCCTTCTCTCCACCTGGCTCGATGCCTCCAACTGGCTGCACCCCCTCTCATGTCCACCTGGC
This sequence comes from Rana kukunoris, assembly GCA_029574335.1. Lineage (NCBI taxonomy): Eukaryota > Metazoa > Chordata > Amphibia > Anura > Ranidae > Rana > Rana kukunoris. The sequence continues at coordinate 369,816,085 of CM056051.1, forward strand.
TATATCCTCCTTCCACCTGGTTGCACCCCCCTCCTGTCCACTTTGCTCCATCCCTCCACCTGGCTGCACCACTCTCCTGTCCACCTGGCTGCACCTCCCCTCTCCTGTCCACCAGGCTGCACCTTCCCTCTCTTGTCCACCAGGCTGCACCTTCCCTCTCATGTCCACCTGGCTACACCTCCCCTCTCCTGGCCACACCTCCCCTCTCCTGTCCATCTGGCTACACCCCCTCTCCTGTCCACCTGGTGGCACCCCTTTCCCTCCACCTGACTGCACCCTCCTGTCCAACTGGCTATATCATCCCTCCACCTGGCTGCACCCCCTCTCCTGTCCACCTGGCTATATCCTCCCTCCACCTGGCTGCACCCACTCCTGTCCACCTGACTCCATCCCTTCACCTGTCTGCACCCTCCTGTCCACCTGGCAATATCATCCCTCCACCTGGCTGCATTCCCTCTCCTGTCCACCTGGCTATATCCTCCCTCCACCTGGCTGCACCCCCTCCTGTCCACCTGACTCCATCCCTTCACCTGGCTGCACCCTCCTGTCCACTTAGCTATATCATCCCTCCACCTGGCTGCATGCCCTCCCCTGTCCACCTGGCTATATCCTCCCTACACCTGGCTGCACTCCATTTGTGTCCACCTGGCTCGATGCCTCCAACTGGCTGCACCCCCTCTCATGTCCACCTGGCTATATCCTCCTTCCACCTGGTTGCACCCCCCTCCTGTCCACCTGGCTTTATCCCTCCACCTGGCGGCACCACTCTCCTGTCCACCTGGCTGCACCTCCCCTCTCCTGTCCACCAGGCTGCACCTTCCCTCTCATGTCCACCAGGCTGCACCTTCCCTCTCATGTCCACCTGGCTACACCTCCCCTCTCCTGTCCACCTGGCTGCACCTCCCCTCTCCTGTCCACCTGGCTGCACCTCCCCTCTCCTGTCCACCTGGCTGCACCCCCTCTCCTGTCCACCTGGCTCCATCCCTCCACCTGGCTGCACCACTCTCCTGTCCACCAGGCTGCACCTTCCCTCTCATGTCTACCAGGCTGCACCTTCCCTCTCATGTCCACCTGGCTACACCCCCCCTCTCCTGGCCACCTGGCTGCACCTCCCCTCTCCTGTCCACCTGGCTGCACCCCCTCTCCTGTCCACCTGGCGGCACCCCTTTCCCTCCACCTGACTGCACCCTCCTGTCCAACTGGCTATATCATCCCTCCACCTGGCTGCACCCCCTCACCTGTCCACCTGGCTATATCCTCCCTCCACCTGGTTGCACCCCCTCCTTTCCACCTGGCTCAATCCCTCCACCTGTCAGTACCCCTATCTCCTGTCCACCTGGCTATATCATCCCTCCACCTGGCTGCACCCCTCCTGTCCACTTGGCTCAATCCCTCCAACTGGCTGCACCCCCCTCCTGTCCATCTGGCTCAATCCCTCTATCTGGCTGCACCCCCCTTTTGTCCACCTGGCTCCATCCCTCCACCTGGCTGCACCCCTCTCCTGTCCACCTGGCTGCAGTATTTTCTGCCCATTATGGGATCTAATGGGAATCCTGCTGTTAATATTGCAGAGTCTTATGAAGTGAGAATCCCCAACCCCTGTGACACACTTGGCCTAAACTGATATCACACAGAGGAACACTCTTGATTTTTAGGGGAAGGGGAAACATATTCACTGTTTTTAGGAAAGTGAACTGATTTGTGATTATTTGAAATGCTTTATCAGTACTACCATGACATCTGGCTCAAGTGAACTAATAGGCTTATCAGTTCACGGTCCATGGTCAATGATTTTATCGGCAGTCGGCTGGATTATTGCAATGCTCTGTACATGGGGCTTCCAAAAACCATCTTGCACAAACTCCAGCTTATTCAAAACGCAGCAGCGAGGCTACTAACGGTTGTGAGTCGTAGGGACCACATCACTCCATCCTTGAAAGCCCAGCACTGGTTACCTGTTACTGAATAGGTTTTGTTTAAAGTGGGTTGTGTTGTGCACAAAGCCATCCATGGGAAAGGGCCAGAGTACCTGCAGAACAAATTTGCCTAATACGCTCCTAGCAGATCATTGAGATGTGCTTATCAGGCTAAATTGATCATTCCTAAATTCAAAAAAGTAAAATGCGGAGGGAGGACATTGAATGTACAAGGATCCACATTTTGGAATTCCTTACCTCTATATATGAGACTTGAGAATGATCTATTAAAGTTTAGGAAGTTTTTAAAAACTTATTTTATTTTCACAAGCTTATGACCCAATTTAGGGTCAGACATTAGCATTGCTTTTAATTTTCTTTGAAATTTTGCTTTTATCTGGTTTTATGATTGTTTTATTGTGTACTATGCTGAGAGATCTTTTTTCTGTATATGGGATATGTTGGTTCTATGAGCTCATCGAGGCCCTCGGGTAAAGACTGCTCTCTCAATAAGCATTTAAATAAATAAATAATCTCTACTGGCCAATGCCCACCTGGTTTGCCCCACTGGGGAAAACAAATCACCCAGCTAATCCATAAAGGGGTCATTTGGTATAGAATTGTTGCATATATAGTATATGTAGTTTATTATTGACAGTAGTGACACAATGCACCTTACAGCACTATTCAAAGAACACTTCTGCCCATGCCTCCAGGAAGGGTCTTTGTGCTGGTTAGCCTGGGTTGTACAACATTCAAAATGTGTGTGTTGGTAGGTTAGGTCCTGTTCATTGCTGCATTGCTACCATAAATATAGGCCTGTTTGCCTGTTTGTGTTGAGGACTAGTAATGGGCTGAACACCCCCCCCCCCCCCGGTTGGTTAGCACCAAAACTCCCGAACATAAAAAAAAGTTCAGACCTGAGCCATGAACAATATTAAAGTCTATGGGACCCGAACTTAAAAATAAGTCCCCATTTTAAAGGCTTATATGCAAGTTATTGAGCATAAAAAGGGTATGGGGGTCCATTCACTGCCTTGGGGACATGTACCAATGCAAAAAGTTTTAATGATGTTTACAGTGAAAAAATAAATAAAAACATATTTTAAATAAAGTGTCTTGTTAGTCTGCCTGTAAAGTGGGACATCTAGACATATAGAGCCATATAGGGCCAGATTCAGGTAGGACAGCGGTTCTTTATTTCGGAGTAACGTAGGTCATTTACGTTACTCCGCCAAAACTTTAGGAGCAAGTACTGTTATTCACATAGCACTTGCTCCTAAAGTTGCGGCGGCGTAGCGAAAATGAGCCGGCGGAATTCAAATTGGGCGGGTAGGGGGCGTGTATTATTTAAACTAGGCGCGATCTCGCGGCGAACGTACTGCGCATGCGTCGACTGTCAGTGCGCATGCTCCAAATTCTGTCAGTGAACGTCAATGACGTCAATCCCCATTCACGAACGTTTTACGCAAACGACGCTAAAATTTCCGTCTCTCGCTGATTAACATATTCTCGCCGTTAATCAGCGGGAACGCCCTGAGCGCCATTTTTATAATTGCAGTTCCGATATGACGGCGAAATACAATTACGCCGCTCGTATAGGAACTCCAACCCGGCATTTCTTGTTTTCTGCTTACAGAAAACAGAAACGCCAGCTCAAAGTGAGAGTTATGCTGGTGTATCACTGATACTCCAGCCTAACTCTACCTGAATCTGGCCCATAAAGTCTGTATCCAGAATGCCTTTCTGCATTAATACCAAGCTCCTACTTTGTTTGTCTTTTGGGCAAATTCTCAGTTAACTGATTGTGCTTACTCTAGTCGTAAACTTTGTTATTAGGTTTTTCCATTTTCTAGGAACATTTCCATTCCTAATATCTATAGAGAGTTATGTTATTAACATGCCCTGTTAGGGAATTTTAAGGGAAAGTTTAGGGAAACTACAAGTCCCAGACAAAAGCTTTTTTTAAATAACGGGTTGTCCCAATACCGTCAAGCTAGCTCATTTGCGTTTATGCTGTCCGGGTCTCGGCTTGAGTAGCCCTGCTTATAATTGATGGCGGTTTTCACAGTGTGATCCCTTTGGGGTGGTGGGAGGATTGTCCTACATCTTCGCTTCTTTTATCTTATCTGGAAATGTTTTGGCTACTCAACCAACACTGATATTTCTAACATATTTTTGTATTCCAACAGGGGTTTTTGTCATTATTGCCTACTAACATGAAAACAAACGTGAGAGCACAGGAAAGTCCTAAACTGATAGTGGGGAGATTTGGTTGACAGTTTAAAAAAAGCTTCAAGAAAAGCCACACGTTGTCATGACTAAGCTTTGCCAAAATGTACCTTGAAGTTTCTGAGACCATATGGAAAAAGGTGTTATGGTCAGAGGAGACTAATATTTTATTATTTGGCCTCAGCACCAAACATATGTCTGGTGGAAATGTAATACAGCTCACCATCCAAATAATACCATTCCTTCAGTAAAGAATGGAAGTGGTAATATCCTGTTATGCACCTGGGACTGAAGCACTTGTCAGGATAGAAGGGAAAATGGATGGGGCAAAGTATTAACAAATTCTTGAGGAAAATCTGCTGCCAGAAATATGTCAATGATAAGAAGGTTTATCTTTCAACATGACAATGACCCAAACACAGCAACAATTATTACACAGTGGTTAAAGGAGAAAATGGTGAATGTCCTTCCTTGCATGGCCTAGTCAGAGCCCAGACAAACCCCATTAAAAATCTGTGGAACGTATTGAAGACCGCAGTGCACAAATAGTCACCATCAAATTTCACAAACAGTCACCATCAAATTTACCTGAACTTAAGTATTTCTGCAAAGAGTGGGCAAATATTGCAAAGTCTAGCTATGCAAAGTTAGTAGAGACAAATCCAAATCAGACTAAAGACTAAAGAGGGTGCAAATCCATTTGGTTTGGGGTGATGTCTAGTTAGAGGTGTCTGAGTTTAAATGGTATAGATGGAGGGTTATTGTCTTCACGTATTTGCTAATCATTTTTTTTTTACTACTTTTTAAATTGAAGCGACGTGTGTCCATTTAGGCAGCTACTGTATGCTTTGGGGCCACAATCTTTGATTAGGTCCTTCTTTTTTTTTATGTGGTTATGATTATTTTGGCCCCTGTGATCGCACCTAATTTTTGAGTCTTGTAACTATCCATGCATAGAAGTGCTTTCAACATCTTTCCCGTCTATTGGTCTCATAGAAGGTCTTTTTTTATACCCAGATTTTTTACAAGTACATTGGCTGTTTTGTTTTATAGTCCATACAGATGCTGTGTGTTATTAACCAACATAAGTTGCCTCCATGTAGCGCCACGATCCTCCAGACGCATTATCAAATGGCTGTTGCCTGCTGTAAGTACCTTTAGACCTGTGTGAATGAGCTCTAACCGCTTGTTTAAAATGAGAAAATACTTCCATGTCCAAAGTGTGGACACAGGTGCACTTTATGCAGATGTGACATCTCTAGAGATGCTACTTACACTACTGTACATACTGAACAAAACTATCCAATACACATCCCCAGTAACATGCACATCATTTTTGGTTTGTAAGTATATTTTCTAGTGACTGCCTAGGTACACATGTGGAGGTTTGGGGAAGTTATTCTGCAATGTAGCATGAGGGGTTAATTTACTAAAGGCAAACAGACTATGCACATTGCAAGTTCAGTTCCACTTGGCAAGCGCAGTTGCTCTAGAGCAGTGGTTCTCAACTCCGGTCCTCGGGACCCACTAACAGGTCACGTTTTCAAAATAACTGAAATGAACTGAAACGTTTTCAAAATAACTAAAAAAAAATTATACAGGTGATATAATTTGCTGCTCAGTGATTGCAGTATTTTAGTCTGCATCTCCCCAAGGTAATATTTAAAACCTGGCCTGTTAGTGGGTCCCGAGGACCGGAGTTGAGAACCACTGCTCTAGAGCATTGTTCAATTATATACTAGCTATACTTTACAAAGAATACCCAATCACATGCAAATAAAAACAAGGTGCCAGATTCTCATAGAATTTCGCTTGCGTATTGTAAGCCATTTACACTACGCCGCCGTATCGTACTAGAGCAAGTGCCGTATTCTCTAACCATTTGCTCCGTAGTTTGCGTTGGCGTAGCGAAAATGGCCCAGCGTAAGCCCGTATAATTCAAATGAGGCGGCTTGTATTTAAATGAAGCGCGCCCCCACGTCGAACGAACTGCGCATGCGCCGGCCGGGGAAAAAGCCCAGTGCGCATGCTCCAGCTCACGTCGGAAAGCGTAGTTGAAACCGACGTCAAAACGACGTGAGCGTCACTACGCAATGCCCCTATTCGCGAACGAGTTAGTAAAACGACGTAAGCGACGGAAAAAGTAGACGCTGACCCAACGCCATACTTAACAGGGCATCCGACGGAACCCGACGGCATCCGACGGTACTTCGTAAGGATACTCCATAAAGAAGCTGGGGTAACCTTACGCGGACGAAAACGACGTACGCGACGACGGGAATCTGCGTACTAGTCTTATTTGCATATGCAAATGAGAAAACAACGTAAAGGCCACCTAGTGGCCGGAGTTGTCATTACAACTACGATCCGCAAGTGTAATGGTTTTACACTTGTCGGATGTTAAAGCGTATCTATGCAAAAGTGATGCTAAGCATCACGCGCATAGATACGAGGCAAAAAAAACGGCGATACGACGGGGTATCTGAGATACTCCGTCGTATCGCCGCTGAGAATCTGGCCCAAGCAGTTTGTTTGCACATGATTGGATGATGAAAGTCAGGAGAGCTTCTCTTCATTTGCTAAGCTTTGGAGCAACTGCATTTGCAAAGTGCACAGTCTATTTGCCTTTAGTAAATCAACCCCTAATAAATGGGTACAGGATAAAATAAATGATGGTTTGAGCATAAATGAACGCACAGAAGGTAGAGTCAGACAAAGTGTGCTAGACAGTATAATCACTATGCCGAGGTAACTTAGAATAGAGTTCTGTACCACTAAACTGAAATCCCCTGATAAATCAGCAAAGCCGGCAATAAATAGTGCACATAAACATTAAGTGCACTGTGAATAATAATAGTAATACAGTTTGTCTTGCATGCACTCTAGGAGAATGGCTAAGATATAGTGCAATGTCCCCTAAGGGGTACCTCTTAGCTTAAGCAATAAGTGAAGGTCCCTGTGTAACAGATGCAAAGGGACAGTCTTTAGTCCAGACTATTTAGCCGGCTAGCATTGGGGCCCAGTTGAATGTAGGTGCGCATGAGAATAGTCCCAGTGAAGCTTGCAGGCAGTGTAAAGGCTACTAGATGTCTGTATGGTCAGTTCCTAAAGGGCTCAGTCTCTCCAGTTGCAGATAGTAAATCCCTGCAATAGCAGCTTACCAGTCCAGCGATATTGCAGCTCACCATCCGGTAGCACACACAGACACACAGGAAGAAAGAGGAAATCCACTGGAAGACTTCCCCTAATCTTCCTAACAATTCAAAATTGGAAATCTTGCTCACTCTCAGTCTTGATGGTGGCAACCAGGAGGAACCACAGCAAGCAGTGGGGGTCACACTATCTGCCACACCCCAAAAGCAGCTGGGATTTGACGGCTTACAATGAAGTATTAGGCTTATTCTGAATCTGAATGTTACAAAAATACCAATGATGTAAAAAAAAGCACTTCATGCCTTTCTTGAAAAAGACAGGCATAAAAATCTGGTGGGTGTGGTGGAGGGGAAGAAAAAAAATATATTTGCTGTATGGAGTGAATAAACGCTTGGTGATAGTTATTTATTTACACTGATGCCGCGTACTCACGATCATTTTTCGGCATGAAAAAAAGACGTTGTTTTTCAGCATGTCCAAAAAACGAAATTTTTCCAACTTCATCATTAAAAACGATGTTGCCCACACACTATCGTTTTTGAAAAATGATGAACAAAGCGCTTTTTTGTCTGTTAAAGCGTGATGCTTACTCCATTATGAATGGTAGTTTTACCAGAACGAGCGCTCCCATCTCATAACTTGCTTCTGAGCATGCGCGGGTTTAAAACATCGTTTTAGCCCACACACGATCAGTTTTTACAACCAGAAAAACGTTTTTTTTTAAAACAACGTGAAAAAAAGCAGCATGCTCAAAGTTTTTTTTTGCTCGTTTTTCAGAAGATGAAAAACGATGTGAAGCCCACACACGATCATTTTAAATGACGTTTTTAAAAAAGTTTTTTTTTTTTTCATGCCGAAAAATGATCGTGTGTACGCAGCATGAGAAGTTTAAATGGACATTTTGGATGTGTATGGACACTTTAACTCAATTATTTAATAACAACTATTTACATTTGGTTTGTTAGGGATCACTATAATTGTGAATTATTTTCTGGATGTTTCACAGATACATTCTTTTATTGTAGTATTGGTATTTATTTATTTTTATTATCTGCTCCTTAGTGGAAAGAGCACAATTTGGTGGGATCGCTATTGGTGGTAAATCTTAGTGCTGGGCTTGATGAAGTGTTTTTTAGTTTTTTATTTCATTTTTAGATATTTTTGTGTAGCATGGAGACTGGGTAAAATTATTTATTCAGCATGTGCTGGCAGGAAGGAACCTCCAAAACCCCCAAATTGTGGGTTTCTACTTCCATAGCTTATAATGAAAGTTTAACCTCATAATTTCTCTGTACAGTTTTTTCTTCAGGAGTCAGCTTTATTATAACTTGACAAACTCTGCCCAAAAGAGAAATTAAGTTTTGACAAGAGTTTTACTGATGAAAGCCAGAGCATACATCTCAGGCTATCATTTTACCGTGCTCGTAACACGTTCACTTATTAACAAAAATCCATCATTTTCTAAGCTGTGATTTTACTTTATTGTTGTCTTTTAGCCACCATTAACATGATTTCCAGAGAACATTAGCGTCTCTTAATCTGTAAACCCTGTGTTTGTTTTCAGTCATAATGTTGGTTAATAGTCCTTATTCTGAAAATGTAACACACAAATATACAATTAAATGGAATAAAAAAAAAAGTAAAATTACTGGCTTCAATCATTAATTATTATATAAAGTATATCAGCATTAATTATTAGCAGTGAAAGCATAAAACATGCCAGTGCACTTTAATTATTTTTTTAATACACATCATCTTTTCATTTAGAGAATGATGACAGTTAATTAAATAACCACACGGTCTGCAAGCATATATTCCTTCTGGGTCAAAAAAGGGAATACATCGAACTTGAGATCTATGTTAAAATGGTAAATTGCAAGGAAAGGTAATAATTATGTTTTCACTTAGTGAGCTTTGTGAATCTCCAGCAAATAAAGTAGGTAATAAGTTTACTACATCAGAGTTCCCAAACTATATGGCTGTTTAAATGCTGAACTATAGGTAGACCTAAACGTCACAAATTAATACAGCTCTGTAAACATAAATACATTAGTATTTTTTTTTTCAATATATATTTTAATGCAAGCAGAATAGGTACCTGAACTTGCTATTAGCCTTTCTCTGTCCTTAAAGTCCTTAAAAAACAGTGATGTCACTGACTCCATACACTTACATGGGCAGAAATGCCCATGTAAGCAAAGGGACAGGATCCCAGTTATGTCATTGAACATATATGGGAGACACTACACCTTGTATTAAACAGCTGCCATCCACTGGACTTTCCATTCAATGGGAGGCAAGCGAATGAGCAAGAATTTTCTCGATGGTTGGCCTTTTTTTTCTTTTGGAGGGTTTCGGACATCGGGCATCGTGATTAACCACTTCCATACAGGGCATTTTCACCCCCTTCCTGCCCAGACCAATTTTTATTTTTCAGCGCTGTCGCACTTTGAATGACAATTGCGCGGTCGTGCGACATGGCTCTCAAACAAAATTGACGCCCTTTTTTTCCCACAAATAGAGCTTTCTTTTGGTGCTATTTGATCACCTCTGCGGTTTTTATTTTTTGCGCTATAAACAAAAGAACAGCGACAATTTTGAAAAAAACACAATATTTTTTACTTTTTGATTTAATAAATATCATATTTTTTTTAAAAACAATTTTTTCTTCCTCAGTTTAGAGGATTTACCATATTTTTGGTAAAAAAATTGCAATAAGCATATTTGATCGGTTTGTGCAAAAGCTCTAGCATCTACAAAATAGGGAATAGAATTATGGCATTTTTTTTTTTTACTAGTAATGGCAGCGATCTGCGATTTTTATTGTGACTGTGACATTGCGGTGGACATATCAGAAACTTTTGACACATTTTTGGGACCATTTACATTTACACAGCCATTAGTGCTATAAAACTGCACTGATTACTGTGTAAATGTGACTGGCAGGGAAGGGGTTAACACTAGGGGGCGCTGAAGGGGTTAAATATGTTCCCTAAAGTGTGTTTTAACTGTAGGGGGAGGGGGAGGGGGACTCAAAAGGGGAAGAGATCGATGTGTGTTCCTCTGTACTGGGAACACACATCGGTCTCCTCACCGCTGACACACACAGATCCATGGTCCTGCCGTGATTGCGGGCAACTGCGCGTGCCCAGCTTACATCGCGGCTGCCAGGCACATTGGGGGGGGGGGGTGCAACTGGGTGCCTCATCTGGGTGCCTCCTTACTGTTAAAGGAGGCTTCCAGATTCCAATAACCTGCAGACCTCAACATCCACCAGGCACTAGGCAAGGAGAAGAGGTCTTACCTCATCAACATGGAAGCTCTTAATGTGTGTATGTAGCCTGATATGCCCAGTTTAAGAGTCTTTCATGTTTTTTGTTATTTCTTGTGTGATGATCCATACCACACTCAAAAGGGCCTAGGAATTTTTTTACATTTTTCATATTTTCATTCTTGCTATAGGATGTGCTACAGTAAAAATTACATGTACATATACAATTTCTTTTTTTTGCAGTGGTACGTGTTCCCCAAGGCAGTGGCCACCCATCCCCATTCCCTATGCTATATTTTAACACTCCTTGACAATTTGTCAAGAAAATTGGCATTTTTAATTGGATTGATACAGATTCCATTGATTTCAGTGGGTTTTTGGTTTGGCATCCAAATTTCATCACTGAACCCGTGCCGAACCGAACCCAGAGCAGTTTGGCTCATCAGTATTAGGAAGTTTCTCAAAACTTTGGGAAGGAAAAAAAGTGGATTCTACCAAGAGGAAATTTGGAAAATTACAACTATTATCTCTTGACCAGCTATGATATATGAAAATCTCCTGCATTCAAACACAACAAGATGGATAAATAAGACTTGTTTCTTTTATTATTTTTCATAGTGCAAATTGATGAAAAAAATCACACAATCTCTTAAATTTCTTGATACTACATACTTAAGCTCTTTTGAAATTGTAATTGAAGGCCACATTTATGCTTGTGTGGTTTAACGCATAAGCTGCAATGCAGTTCAATGCACGTTCACGGCTTTCCATTGTTTTTATAAGTATTATTTCATATCAGTGCAATGTTTTGATGTTTGTTGGCTGAGAAAGTCTAAGTCTGTGTTTAATTTGTTGACAGATGTTGTAGACCCTATTGATAATGATGGCAGTGCATAAAAACACATTTAATGTGTGCTTTGACACATGTTATGTGCATATTAACCTACCCCGCCTATTGCAAACTCAACTGTACTCAACACTTCTTGGGCTGACATAACGTAACAAGCTACTATATGTAGAATGGCCCCCAAAAGAAAAAGAAGAAAAGAATGGCCCCCTTGGGGACTGTTTGGATTTACCTGCTCATCTGCATCGCCATGACCCTGTGAACATTCCAACCCCTGACACCTTGGGTTCAGACATCATTGCAACACCTTTAAGTAATAAGACAACACTCAATACGCTTTTATTCTGTTAACGTTCAGTGAAGATAAGGTTGTACAAAGGAGGTAATGGTTCAACTGAGCTTGGGATAACAGCACAAACTCAGTTGAGTGACTCCTCAGAAAACGGCAGTTAAGACAGTTGGCAAACAGGTTATTATACAGTATACACATATGTACAATGGAGTACCACTTGAAGATAACTTGAAAGGATAAGCAGAGGTTAAAGAGGAGTTCCACCCAAATTTGGAACTTCCTCTTGTTCCACTCCTCACCCCCATACATGCCACATTTGGCATGTAATTTTTTTGGGGGGGGAGTGGGGGCTTCAGTAGGAGTGGGACTTCCTGTCCCACTTCCTGCTTCCGCCGAGGGGCTGGTAAGGCGATTAGGCTTAATCGCCTTATTGCAGCCCCTCCCTGTAGGCGATCACATGGGACACTGACAGGTCCCATGCGATCGCCTCTCCAATTAGCGGCGAGCCGCGCCGCGCGCACATGCGCAGTGCGGCTCGCGCATGCGCAGTGGGTGCCCGGCCGTGAAGCCGAAGGCTGTCACGGCTGGGTGCCCACAGTGGAGATGGAGACGCCGGCTGGGGAGGGGGGGAGAGGAGCGGAGCCCCGGTCGGCGCGTCACTGGAACGCTGGACCAGGTAAGTGAGTGTTTATTAAAAGCCAGCAGCTACACTTTTTGTAGCTGCTGACTTTTAATAAACACAATTTTGGCTGGAACACCCCTTTAAGTATCAATTCTGACCATACTTCTAGAAAGAGAAACCAAGGCTGGCCTGTTTAACCTTTGATCTGAATGAGAGATGAAGCTAAACATGGATGGTGTACGTGCCCTTTAAATAGCAACGACAGAACAAAAGTGAGGGGAGGGGCATGGAATGTCCCCTAACATCACACATGGAATGCTGGCATAGATAAAACTAATTTACATAAGGGTTTTGAAAATTACTTATTGTTATTGGTCAGTTATTGGTGATCCTAATGGTCCAATCAGCATGGATCCAGACCTATAAAAGAAAAGAAAATGCGTCAGTTATTAAAAATCGTTGGAATTATCTAGAGAAGCAGCGTTGCAGTACATTCAGCTGTTATGGAGTCCTTACTTCTCCAGGTTATGGAGCGGGCCGGTACCGAAGATGGCGAACGTTGACTGCAATTATGCCTGTTGTTACCTCCTTCTGCGTCCTCTTGCGGTTTTCCTCTGGTGTCTTCGGCCGATTGTGACAACACTTCCTCCTCTCATTGGCACCCTTTGGCTGACCCCGTGACGCAGCCCGCGTCATCCGGTACCGATCATGATGTCGGCTGCTATTCGCCGGTTTCAGATTACGTCGCGAGCGCAGTCCGTGCGGAAGTTACATCGAAGAGACAGCACAAGAGACCCGGGAGATTTGAATCCCCGCCTCCTCATGAGGAACCAAAAGCGGGTAAGAGGAAGAATAAGACTAACAAATGACTGGACACTCAGCCTCTTACGGAGGTAAACCGTGTATTGTCACCTATGGCTGCTGCTACTCTTAGCAGAGGTGGACATAATATTGAAGGTTTCCCTACCAGTGTCGGTGTTAACCCTAAGTTGGCTGGGAGTTCTGCGACGGACATGTCAGCTGTTCAAGTGGTTTCTAGGGCAACCGCACCTACACAGACTGGATCAGCTGCAGCACTGCCCGTGGTGAATGTTACTGTTTCCAGCATCAATGCTGCTCAGCCGGGTCTTTCTGTAGGTGAGCACACTTCGGATTCTTTCTTAAACGAATTTGCCTTTTCTATGCATAATTTGTTTTCCAAACTATTGCCTGCATCTCCTGTGTTACCTGTTGCAAATGCTGACCAATCTGGGCTTTTTTGACTACTACTGTACATTCTGTGTGGAAAAGTGTAGCGCTAATAATGACACAAATAATGATAATACAATAAAGATTAAATCATGCAACACCACATGTGAATTAATGGTATTCAAAAGTCCATAAATGTTTTGAATGAATCGGTGAGTCGGTTTCTTTGAGTAAAACAGATACACAAAATCCAGTGCATAAAGAAGTGAAAAATCCACCACCGCTTATGACAAGGGGCTTACCGGACCGATTGGACCTAGACAGGCATATACCCCCTAGGCCAATCAAGCTTTGTTAAAGTTGATATACTGAAGCGGGTACACCATACATGTCATGCGATTCGGTATCAATGAAGGCAAACCTCAGACAGATGATTCAAAAATACTTCCCAGCAAGCAGCAACTCTCAACAGATCACTCAGAGGGCAAATCAGTACTCCAACCGATAAGCATGAAAAAGAGAAGGCAAGGCGTACATAGCGTAATTCCGTAATAAAAATCGATATTTATTATAAAGAGAAAAACTCACATTTTGCAATGGTCAATAGAGCTTATAGAAAAAGGGTAGCAGGAACAACAGTAGTCCATCCCGACATGTTTCGTTACAAAAAGAACATCATCTGGGGTGCTGTCATCATGCTACACTTACCCTTATATACAGCAAAAGGTCCCCACACTCATATCAAGGCTCCCATAGGCAGCTGATGGTAATAACATGGCACTTCCTGTAAATTGCAATGGAGGATATGGTGTGCGGGTCAAGCCTCTCTTTCAGTACAGGAAGTACATCGAGAGGGTAATTATTCAAACCAGACCTCAAAGAACAGAGCTATAAGCTCATAAAATGGCATCCGCTCTGATAAAGCGGAGAATTAGCCATGCAGGAAAAAATAAAAACACAGGCACCTGTATTAATAAAAAGATGTGCGCTCCAAGCTCAAACAGCATGTCACAGCACATCACATGATATTAAAACCAAGCCTCGTTCTGAGGATGAGAACGAATCCACATTATTTTCCCCCTATTGGTAGATTGCGGTCACATGACCGCACTACCAAGCCTCATAGTGGATCCCGGGCTATGTGTTCCACAGCAGGCTAAAAAATGATGAAAAGCCACACTGTGGAAGCACATTGAGAACGAATCAGCATTCTCTCCCCCTGTTGGTAGATTGCGGTCACATGACCACATCACCAAGCCTCGTAATGGATCCCAGGCTGTGTGCTCCACAGCAGGCTAAATGATAATGAATAGCCACACTATCGAAGCACATTGAAGCAAGAGGCACAGAAAAAATGGATTGGTTTAAAAACAGCATAATGGAGGCTGAATCCAAAACGCATCATTGTGATAGACACAGTGTGTATGTTAAAAATTAGGGATTAACCTATAATTAAAATAACAATATGGTGTTAGATGACATAAGTGACAAAAAATTGTACACATCATGTCAGAAACCTAAATAAATAGTTTTATGTAATTTAAATTGTATTAAATTTTGGCAGTAATAGGAAAATAATTACAATTATAAAAATGTCTTAATTGACCCCCTATGATGAAAATCAGGGGGAAAAAAAAGGGACATGCATCCTATAGGAGCCAAGATTGAATATAGGTTTACAGAAAACACTCATATCATAATGGTAAAAAACAATTAATAATAATATATTGAATGGAATCAATTTTAAGACTGGTTAATGAATGCGTTAATATCCCACTCTACATTCATACCCTGGGGAGAGTGGGATTGCAATTCATATATCCAGTAGGTTTCAAGTCTGGATACTCCTCTAGTCTTGGCTCCCCCTCGCCAAGGTGGGATATATCTGTCAATGATCAAGAACTGCGACCCCTTAGGATCCCGACTGTGACAGGATCTATAATGTCTAGGTACAGTATGTTTAGTGTCACCTCCTATAATCTTGGCTATGTGCTCACCTACCCGCACAGAAAACGCACGCGTCGTGCGACCCACATACTGCTTCCCGCATGGGCAAGTGATCAGATAGACAACGTGGGTGGTAGCACATGTACAAAAGTGTTTGATCGGATAACTCTGATTGGTCACTGTAGATTGAAATTCTAAAGTTTTACGTCTCCCACACAAATTGTACTGACAGACTGTGCATTTTTTACATGGAAAGTATCCCTCCATGTTTTGAACGAGGCTTGGTTTTAATATCATGTGATGTGCTGTGACATGCTGTTTGAGCTTGGAGCGCACATCTTTTTATTAATACAGGTGCCTGTGTTTTTATTTTTTCCTGCATGGCTAATTCTCCGCTTTATCAGAGCGGATGCCATTTTATGAGCTTATAGCTCTGTTCTTTGAGGTCTGGTTTGAATAATTACCCTCTCGATGTACTTCCTGTACTGAAAGAGAGGCTTGACCCGCACACCATATCCTCCATTGCAATTTACAGGAAGTGCCATGTTATTACCATCAGCTGCCTATGGGAGCCTTGATATGAGTGTGGGGACCTTTTGCTGTATATAAGGGTAAGTGTAGCATGATGACAGCACCCCAGATGATGTTCTTTTTGTAACGAAACATGTCGGGATGGACTACTGTTGTTCCTGCTACCCTTTTTCTATAAGCTCTATTGACCATTGCAAAATGTGAGTTTTTCTCTTTATAATAAATATCGATTTTTATTACGGAATTACGCTATGTACGCCTTGCCTTCTCTTTTTCATGCTTATCGGTTGGAGTACTGATTTGCCCTCTGAGTGATCTGTTGAGAGTTGCTGCTTGCTGGGAAGTATTTTTGAATCATCTGTCTGAGGTTTGCCTTCATTGATACCGAATCGCATGACGTGTATGGTGTACCCGCTTCAGTATATCAACTTTAACAAAGCTTGATTGGCCTAGGGGGTATATGCCTGTCTAGGTCCAATCGGTCCGGTAAGCCCCTTGTCATAAGCGGTGGTGGATTTTTCACTTCTTTATGCACTAGATTTTGTGTATCTGTTTTACTCAAAGAAACCGACTCACCGATTCATTCAAAACATTTATGGACTTTTGAATACCATTAATTCACATGTGATGTTGCATGATTTAATCTTTATTGTATTATCATTATTTGTGTCATTATTAGCGCTACACTTTTCCACACATTTTCTATTAGCAATTTTTTGATCTCTCTTGCTGTGTTAGCGGCTTTTTGTATTTTAAGATAGCGCAGTATTTTTTCTTTTTCGATTTACTACTGTACATTCGCCTGTTGTTCATGATGTAGCAGTTTCTTCGCCTGGGTTACAGTCTTTGCCTTTTATAGCTCCCTCTTCTGGTGTTCCTGAATCGCATTTGAAGGAGGTTCTTTGGTACGAGCTATCACCATTGGGATTTCATTTGAATTTAACGATAAAAGAGAAGATATGGAGAGGAGAATATGTAGTTTTACTCTCATTGCTTCCTTCTATGAAAGATAATAGAGGAAGAAAGAATGTAGATGAGAAATTTGATGAAGTGAAGCTTAAGGTGGTTGCAAAAAGCTTTAATAATTGGCTTCAGGCCTTTAGCATATATGCTAGTGTTTTGGGTGAACGTCGCCCAGAATTATGCAGTGGCCTTTTTCAACACATTGAAATAATACTAGAAGCTTATAAGAACTTTCCTGGACTGTCCTGGTTCTTCTATAAAGAATCATTTAGACAGAAGCTTGCAGTACATAAAAATTTAAGATGGGGTATGAAGTATGTTGGGCTATGGTTGAATTTGCTTTTACCCCAGAGACAAGTGGTTAAATCTGCCGTGCCTGCCACTGGACAGTTTCGCAAAGGCCTCTGTTTCAATTTCAATGAGAGTCAATGTAAATGGCTTGCTAGTTGCAGGTACAAGCACGAATATGCTCATTGTGCTGGATGTCACCCTGCTTTTCGTTGCTTCAAGAAGACAGGTTATCAAGGGGCTCATTCCAGGGAGCCTTTTTTTAAAAGCAGTTTCCCCAGTGAGACTGGTAAACATGTTGCCGTGGCTACTCCGGTACCCGGATCGCAAGAGTGCAGACACACTAATTGAAGGTTTTTGTTGTGGTTTTCTTTTACCTTCCTTTACTGGCTCTGGCTGTGTTATATTTAATAATTTGGCTTCTGTTGATGTGCATAAGGAGGTGGTTAGAAGGAAGATTGTTCAAGAACTTGAAGAAGGTAGAGTTGCCGGTCCTTTTGATAGGTCTCCATTTCCCAATTTTAGAGTTTCCCCACTGGGTGTAATTCCCAAAAAGGAGCCTGGTTCTTTTAGACTTATTCATCATTTATCTTTCCCTTTTGGTTTGTCATTGAATGATGAGATTGATTCTGATCTTTGTTCGGTTACTTATTCCTCTTTTGAGGATGCCTTGGTTCTGATTCGCTCGGCGGGTGATTGTGCGTTGTTGGTGAAGGCTGACATCAAATCGGCCTTTAGGTTATTACCTATAAGACCGTCAGCTTTCAATTCTTTGGGTTTCTTTTTTGAAGACCGGTTCTATTTTGATAGGTGTTTGCCAATGGGATGTGCCTTTTCATGTTTTTACTTTGAGATGTTCTCGACTTTTTTTAATTGGGTTGTTTGTCATCGTGCGGGTTCTACACGCTGTGTTCATTATCTTGATGAATTTTTGTTCATTGGCAAGGCGGATTCACTGGATTGTTTGTATATTTTTCGGAGTTTAATATGATTTGTGCATCTTTTGGTGTCCCTTTGGCCCCTGAGAAGTCGGTCTCCCCAACCACATGTTTGGAATTTTTAGGCATACAGATTGACACTGTTACAAGAGAATGTCGGCTTCCTGGGGAAAAGATTGTGAAGATCAGGTTGTTGTTGGATATTATTCTGTCTAAAAGTAAGGTTTAGTTGCGGACCATTCATTCTTTGTTGGGATTGTTAGCGTTTGCATCCAGGATTATGCCTATGGGTAGGGTTTTTTCTAGGCGCCTTTATAGGGCTATTTCTGGTGTCAAGTCTCCTAGACATTTTTGATGACGGCGGATGTTCGGGATGATTTGCTCATGTGGCGTTCTTTTTTAGTTTCTTTTAATAGTTGTGCTATTTGGCAATCCCCTTTTTGTTCGGCCTCCGCATTGAACTTGTATACGGATTCGGCTGGTTCTGTTGGCTATGGTGCTTTTTGGCATGGTCATTGGTCGGGTGGTCTGTGGCCTTCCTCCTGGGTTGATCAGGGATTAATTTCTAACGTTGTCCTTTTGGAGTTATTTCCTGTGGTTGTAGCCCTTAAACTGTGGGGTGATCAGTTAAGGAATAAAATAATTTTATTGCATTCTGATAACAAAGGTGTGGTGTTTGCGATCAACTGTTTGGTTTCTAAATCCATTCCTGTAATTTCAGTTCTTCGCTTTTTAGTTCTTCAATGTCTACGATTGAATATTTGGTTGAAGGCAAAGTATATACCTGGTTTTAGTAATGCCATCGCTGATTCACTGTCTCGCCGAACAGATGCAGTCGTTTCAGGAATTGGTTCCAGATGCAGACGAGATTGGTCTTTCTTGTCCTCCACATCTTTGGTCCATAATTTGAGCCCTGTCTTAACTGCCTTGTATAATTTGTTGGCTCCGTCTACGTGAGCAAGTTATGTAGCTGCGTGGGACTTATGGAATTGTTTTTTAGGCTCCTTGGATGTCTCTGCTTCAAGTGACCCTGAGGGTTTGACTTTATCTATTCTTAATGCGTTAATGAGTAAAGGTTATTCTTATTCTAAGATTTTGGCTGGAGTTTCCTTTTTTCAAAAGTTGTCTGGCAATACCCCTTGCAATAGTTTCTTCACTGTTAAGCTGGATTTCAGGGGTTACCGTAGGACACATGTCTCGACGGATAAGAGGTTGCCTGTTATTTTTGGATTGTTGAAACTAGGGTTGTCCCGATACCGATACTAGTATCGGTATCGGGACCGATACTGAGTATTTGCGGGAGTACTTGTACTCCCGCAAATACCCCCGATACCTAAATAGAATACTCCCCCCCCGCGCCGCCGCCACATACCGCATACCGCTGCGTTAATCCCCGTGCAATACAGCGCGCATTACAGTATCGGTATCGGTACTTGTACTCTGTCCTAAAAAAGTGGTATCGGGACAACCCTAGTTGAAACAATTGTGTGCTGCGACTAGCGCTGTTTGTTTCTCTTCTTTTGAAGCCCTGCTGTTTGGGCTTGCCTTTTGCCTATGCTTTTACGGTGCTTTTAGGATTTCTGAATTGGTGCCCAATAATAAATACTCAGGCTTGGGTCTGCCGGATTCTGCCGTGCTTCTGCAGCCTGGAGTCTTACGTCTATTTTTACAACGGAGTAAGACCGATCAATTTGGTAAGGGTCGGTGGATCACTATTTACAGACATTTTGATGATTCAGTCTGTGCCGTTGCTTTGGTGCAACAATATCTGCTTTTGCGTCCTACCAATGGTTCTCAGTTCCTTCTTCATATTGATTCCACCCCTTTGACTATTTTTCAATTTGGTTCTTTCTTGAAGAAATGCTTGCTTCATTTGCGTTTAGGTCATCTTCCGATATCATCTAATTTATTCCGTATTGGGGCTGCGACTACTGCTGCTAGTATGGGTCTTGACGTATCTGCTATTAAGAATATTGGTAGGTGGTCCTCTAATTGTTATAGTACTTACATTTGTGCTAATAATTCTGTTTAATTTCAGGTTCTTCATTGGTGGCATGGATCGTCGGCCATTCATTTGTCTATTGGGCCCATAAGAGAGCTAACTTCAGGTGTTATGGTACCAATCTTACTTTATCGTCTCATGATGTAAAATTGTATTGGTATGGGCATAGGGGTTTATCCTGTTTTAATCAACGCAGGATTTTGTCATCTCTTTACTTACAATGGCCAGCGCCAGATATTATTATTTTACATTTAGCTGGGAATGATCTTGGTCGTCACAGGACACTGGATGTTATTGCTAATATAAAGAATGATTTTTTCAACATCCATTCTCTGTTGCCTAACTGTATTTTAGTTTATTCTGAGATCATCCCTCGTTTATTGTGGTTTTCTCTGCAGTTTAAAAAATTAGAAAAAGTTAGAAAAAATTTAAATAGGGCTATCTCGAAATTTATGCCTTCGATTCAAGGGTTTTTGTTTCAGCATGTGGATTTGGAGGGCGGTGTGCAAGGTCTTTCAGACGTTGCCCTTGATATTTTTAATTTGAATTTGCAGTCCTGTGTGGAAATGGCTGTGGGCCAGTTGGGGTGCTGTTCTTATGGTCCATAAGATCGGCTGGTGGGACTTTTGTGTAATGTTATTATGGTTTGAGCTTTAATAGCTAAACAAGTTGTATATTTGTCTTGGAAGTTATTGAAGACAATGATTTTAATATATTCATGGTATGTTTACAGTTAAAATTATATTATGAATACCTATATTAAAGGCCGCGGCCATTAAATTCCACACAATGGTATTTTATTTATTTAATTATTTAATTGTATTTATTTATTTAATTATTACTTTAAGTATGTAAGTGTTAAAAAATTTTATGACTAGCATTCCATAAAAGTGAGGGGAGGGGCATGGAATGTCCCCTAACATCACACATGGAATGCTGGCATAGATAAAACTAATTTACATAAGAGTTTTGAAAATTACTTACTGTTATTGGTCAGTTATTGGTGATCCTAATGGTCCAATCAGCAGGGATCCAGACCTATAAAAGAAAATAAAATGCATCAGTTATTAAAAATCGCTGGAATTATCTAGAGAAGCAGCGTCCCTCCCTCCCTCCCTCCCTGTCGCGGCTCAGTTATGAGGTTTGTCCTTTTCTTTGAAAAGGGACTTTTGTGTAATGTAATTATAGGTTTGAGCTTTAATAGCTAAACAAGTTGTATATTTGTCCTGGAAGTTATTGAAGACCATTATTTTAATATATTCATGGTATATTTACAGTTGAAATTACCTATAATAAAGGCCGCAGCCATTAAATTCCACACAATGGTATTTTATTTATTTAATTATATTTAATTATATTTATTTATTATATTTATTTATTTAATTATTACTTTAAGTATGTAAGTGTCAAAAATTTTCATGACTAGCATTCCATGGGGGTTATTTACTAAAGGTAAATCCACTTTGCACTACAAGTGCAAACTACACGTGCAAAGTGCACTTGAAATTGCACTGGAAGTGCAGTCGCTGTAGATCCGATGGGGACATGCAAGGAAAATCCTATTACTATAAAAAACAGCATTTTAGCTTGCACGTAATAGGATTTTAAAATCAGCAGAGCTTCCCCTCATTTCAGATCTACCCCTCAGATTTACAGCAACTGCACTTCCAAGTGCAATTTCAGTGCAATTTCAAGTGCACTTTGCACCTGTAGTTTGCACTTGTAGTGCAATGTGGATTTGCCTTTCTTTTTTTTTTATCATTTAAATTTAAGTTTATTATAATAAAATAAAGAGCATACAGAGTAATAAACGTAATACAATAAATGCATCAGGAAACATCGTGTTGACAATTATAGTAGTAAACAATAGATTACATTTCTTAACTAGATTTCCCCTTCTCCTCCCTCCCCCCCCCAATGTCCCAACTATATACCTGGTAAGTTTAACATGGGAGTGTAAACATGTATAATCAGGAGGGATGGGAATCAGTAGAGGTAGCGACAACTTTTTAGGGCTAAAATTCCCTGTTTACTAAGCAATCTATAAAACTTTTATTATAAGCTGAGATCATAAAACTAAAATATATGTAAGGAATAAATCATACCGAACCGTGGAGAGGATAGGTTTCCGGGGGCATCCCCTCCCACCGACACCCCTACCGGGAGCAATCTGTGTCGAGGAGGGGGGGGCAGCCCCCCCTGATGACAAAAAAATTGGATCCAAATGTTGTCCAGAGAAACATCTCTCAATCAACTCTTAACTTATAAACCTAAAAGGAGACAAGGAATTTAATACATACATCCAGTTAAACTAAATCAGCACTACCTGAGACCAGTGGAGAATATGATATGTAATGAAAATCTCCTGTTCAAGAGAAAGAATAAAAATAAAGAAAAAGAGAGGGGGAGAAGGAGGAAAGAGGAAGGAGAGGAAAGGGAAAGGCAGTGTGGGCCTATCTGCCATAGGATTACATCAGTCTGAGTCCAGAGCCAAAACTAAACTTACATGTTGTGGGAGATTCCTATGTAAATCAACCAAGGTTCCCAAATTTCAGTGAACTGGGTAGAGGTATCTAACATAGAGTTAATTTTTCTTGTTCCATAATCCATGTAACCTTTCTCTTCATGTGTAAAATGGAAACCGACGGTTTCTTCCATGCAGCCGCTAAAGTGATTCTGGCGCCAGTCAGTATAAATAGGATCAGCTGTCTAATGGCCTTGGAGCTCTGTGGAATTAGTCCATTCAATAAGGCTATTGCAGGAGATTGATGGAGGTTACAACCGGTAACTCTCCTGATAATCTGGAATACCCTGTTCCAGAATCCCCGTCTCCTAGGGCACTCCCACCAAGTATGGATCATGGTGCCTATTCCTTGACAACCTCTAAAGCATAGTGGTGAGGATGACGGATACATGGTGGCCAATTTAAATGGGACCAAGTACCATCTAGTGAAAATTTTTATATTAGCTTCAATGAGGGATGGACTCTTAAAACCATTAAGAGATCTAGAGTAGTTTTTTTGCCAGTCCACCAAGTCCCAGTCCTCTTGAAGCTCTCTTTCCCAAGCTAGCATATGAGGTAATTTTATGTTATTTGATGCAAGAGATTTGTAGATGATAGAGATATTACCTTTCCTATTCTGAGCTTGTTCGCATTTGTGTTCATATGGGGTCAAAAGGCCAGAAATTGTTTTATCGTTCCAAAGTTTCTGAGCAAAGGTATGTATTTGGTGTAGTCTGGATCTTTCAGAGGGGGGGGGCAAAGGTTGTCTATAAGGAATTGCTCAGGAAGAGGACCTGTATGTTGAAAGAAACGTCCAATGCTGTACACCCCCCTATCAAGCCACCATTTGAAGGAGTCCACTTCCGTTTTGGGACAGAAAGATGGGTCGAGAAAGATACTTGACAAAGGTTTGCCTCTAGAAATTAAGAGTGGATTGCTTTTAAGAGAATCCCATAATACCAATGCTTGTGATAGGGTGGGGGATAGTATAGGGGGTCTACTTTTAGGAGTGCGCCACATGAGTTCTTCAATTGTGGACAATGGGGAAGCCTGTTCTTCTATTTCTATCCAATCTGGGCGATCATTTTTAAGGTAAACCTCCGTTAATTGCGCTAACCTCGCGGATTGATAATACCATAACAAGTTTGGCACTCCTAGACCTCCCTGTTCAGGTAAGTTAAACAGACTACGAGAGGGAAGACGGGGTCCCTTTTTGTTCCAGATAAACTTGGTGATTTTACCTTGAAAGGATTTTAGATGGCTTTTTATTATCGGGATCGGAAGGGATCGAAAAAGATATAGGAGTTTCGGGAGGAGAGTCATCTTGGTAGAATTAATTCTGCCGATCCAGCCTATTTTCTGCGCTCCCCATTCGGTAAGGTCCTTCTCGAGTTTCCTATACATAGGAGGGTAATTGGCTAAGTATAAATTCTGGAAATTTGGGGTCAGGTTGATACCTAAATAGTTAGTAGACGTAGAGTCCCATTTGAAAGTATATTTGTTTCTCAAGAGGGACACTGTGGGTTCTGAAAGAGAAATATTAAGGGCCCTAGATTTAGGCATGTTTACCGTGAGACCCGAGACTTTAGAGAACTCGTCTAGCAGGGAGAACATTTCCGGAAGGGAGGAGATAGGAGAGGTCACGAAGAGTAGCAAATCATCTGCGAATAATGCGCATTTGTGTTCTTTTTTATTACAATGTACTCCCCTGATATTCGAGTTATCTCGGATGGCTATGGCCAGATATTCAATAACAATAGCGAATATCAGAGGAGATAAAGGGCAGCCCTGTCTTGTGCCTCTTTGGATATTTATAGATTCCGAGAATATGCCTTGTAACCGGATTTTAGCTTCAGGGAAGGAATAGAGAGCGGAGATGATTCCTAAAAATTTAGAACCAAACCCCCAACGATTCAAAACAGAAAACAAAAATGGCCAAGATACTGAATCAAAGGCTTTCTGGAGATCAAGTGAGAGAAGCATACCTCTTTGTCTAGTGCTTCCAGACCACCCCGAGTACATTAAAGAGATAAGATCAATAGCTCTCCTGATCTGGTCCGGGCCTTGTCTCCCTGTGATAAAACCTACTTGATCTTTGGATATGTATTGACCTAAGAAGGCAGACATACTATTAGCTATTATTTTAGTAAGTATTTTTAGGTCGTTATTAATGAGGGATATCGGTCTATAGTTCTCCACTAGGCTATGATCTTTATCGGGTTTCGGTATCAACGAAATATAGGCCAAATTAAGTTGTTTATCTATAGGGGAGCCCTCAGTCAAATGATTGTAAAATCGTGCTAGGTAGGGTGATAGAATGATAGGAAATGTTTTGTAATAAGACCCTGAGAATCCATCAGGGCCAGGAGCTGTGTTTAATTTTAAGTTTTTGATCATAACTTCCTCAGCTGAAATGGGTGCCTCCATCAACTCCTTGTGAACCTTTGTCAACCTGGGAAGATTCAGGCTGTTCAAATATTCACCTATTTTGTCCGAAGAAAAGTTACTATCCTTAGCGTAGAGCTTGGAATAGAAGTCGTGGAAGGCCCCCATCGCCCACCGAGAATTTAGGGTAAGGGTACCATCTGCCATTTTTATCTTAGGGATGGTTCTCGATTTAAATCTGGGAGATAGTTTGCGTGCTAGCATTGGACCTATTTTATCCTTTAAATGGTAGAACCTGGCACCTGTCCATTTTAGATCATTTTCTGATTTTGCTGTCAGAGCTAGGTTTAAGGCCGATCTAGCAGCGTCAAGATCGTGGGTGGGAACACTGAGAGGGTCTAATTTATGTTTTCTACGTAACTCTAAATAGGTCTCTTCCAATTTCTCTATGGTCAATTTCTTTTGTCTTCTAAGTTTGGCTGCAATTTGTATTATTTTTCCCCTAACTGTAGCTTTATGGGCAGCCCATAAGATTTCGGGGGATATATCTTTAGTATCGTTAATTTCAAAATATTCCTTTATGGATTGTTCAATTTCTGCCATGAGAGTGGGATCTTTTAAGATCGACTGGTTAAGTGTCCAGTGAGACATTTTATGAGTTGTGTCCTCTTTTCTCAAGGTTAATAGAACCATGGAGTGGTCTGACCAAGGGACAGCCTTTATAGTGGATTTAGAGGCTGCTGGGACATGATGGTTGGATATTAATATATGGTCTATGCGGGAGTATGATTTGTGAGGATTAGAATAGTGGGTGTAATCTTTAGTTTTCGGATTTAATTCTCTCCAAATATCGGTCAATCGGGATTGATGAAGCATGCGAGCTACTTGTGTGCTAATTTTGGTTGGCCTTATGAGTTTATTATTATTTGGTTTGGATTTATCTAAACCCGAATCGAAAGCCAGGTTGGAGTCTCCTCCCATAATAATGATGCCCTCCATAAGAGGATGGAGGACTTCAAGCATCTGAGAGAAAAACTTCTTCTGTCCCCTATTGGGGGCGTAATAGGAGACAAACGTGTATAGCTTCTCGTCTAGAGTTCATTTTACCAAAATAAATCTGCCTTCCGGGTCTCCATATTCCTTTAGTAAATTAAAATTACAAAATTTGGATAACAAGATAGCCACTCCTTTCGTCTTGTTTTCCGCGTTGGATAAGTAGAATACTGGGAAGTGGGAGTGTAGGAATGAGGGGGAGTACCGCCTTGGGAAGTGTGTCTCCTGCAGGAGCACTATATCTACATGAAGCGCCTTGTATGCCTGGAGGGCTTTTCGTCTTTTAATAGGAGAGTTCAACCCCTGGGTGTTGTGTGTCACAACACGCAGGGGTTTAGTAGTGTTATTTGAGCCAGCCATGGGTCGTAAAGAGTGTTATGGACAGATCGTGTCTTGAAGACTGAGTCCATAGCTCAGAAGACACATGTGATGGCAGGTAGGCCGGGAGGGAGGGTGGGAAGGTAAAGGGGGAAACGAAGGGGAGAATAGATACATGGAAATAAAGGCAAAAATGGTAACAACAAAGCAAGATGTAGTATTGCAAAAGGTCAAACCATGACCCAGATTGAAGGAAGGGAAGTTTGCTCCTTCCTTCAATCAAACAGAATTTATTAGAGTAGTCCATTTAGAGGACTAACTTCCTACTTGTCAGGGCGACAAAGTGTCGCTCCAAGAAGTAGGTTGAGGCTCAGGGCCTTACCGCCGACTGTCAGCGACAATCAAAAAGTTCATGAATTAAATTTTGAAAAACAAAGGGTTGATCCCCCAAAAATAACAATTGAAGATATGGTACCTCCCCCCCCCAAAAAAAAAGAAAAAAAAAGATATATATATATATTTTTTAATACCATAGGAAAAAATAAAAATTGTAGAACCATATGGGTAAGTAGATATTGAAAAACCACAAGAATAAATAAATAAATTATATAAGTGAGCCAGTAAATATTAACTCTTACTCTACCAGAAATCCTTATAAGTAATTTGATCAAGAATTGAGAAACAATTCACATTAAAAGAAGGCCTATTGGAAAAAAAAAAAAAAAGAACACAACAACTTATATGAATGGGGGATGGACACCACCGGAGCTAAGATTAAATCATTTCAGTTGATGTTTAGTAGAGTTATTTCAGACTTTCCTGTGTTTGACTCTATTCCAGGGATTTGAGGTTGGACTATTGGGTGTATTTCTTTTAGCTGAGGTTTGTTGCGGTGGTAAAGTGTCCATGGCTGGTTCATGTGAAATAATTTTCAGGTCTAGTAATAGTCTTTCACCTTCTTGAAAGTTGTGTACTATGTGGAGTCTGCCGTTATAGTTGAATTTTAAGGCAAATGGGAAGGCCCATTTGTATTTAATGTCTTTTTTCATGAGGGCAGAAAGTAGTGGTTTCATCGCTCTCCTCTTCTGAATGGTGTAGGGAGATATGTCTGAAAATATTTGAATCGTTGCACCTTGATATTGAAGGTTTTCTTGTTGTCGAGATTTTTTCATCACCTCGTCTTTGGTGGAGTAATAGTGAGGCTTTACTATCACATCTCTCGGTAAGCCGTCTTTTCTTGGTGGGCCTAGGGATCTATGTGCTCTGTCTAATTCCATTTTGTGAATAGGCATGGATGGGATCAGGATTTTTATGATGTCCTGTATAGCTGAGTGTACATCTGTGATGGACTCAGGTAGCCCCCTGAGCCTGAAATTATCCCTCCTTGATCTGTTCTCCAAATCATCTATTCTGGCCTGGGCCACCTCCAGTTGTTCTTGCAGGTGTTGTATGTGGTCAGTATTTTGTTCGATTCTAGAGACATTAATATCCAGTTTCCGTTCTATGGATTCGATCCTGTTTCCAAGACTTTGGAAGTCGGCTCTGATGTCCTTAGTGATTTTTTCAGCGTTCTGGGCGAGGCCCCTATCTAGCATTTCCGATATCCTGTTGAATAAGTCAGTAACATTGAAGGGGGCTTCAGGGGAGCGTTCAGTATTAGAATGGATGTAGATAGGGTTTTGAGAAGGGGCCTCAGAAGGGGTTAATTGACCCGACATTGTGGATATTATTCCTTCTTTAACAACAGACGAGTATAGCGCTGTATGTGATATAGAGTCCGATGAAGGGGGTGGTGAGATGACTCACAGGTGAGATGAGATTTGTTTGACAGACATAGAATTTTCGGTAATTTCCAGTGTATGTGTCTGGAGTTTGGAGTCCATGGCCCAGATTCACGTACATCTGCGCATTATTGGACCGGCGTAGCGCACCGCCTTTACGTTAGACTTGCGCAATTTTGCCGCGTAATCACCCTATTCTCGTAGCTTTTGCGCAGGAAATTGCGCATACGTAACGTTTTTCCAGAGGCGTAAGGAGGAGTAATACAAATTGGGAAGGACGTGGGCGTGTTACATTGAAATGAGCCGTGACCCCATGCAAATGAAGGGCCGGCCGGCTCGCGCATGCGCGCTTGATGGAGACCATGGTCAGCTCCGCTGTGCGCATGCTCACAACTCGGGAGCGGCGCAATCAGTGAAATTGGAAATGGACTAGGGCAACTTTGTGAACTACGCAGACAGCATAAATAGACATACACAAATGCACTTCCTTTGCAAAAGTACATCCCTTTGTATCCCTCCCTCTACAGCAAGGTGCTTTTGTTTGTTTGTGACGTGTCTTTGAGATATTTGGGGACTGTTTTGCAGAGTGATTTTTGTCTTTTATGTGTTTTCTTTGTTGTTATTTTGTTTAAATTATATTTTTGCTGGGCATTTTTTTTTTTTTGCTCGTCATTTATTTAATTTTTTTGGTTCTGTTTGTGTATGATTTTGGAATGTGGGGGTGATATTCCTGCAGGAAAAGGGGTGTCACCCTCATTTGTGGTGGAGAAGTGATCCCCAGGTCTGTGTGAATGGTGTATGAATGTACAGTGACATAATTGGAGCCGTGGCATGGCGTTGCAGCTCACAAGTCCTGCATGGTGGACTGGTGCCAATCCAATGTGATGACGATGTGGTGTGTATGTGCTAGGGACCACAGTGGTGTGCATGCATGCATTCTCATTGTGCCATGATTAATGTGTGTGTTTAACGTGCAAAGATGCATAATGTGAGCTGGCATGAGATGGGGTCATGAGATGGGGTACCAGTGCATATGCAGAGTCACCTTGAAGGGAAAAGACAGGAGGATGTTAGTCATGCATGTGCCACTTGTGAGGTGTGCATCACGGGAGGGGATAGTCATGCCTGCCACCCATGTCACTCACCAACCAGCCAGCTGTCCCCATACATGTTCTGTTCGAAATCTGTGGGGATGGGGCTCTGATTGTATATGTAGCTGTCATGGGTGTCATGGGTGGTGCCATGTGTTGGGCTGCTGATGTCCTCCTGCAAGGTTGTGGTAATTCCAGGATGGCATGAGGGGTGAATCTGAAGATGTGAGACACCTCAGAATCACTCATGCCAAAGATGTCTATGCGTGTGTGATATATCAAGTGAAGAGTGAGGGGCTTGTATCAGATAAGAATATTGTATTAGATTAGATTAAATTGTAAATTTTATATAAGCAAATAAAAAAAAAAAAAAAAACATCTCCCGTGCCCTCCTTAGTGCCATCCTCCGTGCCCTCCTCCTTCTTTGTTCATCTAAAGTCAGTAGTATAGCTATGTGCGACGATGCCCCTGGCATGTTGGCATACAGATTGTTGAGCAACACGTGTGACTGCTGAACTCCTCACTAACAGTGTTGCTTTATCTGACAAGTAGACTTTTTTTCTTTTTTTAGACCAGCTTTTATCAGCTCTAATTTTAGACAGGACATTTTGCTGTTGCGCACACTGCGTCGCCTGCGCTGCCCCAACGTTGTTTTGTGGATCCCCGTAAGTCCCTCATTAGCATATTTGACTAGCAAATCAATGGTGTGTCTATCGCACTTTTGCGCGGACGGATGCGCCAGTCTAACGAAATTACGCGGGACAAAAAAAAGACGATTTTTTGCGTATCTCGTTCTGGGGATGCCGCGCAACGAAACGCACGCGCACATTTAGACTTACGCACGCGCATCTCCTGTGAATCTGGGCCCATGTTTTTAAGAGATTCCTTGACGGCTAAAGTTTTAATAGTATTCTTGTTCTTCTTGTTTCGCTTTCCCTTCATGTATTGAATGTGTAGCCGAATATTTGCACCCACATGAGTCAAAGCTAAGTGAATATTAGGGTCGGCAGATTTATTAAGTATCCTGAATCAACCATTGGGAGGAGCATGATATTTTAGTGCTCAGTTCATACCTGGCTACCAGGGCTTGTAGTCAAACTGTGAAAACTGACAAAATCTGTTATAGGTGGAGTCCCTGTTTAATATAATAAGTGGGTGTCATTACTGTAGATGGGGGGGGGGATCTAAGATCTTCAAAAAAAATTGTCATCAGACACCCGACGGTGAGTGGTGGGTCTTCCCTAAGTCGCCACCTTAAAAGTATCCCTGAAATGAATTATAGTAAATGACTTGCGATTATTGCAGATTAAGTAAGATATTGTTGAATGAAAGTTTTCCTCTTAAGGTTGCAGCCTTAAAATTATCTGGTGTATATTTCTTCAGGTGGTAGACTTAATCTGAGAGGCTGTAATGTACTCTGACAGGGGGTGGAATATGGACTGAGGGTCTTGAGGAGCGATGCTGAGGTAACCACTAGTCCCCTGTCTCTGTGTATTGTATCCACTCAGATTGAATTGCTGGGGAGGCCTCAGACAAGGAATGAATCCTGTTGTGTAAAGTCTATTGATGAAAGATAAAATATCAGATTATATTAATCCTTTATGCTGTCACCTTAATCTAGCCAGGTGTGAGGGCTAGTCAGGGGTTCTCAGTGTGGAAGAGTGTCCTGGATTTGCCTTTCTTAAATAGCCCTCAATGCCCCCCTTGAAGATCTGATGATCTTCATCTGCAGTCGGAGCTCATTTAATTGTATCCAATAAGGTGTATTAACACAGTGGTAGTATATGTGATGATGACTGTAGCTAAAGATGGTTATGTAAGGTGTTCAAATGAAGGTGCAGTGAAATGTTCACAAAATAAAGCTGTCCGCGCCCAGTGAAACAACAAAGGAAAGGTTTGCAAAAATGGGCAGTAGCCCTCTCAGTGACCACAACCGATGGACGTCCTGGCTGCGGACCCGCTTGTGGCAATTACTGGTTGCGGAGCACGAAGCATGGGTTGCTGCACTATGGAGTGGTGCTGGTCTGATGTACGATGAACAGCAGGCAGCATTGGCTCGTTTTTAGGCCAGGTCGGATTACTTTGCCACGTGTGGTAGGCCATGACCTCACTTTCCCTGCACAGAGAGATCCTTCACACATGAGGCCCAGAAGGAAGAGCGTGTGGGGTGGATCTCTGGTCTCTTTTATAGCTTTTCCCAGTAATCTCCCTAGTAGTAGCAAGGATCCCTGGAATATGTAGTCCGGCCCGGGTGTACAGTTATGCAGGCAAACAGCCATTTGATGGAACTACTAGTCCCACAATCCCTCTGGTTAGAGGAAATTCCGACAACAATTGTCGGATGGAGCGTACAAACGGTCGGATTATCCGACAAAACCTTGCGATCACACAATTGTTTGCAGAAAATCTGATCATGTGTACAAGGCTTTAGGATTTAGTTACATGGGTGGTTTGAATCTCTTGCTGATAGGTATCTCACTAGGTTAGGAAAATACGGTATATACCTTGGTATATACACTCACCGCGCTACTAAGGAAAATGCAGCAGCTAACACAACTAAAAGATCAATTTAGCAAGCATAGGATATACAAAAAGGAAACGTGTAGCGCTTAACTGAAGAAAAATAGCAAATAGTGACATATGCAAAATATATAACAACGTGGGTGCACTTGAAGTGTCTCTATAGATGGTGATAGAGTCCAAATAGATCAATACAAAGTGACTGGGTGCAGGTGCAATCTGGATGGTCCACCACCGTAGATGAGACTGAGGAGGCTTACCAGATGGATAGCGACCAAAATAGGTATACACCTAATTGATCAACTAAGGCTTAATGAGACGCCAAGGATCGCTCACATAGGGACTCTGGTGGAGGGGAGATGATGAAGGTATCCAATCGGATGAGGGACCAGACACACACAAATTTCACTTCTCAGTATATGCAGCCGACAGGATGACTCAGAAGGCCCAATGATAAGGAGGAAAGTGAAAAAGCAGACATAGTGTAACTCTGATAAAAAAAGTTTTACTAAAGAAAAGAAAGTAATACACTCACATTTGGTATGAACAATCATGGGCATATATGTATACAGGCAGTAGGATCAATCAATACCCGACGCGTTTCGTTTCATAAACATCTTCATGGGGATTATCATACTGCATAGAAAGACCCTTTATATATAGTGAGACCCTGTATCTTATCAGCAGTGAAGCAAAACAGAGCGGGGTGATTCACCAATGAGCACTTCCGGGTAGGGGAAGGAAGATGGCCGCTGCAGCGTGCGCTCCACTCCTCACTTCCGTATAGGATGCCTGAAGCGCACTGCGGAGCGTATAAACGCCATCAAAAATAAGGTTCAAAGATGAGACATTCATCCAAGAACACATAACATTGCGGGGTATTAAATAAAGAAAGGCCCCGACTGTATCAGACTCCCGGACTGGTTGCCGTTATGCGCTCCAAATCACGCATCAATGGAGCGCACAGGGAAGCACGCATGGGTGCATCACCCAATCACGCGGCACGTCTGGCGTCGCTGGTCTGAGCTCCACAGTGCGTTCCAGACCTCGCGCCCAAACAGGAAGAAGGGGGCGTAGACACCGGACGCGTCACGCAGACACACGTAGGTGTCGTGACGAGTAGACACCCGCCCACAGCCTCAACACGCAATATCAACGGAGGAGGCAGAAGGGCCAATAGACTGATCGCGCGAGTGCATACAGGAGAGGTAGAACTATCAATGTGCACTTCACAAACTAGAAAATCCATGAAGTGCGAACATTACCAAGTATGGCAAAATCAATACAATAAGGCAACATAAAAGAACTTGTTAAAATTACAATAAATGCCAAAAGATTAAAATTCATGTTGATATGTAACTATACACCAGAGACACATACTGGGCTAGTACATATGCTATGGGATGTCAAGCTATATCAAAGTCTCTAAACATAAATCAAACATTTAACAAGACATTAAAATACTTGAACAATAAGATAAGTTTTAAAAAGGGGAGGAGAAGGCTAAAATGACACCAGATAATAGCTGAAAACCATTTAAAACTTGGGGAATGACAATATCAAGA
Source organism: Rana kukunoris (assembly GCA_029574335.1). Lineage (NCBI taxonomy): Eukaryota > Metazoa > Chordata > Amphibia > Anura > Ranidae > Rana > Rana kukunoris. Next base: position 369,849,491 of record CM056051.1, read on the forward strand.
TTGGTTAACGAACGCATTCACGTCCCACTCTACATTTAAGCCATGTGGGACGTAAGTGCGTAAAACATAAATCCAATAATTTTCTAACCTAGAGACCCCTCTAATCTTGGCACCGCCCCTCCAAGGTGCTATATATTTGTCTATGATCAGGAACTGGGTACCCTTTGGGTTGGATCTAAGCAAAAAAATAATATTAGCTTAATTATGCTACTAAGCTTTTAACCAATTAATTCTTATCCACAACAACTGATCTTAGCTCCCTATGGCATAGGCCCCTTCAGGTGGACCCTATCGGACACTTCAGTCTCTTCTATGGAATGTCAGCTGACGCCTACTGCCATCAGATCCGATTCTGTCCCCCATCCGACAGATGGTGGTCTTTTTTCCCATCCATTTGGTGGATAGTATCAGATGGCATCAGATGAAAACAGAGGAGAGTGGGACAGTGTCTGCTCTGGCATAGCGGAACGGACATGAACCTGTCATCCACCTGCTTTGTTGGGATCAGTGGAAAGATCCTCCGCTGAGCAAGCGGATTCTGCTTCATGGAGACACCCATGTGAAAGGGGTCATAAGCTACATAGGTCAAGCAGTCACACAGACTATCACTACTTTTGTGTTTGCTCCATCTGTGTAGAAGTCAGTTGTTACTTCTTGCTGTTGAGCCACTGTGAGTAGCCCCAACCTGATAAGATGAATACAAGCAAGTGATTAAATATCTTGGAAGCAAATAGTTGACAGGTCCAAATCGCATGACAAGTCATACCCCATTCTCTGTAATGGAACTGTTTAAATAGGTGGGTTGTTGTCTTTGCGGTGCCGCACCGATTTGAAAAAGAAGTTCCTACACTATTTTGGGAGATTTCAGGTACGACTTGCGTAGACATCGGGGCATGAAGTCACACAGATTTGAACTAAGTTACACCTGAAGTTGCACTGACTTGCGGCTTTGAATTTGTGTGATTTCAAGTGAAGTTGCACATTTACAAAGTCAGACTCGGTGTGAATGAGGGCTCAAACTCTTTTTATAAATCAACAGCCTAGCAGCTGTGAAAATGAAAAAGCAACATTCACTTCTATGATCACTTCCAACTCTCCCACAGAAATGTGGACTTGCTAATACATTTTTACTATTCGTACCAAAGCGTGCAGTTCTGCAAAGAAATTAATTATTATCTAGTAGGAAGAGCATGAAGAAAGTTGTGAGTGATCTTTGCGAAAGTGTTGAAGTTCACTTAAATTTGTTCACTAGCTGTCAGCCGTCTGATCCGGGTCAGATTTATTATGTTGAAAACTCTTTTATATATTAATAAGAACTCAGTTATACACTTATTGTTCTATGAATTAATTACATGACAAGCAGCCTTACCTTTTCTGCACCTATTAAACTTCAATGAGAGCTCTTTCGACAATCAATGGATATTTAATCAGCAGCGCTCATAACAAAAAAGAGTTGATTAAATATAAACGAAGTACTTAAATATCTTGCCTTGTTAAAAAGTAGCCACAAAGTAATTTAGAGGGGAAAAAAAATACTGGGAAGTGTAGGATGCAGCAGCAATGCTAAGTTTTGGATTAAGTGGTGACAGCCGAAATGTTAAATTCAATGCCGATGAAGATCAGTACTAAAATACAGTTATGCAGAATTTTTTTTTTTTTTTTACAGTCTACTTCAACCCTTTTAATAATAATGTAGAAACACAAGTCTCATATTGCCTTATTTGCAGGTGTACGATTCAGTAGCAGAGCAAATCTGTATTTTTAAAGTTCTTCAAATATATATATATATATATATTATGTATACACATCTAGATTTGTATGTACTGTATATATCTGTTTAGTTTCTTGGTGATTCTTATGCAGCGTACACACGATCGGAATTTCCGACAAGAAGAGTTTGATGTCAGCTTTTGGTCAGAAATTCCGACCGTGTGTAGACCCCATTGGACTTTTTCTGTTGGAATTTCCGACAGCAAAAACTTAAGAGCTGGTTCTCAAATTTCTTGTCCACTCTTTTCTTGAGGGAATTTCCGATCGTCTGTATGTGGCATAAGAGCTAACTCTTTTTGGCACCATATGTCATATGCAGTGGCGCTGGTGCTCAATATTTTAGAGGGGGTGGCAAGCCACCGCCCCCCCCCCCCCATGCAGGAGAAGGATGGGATACCCGAGCCCACATTTTTTTCTGTGCTCTGAGCCCATCCGTTTTTGAAGCCAATTAGATCCTTAGGCCTAGTACACACGTCCGAGAATCTCGTCATGGAAAAGCCCGTCATTTTCCCTGACAAGATACTTGGCAAGAAACTCTTGCCGCCGGAGTGTACTGACTGTCCTTTCAAAAGAACCGCGGTTCTTTTGAAAGGGAAGAACTCGGTGACGTCATTGCGTGCATGCGCTCGTGCATGCGCTCGTCACATTCAATGCCGTCGCCGCCATCTTGCTTCACCTTACCCATGCCGGGTTTCTCGTTGGGAAACAGGCCGACAAGAATCTCGACGAAAAAAAAGAGAGCAGGTTCTCTTTTTTTCTCGTTGAGATTCTGGCCAGATTTCGTGACGAGAAACCTGAATGCCTCATACACGCGAATGGGAATCTCGGGAAGAATCAGTTTTCTTGCTGTTTTTTGCCAAGAAACCCGGTCGTGTGTACGAGGCCTCAGGCTCTTCATGTTCTTAAAAAAAAAAACATTGGAATCCATGTGTCCGGCCACTGCATATAGGCTGGACAAATGGATTAGGTGGTCGGCGCTCCTGCTCCCCGTATGGATGGGCCTCCACTGGTCATATGCTTGCAAGTCTTTGTCCTTGAATTTTCTTTGCACGTTTTTTTACAAGGCGGATCTCCAGGTTTTTCCACATCCCTCTAAACTTGCTCAGCTTAGGACTAGCATGCAGAATGTGATAACGCACATGCATTGTCAATATGTACACACATATTATGACCAGTTTTTGTAAAAACCCCTATCGTTTTCAGCCAAGGAAGCTGCCATCTTTGCCTCTGTTTAATCTACAACTGCCATGATGCTGCACATGTGATCAGTAATGACACCAGCCATTGGATGGTTTGACAGTTTGGTTGAGAGCACAACTAATGGGAGTGTTACATTGCCGTCCCATGCCGGAAATGAAACTGTTTTATGGATGGGTTTACTTCCACTTTTAGACAGGAGCTAATTAACCTAGCAGCATGTCTTTTGAGTGTGGAGGAAAACCCACATAAACACAGGGAGAACATGCAAACTCCATACAAATAGTTTTCTGGCTGACATTTTAACCAAGGACTCTAGTGCTGCTAGGCAGAAATGCTAACCAGTAAGCCACTGTGTTGCCCTGCACATGTAGATACCAGCATGTTAGTGGTTAAAGCACTTGCTTTGTAGTACCTACTGCTATGATGATGAGGACTTAGCACCCCAAAAACTTTGTAAGAAGACACAGGGCAGACTTGTTGATTGAAATTCGTAAGCCAGCAATACAATATTTTAGAGTTGGAGACCCAGAGATAGCTTTCATCCACATAGCCAGTAGAGATGAACCTAAGTTTGGCCAAATCCCAAATTTGTACGATGTTCGATGGAAAATGCTGGTGAAGACATCATTGGCAAAGTCTTGCACCTAACCACTTTGGACAATGATGGCTTTGATCTAAATTACAGCCAACACACCATATAAGGCTGTTTTCCCAGCAGCCCTTTGTTAGTGTTTATGGAGTTTAGTGAGAGACAGCTGACATTGCTTTTAGAGAGAAAGCATGCATTGCGCTTTACTGTATTATTGTAATATACAGTACTATATTCTGTGCTGTATATTTGCTACTGATACTTTGCAGAGAATTGAGTTTGTGTGGCTAGGGAGAGTGAAGTGTGAACCCACCTGCACTTGCTGATTCCCTAAAAGCCAGAAAGTTATGTTGCTGTGTTCCTGCTGACCTTTCCCTCCCCAAATGTATTTTTTCTTGTTATTTGAAGGTATTTCTTCAAATGTTTTTATTTTACTTGTAGTGTTTTTAGGTGAGTGTTTGGGGTTAGGTTTTGCATGTTCTTTTTGTTAAGACTTTATATTACTTTGGGTTTTATTTTGTTAGTGTTTTTTATTTTTTTTGTTTTTTTATGGGGTCAGCAGCAGCAACAGCAGTTTGAATCTGTTTGGCCGCGTACACATGATCGAATCTATCTGCTGGAAACGGTCCAACGGACCGTTTCAGCACACAAATTCGATCGTGTGTACGGGCGGACAGACGGGTTTTTCCAGCAGACAGATTTTAAAGCATGCTTTAAAATCTGTCTGCTGGGAATCCGTCCGTTCGACATGTCTGCTGGTTAGTACGCTAACCAGCAGACATATCTGCCCGCGCATGCGTCAAATCCATTTGTTTTACTTCCTAGTGCGGTGACGTGGCGGCGTCAATGTCACCGCCACGTCACCGCGCTGTCTGCCGACGGGGATTTTGGTTTGATCGTGTGTACAGCGATCAAACCAAAATAGCCCAGCAGACAAATCCGATCAAATCGGTCTGTCAGACCGATTTGAACGGATTTATTTGGTCGTGTGTACGCGGCCTTTGAGTCACCGCAACAGGTGCCATTTGTTTGAAGTGTAGCACAGCAGATTATTAAGGTACTGTTTAGTCCACCAAAGCACCACCGATCACAGCACACCCTTGCACCACTTCTATTCTCATACAGCTCTTGCAATTGCAAATAAAAGTAGGGAATAAGCCCCACAATATCATTCATCATGTCTGGCAGTCCTACACGGAGAGGGAGATGTTCTCATGCAACTATGATGGTGTGAGCAGTTTCTGTGACCACAGGCCAGAGTGGTGGTCACGGACATGGTGTATCATCTACAGGCAGAGCATGTTTGCTATTTTTTGAGCGCTGGCATGTTATACAGCCAGAGTATGTGGACATGGGCGTCCGCAGAACTTTTTTCAGAGGGGGCAAAATGTTAAGGTCACCCATGCTCCGCCCCTTTTCGACAATGTTATCACGGTCAGAGACTGCAGACGTAATACAGGAAATGGTCAGAGACTGCAGACAAAGTACATATACATTACACCCCTATACACATATATTACACCCAGATACATTACACCCCCCCATACACACATACAATCATTAGTATGGAAAACTCCCCTCCTATCAATTTCCTTATTTTTATATCGTTTACCGTATTTATTGGCGTATAACACGCACAGGCGTATAACACGCACCCTAACTTTAAGAGGGAAATTTCAGGAAAAAAACTTTCCACAGCCCCCTGCGTATAACACGCAGGCACAGTTTACCCTCTATTTTCAGGGTAAAAAGGTGAGTGTTATATGCCATTAAATACAGTATTTATAAGTTTTAGCAAAACATACAAAAGAAAATACATGTGAATCATTAACATTTCAAAATAATGCAGGTATATACTGTCTTAGAGAACTACTATACACACATAGATTGTACAAGGTAAAGGACATCAATGTGATTAAACATTTGCCTTGAGCGGGAGAAAGAAAAGCAGACCCATTAAAACAAAATAAAAATAAATAACAGAAATAAGATAAATGTGAGACAACCCCCCATCCCAACCTTATATAAGTTGTAGAGGTAATATAAACATACTGTATAACCTCTTACAAATGTCTGTACAGAAAAAAAGAGTGATTAGCGTACAAACTCAAAGGAACATGCAAGCAACTGAAGTTAACTAACTGGCTCTTTTCCGCCAAAACCATATACTGAATCATCCCATGCTGACCACGTTTCAGAAAAATTCTGCTCCGTACCCTCCACTGTAGCGCTCAGATGCTCCATTCTATGCATGTCAGCCACAGTAGTGAGCAGTTGTGGGAGTGTTGGAGGTGATGTGGACAACCATAGTCTAGGAATGACCCGTTTGGCAGCCAGCAAAATAAAAGACATTAGTCGGCGCAGAGCTTTAGAAGCACCGGGAAAAGGGAGACCTAACAGATAATGCATGGGTGTCAGAGGGACGGGAGTACCAACCAGTGTCTCCAACAATTTCTGGACTTGAAGCCAAAACTGGTGAACAGGGGGACATTCCCCAAAAATATGATAGTGAGAGCCTACAGCATTATTACATCTCCAACATTGTCTTGAGGATTTTCAATTACGGGCATGTAAAATATCAGGGGTCCTATACCAGTGCATCAGAACTTTGTATGCGGTTTCCTTATGGGCCACGCATCGAGAAATTTTGGAAGTGTGCTTCCAGATGCTCTCCCAATCCAACAAGGAGATGTCTATCAATTTCTATATTGCAAGCTTCAGATGACATTAGAGAGAATTAAATGGATTACTAACCCCAGAAAAGGCAGGGGGAAGGCTCCAACAACTCCTGCACATGCCAAACAGCTCAGGTGAGGCTGGGTCCCATGCGGTGGGTGTTCTTGGGGCCCCTATCTAGAAGGGGGCGCTGGGCCTCTCACACACGTCTAGGCAGAGCACACACAGCCGACAGTCAGAGGAAGGAGGAGAGGAGATAAATCATTGACTCACAGCCCTGGGACATGCAACGCGGCGCCTCCAAATGAGATGCATACTTGCCTATAGGTAGCACAGGCCCTGCCCGGGGGAGGGGGGGCATTTGACCCCCCTTGCCCCTACCTGCGGATGACCATGCGTGTGGAGGAGGTGTTGGCATGGCTAAACAAGCCTTCATTATTCTCCTCTTCTACCACCCAGATGTGCATTAGCTTGCAATCCACCACACATGTCAAAGTGCCCTATTCTGTCTCCTCATCCTTAGCTATTCCTTACATCAGAGGACAACAGGAAGAAATTACCAATTGGAAGTGATGCTGGAGCCTAGGTCTTGGATTCATCCCTGCCTGATTCCCATTGCATCTGCAGCCTAGTCACTGTTGCATTGTAGCATAAGTCTCTGCTGCACACAAGTTTGATCTCTGCTGCACCCACAGTTAACACAGTCAAAAATGCGGTGACGTACAACACTACAACATGCCAAGAAAAATGAAGTTCAATGATTCCAAGCATGCGTCGGATTGATTCAGAGCATGCGTGTTTTCTGTGCGTTGGAATTGCATACAGACGATCGGAATTTCCGACAATAACTTTTTCCGTCTGAAAATTTGAGAACCAGCTCTCAAATTTCCGACCAAAAGCTCACATCAAACTTTTCTTGATGAAAATGACGGTAGTGACCTACATACACTGATGGTAGTGACCTACCTACACTGACTTAATACACTGATGGTAGTTACCTACCTACACTGACGGTAGTGACCTACCTACACTGACGGTAGTGACCTACATACACTGACCTACCTGACATACACTGACTGTAGTGACCTACATACACTGACCTACCTGACATACACTGACCTGACCTTCCTACACTGACATTTATGTACACATTACACTGTGTGTGCTGTCTGACCTACCTCCGCTCAGCGGTGTCACAGCAGGCACTACTGCAGTCAGACAGTCATTCTGTGAGGGGAGAAGAGCAAAGCGGGGATATGGCACGGTGGCCACATTGTAATCCCCGCCTTCTGGAGTCTGCAGCTTCTATGATGGACATCAAACGGCCGTAGAAACACTGGATGCCATAAACACAGCCCTATTACAGTCAGCTGACTTAGAAGCGCCAAAACGTAAAACCTGCATCCGGGAAAACAACTCCAGCTGGTTCAACAACCAACTGGCGTTACTGAAGCAAGAGCGCAGAAGGGCGGAAGCCGCCTGGAAAATAAGCTCTTCAGAGTTAAACCTCTCCATCTACAAGGCAATAACAAGAAAATACCATAAAGAAATCTTCCAATCCAAGAAAAATTATTTTTCCAAGGCTATCAACAGCGCCCTAAACCGCCCCCACAAATTCTTCAAGATGGTCACTCAGACCATTAATCCAGGATGTCTTGAAGCCCCTAATTCGGATACCCAAGAATTTTGCAATGAATTATCAGATTACTTCATTAATAAAGTCGAGGGAATACGTGCAAGCATTCGGCAAACCCATTCCCCCCTCAGCTCCCCCCCGCAATTTTTCACACAATACCCACAGTATTTCACCACAATCAGGTAAGTTCACCCTGGAGCCCATCACCATCAACGCCACAAAAAATATCATTGGTACTTTGCGTAATGGCACAGCGCCAAATGATATCATCCCCACTAAACTGCTGAAGGAATGCGCCGACCTCCTGGCACCTCCTATCACGCAGCTTATTAACCAATCTTTCAGGGAAGGCATAGTGCCCTCACAGTTGAAAGAGGGCATAATCCAACCCATCCTGAAGAAACCCACCCTAGACCCCAAGGACCCAGTCCACCGCCGTCCCATAACAGGACTAAAAGTACTCTTAAAGGTACTGGAGAAAGTAGTGGTACAACAGCTGCAACAGCATCTAGATACCCACAACCTACTTGATCCATTTCAATCGGGTTTCCGTCCCGGACACGGGACGGGAACCAAATTGCTCAAAATATGGGACGACGCTCTTGAGGCCGCAGACGAAGGAGAATCTTGTCTTCTGGTTCTGTTGGACCTAAGCGCAGCTTTCGACACTGTAGACCACAAATTATTATTGACACGGCTAGCTGAAGTAGCCAGAGTCGCAGAAGGCGATTTATCCTGGTTCTCCTCTTTTTTGGAAAACCGATCGCAAACAGTGAAGTTAGGACCTTTCACTTCTGAGAAACGCACAGTATCATGCGGAGTCCCTCAAGGATCGCCGCTCTCACCGATGCTGTTTAACATCTATCTTCGTCCTCTTTTTGAGATTATCAGCAGCCAAAAACTGCTTTACCACTTATATGCAGATGATACGCAACTGTATTTCCGCATTGGCAACAAAAAGGATCACCACCTCAATCTAGACACATGCCTCTCTTTGATAGAGAAATGGATGACAAAGAGTTATCTTAAACTCAACGGAGCGAAAACAGAACTTCTCCTGTTTCACGCCAAGCGGAGAAATCAACCAGCAACAACCTGGACCCCCCCTCCGCCCATTCTGGGCAAAATCATCACCCCTAGCACCAAAGTCAAAAGTCTAGGGGTCACATTTGACTCCTATATGACAATGGACGCACAAATAGGGTCAGTAGTCAGCGGATCTCACCATCTGCTGCACCTACTACGCAGACTTACTCCTTTCATCCCCAGAAGACATAGCGGTCGTGGTGGGAGCAATTGTAAACTCCAGATTGGACTATGCAAATGCCCTTTACCTCGGACTGCCCAAGTACCAAATCGCTCGTCTGCAGGTCGTTCAAAACACGGCCGCCAGACTTGTGACGGGGAAAAAACCTTGGGAATCAATCTCACCTTCACTAAGAGCCCTTCACTGGCTGCCAGTAAAAGACAGAATCACTTTTAAAGCACTCTGTCTAACGCATAGATGTATCCATGGGAATGCTCCCCATTATCTATGCGAAAAAATAAAAGCTCATAATCCCAATCGCGTTCTGAGATCCACCAATCAAAACCTGCTCCAGATTCCGAAAGCCAACTTCAAGTCCAAAGGAGTAAGAAGATTCACGATCCAAGGTCCCAGACTATGGAATGCTTTACCAGCCAGCATTCGGTTGGAGGAGAATCACTTAGCGTTCAGGAGAAAGATCAAGACTCATCTCTTTTGATATCAAAGGAGACAGGAACAACAAGCGCCCAGAGGCAATTTAGTTTGCATGTGCCGTGCTATATAAGTTTTTCATTTATTCATTCATTCATTCATCACACGTCCCGCCATTGGCCCATTGGGATGTCCATCATAGGTGTTGCCCAAGCTGCAGAGGGCGGGACCTGCTATGAAACTCATCGAGTTGGCAGGACTCGGCCACTTTCGGCAAGGCTCGGGTCGGGTCCCGTCGGCTCGGCCGCACTCGGCTGCATTCCGCGGCGTTCGGGATCAGATCGGTCCCGGCGCTTGCCACTCAGGGCTAATAATGGAGACCTAAATTCCTGGAACTCGGGTCTTTTCGGGGGCCCATTTGGGCTCCAGCCTCCCAAGCCCGGGCCTCCCTACCCCCCTGGTTGTGAGGCATAATGAATACAAAGGTGGTAAAAGTCATTGGGCACCAGACAGGATGTAAAATAGGTTTTATTTCTTTGACAGTCCTTTTTTAAAGGAGGGTTAGGGCCAGGACACCCTTAAGTAGGTGCAATTTCAAATGGCAGACTCCGAGACTTCAATAGGAGGACAGCCATACAGGGAAAGGCCCTAGCCAGGCACCACTTTGGCAAATGCAGGATTGCTGTCTCCTATGGCACAGTACTTAAACAGTTCCTAACTCAAAGTAACAGTTCGCTCAGCTGTAATACGTCTCCTTGTAGCTCCTGGTTTCTCACTGGACCCTCTGATTCACTGATTCTGAATCCCGTGAGCTCCTCAAGGCGGTATCTTCCTTAAGCGTCACTCACACTTCCTCGCTGGGTCCCTAGCTTGGCACTTCGGATACCTTCAAGCTTTACCGCTGCTGACCGGCTCGGTCCTTAGCTTGACACACAAGACTGCTCTGCAACCATCACCTCCACCGGTTGGGTCCCTGACTTAATCCCTGCCTGAAGTTTCCAGATTCTCCACCATGCCCGTTCAGTGAGAATACTTCTCCGGTACTTGCTTCAGTTACTCACTGTAGTCCCTGGTAATAAGGTGGCTGGTCCCTTCATGGCGACAGCTTCCCTTCTACCTCTGACCCCAGACAGATTCTCTGGCTGGCAGAACCGTCACTTTTGGTTTGACTGCAAGCCACAGTCCTAACCCTGCACTCCCTTCTTACTTCTGGATAGGCCCTCACACAGCCTGGCAGCATGATGCTCCCGGGATAGGCCCAATCTCCAGCCTAGCAGCCCGAGGCAGACAACAAACATCCACCCAGATGGCAATCTAGGTGGCACCCAAGAACCCGGATCACCTGACCTCACCCGAATATATAAGCTCTCCCAGCAGGCCAAGGGATTTAACAAAATCCCTGCCCATTGGCTGACATACCCCATATACCCATAACATCACATTGAGTTGTCCTTCTCAATCTAATACCTCCAAGTGCATGCCACCTGGTAGGAGAAGAGAAAAGTGCAACCAGGCCAAACTTAGAGAGAAATGGATCCCTAGTAATTAACTACAGTAGCTACTCCTGACAAGGAATTTGGTAAGGAGTTCCCTGATTAAACCCCAGGTTCCTACAACAATAATTGGGAAGAGTAGAACATTTACACTGCGGCACTAAAGGTAACAATTGATTTTTGTTTATTAAAGCAGAACTTTAACCCAAACGAATGTCCTCCTCTCCCTTCCTCTACTACATATAGCCCATTAATATTTTTTGGGGGGAAACGAGTACCTAGTTGTGATAGGTTTGCCCCTCCTCTTTTTGCCTGCAGTCTTCTGGGACTTGTCACAGGTCCCAGAAGGCTGTGGGACAATTAAGAAGAGCAGTGCGGCTCGCACAGTGGGAAGCTAACTATGAAGTCACAAGGAGTCACAGCCAGCTTCCCACAGTAAACACAGGTTTGGGTTGAACTGGATGGCTGGTGTCTGTATTCAACCTTGCCAAATATGTAACTATGTAACACGCTGGTGCCAGGGTTCTGAAGACTGATGAAGAACAAGCCCAGGAGAGAACGGTGATGGATCTCTGGACAGGTCTGTAGCTAGAGTATTTGTAGCTGCTGACTTTGATTTTTTTCATCTCTTCAGGGTGAAGATTGTGTTTACATTGCTGAGGTCAATATAATTACTTTTAAAGTGTTTGTATATATAAATTACTGGCAGCCCCTCTATTGTAGGCAGGCATAGTACATTGTACCTGTCTTTTATAAAAACAAGGCTTGTAAATATTGTTTTAGAACGATCCATTATACCTCCAATACATGGCTTCTGTAGGAGGGGCCGAGATCTCCCATTGACATCAGCCGAGGAGATCACATGGCCGCTGAGCCCCTCCTGCATTAGCCCAGGAAACTGTTCCGAGAGTCACATGAATGTCCAGAAGATCACGCTAAATCTTTATTTACAAGCTTCCTTCTTATAGAAGACTAATATAGTGTGTTATGCCTGCCTATAATACAATGCTGGCAGTGACCTTTTCTAATATTTTACTTATACTAAAAGCAGGGGGGGCAGAGACAGACACACAGACACAGAGCTGACAGACAGGGAGGAGGGGGTGAGGGAGAGAGAGGAGAGCTGATAGCAGGGCTGCGGATGACGAAGGGACACACACTAACCATCAGCAGCCCTGATTTCCCTTAAAGCAGGTAATCTGCTTTAAGGGACCAGAATATTTATTTTGTTTTTTGTTTTTTGGGGGGGGGGGTTAACAAACACTTTAATATCCTATTAATCCATTCCCATACTTTATTCATTTGAATAATCACAAATACACTACAGGAATTTGTATCTGACTCCCAAATCCTTATGATGACCATAAAACCACCTTTAGATACGTCTGCATGCAAACAGCTTGTCATGCAAACATTTATTATTACATTTTAAATACCACTGAACGCCAAACTATGATATTTTCACTTTAACAGAAAATGTTTTCTTCGTATAATAGTTTTAACTTGCCAACCAATCCTATGTAAGCTCCAATTTTAAGTTTTAGGAATGAAGCTTTTAATTAAAATTAACTGGGAAACTTCATACCACTAAGTAGCATTAGGATCTTTGATCACTGCTTTTTGAAAACTGTTCTTTTACAGAACAGCTTTCCATTCTAAAGTTGTTTTGTGCGTTATTTAAAATTGTCTCATTCCCTTTATTCTTTGAAAATGTTCTTCTGAAATATCTCAGCAATGCACATCTATGATGTATATTTAATAAAATGAACAGAACAATGGCTCTCAAATTCTTTATACAAAGAACACATTAGTGCTGATCCCTGTTGTTGGTCATGGAATGCACTTTGCTTGATCAGTACTATAACATAATATTCTCTCCTGTTCATTTTTTACTCAGGTATCTCCTGCCAAATAATATCAAAACTACAGAAGAACTTTGAGCACTGTAAAGGGCACTGAAAATGTGTATTTCAATGCAAAAAATATCAATAAACCTTTGCAATACATGCACATTTTCCTAAGCTTTTAATTTCCCCAACATACCCAGTGAGCAACTTACCAAGCCTACAGACTACAAAAGACCCCTCTAAATTCCATAACATATGAAGTAGGTGTTTTGTAGTCAGTGTTGCCAACCCCCGAAGTGAAATTTACTGGCAGGATGCCAAAATTTACAAATGGCACCAATTTGTTACTGGCAAAAATCATGCAAATTACTGACAGAGTCACATTTTTTACTGACTCTGCAAAAACTACCTAAAATGTCAGTTTTCAGTAATAAACAGTGCAAATATCAACAATTAAACTATAAACATGTAGCTTGTGCTATTAGCAAATTTGTTTAAGTTAAATAAAAGTCGAAATACATATCTCTTCATTTACATGAAGGTCAAGTTACTAAAACCCAGCCAGCACAGAGTAACCCCTTACATCAGAGTATGCACAATTCCCCCTTACCATGAAAGGGAACTCTTATGTAAAGGGGAACACTGCAGATCATGATCTAAGAAGATCTGGTGACCAGAGACCACCTTATATCAGAGTCCACTGTGTTCCCTTTACATCAGAGTTCCCGCTTACATCAGGGTCCGCAGACTGAGTTCCCTCTTGCACTGTAAGGGGGGGGGGGGGGGATCCTGCAGACTCTGATGTAAAAGGGAACGCTGGGAAATCTGATGTGAGGGGCACTCCACAGAGTGAATACTCTTAGGTAAGGGGGGTTGCTAATATAGGGGGGGGGGCTTTATTTCAGTTACATAGTTACATAGTTAGTCAGGTTGAAAAAAGACACAAGTCCATCCAGTTCAACCATAATTCAGTGTCTCCTTACATATTTATATTCACTCCCCTCTTACATCAGCAACACCCCCTTAGATTGGCCTGGTGGCACTGACCTCCCCTCAGGTGCACCATGCCGGGCTCAGTCAGATAGCTCCAGCTTGATGGCTCTGGTTTTATCCTATAGTCTCCTCTCCACAGTACACACACGACTGACTCTCCCATGACCTCCATCCTGTTGGTGCTCCCACTCTTGACTCCTCTCCAGCCTTCCCCTCAGAGACTGCAGACATGATAAGACAAGAGATGGTCAGATATTGTGGACATGACACAAGAGATGGCCCAGACTGCAGACATGGTACAGGAGACAGTCAGAGACTGTAGACTAAATACAAGAGATGGTCAGAGACTGCAGACATGATCTTAGGCGGCGTACACACGAGGGGATATGTCCGCTGAAAACGGTCCGATGGACCGTTTCAGCAGACATCTCCGCTCGTGTGTATGGGCTAGCGGACAGATTTCTCCACCCGACAGATTTCAAAGCAAGCTTTGAAATCTATCCGGTGGGAATCTGTCCGCCCGACATGTCTGCTGGTTAGTACACTTACCAGCAGACATGTCGGCCCCCACCGCCGCCGCGCCGCTGCCGAATGGATTCGGCACATGCGCGGAAGTGTTTTACTTCCTGGTGCGGTGACGTGGCGGTGCCGCGGCGGCGTCAACGTCACCGCCGCGTCACCGCGCCGTCCGGCGGCGGGGAATTTGATCCGATGGTGTGTACACGCCATCGGATCAAACTCCCGATCGGACATATCCGATGGAAATGGTCCGCGGACCGTTTTCATCGGATATGTCCGATCGTCTGTACGCCGCCTTAGTCTTAGAATTGGATTGGTTATAGTATGTGTTAAACTATTGATTCATTCCAAATTGAAAGTCTTGATCAAATTATCAAGCTGTGTACAATATGACATTTTGTCTGTGCATGTTTAGAGCTGGTTCCCACAGGGACGGCACGACTTTGGGGCCGACTTGGCAAGGCGTCCTGAAGACGACTTCAGAGGCGGCTTGCAAAATGACTTCTGTATAGAAGTCAATGCAAGTCGCCCCCAAAGTCGTACAAGAACCTTTTTCTAAGTCAGAGCGACTTGCGTTGCTCCTATTAGAACGGTTCTATTGAATAGAATGGGACACGACTTGTCAGACGGCTGAGTCGCGTGACAAGTCGTCCCAGTGTGAACCGGCTCTTAAAGTTTAGGTTAGAAGATCTGTTTATTTCGAGAAGAAAGTTGCCAAGTCTTTAATATACCAGTATCATTCAAGAATTTAAATGTGGTATTTTGTAATAAGAGCTTGCGTAGAAATGTGAATATTATATGTATCATCATTTATCTTTGATATGTATAAATATATAAATGTATTTGTATTATCACAAAATATACCTGATATAAATTTGCACTGTAATTTTTAGTTAATAAATATATATTTTTAAGCATATCATTTGTGTCACTTGTCTTCAAAATAGCATGGATAAACAAACTTGAATTTCTTGTTGGTATTTATGAAAAAGGGTAAATCCCCCAAAACCACGATTTGCATAATTTCATAAATACAATACTGTTTTATTATTTCAGTATAAACATTCTGACAATACTGTTGATGAAAAAAGGTAATTAGCAATTTATATTTACTAAAATAAATGTATTTCCATGTTCTGTGCAGAATGCAGGGTCCTGGGTTTAGTAACACTTTATGAATCAAGTAAATAATAAGTAAATATAATCATGTAAAAAAGTAGCATACAATTTTTAATTTATTATAGCTACTTTATGGTAAGCATTTTAGAAGTGATTCCCTTCCGGGGTCTTTGGTATCAGGATTGTCAAATACTGTATATCATAAGGGATAAAAGGTACTATATATGTGTGTATATATATATACCGTATATTCAATTTTTGCCAATTAACAAATTAGGGTATGCATTTTTGTTTAATCACTGCATAGGCACTTTATTTCCCCAAAGTAATATTGGGATCATATGTGCTTGCGACATTGATTGTAATATACCGTATTTATCAGCGTATAACACTCACAGGCGTATAACACGCACCCTAACTTTAAGAGGGAAGCTTCAGGAAAAAAACTTTCCACAGCCCCCAAATACTTCTTAGAGGTGACTCCAGATGTGATGTAAAGTGGGCCAGGGCTTAGCAATTTTATGTGATGGAGGGATCCCAAAGTGAATGAAGGACTCCAGATGTGACTGGAGAAAGGTTCCAGATGTGAACAGACGCTTTTAGATGTGAATGAAAGATTTTGATGTGAATGGGGGTGCAGTGGGGTTGCTAGGGGACACCCGCCAGAAAGTGACACCAGGCTCAGGCAAGTACTGGCTCCACGGCTCCCTCCTTCCCTTCTGGGATGTCTTCAGCTACACGCAATGTGCAGGGGGGAAAGTGGGGGAGGAGGGAGTGGGGCAGGGAAAGACAGGGTGCCCGAGATCCGACCGTCCCGCATGCTACAATCACATTTCTGCCGCCCGCTGGCTGCATTCACTGCAGATTCCTCCAAGGCTCTGATGTTTCATTTACACAGACCAGAAGGAAGTGGTGAGGAGGAGGAAGAGGGACACCACGCTACAGCATCTGCCCGGGGCTAAATGTAACTGTATGTAACAACAGGTATATTGTAGCGGAGGGGGACGTGGTAATTGGGGGGGGGGGTTGACAGGTAACATCTATGATGCTAGGAGTGATTTTAGGGAGGGGTGGGGTTTAGAGGATATGTGCTGGGGGAGCTTTGATTTGTGTTAGAACCAGTGCTAGAAGTAGATGGAGGAGGGGCAGATTTGAAGTATGACCACCCTAGCATATATGCTTTAATCCCCCCCCAATCAAACTTTCCACCCCAGTTCCATCCATCCTCTCTGATCCTATCCAGGCTCCATTCACCCCAGATCCCATCCAGGCTCCATCCACCCCCTCTGATCCCATCCCGACTCCATCCACCCCCTCCAATTCCATCCTGACTCCATCCACCCCGGATCCCATCCCGACTCCATCCACCTCCCCAATCCTATCCTGGCTCCATCCACCCCCGATCCCTCAAATCTCAGCTCCATCCATTGCAGTAGGTTAAGGGGGAGAGCTGCACTAATGCACTAGCCTGCTTAGTGCCGGAAGGGGGATGATTGGAGAAAGGTTCCAAATGTGAACAGCGGCATTTAGATGTGAATGAAAGATTTTGATGTGAATGGGGGGCAGTGGCGTCGCTAGGAGAAGGCGGGGTGACACCCGCCAGAGAGTAACACCAGGCTCAGACAAGTACTGGCTCCATGGCTACCTCCTTCCCTTCTGGGATCTCTTCAGCTGCACGCAATGTGCGGGGAGAGTAGGGGAGTGGGGCAGAGAGATACAGGGTGCCCGAGATCCGACCATCCCGCATGCTACAATCACATCTCTGCCGCCCGCTGGCTGCACTTACTGCAGACTCCTCCAAAGCTCTGATGTTTCAGTTACACAGACTGGGAGAAAGAGCCGAGGAAGAGGGACACTGCGCTACATCATCTGCCCGGGGCTAAAAGAAACTGTATGTAACAACAGGTATATTGTAGTGGAGGGGGACATGATAATTGGGGGGGGGGGATTGACAGGTAATATCTATGCTGCTAGGAGTGATTTTAGGGAGGGAGGAGGGGGTGTTGTGAGGGTTAGAGGATATGTGCTGGGGGAGCTTTGATTTGTGTTAGAACCAGTGCTAGAAGTAGAAGGAGGAGGGGGTAGATTTGAAGTTAGACCACCCTAGCACATATCCTCTCATTTCCCCCCATCAAAGTTTCCACCCCAGTTCCATCCATCCCCCCGATCCTATCCAGGCTCCATTCACCCCCGACCCCCCAATCCTATCCTGGCTCCATGCACCCCCCCGATCCCTCACGTCCCAGCTCCATCCATTGTGGCAGGTTAAGGGGGAGAGCTGCACCGATGCACTAGCCTGCTCAGTGCTGGAAGGGGGGTGACACAATTTTTTACTGCATCAGGTGACACCAACTCTAGTAATGCCACTGGGGGTGAGGGACTACACATGATAACAGGGGTTGCAGATTTGAAGGAGGGATTCTGATGCTGATGTGAGCCATGTTTTTGGATGTGATGTGGAAGCCTTAATGTGAAGGGAAGATGAATGGATGTAACAATTACATTTTTTTTGTTCTAAAATGATTGTGTTGAGTCTTGTAAGCATTTGTTAGACTCCATGCCCATTTAAGCCATTTTAAGCCCCCTCACTGTTAGCACAATCTGGCCAAACCCACCATTCCTCTTTATAACTTAAAATGTATTTTTGGGGGACAGTGCGGGGCGGTGGATTAGAGACAAAGGTGTTAATGAGGGGGGGGGGGTATCTGCACCTATTCTCTAAGAGGAAGGGGATGTCACATTTTTCCAGTTTTATTAAAGTTGCATTAAGCCTCACACATAGAGAAGAAATTATTTATTTGTCCCCGTCAGTTACCATCAGTTTCAGTTACAGTAAACTGTCCATATTACGGCATTGAACAATTTTGGTGAAATAATAAAACACTATGACAGCAAATGCTCTAAATTAGGTAGTTTATTTTTGTGGTGTTCAGCTTCAAGCCATGGTCTGCCCACAAGGCAATGTAGAATTTAACTTAGAATCAACTTTATTCATGGCCATCAGGTTTAAATAGAATCTGTCACAGGTACATCAAAATCACTCTGCTGTAGACTAAAACAATTCAGAAATTGTTTTTACTTTGTACATTCATTCTGCCATTAGTAGGTAATCAGCGGTGGAACGTCAGTGGTTTGGGCACCTTATATTTATAATTCTGGCTGTAGCTAAACGCTGCATGGGGTTAAAAGCTCTGTGTGCAGACACTGTGGATATATATTGGGGAAAAAAATGGATCCCACTCTAAATATAACTAATAATATAATGCTTGAATGCAAAAATGGCCAAAGCTTTTATTAATAATTAGATACAATTTTGAATCAGTGTCAGGTTTCAAGTTCTGTCACCATTAGGGAGATTTCTACTAAATTCCATGTAGCCACTGGAATAGGAAATGAGGGAATCCCACCAACCAATGCAACAAAAAAAATGAAATTTGCCTTGGGACTTTAGATGAGGTGAGCCCAGTTCGCCAATAAACACAGCAAGAGTAAACACAGTCTGAAAATGTACTAACCACTTGCCGCCTATCCACCGTCAAATGACGAAGGGACGGTGCGGCTCTCGTTCTGGGTGGACATCATATGACGGCGCATCTGAACCCTGATCCCGCGCGACTCCGGGGCCGTGCAGGGTTGCCAACCTCCCGCAGCACTTTTTTACTGACAGAACATGGAAAATTTACTGGTGGAGCACATTTTTTACTGGCAACCTGAGAAATTACAGAACTCCTATTGAAAACTAACACAGTGAATATTTAAACAGTATAAATATGATATGGAAACACTGACAATACTGTACCTATAACAAGCATTAAATTATCAGCCCCTGATATTTACTGGCAGTTGTAAAAAAATCGGATTTTTACAAAATGTCAGTAAATTTACTGGCAACCCTGGCACCGGCTGACAGAGTGTGTGGTGAGGAGAGCCAACCAGCGGCATCTCCTCGTAGGGGACAGTAAGAGATGTAATCAGGGCACTGATTACATTAGAGCACCAAAAGTGCCACTAATCAGTGCCCACCAATGCCAGCAATCAGTGCCCACCAGTGCCATCAATTATTGCCCACCAGTGCCAGCAATCAGTGCCCATTAGTGATGCCAGTCAGTGCTGATTTTCATAGCCACCTATCAGTCCTGCCCATCAATGTCAATCAGTGTAGTCCATCAGTGCCACCCATCAATGCCCATTGGTGCCCCCCTTCACTGCCCACCAGTGCTGCCTATCAGTTCCCTCTGTCAGCATGGTCTAATAGAGATGTGGACATGGAGACTGGGGGGAAGTGATACAAAAAACAAAGGGATGTCTATAACCTCCTGCCACTCAGGCCAATTCTGACATTTCTCTCCTACATGTAAAAATCATAATTCTTTTGCTAGAAAATTGCATAAAACCCCCAAACGTTAGATATGGTTTTTTTTTAGCAGACACCCTAGAGGATCCAAGATTGGGACCCCTTTGGCATCTCTTAAGTGACCTTTTAAATCCTGTGTAGAAAGAAGTCTTTCTCCACTTGCACCTATGGAAAGTTTTTGTTGAGTTAATCATCATACACTATATGGTCTCTCCCGCCTCCCTATTTTCTTTTCCAGTGGACAGGGAAAACCGGTTCTTTGGGAACTAGCCCAGAGGGGAATAATGCATTTGGTGGCAAAAATATAAATGCAATCTATACACTAGGGGGAAACCCTCTGGGGGAATCTAGGATGGAAAAGGGCCTGGGGATCCTAGTAGATAATAGGCTCAGCAATGGCATGCAATGCCAAGTGGCTGCTAATAAAGCAAACTTAATATTGGCATGCATTAAAAAGGGAATTAACTCCAGAGATAAAGTGATAATTCTCCCAATTTACAAGACTCTGGTCCGGCTGCATTTGGAGTATGCTGTCCAGTTCTGGGCACCAGTCCTCAGGAAGGATGTACTGGAAATGGTGCGAATACAGAGAAGGGCAACAAAGCTAATAAAGGGTCTGGAGGACATTAGTTCTGAAGAAAGGTTGTGAGCACTGAACTTATTCTCTCTGGAAAAGAGACGCTTGAGAGGGGATATGATTTTAATTTACAAATACCATACTGGTGACCCCACAATAGGTAAATCACTTTTTAGCGGAAGAGCGTTTAACAGGACACGTGGCCACTCATTAAAACTAGTAGAAAAAAGGTTTAACCTTAAACTCTGTAGAGGGTTCTTTACTGTAAGAGTGGCAAGGATGTGGAATTCCCTTCCACAGGTAGCGGTCTCAGCAGGGGGCATCGCTAGTTTCAAAAAACTATTAGATACACACCTGAATGACCACAACATACAATGTAATACTGACATATATTCATACGCATAGGTTGGACTTGATGGACTTGTGTCTTTTTTCTACCTCACCTACTATATTACTATGTAACCCCTTTGATGTGCACAAGGGGCACCATTTAAGAGAATCACAGAGAATTCTTCAATCTGTTCTGAGGTGCTTCCTCAAGTTTATCAAGTGCATACAAATCAGACAGTTTTACCTTTTATTAGCTATTTGGAACTTTATGTGCTCCCATACTTTTCCACCCTTGGGTTATTACTAAATAAATCTCATTTGTCATTTTTTTTTCCACATATATCTCCTAGATAAAAAAATCAAGACTAAAATAGGATCACTTTAGTAAATCAGTAGCATAATGTATATGACAAAGAAAAATCAAGTTATTGTCTCAGTTTGTAGCTGCCACAGGGAGTATATGCAGTTTGCATGTGTGTGTGAGCTATAATTTCAGACTACATGATATGCAATGATTGCACGGAACAATTGTAAGCTTATTACCAACACATTGATATTAATTGCCTGGCATATTTTGAGAACACAGTATGATGTCTGGGGAAGCAGCAGGCACATTCTTGGGGAATTATACCCCTGGAGCTCTCTTCATACAGTTTAATGGATTCAGAATGTTTTTGGTCCTCATAAAAACTTTTATAGACCATAAGATCTGTAGGGAATGTATTATAGACTGTAGCAAGCTGTAGAACTGTGGTGAAACCATAAGGAGAATGGCATAATTGCACTCAATAATAAAAAAATATACTGATGCATTAAAATGATTCTAATATAAACAATGATTAACTGTAAATATATTATACATTTTCTGTTTTTCAATATGAAACTGTACACTACATTACAAACAATGATTTTGTATATTTTCAGAATTAAAATTTCACCTAATTCTTACTTTAAATTAATTTTAATTGCAAAGCTTTTTAAATAACAATTTGAGCTAAACATGTAATTATGTTGTGAGTCTCTATTTTATGGAAATTAAATCTGAATTTATTTTGTTGGAAATTTTATAATGATTATTTTGATGTGGCTGGGAAATATAAGTCAGATTCTATTCGTGTCAGCTCGATATGATTATATTGCAGGGTAGTCAACTAATCAGTTTTGGAAAAAGTATTTAATATTTTTGCATTTTTTGTTATCTAAATCCACATCATGACCAATATAGATAACTTTAACTTTATCCTGGGCTGTTTGTAGGCACAATTTCTTATTGTCTAAATTAAAGCATATGTAAACAATGAGATACCAACACCCCCCCCCCCACCCCCCATTGGATTTTTCCTGTTAAATATACCATTAAAGAAGTTCAATTAAATGTTTGTATATATATTTGCAGACAAATACCCACAGAGCTAGAAAGACAGCTTGTACCTGTGTGCTGCACTGGAAATTTAAGCAGTGTTGTTAGCCCTGTCTAAGCAGTTTAAGCAGTGTTGTTAGGCCTAGCTGCTTTCACCTAAACTACAGAATTCCCCCCACTATGATATGCTGATGAAGAGAAGGAGAGGTATATTGAAGTCCAAATCAGCAGTGGGCAGTCTAGGGTTACAATGCTGCTCCACCATATACATCGTACCAAGAATAAGCATTGTTAGCCTATGACAGGAAGTCTTTACTAATAGGATCACCAAGCGAAAATAAAGGTAAACAAGCCTGAAAAAATAAAACAAATGATGCTACCACAGGTCTCCTTCAGATGGGCATGCAATTGTATGCTTTTTATGCATGTATAGGACATTTCAAACCAAATATAATGCATCTTATGATTTTAAATGGTATGATGACTCTGCATTTAATAGTGTTCAGGTAAATTCAGTGATTAAAAGAAATTGAAATCTGTGCAGGGGCAAATTAGATACTCTGAAGGCATCAAAATGCCTATTAAAGGGGGACTCCATTGGCGTTTCACTCACTATTGTTTTCAAGCACTTCATTACTATTGGGCCAGAGATATTACAAATAACAAAGGACCCTAGTAAATTTGCACAGACACAAGGGGATCCTGCTACACCTTAAGTTAAGCAATCATCACATAGGTTGTTTTCTTCAGCTGTTCCTCAGGTCACCTACAGACATAGAGACCTTTGCCTCAAGTCACCTGGCAGTGTCACAGAGAGTGTGCAAAAACCATCACCGCAAGACCCTCCCCAGTGGACATATAGGGCAAACCACTAAAACATGCCTCAAGTATCCAGCAGAATCCAACACTTATAACATTTCCCACCTCTACCAAAATACACTGTATATTCAAACATCTTGCAGGGGTATTAAAGTGGTTGTAAAGTCTCCACAATAAACTCCAATGATAGGTTCTCTCATGGGGCAATAGTAATGGCAGTGTTTTTTTTTTAGCAATATTGTCACTAAATACTTTTTCCCAGCAGTGATTTTCTCGAGTCTTACTCCCAAGCAGAGGGACTCCAGTGGGAAGGGCTCACATTCCTCTCCAGGTTAATTTTCAGTTTCAGGAGGGGGGCAGGGAGAGGATCGGCTTCACACAGACCGTGGAGATGACAGGAAGGGATGGGGAGCGAGGGAGAGAGAAAAGAAAGCAGAATGATGGAAAGTCAGTTTACTGACAGGAACAGGCAGGATCAACCAGGTAACAAACTATATAGAAAAGGATAAATAGCATTGCAAAAAATTACTAGCCCAAAAATAATGAAGGAAGGATCAATCAATTGAGGGACTTAAGGAAAGAAAGGTTCAACCGAAGGAAGGTTTGATCGAAGTAAGGAAGGATCAATCAAAAGAGAGAAGGGTTGATGGAAGGATCAATCAAACAAAGTAAGGAAGGATCAGTTGATCCATCAAAGGAAGGATCGATCGATGGAAGGATTACACAAAGGATCAATCGATGGGTCTGTTGGTTGATCAATGGAAGGATTGATCTCGGTCAATTAAAGGAAAGAAGGATTAATGGAAGGAATGATCGATGGAAAGTAGGAAGAGTCAACCAATTTGAAGGAAGAAAGGATTGATCAATTAAAACATGTATGGATTGTTGTTGATTAGGACAGTGTATTCTGACAGTCCCACTATCACAATACAATGTCCTGGCAGGGTGATTCCTCCAACTACCTTGTTTTTGTGGATACAAAAATTTGTTCCTTATTTTGCCCGAGGAGGTCCTGCTGGATTAAGCTCTATTGTTAGAGCCAATACCCTGTTTTGGGGCCTAATATGTGTTAAAGTGTTCCTGAAGTTGTCCTGCCAGGTCTGGAGGAAGCTATGCCAAGGAGAAGATCCACGTGAGGCCCCTTGCTGGAGAGAGCCAAGAAGAAGTCTGGTGTCTCACAAAGGCCTAGTGATTCACTTGGAGGATTCACTGAAATTAAGGAATGTGTTTACAGTGTTGCTTGGTCAGCATAAAGGGTTCTGACACTGTAAAGCTGGACATTGATCTGGATCTGCAGAGTCTGTAAGTGATCTGCTACTGTATTTGGGACCCCCCTAACTCTCACCTCCTTAACCGTTCTGCAATAAAATGTTAAAAAGACAAAAAAGTGACTGCCACCCAATATCCTTTCCAGGATCCCTATATTAGCCCTGGGGTGAAATGCTAGTCCACCCCTGCCTCTGGAGGTGCTATCCTGCCTCTGGGATGTCAGAGTGGTGCTACACCAGCTTTAGATTTTTCCAGTGTGAACCCATAGTAGCTTGGATGCTCGCATCACCAATGTTTGTGACACTCCCTTCCTCTTTCAGTTAGGGTTCCAGTAGCTAGTCTCCCATCTCCACTGGGGAGTAGACCTTGTGTCAGGGCCTGAATTTGAACCTGGAACCTCTGCTGTGTCAGCTCTCTTCTTGCTACAGTAAGTAACCTTGCTAACTAATCTTTTGTCTTTCCAGTTGCCTTCCATGTGTTTGCTACCACTCCTTACTCCTTACATTCTTCAATCTGTTCTGAGGTGCTTCCTCAAGTTTATCAAGTGCATACAAATCAGACAGTTTTACCTTTTATTAGCTATTTGGAACTTTATGTGCTCCCATACTTTTCCACCCTTGGGTTATTACTAAATAAATCTCATTTGTCATTTTTTTTTTTCACATATATCTCCTAGATAAAAAAATCAAGACTAAAATAGGATCACTTTAGTAAATCAGTAGCATAATGTATATGACAAAGAAAAATCAAGCTTGTTTCTCGACCACACTTCAGCTTGATCCCAACCTGCAACTACTTGTTACTGACCTTTAGCTTATTTACTGACTATGCTTCTGTTTGATCCTTACCTGCTATATCCACTACTGGACCCTGGCTTGCTCAACTCCTGTCATGAGGACCTCTACCTGGTACTAACATGCAGCTAAACCCATCTCCACAATCAGGAGCTGTGGTGAACACCGGTTAGCACTTGCTAGTTAGGAGAGTGGGATTTTGGTGATCTGTATTTCCTTCACCTCTCCTGCTGCTTCTTGAATATTTCCCCACCAGTAATCAGACCACCAGTCATCAGGGGGCAGTTCTTACATAGGAAAGAAAAGCCCTGCTCCTTCACCAAGATGGCTGCTTCCACAAACACAGTGAAAAACAGAGCATGCGAAGGGCTTATGTTGACGAACAAGCTGTATTTGCTTTTCTGAATTGCTCGTTGTTACTGTAAACGCAGCATGTCCTTTGAGGTGTGTTTAAAGCAGATCCAATATAGCCTTTTTTTGCCAAGTGCTGTTTACCATTCAAGCACGTCTTTTTATTTGAATAGTGAATGCAATATTTAAGGCCTCATCCAAACAGGCATACAGATTTGTACACCTGTATAAATGGCCATCACAGGCATTCTGTGCAGCCTGTGCAGGCAGCCTTATGAAACCAATGACTAGCGGCTAGCTGCATTGACATGCATAAATTTCCAAACACATTTCAGGGTGTACATCTATGTGGGCTTGATACAGAATGAAGATATCCCTTCACTTGGGTGTACAAGTTGTGTAAATAAGGCTTAGCAAGAACGCCCATCGACATAAGTCAAAATTCAGCTACAGAAAGCTCACAAGCTATACTGTTGCGCTTTGCTCTCTTTTTTGGGCATGACGTTCACAGTTCAGGTCCTTTTAAGGGCTGTGTGCAATCATCTCCTAATTTGACTATAACCATTTAAGCCTTGACCACTTCTGCATTGATTCATTTCAGCTAAAATTAGGAGAAATATGAATGTGAAAGACTTTACTATAAAAAATACGATTTGACTGTACCTACAATAAACATGGTTTGTTTATGTCTCTTATTTAGAAATGAGTGAATTGAGCTGCCAAACACAACGGATCTCTCAAATCCTGTTTGACATACGCCGTTTATCACACAGGACTAGTTAATCAATAATGCACATGAATTGAGATTCCGGTGATCTGTCACAATTCCCTGTTTGATACACTCATATCTCTTCTTTAAAATTGCCTATTAATGTCAATACAAAATATCAATACACATCTGTTCAGTCACCATACTGGATATTAGCAGTGGACCTACTTTGCAACTTTAAAATGTATTGAATCTCGAAGACAAAAATATAATATGCATTGTAAACCTAGTTGTGGTGTGTTTTCTTCATTTGCAGCTTTGTTTTTCACTGGGTTGTTCTTCCAGTACCAAAATTATTGTCCTAAGGTGACAATGCTTTCTCACTCTATTGTGTCTATGGAGAAAGAGTATTGTCACCCTAGGATAGAACAAATTATCTTTAATAGTATATTTAATAGACCAAGAGAGAGCAACTAAAGATAGCCATATTTTGTTTGAGGGTTAAGGAGGATAATTCGACAACTGTAGAGACGAGAAAAAGGAAATGTGAAGAATGGATTTTTTTTTCGGGTTTGAGCAAACAAAACTGTTAATGTGTTTTCCATTTACGGAAAAAAACATACTTCCTTTAAAGCCCATCTGCTAGGTAAAGTTTGGCCAAAAACGAACTTTTGTTGTCTGTCATAAACATTCATTTGTTTCATATATGATATACTGTATATGGAATGTGATGGGGTTACAAGCATAAACATTACATTACTTCTGTGCATCCCAACACTGAATGTTAAAGTTTAAACAGTCAAATTAATTACATGGCAATAGACTTAAAGAGCTTTCCAATGAAATTTGCCAAGTGACTGATGATACTATTGCATGCTCTGGAAAAAAAAATCCTCTACGTTTAAACAAAATTTGCCTCATGTATGGTTAGCCTTTGAGATGTTCATTGTTGAGGTTTACACTTTAAGCGACCAGCCACCCACAATGTACTGCTGACCAGAGGCCGATGTAGGCAAAGCTACATACCCATAACTGGCTGCCTTCTTTCGGGTTTAGGGCACATGCATACGTGCCTCCCCATACGTGTGTCGGCTGTGATTGTACAAGTGGAAGCCCATCAGCTGGGACCTGATGATCAGCTGTGTACATTCACGGTCCAGAGCTCAGTGTTGACATTCAACACAGAGCGATGTACACACGGAACAATCTCTGTGTTTCTTATCCCTGCAACTAGATCAATTAGTAAAAGAGGCACACTTTACACACATTACACATAGTTAGGCACATATTTAACCTCTTGATCACCCTAGAGGTTAACCCCTTCCCAGTCAGTGTCATTAGTACAAACACATATTTAACCCCTTGATCACCCTAGATGGTAACCCCTTCCCAGCTAGTGTCCTTAGTACAGTGTATAGCATTACCACCAATTATTGTATTAACCACTTAAGGACCACCTCCTGCACAAATACATCTGCAGAATGGCACGGCTGGGCACAGGCACATACAGGTACGTCCCCAGCGTGTGTTGCGTGCCCACGACCCGGTCCGAAGCTCCATGACCGCGGCCACGGGACCCGTGGACCTGAT
The DNA here is from genome assembly GCA_029574335.1 of Rana kukunoris. Taxonomy (NCBI): domain Eukaryota; kingdom Metazoa; phylum Chordata; class Amphibia; order Anura; family Ranidae; genus Rana; species Rana kukunoris. The sequence continues at coordinate 369,877,164 of CM056051.1, forward strand.
TGCCGCCGGTGTCCCGCGAACGGTCACAGGAGCTTTAGAATGGGGAGAGGTGTGTGTAAACACACCTTCCCCGTTCTTCACAGTGGCGCTGTCATTGATCGTCTGTTCCCTGATATAGGGAAAGACGATCAATGATGTCACAAGTCCAGCCCTGCCCCCCTACAGTTAGAAACACATATGAGGTCACACATAACCCCTACAGCGCTCCCTAGTGGTTAACTCCTAAACTGCAATTGTCATTTTCACAGTAATCAATGCATTTTTATAGCACTTTTTGCTGTGAAAATGACAATGGTCCCAAAAATGTGTCAAAATTGTCCGATGTGTCAGCCATAATGGCGCAGTCACAAAAAAAATCATTGCTCGCCGCCATTACTAGTAAAAAAAAAAAATTATTAATAAAAATGCCATAAAACTATCCCCTATTTTGTAAACGCTATAAATTTTGCGGAAACCAATCGTTAAACGCTTAGTGCGATTTTTTTATAAAAAAATTGGTAGAAGAATACGTATCGGCCTAAACTGAGGAAAAATATTTATATGTTTTTTGGGGATATTTATTATAGCAAAAAGAAAAAAATATTGAATTTTTTTCAAAAATGTCGCTCTATTTTTGTTTATAGCGCAAAAAATAAAAACCGCAGAGGTGATCAAATACCACCAAAAGAAAGCTCTATTTGTGGGAAAAAAAGGACACCACGCCGCACAACTGCGCAATCGTCAGTTAAAGCGATGCAGTGCCGAATCGCAAAAAGGGGCAAGGTCCTTTATCTGCATAATGGTCCGGATCTTAAGTGGTTAAAGTCACTGGTGATGTCAGTAGTAGTAGTTAGTCAGCGTCAGCGTAAGTTAGTGTCAGATTACCTGCTGCACTATTGCAGTCCCATTATAAGTTATTGATCGCCCCTATTAGTAGTATATAAAAAAAATCCATTATCTAAAGCAGTTTGTAGGTGCTATAACTTTCACGCAAACAACTCAATATACACTTATTGGGATTTTTTTTGTTATCAAAAACATGTAGCAGAATACATTCTGGACAAAATTTATGAAGAATTTTTTTTTTCTTTTTTTTTTTATCGGATATGTTTTACAGCATAAGTAAAGTAAGTATTTTTCCATTTATATCACAAAAAAAATAAAAAAACATGAGCAACTACCACCAAAAGAAAGCTCTATTTGTGTGAAAAAAGTTATATAAATTTGATTTGGGTACAGAATTGCATGACTGTGCAATCACCAGTTAAAGTAGGGCAATTGCAAACAGCAAAAAATGGCCTGGTCATGAAGGTGGTAAAATCTTATGGCGCTAAAGTGGTTAAAAGAAGGCTTTCTAACCTGTGTGTTTCACCTTGTGTGTCTGTACTAAAGACAAACATTCAGATTTCTGTTATCATTCTGATTTAAAAAGGAGCTAAACAACTACAGTGGGTGACCGTGATATTGTGTCAACCTCGCTCCCTTTCTCGGTGAGATTGACCACCTGCGAGCCCCATCGCGGGAGCCAGTGCCGAGCTGGCTTGCCGCGATGGAGACAAAGCCGTCATAGAAGCGACGGGGATCCGACTTGGATTCCCGCCAAATCTAGCTGCGGCGTTTGGTATGAATCCTGAGGGGAAACTCCACACCAAATTTTAAATAAAAAACCGGCATGGGTTCCCCCCAGGGGCATACCAGGCCCTTAGGTCTGGTATGGGTTGTAAGGAGAACCCCCCTAAGCCGAAAAAACGGTGTTGGGGTCCCCCCACAATCCATACCAGACCCGTATCCAAAGCACGCTGCCCGGCTGGTCAGGAAAGGAGTGGGGACGAGCGAGCGCCCCCCCCTCCTGAGCCGTACCAGGCTGCATGCCCTCAACATGGGGGGTTGGGTGCTCTGGGGCAGGGGGGCGCACTGAGGCCCCCCCACCCCAGAGCACCCTGTCCCTGTGTTGATAAGGACAGGGCCTCTTCTCGACAACCCTGGCCGTTGTTTGTTGGGGTCTGCGGTTGGGGGGCTTATCGGAATCTGGGAGCCCCCCTTCAATAAGGGGGCCCCCAGATACTCACCCCCCACCCTAGGTGAATGAATATGGGGTACATCCCACCTTGTAAAAATTGCATCGGATATTCTGGTGCTTCAGCAGCAGGTCAGGTCTTCAGGGGAAAGTGGAAAATATATGGGATATGAGAATGGAGACCCTGCTAATTACCTTGCAAAGTACAAAATGTAATATAAGATACAAAGAGCAATATAATCAATATACTAAAGATATCTGCTCCTTAAAAATACACCATATTTTCCCTTTAAGTCAAAAGGCAATGTTATCAAACCATAAACTGACACCGTACAGACAGATTTCAAATAAATATGAGATGCACTTCAAAGCAGAAGGTGAATAGATCTATACATCAAACCGTTAACTGCACATGTGTCCCTGATAAGACTACAGTACTACATATGGCTTGATGAGGACAGGTGGCAGCCTTGGAGGGAGTTTGTGGTCACTTTTCCCTTTCCATGGCTTTGCATTTATTCTACTTTCTTGTCAACTGAACATATAAGCATGACAGGCAGCTGTGTGGGGGGGGGGGGGGGGTCACATCTGCACAGTGCCTGCGGTGCTCAGGGAGATGTCTTATAACTAGATTTGTATAGAAGACTATTGACCCATCCATTAAGGATCACAGCACTAAGTGAAGGTGTTTGCAAAGCATTATTTCTGAGGATAATGAAAAGGGAAGCAACAATTCTGTATATAATGTGCACTGTGTGTGCAATGTGTATTTATTTACATTGTTGTGTTTGTTTTGTGTGTATGTGCTGTAAAAAAAAAAAAATGCTCCAGAAGGATTTTTGACATAAGTAGGATCTAAATCCTATGTGAGACTTTTGTTTTGTGCTTCTGAAGCCGCGTACACACGGCAGAGAACCTCGACAGGCAGAACACATCGTTCCGCCAGTCGAGGTTCTCTGCCGGCCGTCAGATTCGGCGACCCGCCCATCGGGAAGTTACCTGTTGTGATTAGACCAGGCATTCAGACTGCTTTCCATAGACACCAATAGGCATGTTTACATGGCATTTTTAATCTGATCTCACTGCAAATCACTCAAAAAATGTCAACCCTCATTAGCAGGTTTTCTCTAAATGTATGTAAAAAAAATTACATAAATGAACCAATATCGCAATATATATATATATATATATATATATATATATATATATATATATATATTAATTAGTCAGGTGCTATACTGGCTCTTTACTTCTCTTCTTGCCCCCCCGTCCCGGATTTAGCTGCAGAATGTTTGTTCTGGGACATGGGAGAGTCAAGCCGCGTACACACGATAGGTTAGCCAGAGGACAACGGTCTGAAGGACCTTTTTCATCTGTAAAAAACGATCGTGTGTGGGGCCCATAGGTTATTTAACCATCGGTTAAAAAAAAGCAAACTTGCTTTAAAATGTAACCGATGGATTGATAACCGATAGGTCAAAACCGATCGTTAGTAGGCACGACCATCGGTTAAAAATCCATGCATGTTTATAATCAAGTTGACGTATGCTTAGAAGCATTGAACTTAATTTTTTTCAGCACGTCGTTGTGTTTTACGTCACCGCGTTCTGATACGAACGTTTTTTTAACTGATGGTGTGTAGGCACATCAGACCATCAGTCAGCTTCATCGGTTAACCTAAGACAACTGTCCTTCAGACCGTTCTCATCGGTTTGACCGATCGCGTGTACGCGGCTTAACAGCTGCGGGCTTTGTGCAATTACTTTGCTCGCCTCCTCCCTCCTGTCAACAGATTCAAGACTCCTTCTACCCTTCCCCTGTCGATGCAAGAGGGCAGGGAACACTGGTAGATGTAGTCCTGGAGGATTGACGTGCAAGGAAAATGGGCCAGGAGTGAGAAAACTTTTTACTCAGGTTTATTCTACTGGAAAAGTTCAGCACAGTACAAGCATTTTTAACAAGAGTACGTGCTGTGGGTTGTCATCCCAAGTGCAGAGAGTCGGAAGCTTCTACCTCCCGGAGCCGCCCCAAGCAACCCAGAGTGAAATGACATCTGATCAGAGGGACCCCTGCTGCTGTTCCTCTGGGTCTAGTTAGAGGCCTGGGGCCACCACCTGTTGCTACTGCTAGGGGCTAAGCCCTTAGGAACTATCTAAACAACTATCCCTACTATCTTATAGCTCTATTACTGCCTGAAGACCTTGTTGACTGTGTACAAGCGTTCCAACAGTTATTGGGCCCCAACATTTAGCTGGCTGAAGAGTCAGGACTAAAGACTGTAACCTTAACAGTTACTACCCAGAGACCTTTGCACTTTGCTTAATTAAAGAGGTCACTTTTAGAAGATGATACTCCATACCCTAACCAGTGCACTCTAATTCAGTGTAGTGTTATTATTCATATTGCAATTAACGTTTATTTGCACCATTTATTGCTGATTTGCCGACTTACTTCTGGGTTCCAGTTAGTGGTATAGAACCTTATTTTTATTCACTGTGAAGTAGTCGGTACTCTGTTTAGCAGACTGTGCCCAAATTTACCAGTTGTGAGTTCATATCTGTTCAAACTGCCATTTATTCTAATCAGTGCTAATAGAAAAAGGGGAACTACCACTAAATGAGTATGTGTCTTTTTTCTGTTAGTAACCCACAGCCAGGTTAAAGGTATTTAAACCTGTGTCTTTATAAGTGCCAGCCGTGATTTTTATTCAACCAGGTGTGTCAGGGTGGCCAAGGTTGTTCTTGGAGTCAAAGTGCAGAACAGAGAATCCAAAATTACGTCTCCTTCGGGGGTAACGCCACAGAGCATTCAAGCATTTATTGTATTGGGACCATATTCAGTGGATTACAGCTGCAAGGCACAGGTTCCTGCAGACTCTTCCTCCTGCCCCAGATTTATACAGAGGTATGGATATCTGTTCAACCTCCATTGCCAGAATAAAGCAAGAAGGCAACAAAAATGTTGGAATTGCACAAAAACAATTAGAGCTTTTTGCTCCAGTGGGGTTTTCCGATCACTTTCCTCTTACTTCCTGCAGTGTTTCAGGGGACAGGAAGTGAAAAGAGTGAAAAGAGTGTAATGGAGAGACAAGCACAAGAGGCAATAACAGCCCAACAGGTAAAAAGTTTTTACAGCTCCAGCTCTCACAGGAATTTGATGGCAGGGTGCTGAGAAATGGAAAATCATAGTGTGGGTATCTTTTCTTAGCACAGCAAGGATTCTTCTGCACAGTTGCTGCACCTCATCAGGGAGAACTAATTAGGTTTTTCACAGAAAGTGATAGAAATAAATTATAGAAATATTGCATTCTATAGCATATGAATGATTTTAGTGTAGCACCCTCATGTTTAGGCAGGGTTGCTAGAACATTTACCTGCCAAGTGATAGTTGCCTTGGCCGATTGATAGAAGGTCAATTGATTCCACCCTAATGCCGCGTACACACGATCACTTTTTGTGATGAAACAAAATGACGTTTTTCAAACCTCATTTTCCAAAACGACGTTGCATACACACCATCGTTTTTCCAAAATGCTCTAGCAAAGCGTGGTGACGTACACCACGTTCGACGGCACTCTGTTCCATTGAAGCTTCATCTCATAACTTGCTTCTGAGCATGCAAGGGTTTAAAAACGTTGTTTTCAACATCATTTTGCCCACACACCATCACTTTTTATGACACAAAAAACAACGTTTTGAAAAACGACACAGAAAATTCAAGTATGTTTGAATTTTTTTTGGTCGTTTTTTTGAAGACATAAAACGACGTTTTGCCCACACACGGTCATTTTAAATGACGTTTTTTTTTCATCACAAAAAGTGATCGTGTGTACGCGGCATTATTCTGGAATTGCTGCACTTTTATCTTATGTCATTCAATGGCCGGGTATCTGGTAACATTAGATAAGACAAGGGCATTGCAATAGATGGGGTGTCCCAGCCAATGAGCAGGGATTTTCTTGGATCTCTTGGCCTGCTGGGAGAGCCTATTTCAGGGGTGCCCAACCAGTGGCCCGGGGGCCACATTTGGCCCACGAAGCCCTCTTATGTGGCCTGCGACCACCTGCTCTTAAATGGCTGATTGGCAAGCCCATAATGCAGGTTGGCGACCTGCCATCCCAAAGCATCAGTGTTGTGAATGAAGCCGGCGTAGAGGAAGCAAGCAGCTTTTCAGAAAGTGCACCACACCTGCAGGATATAATAGACGTCTATGGAAAAGTGCATCTAACTGGCGGCAAAACCCACGGTGTGAGTAGACCGCAGACCATCAGTGTAAAAGCAGCCTTAGGCCCCTTTCACACGATCGGTCTGACCCAATCGGACCCACCATTCACCTCTATGGAGTAGCAGATGTAAATAGATTAAATAGACATGTCCGTTTACACCTGCCTACCTCCAATTCGATCTGCTTAATTATACAGAAGTGGATCGGTCTCCTTCCATCTGATTGGATCAGAGGGCCCATAGAGTAGATTGGGCTGTGTCTGCTTTACATATGCAGACTGGACATAGACCTGTCATCTGCCCACTCCATTCATTGTGGCCCGCGACTGGTTACTAAGTCGCTTAAGTGGCCCTCAGCCTTCAAAAGATTGGGCACCCCTGGCCTATTTTATTTATCTGGGTGAGGTCAGGTGATCGGGGGTCTGTGCCACCTGGACGGGTTGTACTGCCCCGGCTGCTTGTCCAAAGGCTCAGGCCTTTCCTGGGGACATCTGGCTGCTAGGCTGTCTGAGGACCTATTCAGAAGCAAGAGAGAACAGCGTAGGGTTGGGACTGCAGCTTGCAGTCCAACCAAAAGTGACGGTTCTGCCGGTCGGAGAACATGTTATGGTCGGAGGTAGAGGGGAAGCTGTCGCCACTAAGGAACCATCCAACTTATTACCAGGGACCACTGTGAGTAGCTAAAGCATGTACCACAGCAGTTATCTTACCAACCGGGGACAGTGAAGAATTGGGAAACTTCAGCAGGTGTCAAGCCAAGGACCTAGCACCTGGTAACACTTGCAGGGCAGTCTTGTGTGCCAAGCCAGGGACCGCGCCGGTCAGTGTGGTGACGCTTATAGGAGTATCTGTGAGTGCAAAGCTAGGGACCCAGCAGAGATGCAGGGGTGACACTTGAGGAAGATTGGAAGAGCTCAGGAGATCCAGTGGCAGTGGATCAGTGGGTCTAGGTGATAAACTGGGAGCTCAGTTGAGTGAAGATCTAAGAAGGAGATTGTGGTGGAAGTGAAAGAGTTCATTACAACCTTTGAAACTGTTCAAGATTGTTGCCATAGGAGACAGCGTGTCTACACATGCAGATGTGGTGTCCAGCTGGATACCTTTCCCTGCATGGCTGTCTACCTATAGAAGTGTCTGAGTCTGCTAATTAACATTGCAACTACCAAAGGATGTCCTGACCCTAACCCTCTTTCCCACAGTTCTGTTTAAGGTAAAATAAATCTCTTTGCATTCAAGAAGTATCTGGCGCCCATTAATCTACCTTACATTGCACCAAACATGCCTCGTAACCCACTCTACACAGAAGGATGTCAGCTGTCCCGTAACTTTGGAGGTCACCATTAGCTCTGGAGAGGCCTGGGACTTGGCTACATTAGCATATTTGCGTGTCACATATTTAAACTGACTTAGCGTCTCTAATTCTTAGCCTGGGTTTCATTTTGTCTATATAGTAAACTCAATGGGCCAGATTCAGATACAAATGCGTATATTTAGGCCGACGTAGCGTATCTGAGATACACTACGCCGCCGTAACTAACAGGGCCAGGTTCCTTATTCAGAAACAACTTGCATCGTAAGTTACGGCGGCGTAGTGTAACTGTTTCAGCGTAAGTCTGCGCAATTCAAATGTGGAAGATGGGGGCGTGATTTATGTAAAATCATCGTGACCCCGCGTAAATTACCTTTTTTTCTGAACGGTGCATGTGCCGTCCGTGGACGTATCCCAGTGCACATGCGCAAAATCTCGTTGCAAATAGTCAATAAAAACGGCGTGAACGTAACTTACGCCCAGCCCCATTCTGAATCGACTTATGAAAATGACGTAAACGACGTACAATATGACACTGTCCCGACGTCCATACTTAACATTGCCTGCGCCTTATATAGCAGGGGTAACTTTACGCCGGTCCGACACCTTACGGAAACGACGCAAATAGATACGCCGGGCGCAACTATGCTCGTGAATCGGCGTATCTACCTAATTTACATATTCGACGCGTAAATCGATGGAAGCGCCAACTAGCGGCCAGCGTAAATATGCAACTAAGATACAACTGCGTTTTTTCCAACTTCATCATTAAAACGACGTTGCCCACAAACCATCGTTTGAAAAAAAATGCTCTAGCAATGCGCAGTGAGATACAACACGTACGATGCCACTATAAAGAGGAAGTTCCATGCGCATGACGCCATGGGGCTGCTTTAGCTGATTCTGTGTTAGTAAAAGACAATTCGACATTGTTTAAAACGTCGTTAAAAAATGCAGCATGTTCGGAAAAAAAAATCGTTTTTCAGAACCCGAAAAATGATGCGACGCCCACACACGATAATTTTAAATAAAAAATTTTAAAAACAAAGGGCCAGATTCAGAAACCCTGGCATAACATTGTGCAGGCATAGCGTATCTTCTTTACGCTACGCCACCGCAACTTATAGAGGCAAGTGTTGTATTCACAAAGCACTTGCGTCCTAAGTTACGGCGGCATAGCATAAATGTGCATTTGCATAATTTTAATGGGTACGCCGAATGCGTCCAGCGTAACTATGCGCCCACGATACGACAGCCATGTTTTTCGGCGTATCTTGCTTTGAGAATCGTCGCAAAGATGCGACGGCATATATTTGTACTTACGTCGGCTTATCTCGAGATACGCTGGCGTAAACCTCTCTGAATCCGGCCCAAAGTTTTTTAATGCTGAAAAATGATCGTGTGTGCGTGGCATAAGGGTCTCCATCAGTAACCCTAAAGGCAAATAGACTGTGCAACTACAAAAACAATGCCAAATCTGACTGCTCTGTCTTCAATACAATTTAGATATTTGGCAAAATAAGTTGACCTTCTGGCTTTTGCACAGTATTACTATTTCATTATGCTTTTGGGTTGCTGAAATTGTAGGCATGGTGATTAGTCACTAAGCTAAATACAAGTAGCAACTAATGCCTTGTACACACGATCAGAATTTCCGATGGAAAAAAAATCACACAGACTTTTTCCATCGGATATTCCGATTGTGTGTAGACCCATCTGACTTTTTTCATCGGAAATTCCGATGAATTTCATTGGAGTTTAGATATAGAACATGTTCTATTTTTCTCAGATGGAATTCCGTCAGAATTCTGATGTGATTTGGCTGGGCAAAAGCCCAATTGTGTGTACGTGGCATATGACCTGTCAAAATCACATGACCATCTCTTCTGCAATCAGTTCTCTCTGCTAAAATAGCCGTAGAGAACTTCATAGGATACCATAGGCTGCATACCACAGCCCATGGATGGACAGGCTGTAAAATGCATTAGTACTCTGAGGTATAATGGATAACGGATAATGATATCTCTTTTATAAATGAGGCCCTTAGTGATTATCCACTAGCAATTTTAGTAGTGCAACTGAGCTAATAAAAATCACCCTTAAACTGGACTCTCTGAACAGAAATTACCCTGTGCTCTTGCTGAAATTAAAGCTCATTTGCTGGTAAGAGAACATAAATGTAGTATTTGGACAATCTCTTGCTGTCAGAAAGTTAATAAATATACCTACCTATGTCCCCTACATATAAATATTTCATTTATCACAACCTCCCTGCAAAATTTCACGCCGTCCATCTCGCTTCTCGCTCATTACAGTAAATGAATGCTAAACTTGTCAGGTTGAGTATCCTTTTCTTTCTCCAAAATGTAGCAAAGTGCTCCAGGGGAACTGTGACGGTTTTAGTGTCATTTGCATGAATGAGCAATAAAAGTGGAGGGTTTTATAGAGTAATCGGATAAGTTAAGGGATAACTGGGGATGGGTAATGTTATTCAATTTGCTTTCAAAATGTTTTATTGCGTTAGATTTGCAGGAAGGGTTTTGTAACAAAGTATAAAGAAAATAAAGGAAGAAACATGATAAAAGGAGGTGTAGATTAATATGAGTAACATTTGTTTGCTAGAGAATCAGACAATAATACACTAAAGACGAACATCATCGATAAAGCCATGTATTATAGGAATTGGTTGGCCTGGCAGATGGTGCTAGAAGCACAAAGGATATGGTCAAAACGGAAACTTAAAGTGTTACTAAATCCACAAAAGTTAAATCAGTCTGTATATGCAGTAATGCATGCTTGTTAAACTCACTGTGGAACCTGTGCATTGTGTATGTAAAAAGGCTGTTTGAACCTGTATGCACAGATCATCCTCTTCTTCCACTGACTCCAAAACAATTAATGGAGTCAGGCTGCACATGCTCAGTTTGGCTTCCCTTGCAGTTGAGTGCAGAGCACCCCTGAAGGATGTACTAGGGAATGCTATGCCCAAAGAAGCAGGGGTTGCCAGCTGCAACTGGCTGAATGATGAGGTGATGTCTGCTGGATGGCGGCTGGACATGTTTGATGCACTTTTGGGCAGGAGTCCCTCAGGAGTACCAGATGAGACTTGGCAGAAGGGACAGCCAGAAGCAGAGTCAGGAGCCAGTTGTCATAAACGGAATGTCAGCCAGGAGAAATGCAGAAAGCAGAGTCAGGAGTGACCGTTCAAGATGCAGCTACGCTACTAGCCCCAGCAAAATGCGTTGACGCTGCTAGTGTGGGACGCTCTGTGAGATGAAGACACAGAGATACAAAGATCCTGACCCCAGTCTGCTACGGCGACGGTCACGAGCCATAGGAAAATACAGAATTACCCAAATAATTGCATATCTTTTATCCTGCCTATCCTGAACAGTAAGGATCTGATCCGTGACATGAACTCGCAACAAGCAGGGACGAACGGAGACAGTGGACTAAGCTTGCCGGCTGTGTGGTAAAGTATGGACAATACTTACATTATTCGTATACAAATGACACCCTAGAAGCCTATACTTATATTCCAATAGTCCTATCAAGCATTCAACTTAAAAAAAAACTGCAGTTTATCAAGAACGTACACTGCAGGGTGCAGCCAAGCATTCAAAAAGCATAGAACAGTGCTCAAAGTGAAAGGAACACTGCTCTCAGGCCTAGTACACACGACCGAGGAACTCGTCCTAAAAGACACATCGTTTTCCTCGACGAGTTCCTTGTTAGGCTTGTCAACAAACTTGACAAGCTTTCTTTGCGTACACACAGTCAAGACCAAATCTCCTCGTTATCAAACGCGGTGATGTACAACACATTGATTCCACTGGCACAACCCTTGGGGCTGCTTTTGCTAATCTCATGTTACTGCGTGTTAAGTAAAAGTTTGGCTCTTGCTGGAAAAACAAAGTAAGGTTGGAATGGGACAGAGCATCAGCTGCGATTTTGCATTTGCCTGGAATATGTCTACAGAAGATATTAAACTGGTGACGGAGTGACAGCTGCGCGAGCCTGCGCAGGAAGGACGTGATGGGGAGAGGCTTGATCTACCTTAATTGATTAAGTCGGCTGTGGACTGATTGTCTGTGGTGAAGAACACTGTCTGTCCAGTTCAAGTGTGGCCACAGACCTGGGCAGCTGCCACAATGGGGTACAGCACGAGGCATGATGAAGACTGGGTGAAGCAGAAATTTAAGAGAATTTCTGGGGGCCAAGGTTTGGAGAACCAGTGACGGAAGAAAAATGCACGCAAAAGCCTGTGGTGGCTCGGCTGACACTGCTGGGATGAAGATTGAAATGCTGTTCTATCAGGTGGGGAAGTTGTCCCACATAGCTAAGTCTGCTACTGATGCTTGGTCTAGTTTGAGAACTTGGACTGGATCTTGCATTGGTGTGAGAAAATCAAGACAATACACAGGTGCTCAACAAGACGATATACGTGCACTCACTGACCAACGTGCACTCGCAGACCAATGTGCACTCGCAGACCAACGTGCACTCGCAGACCAACGTGCACTCACAGACCAACGTGCACTCACAGACCAACGTGCACTCGCAGACCAACATGCACTCGCAGACCAACATGCACTCGCAGACCAACATGCACTCGCTGGTGCTGGATGGAAACCTGAACTAACTGCAGGGAAAAATACAGGGAAAAGATGAGTGGCCCACGTGCCACTAAAGATGAATGGCCAACTAGGTGCCACTGTGTGCTTGTGTGGCAGATTGTTTGTCACTGAGGTGTGTTTGCAAGTTTAGTTTGTATTCGGGTTTGCACGTGGTGCGCGCTGCAAAGTGTTTTATACTACTGCAGACAATATTATGTGATTGCAAGACTGTCAGTGAGTGTCAGGTTGCTGGGATGATATTGTGTGGTTGCAGGGGCCTCAAGTATGAAGGTTTGTTTTGAGACAGCATTGTGTGGTTGCAAGGGTGTCAGTCTGGTTTGCTGAGACGATGTTGCGTGGTTGCAAAGGTCTCGATGATTATGAGGTTGGTTTTGAGATGGCATTGCGTGGTAGCAAGGGTCTCAGTCTGGTTTGCTGAGACGATATTGCACGGTTGCAAAGGTCTCGATGATTATGAGGTTTGTTTTGAGATGGCATTGCGTGGTAGCAAAGGTCTCAGTCTGGTTTTCTGAGACGATATTGCACGGTTGCAAAGGTCTCGATGATTATGAGGTTGTTTTGAGATGGCCTTGTGTGGTTGCACGGGTCTCAACAAGTGAGGGGTTGCTGAGATGATGTTGCGTTTGCAATGGTCTCAAGAGAGTGTTGGGCTGCTGAGATGACTATCTATGGCTGCAAAGGTCTGAACGGGTGTCAGGTTGCTGAGACGAGATTGTGTGGTTGCAAAGATCTAGACGAGTGTGAGGTAGCTGAGATGATATTACATTTGCAAGGGTCTCAATAAGTGTCAAGTTGCTGAGACACTATTCCTTTTTTTTATGAAAAGGACTGTGAATGAAACGCTGGTAAACATTAGTTACTACGTTTGGCAGTGTTTACAAGCCGTTACAGGCATTGGTGTTTCGAATGCCTCTGAACATCCAACTGAACCCATTTTTTTTTATTATTATTTTTCCCAGGAAGGTTGCTAACTCAACTGCCTAGAAATTACTATAATGATCCTGTGTAGATGTACTGATAAGATAACACGGAGGAGAGATTGGGGACCCTGTGTAGATGTACTGGTAAGATAACAGAGGAGAGATTGGGGCGGCTGAAAAAACACCCAAGTGTTCCTAAATGTCCGTTTACCAACAGCAGTGTACATGAGGCCTAAGACAATTTGCCTGGCTGCAAGGATCTCAATGAATGCCAGGTTGCTGGGGTGAGACTGCGTGGTCACAAAGGTCTTTATCGAGTGGGAGGCTGCAAGGGTCTCAATGAGTGTCGGGCTGCTGAGACGGTATTGCGTTTAGCAAGGGTCTCAACAAGGGTGTCAGGCTGCTGAGACGATTTTGTGTGGTTGCAATGGTCTCAACAGGTGTCAGGTTCCTGGGCCGATATTGCGTGGTGGCAATTAATTTTTTCAGCGTTTTTTTTAGCGTTTTTTTCTGCACTTTTATATTTTTTTTTCTTTTGCGTTTTTTTTATATATATATATTTTTTGCGTTTTTTGTATATATATATTTTTTGCGTTTTGTAAGGGTCATGTGTTGCAAGGGTCTTAAGGGTGTCAGGCTGCTGAGACGATATACGCGTGGTTGCAAGGATCTCAATGAGTGCGAGGGCTGCTGAGACGATATTGCCTTTGCAAGGGTCTCAACAAGGGTGTCAGGCTGCTGAGACGATTTTGCGTAGTTGCAGCAGTCTCAGCAGGTGTCAGGTTGCCGGGGGGCTGAGATTGGGTGGTGGCAATGTTTTTTTTTTGCGTTTTTATATATATTTTTTATTTTATTTTGCGTTTTGTAAAGGTCATGTGTTGCAAGGGTCTTAACAAGGGTGTCAGGCTGCTGGGATGATTTTGCGTGGTTGCAAGGATCTCAATGAGTGTAGGGCTGCTGAGACGATATTGCGTTTGCAAGGGTCTCAACGAGGGTGTCAGGCTGCTGAGACGATTTTGCATGGTTGCAATGGTCTCAACAGGTGTCAGGTTGCCGAGGGGCTGAGATTGCGTGGTGGCAACGTTTTTTTTTTTTGAGTTTTTTTGCGTTTTTTTTGCGTTTTTATATATATTTTATTTTGCGTTTTGTAAAGGTCATGTGTTGCAAGGGTCCTAACAAGGGTGTCAGGCTGCTGAGATGATTTGCATGGTTGCAAGGTCTCAATCAATAAGAATTGGGTTACTGAGAAAGGATAGAAACACCTGATTTGTTTGTACCTTAAGCAAGCAGTATAGGGTAGAAGGACAATGCCTGTATGAATCGTAGGTTCCATAGGGGCCACTAATGAACGATATGGGAGACAACGAATAGTAGCAAATTGATAGGACATAAAGAATTTAATAACAAATTTTACTTGCGACAGTGGGCCATGCGAGAGAGTTTGCGGCAGACTGTGGCTGGAGTGAAACATGTAGGAAAGGTGTAGCGATGCCATGCATGGGGCAAAACAACAAGGTTTGGTGTAGAAAATAGAACACGAGAAGTGCGTACCAATATTTTATAAGCTCCACTGTGGGAAACCGAACATGATGCGGGTGACACCATGAGTGGCCACGAATTTTGACATGACAAACAAGCTAACGAATCCTACCTGGGACAATGAACATGCAACTGGGTTTGCTCGGACTGGAGTGGATGTGCAACACATCCGAAGAGTGTGGCGTGGTGTGGTGTGGTGCCATGCATGACGCACAGGCAATAACTTTGGTAAATAAATGAGAGAGAAGAACCGTGTGCAAACAATTCGTAAGTTCCGCTGCGGAAACTAAAACGCACGGCATGGGGGAAACATAGAATGGCAATAATGGAAAGTATGCAATGTATCTGATACAAAACGGTTATAAAGAGAAATGACTGAAACAAAAACGGTTGTAAAATGCATGAAACAAATCCGATACGAATCGGAAGTAAGGAGTGTTGAACAAATCTGCTGTGAATTGGTTGTAGAGTGTATGCTACCAGCCACCCATCCCCCAGCCTAATCAAGTGCAGACAAGGCAGCAGGTGAGTTCAATTACCACCTCAATCTGCCAAAGAACCCATACAAAGAATATATGCTAATCTCCAAATGAATGAGATAGCAAGCATGGACACTGAATATACAAATAAATAGTTTGTTTGGCAGGAGGAAGTTACAAATGTACCAAGCTTGTAACTAAGATGTTAGAACAGGGATCCTCAAACTACGGCCCTCCAGCTGTTGCAGAACTACACATCCCATGAGGCATTGCAAAACTCTAACATTCACAAACATGACTAGGCATGATGGGAATTGTAGTTCCTGAACAACTGGAGGGCCGTAGTTTGAAGACCCATGTGTTAGAACATGAGCAACAATAACCCAGAGGCAGATTTTTACAAAAGAAATGCAGGATAGGAAGTATAACGAATTGCAAGATTGCACATGATACAAAAGGTTTGAATACAACCTGCGACAGTAAGCGAGAACCGCCGTTGAAGACCATGAACGGAGAAGCCACAATGTACTTGCGATGTCGAATGCGATTGAATGCGCAGACTCTCACGGACATGAGGTGAGCTGGGAAGAGTCGGCCCAGTGACGTGTAGTACTGCACACTGAACCGACAAAGAGCATGTGTGAGTGGGCTGCTTAAATACCCTCCGGGCTCCTCCCATAAACTCAGGCCACCATACTGGCCTTCTTATATATACTAAGGACTGACTGCAGTGCCGATCCTGACCTCCATGGGGCCTAAGCAAAAAATTACATGTCGCATATTAAAGTTTAGAAGCGGGGGGGGGGGGGGTTCAGCCGATATTGCGATATTGACATGTCACATTGAAAATTAAAGTTGAGAAGCGGGGGCAGGGGGTGTTCTGCTGTCGGAAATGACATCTTACATCATTAAAGTGAGAAGCTGGGGGCACAGGCTTCTTACCTCTTCTCCTATGCAGCCAGCGAGTTGAGAAGTGGGGTGAGGGGCCAAAAATGCCTTCTCACCAGACGGGGCCTCTAGTAATTTGGGGGGCCCTCCGCAGCTTTGTGGGACCCTAAGTGGCTTGCATAGTGAGCCTATAGAGCGGATCAGCCCTGACTGCCTGTTTTTCTAACCATTGGAATATAAAATACCAAAAAAAAACAGCGTTCTCAAGGACAAGCACAGCACTTTAGTCTTTATGTTGGTACCCTATTGACTGCATCATTTTAAATGCTTAACAGGTCCCGTATCCACCCCTATATATAGGGCCGCTCTTCATCCCCTCTATCCCACACTTTAATTCCAAATTGCACTAGCCCACCACCAGTCATAGATAATAATTGAGCATATGGGTCTCCTTTCATCGTAATTGGCTAACTAATAGTACCAATATATCGACTTGTCTTGACTGACCATGGGCTAATACAATGTGTCCAGACATTGTTCAGTGTTGTCTTGTATTGTTTTATGTTCTGTCCTGTTTGTGGAAATGTTCATGGCAATAATTAATTTGCTTGATTGCGCTTAATCAGCTTTTAAGAATTCTGCACTATCATTAGTATGACATTTTTTATATACAGTAACAATATATAATCTATTTATATAATTAAAAATAAAACTTTTATTGATATATTCAAGTTTGATCCAATTTTTGTTGCTATTTGTAACCCTTTACCCGGTACTCTATGACTGGGTACAGTCTTTTCCTCATATGCTTTAAGGTCACAGCAACAACACTCCTATAGGTTTTGGATCCTATATTGATTATTTGATGTATTTGATCAATAATTAGTGGATAGCTTTCTCCCCTTCCCCCTTTTCTACAGAGTCAGGAGTAAGCCGAGGTCATACACTGGTAAGCAGGCAGCAGTGGATGTAAAGTGCAAGCCAAAGGTCATACACGGATCAGCAGACAGAAGCAGGGTCAAAACCCGCAACAGTAAAATCAGTCTGTACATGCAGTAAAACATGCTTGTTTTACTCACTGTGGAACCTATGGGCCAGATTCAGAAAGAATTGCCTATCTTTAGGCGGGCGTAGCGTATCTCAGATACACTACGCCGCCGCAACGTAGAGCGGCAGGTACGGTATTCAGAAAGAAATTGCGCCCTAAGTTACGGCGGCATAGCGTATCTGGTCTGACGTAAGCCCGCGTAATTCAAAATAGGTAGGAGGTGGGCGTGAAGTATTGAAATGAGCCGTGACCCCACGTAAATGACGCGTCTAACGAACGGCGCATTCGGCGTCCGTGGACGTATCCCAGTGCGCATGCGCGAAAATCACATCGCAAATAGTCAATGCTTTCTTTTTTTTTTTTTTTAAAGTGTATTTTTTGTGCGTGAACTCGAGAGAGAGGAGCCGGACTGCAGGAGTTGGGAGTAGGCAGACCCTCCCCCCGGAGGCAATCGCCATCCTTCTCCATGCCCCTGGTGGCAATGGCGGGTGTGAAGGGGGGCCTCCCACTCACCCCGCCCTACCTGCTCCTCTTGGGAGCCCAACTGGGGCCCAACGGGACCCCAATGGGGCAGAGGGACTCCCCCTATGAGGGAGTGAGGGGGCCTAGCCCACCCAGCCAGCCCCGTAGGTCCTTCGCCTCTCTTTATTTTAGGAGACCGCATGGCCAAAGTGCATGTGTTTTAAACCAATTTTGTGTGCGTGCAAGTGTGGTGGTTTTTGTGGGGGGGGAGGGTGGGCGTACTAAGCACAGGCGTACCTTGCATAGCACACCCACCGGGAGCCGGGCTGAGACCACCAAACTCAATTCACATGAAGCCGAGACCGGGATCCGAACCCTTGGCTGCAGAGGTGAATGGCTTCTCAGCGCAGTGCCAATCACGTTGAGCCACCACAGCTCCCTCAAATAGTCAATGCTTTCGACGTGAACGTAACTTATGCCCAGCCCCATTCCCGAAGGACTTGCGCAAACTAAGTAAACGGCGTACAATACGACGCTGTTCCGATGTCCATACTTAACATGGGTTGCGCCTCATATAGCAGGGGTAACTTTACGCCGGTCGAACGCCTACGTAAACTACGTATATCAATACGCCGGGTGCACGTACGTTTGTGAATCGGCGTATCTAGCTCATTTGCATATTTTTAATGGGAAAGTCTAATGCGTCTAGCGTAACCATGCGCCCTCGATACGCTCGATAACGACTGCAGCCATGTTTTTCAGCGTAAATTGCTTTCTGAATCGGCGTAAACATGCGACGGCGCACATTTGAATTTACAGCGCCGTATAAGGAGATATGCCGGCATAGATTCTTTCTGAATCTGGCCCTATGAGGTTAATCTGCTGCATTGTGTAAAAAGACTGTTTGATCCTGTTGTCTCTGATTCTCCCCTTCTTCCACAGTTCACAATCTATTTCCTTATAGAACAGAGCACTGGGGGCATTCTGCACATGTTCAGTTTGGTTTGTATTGCTACAGAGGTTTTTTTACTTGGTAGGGTGCATGTGATTGGCATAGGGACAATCAGCACTGTCCAGACAGAGGGTCAGGGGACCTGCAGCCTCATAGGACAGTCAGAGTAGAATGAAGACGCCTCCTACAAGCTTTAAACAGACACTGATAGAAGTCACAAGACTGCTATATACTGCTGATGAGAAAATATATTTAGCAGTCTATATTTACTAAAAAAATTGCATTCCCATCTGTCTACTGGGGGAGACCAAATATAGTGAGTGCAAGGTCCTGGGTTTAGTAACACCTTAAAGCAAGATGGCGACGGAGATGGACTCTGACACGCACGCCAAGGTAGGCGGAATGAGGGATCCAGGTGGTCTCATAGGGGTGGAACCACTAGGTATAAATGCAGGTGAGTGGTGAATCTTTACTAGATACCCCAGTTGAAGTCTTTTTTAGACGAAACCGGTCGGGTTGCTGACTCACTGAAAGTCTCTACTGAATTTTTTGTGGAACACCCTTGTCCACCCATCAAGGGGGAGAATTTCTGCTGTTCCCTTTATTTCTACAAGTTATATTTTTTAACACGTGTGGTTTTTAATTTCCTTTTTATGGTTCCTATCACAAAGTGTGTGATGTTTTGGAATTTTTAATTAAATTTTGCATTTTTACACTATGAGGAGCCTTTTTTTCTTTTTATTTTTCCCTTTTGCGATTGAGAGCTGCTGCTGGGCACTATCAAAGTGTGAATTTTAAACCGATTCATCCTGTGGACACCGACACACCTTGGAGATTACCCGTACCTAGGACTACAATCCTGGTGATAACCGGACTAGACAATCGGTCTAAAAAAGCTCGTAAGACCCCCCCGCCATATGGTGAGGTGAGGGTCCATCTTATCCGGTAAGGGTACCCATCTATTTGTATTTGTGCAAAGTGTGAAGATCACTTCTTGAACCATATACCGCATTCAAGTCGATCAACAAGGACATGTGTGTCACACCTATTAAGTGTTGGGACTAAAGTCTCACATGTTCGGTGACCCTGAGTTATTCACAGTGGACTTTGTGTCATTATATGCTCTCATATCGCATGGTTCTGTCACAAGTTACAATAGTTGCTTTTTGTGTTATTATATGCTCACATATTGCGTAGTTTTGTCACTTACTCACAATAGTTGCTTTCCTATTGTCTGTCTTGATAAATGAGTTTGAACACTCACGAATCTTGAGGACATATCTAGAGGCCACTTAGAGGGTAATATATGTTTTTTGAAAGTGATTTTTGAAAATATACAATTTTTCCCACCTCCGGCTTTTGGAATAGTACGGTCAGAGCTACCTACTTCTTAAATCACATTGGGAAGATCCTGTATAGGACCCCCGTATTAGCGCTACACTTTTCACTCATTCTTGTTACAAATATCCATTTTGTTGTGTTGGCTGCTTGATTTTTATTTTTCATTTTAGTTAGCGCAATATATCACTACACTATTACCTTAAAGCACTGACTATGCAGGGCAAACCAACAACTTTGTTTTAAAGTATTTGTTAACCCCAAAAAAACTCTATCCCTTGCAATACCTGGCTGATCCTACCTGGCTGTACTCTAACCGCACGTCGGCACCAGGGGCGAGTGGGGGGTGGCACGCGCGTGCTCCTATTGGCTGAAATGCAAGACGACGTATAACTACAGTACGTGATCTCCTGCAGCCGAGTCGACCTGCCGCCGTATAACTGTGGCGGCTGGTCGGCTAGTGGTTAAATAATAATGTTTCTTTCATAATATCTTAACAATGTATTAGTTATTATAAAACACATCCATATATATATATATATATATATTATGATAAAAGTTGCTAACATGGTATTCTATTAGTGAGATTGAGTCATAACTTTAGTTTCAAGGAATTTACAACTGATGATCACACAATTAATGGTGTCTTACTAAGCCTAGGTCACAGGGGTATCATAAATTGTCTTAGACATAAACAAAATAATATTAGAAGTAATTTCTTATCCAACACTGCTTCTAGAGGTTAAAATGGTAATTTTTCAAGATGGTCGCTAAACTTGGTTTTTATGGTAACATATCAACTCCATCGTCATATGACATCATCAATTCATAGTAATGAGACACACACCCACTTTTGGGGTGGGATAAAAGTAGATACAGATGACAGAGAAAGGAGCTGCTTGATCTTGGGAGCTCACTATGACTCTCTATCTCTCTGGAGGCTAAAAGAAGATCTCAGAAGGAATTTGGACGGAAACTAGGAGATCTTGAAACGCTGAGATGTAGACATGTGGAAAGAAGTCCCTTTGAGACTTTGCTTCTCAAAACGACAGAATTCTTAAAGTCCTAGTAAAGTATTAATCTGTTTATTTGACCTTCTTAGGTAATTGAAGTTTGGTTAAGCATATGCTTGACTATTATAGTGTTGAGCAGAATATGCCATATTCGATTTTGCGATATATCTCGAATATATAGTCGAATATTCGAGATATATTCGCTAAATACGAATATTCGTGATATTTTTTGGAAATGAAATGATTGCGAAATTTCGCTATTGCGAATGCGAATGCGAATTGCGAATGCGAAATTTCGAGAAATGTGGAAGGAGCACTCTGATTGGCTCAGAATATTCGTGATATATTACAATACAAAATAATTGTGAATATTCGGCAAATGCGGAAGGAGCACTCTGATTGGCTCAGAATATTCGTGATATTTTATAATACCAAATAATTGCGAAATTTCGAGAAATGCGGAATGGAGCACTCTGATTGGCTCAGAATATTCGTGATATATTACAATACAAAATAATTGTGAATATTCGGCAAATGCGGAAGGAGCACTCTGATTGGCTCAGAATATTTGTGATATATTACAATACAAAATAATTGCGAATATTCGGCAAATGCGGAAGGAGCACTCTGATTGGCTCAGAATATTCGTGATATATTACAATACAAAATAATTGCGAATATTCGGCAAATGCAGAAGGAGCACTCTGATTGGCTCAGAATATTCGTGATATATTACAATACAAAATAATTGCGAATATTCGGCAAATGCGGAAGGAGCACTCTGATTGGCTCAGAATATTCGTGATATTTTATAATACAAAATAATTGCGAAATTTCGAGAAATGCGGAATGGAGCACTCTGATTGGCTCAGAATATTCTTGATATTTTATCGTAATTTCGCAAAAATGCGAATGAGAAATTGATTGCGGAATTTCGACAGTAACACTCTGAAATCGAATATATGTGTTATTTTAGCTAAAAACAATATTGCGAATTTCTCGAAAATAATCGCGCGATATCGCTATTGCCGAATAATCGCATTGTGATTTTTCGGAAATATAAAATGATCGCTGCAGCTACTCGGCCCAAGGTCTCTAATCATACCAGCAATGCTTTTAGACGTCGATGGGGATCTCTAGGATGTGATCTGTTCTAAAAAAAAAAATTGAAAAAATATGAATATTCGAAATAGCGAATATTCACCGCGAAATTCGGAATATATTGCGAATACTCGAATATGCCATATTCGAGCCGAATATTCGCAATACGAATATTCGTGAGCAACACTATTGACTAATGCCAATCATTGTTTGTTCAGTTTTGGAGTGAAGCGAATTATAACTGCAGTATGAATTTGTTTTTGGTTCTAAAACAAGGGAGATACACATTCTGTCACATCTCACAAAACTAACTTTAAACTCTTAAATCGCGTACACACGATCACTTTTCGGCATGAAAAAAAAAACGTTGTTTTTCAGCATGTAGAAAAAACAATCTTTTTCCAACTTTATCATTAAAAACGATGTTGCCCACACACCATCGTTTTAAAAAAATGATGAGCAAAGCGTGGTGACGTACAACACGTGCTACGGCACTCTAAAGGAGAAGTTCCATTCAAGCTCCCGTCTCATAACTTGCTTCTGAGCATGCGCGGGTATAAAACTCTGTTTTTAACGTCGTTTTAGCCCACAGACAATCATTTTTTACAACCAAAAAAAACGTGATTTTTTAAAACGATGTTAAAAAATGCAGAATGCTCGAAAAAAAAAATTTCGTTTTTCAGAAGATGAAAAACGATGTGAAGCCCACACACGATCATTTTAAATGCCGTTTTTAAAAACATTGTTTTTTTTTCATGCCGAAAAATGATTGAATTGGATTGGTTATAGTATGTGTTAAAACATTGATTCATTCTAAATCTAAATTTAACATAAGACTCGATCAAATTATCAAGCTGTGTACAAAATGACATTTTGTCTGTGCACATTTAAAGCAGTTGTAAACCCGCATATAATTTTTTTATTTATTTTTTACTCCTGCAAGAGAAAAGCCATAATGAGCTAAATTATTGCCATAGTGGTTATCTATAAGAATATAGATGCCTCCTGCATGTATCCTTACCTGCAAATGTCTCCCCTCTCTTGGTTATGAGACCCAAAAAACTGCAGATTTTGTGGGTGGGTCTGTTTTCTGGAGCTCAGTGGGTGGAGTCGTGATGTCAATAGACTACTCACCCACCTCTACACTCACCTTGTCAACGTGCATTTTCTCCTGTGTATTTCTTACACTGTACTTGATCACTAACATCCAGTCAAAACTCAGAAAAGTCACCACATGACTTCCACATGCCCAATTATGCTGAGGTGTGGAGAAGCCAATCCTGGGAGAGCTGGAGAAGAAAGGAGGAGGGCATGTGAAGTACACAGAATGCTTCTCTTAGGCTTTTGCATGAGATATGTAAATCACCTGTCACTCACAGCAAGGGGGAAGAACTGACTCCTACTGTATTTCTCTGTGTGTCAGTTGTTACCTCACTGAAAAAAGATAAGAGGGCTGCTCAGAGCTGGATTATCTCTTTGTGGCAAGACTGGGCATAGATGACATGAAATCCTATACTGTACAAGGAGCAAGCCTTAATAAAAAAACATGTTGGGTTTACATCCACTTTAATACATAGAGAGGATTATGTCATTTTAACCTAGTGGGTTAACAAACCCTTTAATGCCCTTCCTCCTAGTAACATATGCTCACCTTTAATCCCCCACCCCTCTAATCAGTAATCAGGAGTAAAGAAAATAGCTGCTACTACTGGTTAAGGAAGAGCAGCGTACTCACTCCCCTTCTTATGTTAAGATATTCAGGCTCTTGGTTATTGTTCCAGAGCTGACACACCAGGGTGAAGAGCCAGTCTTCTGCATTTATTTCCTTAAAGCAGAGTTCCGCCAAAAAAATTAATAATTACAAGTCAGCAGCTACAAATACTGCAGCTGCTGACTTTTAATATATGGACACTTACCTGTCCAGGTGCTTACGTTGTCGGCACCCGAAGCTGATTTGTCCCTCAGCTCTCGGGTGGAGGAGCTGCCATTTTCGGTAAGGGAATCAGGAAGGGAAGCCTTGCGGTTCTCTGCTGCACATGTGCGAGTCGCACTGCATGAACTCACTGGTCCCTGCTGTCTTCTGGGACCCTTGAATACTGGGATGATCTATACCCGAAAGTGGGAGCAAAAACCTGCATTACACAGGTATTTGCTTCCCCCTCCCCTCTGAAAGGGGCCAAATGTGACACCGGAGGAGGGGAGGAACATGAAAAGCGGAAGTTCAATTTTTGGGTGGAATTCCGCTTTAATGTTGATGGGTGAATGGAGCACATGAGGAGTGAAAGGAAGATAACTATGTTCAGCTAGGCAGGGTGAGATTAAAGTGAACCTGTTGCTTTGCATAGGCAAAAGGACAAGTTAAATTTAAACTAAAGAGCAAAATATTTTACATAGACCAAGATATACAACCACATTTATTATGAATACGTAACAAGTAAAACCTTATTTATTTATTCTGGAACATCAGCTCACGCCTCAATCTCTGGGTTGTGCAACTCCTCTTATATAAATAATAGTTGACATATGATTGGTATATCCTAGTATCTTTTTTCACAAAGTTTTCATAAATTGGCCCACAATTTAGTTATACTAGTAACTCATAAGGCCCAATTGAAGGCTTAGCTTGCACATCTAATGTTAACATGCTTTCATATACAATCCTTTTCAGTTAAACCTGAATAGCAAATTACTACTCTAATGACATCATAGGCTAAATGTTTAGCACAATCTAGCTCTGCATAAATATGTGCTACTGATTTAAGCAGCATCGAATGCAAGTATGCTGGGCCGGCATCATCAGATGTTAAAGAGTGCAACATTTAGATGACTCCAATTATCTTGCTGACAAGAAAGAAGCCTTTTCAGAAAATTTGGGAAGAATTAGGGTACATGTAAATTCACATTTTCAAGGGAGCACTAATGTAAAACGCCTAACATTTTCCCATGCTTGGTGAGCCAGTTGGCGGTACAGCTAGCCATAGAAGTACATGGCTGTATGGACTTGAACTCAAGAACATCGGAATTTACACAAGTATAGGTGAGTACAGTCATGTGGCTGTGGCTCCCCGAATGTGGGAGTTTTGATAGGAGTTTTGGACTAAAGCTCCTTGGCATCTACAGAAGACTTTATACGTGTACCCTACAGTGCCCAGGGAGGCTGAATCATTGGTTTATTTTCCAACACAAGTTTATTCTGCTTCATATTCTGCTTCATTTGTTTTGTAATACAGGATACCCCTGCTTGCCACTGGCTCCTGACAGCCTTGTCTAACTGCATCTTTCCAAGGCTAAAAATCTCCTTCCAGGAACATCAGGGCCGTTTGAAGGAATTTGGGGGCCACAAGCAAAATGGACATAGAAGCCCCCCAACCCCCTCCCTTTGTCCTTCTTAATCCCCTCCGCCCCTCCCTATGTTCTTTTTACTCCCCCCCATTGTTTTTTTTAACTCCCCTCCCAGTTTTTTTTTTATTCGCCCCCATGTTCTATTTACTCTCCCCTCCCTCCCTATGTTATTTTTACCCCCCCCCCCCTACCATACTGCGTGGCAGGAGATTAAGTTTCCTGTTCCCGGCCAGACTGAAAGGAAGTAAGCACTCAAGCCCCATACACACTATCAGTTTTCCTGACGGTTTTCTCTTCAGGTTTACCAAAACCATCTAATATGAGGTCAAACCTCAAGAGTTTCAATTTGTATGCAATCAGGCAGGCCCTTGCACTACATGGTTTTGTTAAACCTGAAGAGAAAACCGTCAGGAAAACTGATAGTGTGTATGGGGCTTCAGTGTGCAGTTCCTGTCAGTCCGGCCGGGAACAGGAAACTGAATCTCCTGTACTGACACGTACCCGGCCGGACTGACAGGAGGAAGGAAGAGGTGCTTAGCTACGCTACAGGGAAGGGGAAGAAGTGACGAGAGAGGCAGCAGTGCTGCAGCCACCTGAGGCTCTCTATAGAGCACTCAGGAAGCTACAGCATTTATAGGAAGCACAGCAAGGGCCCTGCTTGGGGCCCCAGGCCAGCTCGGTGCCCTCAAGCAATTGCTTGGTTTGCTTGCCCTGTCACGACGGGCCTGAGGAACATTCTTCTCCCAGTTATTGGTTTCTGACAATTGAGTATAGGAAGGTGTGTGCACTAGGCTCAGTTTGCACAGGAAAATGTTTACCTTGATACAGAAGCACGCACAAATTCATATCTAATGGTGCACTTAACTAACTCGTGGATAAAGGAGTGCTAGAAGTGTAGAGAACATTTGCACACTTTTTTGTTTTTAGTTTTTTAATGGTGAAAACTGATGTCTGCAGAGCCCAAAACATGCAATTTCTTACATTATAGTGAACACAAGCAAGTTGTAATAATAGGATTAAACATTAGGGCCCAGATTCACAGAGCAATTACACCTGTCTAACTGGTGTTAGACAGGAGTAATTTCAAATTTCACGCGCCGTATCACTAGTTTGAATCCTCAAACCATGATACGGCGGCTTCGGGCTTCGATCCGAGAGGCTTACGTCTTCGTAAGCCTTCGGATCTACGCTGCGATATTTTTGCGGCCGCTGGGAGGAGTCCGCGTCGTTTTCAGCGTCGGGATATGCAAATGACTTTTTACGGCGATCCACGAAGATACGAGTGGTCTTCGCAATCGCTTACGTCATTTTTTTGTTACGTACTGTTAGACCAGCTATTTGCTGGTCTAACGGTGCGTAGTCCATGTTAAGTATGGCCGTCGTTCCCGCGTCAAATTTAATTTTTTTTATTTTTTTTACGTAACTCGTTCGGGAATAGGAATGTCCGTAAACGACGCTACTCAAACAACGAATGACGTAACGACGTGATTTCGCGCAATGCACGGCGGGAAATTTCTGAACGGAGCATGCGCAGTTCGATCACCGTGGGAACGCGCCTATTTTAAATGCTTCACACCCCCTACTCGCGTAGATGGCTTGCGCCGGGAGAAATACACTACGCCGCCGTAGTTTACTGGACAAAATCTACCGGGTTTTCACGTAGAGCCAGGTAAAATACGGCGGCGTAGTGTATTTCTGATAGTCTACGCAAATCTAATTGTATGTGAATATGGGCCTAGCTGTTCATGTATGTATCATTCATAAAATCAGTAGAAAAGCAATTTACACACATCCCACAGCATGTAAACAAACTATCCCATTGTATGACTATTGCATTAGCATTTATAAAAAAAAAAGAAAAGAAAATGTTTTATAAACACTTGCTGTCTTTTCTATGCATCTTTCGTAATGATGCACATAAACACAGCTAAAATGCACATCTGTTAAACCAAGAAAACTTTATTTGATAAGCAGCATATTGTTATATAGCAATAATAAGGAGTAATTTAAATCACTAGATTAACTAATGAACACTTATTCATTTTGCAATGTTGGGTTAGGGGATGACTAATATGTAATCCAGGTCCTCACACCTACAAAAATTTAGTGCCATTGGGCAACATTCTCACTTCATCAAGCTAATTTTTTTATAGGGCCTAAATGAGAATGATGTCACCCACATTCCCCCTTCCTTAGCATCCCGGGATAGTCACGTCATGTGTCTCAGGAGTGTAGTGTCATCAGGAGGCTGGCTTCTAGGACCCGGAAGAGACAACTGATGAAATTTAGAAATAATATGGTGGCACAGAACCAGGCGTGCAATTGCTTCTGGCAAAAATGCTAGTGAAATTTAGGGGAATGATCAGAGTGTAAGTTTACTCTGATCTTAATTTTGATTGGCTCTCTGTTTCAGCTTGACTGTGCTGTGGGCTCATTCTGCTGTGCTTGGGGTGTTGTTCCACCCCAGGACAGCAGGTGGCAGCAGTGGAAGCTGCGGTTGAAGGGCTCTCTTCAAGCAGCCAATCGGGAGGCCTGGGCCTTGCTGGGCATGCTGGGAGAGGGTACAGTTAAGGGACACCAATGAGAGGCTGGTGGCCCAACAGCACTGGAACGAACCATTGGGGATCGAGGTACTGGACACTGAGGAATTGATTCCTCTCTCAGTCAGTGCCCTGGTGACATTGGGGGAAGATTCAGGCACACCTTTTACTCAGGAGGAGTTCCTCCACATTCACACTCGGGCAAGGCCTGTGGCAGACGCGCTTGTCTGATGGTCATTCAGAAGAGCCTGTGGCAGAGGCATCCTTCTTAAGTCCGAGTGATACTCTGGCTGCCAGGTCTGTGAGAGAGACCTGTCCAGGTACGCTATACCCACTCAAGTTGGAGTGGCGCAGAAAGACTGATCGTTGTCGGAAGCAAGATTGCTTCAATATCTAAGGCCTGAGTCTGCTACTCTCCTTCAAACCCTTTCTTCTATCCTTCCCTCACCTGTTGACTCTTTTTACCCGGCTGGGTAATAAGGAGCACCTATAAAAGTGACTTCCTATTTGCGGACATTCCTTTATTGCTACTGTATTCATCGTACACCCTAGACACATCACCAGAGCCATGAGGTAACATGCCATCCCAAATCTAACCATCGGCTCCTGCGGGGGTGAGCGCTACACTTGAAAATAATTTTGTATGGGACTTTCGAACGTCTATGAATATTTTGCATCACTGGGGCAGATTTATTGAAATTAGACATAATACAAAAGTGGAATGGTTGCCCTTAGTGACTAGTGTTGCTCACGAATATTCGCATTGCGAATATTGCATATTCGAGTATTCGCGAATAACTCGAATATTGCGGCGAATATTCGGTATGGCGAATATTCGTATTTTTTCAAATTTATTTTTAAAACAGATCACATCCTAGTGATCTCCATCGACGTCTAAAAGCATTGCTGGTATGATTAGAGAGAGACCCTGGGCCGAGTAGCTGATGCGATTCTTTTATGTTGCCGAAAATTCGCATTGCGAATTTTCGGCAACATAAAAGAATCGCATCAGCTACTCGGCCCTTCTTTTGCATCAGAGCCAATCAGAATAACTCGAATATTCGGCAAAAGGAATATTGCGCGATATTCCTTTTGCCGAATATTGAAGTTATTCTGATTGGCTCTGATGCAAAAGAAGGGCGGAGAAGATAATCGCGCAATATTCCTTTTGCCGAATATTCGAGTTATTCTGATTGGCTCTGATGCAAAAGAAGGGCGGAGAAGATAATCGCGCAATAGGAATATTGCGCGATTATCTTCTCCGCCCTTCTTTTGCCCCCTTATTCTCCTTTCTTTTAAGTAGAGTTAGTGTAGAGTTAGTGTTTAGTGCATATTAGTTTAGTAATACAGGAAATGATCTCCGTTTATGAGAATTTCGCAATCATTTTCGCATTAGCGAAATTTCGCAACATTTTTTTTTGAATAAAATATCACGAATATTCGATATTAGCGAATATTCGCGAATATTCTTCTATATATTCGCGCAATATCGCGAAATCGAATATGGCATATTCCGCTCAACACTATTAGTGACCAATAAGAATTATTATTACAATTTTCCAATTACAGTACCTGTACCGCGGCTTGGGCGCGTGCCACCATGTCGCACTCTTGCTTCCAATGCACGCTGCGGGAGCATACCCGCGGATCGGGCGGACTCGATGTTTTCCGGCAACCCGCGATCGCCTAGTACAGAGGCAGAAGGGGATCTGCCAGTGTAAACAGGGGACATGTCAGAGATCTTCGGTTCCCAGTGATCGGAAACAGTGATCTCTGTCATATGCCAGTGAGCCCACCCCCCCTACAGTTAGAGCACACCTAGCGAACGCACTTAACCCCTTGATCACCCCCTAGTGTTAACCCCTTCCCTGCCAGTGTCATTTTTATATTGATCAGTGCATTTGTATAGCACTGATCAATGTAATAATGTCACTGGTCCCCAAAAAGTGTAATTTGCACTTTTTTTTAATCAAAAATATGTAGAAGACTATATATCGGCCTAAACTGATGAATAAATGTTATTTTTTTATATTTTTTCAAAGTGTTCTTTGTTTGTTTATAGTGGAAAAAATAAAAACCACAGAGGTGATTGTTTTGGTACAGCGTCGCACCACGCGCAGTTGTAAGTGAAAGCTATGCAGTGCTGCATCACTAAAAATTACCTGGTCATTAAGGGAGCTAAAGTGGTTAACATGAAATTAAATCTGAATTCTTAGAGTCTATTATTTTAAAGAGACACAGAACATAAATTACCCTCCCAGCAAACATTAGACATTTTGCAGCTGAGGCCCAACTGCAAAAACATTACGTGTGATACCTATACAGTGTCAGAGCACTGAAATAAGGCAGGAAATACCACACGTAATGGTGCCAAGCCAATACAGTTGTCAGGAGTCAGTAATGGTGGAAGGCCAGTAGAGAAGGTAGGAGCTGGTAATGGTGGCAGGCCAGCAGAGGCTGCAGGAGCTGGTATATGTGGCAAGATAGGAGAATTAACAAGAGCTGGTAATGAAGGCAGGACAACAGAAGCTGCAGGAGCTGGTAATGGTTGTAAGCCAGGAGAGGTGGTAGGAGCTGGCAGTGTTGGTAGGCTAAAAGAGTAGACTGTAGTTGGTAATGGTGGCTGTGGCAGGCCTGGAGAGGTAGCAGGGGCTGGTAATGGTGGCAGGCCAGCAGAGGTTCCAGGATTTAGTAATGGTGGCAGGCCAGCAGAGATTGCAGGAGCTGATATTAATGTTAATAATGGTAGGTCAAGAGAGTTGTCAGGAGCTGGTAATGGTGGCAGGCCAGGAGAAGTGGCAAATAGACAAATCACTTCCAGCAGCAGAAAGATTCAAAAAACTGTGTGCCCGAGAGACGTACTGGATTTACAGCTCAGATGCACTATCGCCCGGAGGCATCAATGAGAGTATCGAAATTGCCACCATTTTATAATAATCTTCTATAATAACTTTTATCATAATTTTTACCTAATATTTTTTATTATATATCTTTATAATATTTTAACTATCATTTCCATACTTCTCTTAAATAGATATTTAATTGGTTTGTTATGTCCCCCCCCCCAAATAATCCCCCCCCCCCCCATGTCCAATAAAAATAAACCATCTTTTTGGCTAACTTTATACATTTGTATTTTCAGGTGTCTAATAAAAAAAGGCCCATCCATAGTCTGGGGGTTGGTGGGAGTAAGTATAGTTCCCCCCCCCATCCTTTTCCCCCCTACTTGTGTGTACATATGCGTATGTATATGCATATATTTGTGTATGTATACATATGTATATGTATGTGCTCATCTGTATATATATTTGCATGGGTATTAGCCGTTCAATTTTATTTTCCCCTTTATTATTTTTTCCCTGTCCTGTTTTCCCCCTTTCGCAACCCCGATTGTCAGATACCATATACTGTGCGAGCTGCCTATTTAAACTACCCCTCCTTCACCACCACTCCTGTTAGCTCTGTTTACTAATTCCTCCCGTACAAGAGCCACTATCCATTACTCCTCCCATTCCCTGTTCATTCCACCCTGTCTCCTACCCATCCCTGCAACATAAATCTAGCTCCATGCCCCCCCTCCAACAGCTTGAGAAAGAAGTGCGGCAGCCGTGTCACAAACGCGTTGCATACCCGGTGACGTCATCACCCTCCGCCTGCTGTTCACCAGCGCTCCAAGCTTCCTTTGAGGTTCTTCTATCGCAGCCAGCTTTTCCATCAGCAGTGAGAAGACAACCCCACTACACAGCGCTCCAGCAGGATCAGGAAGTGAGTGACGGACCGGATGATACATCTCCTTCCCTCCATGGAAGTTTTTACATGCTTACCTGTCACCTCTAAAATGTGAGTGACCAATACTAATGTTTACAATAAAATTGTTTTTTAAACTACTACACCCAGAGGCGCCTCTTCTTTTGTTGTCTTTCAGGAGAAGTGGCAGGAGCTGGTAATAATGGTAGCTCAGGAGAGTTGGCAGGAGCTGGTGATGGTGGCAAGCCAACAGTGGGGGCAGAAGCCGTTAGAGGTGACAGGACAGGAGAGTAGGCAGGAGCTGCTTATGGTGCAAAGTGCCACAATGGTTAGAAGGAACATTTTAATTGGTAGCAAAGAGGTTGAATGCCAAAATCTCTTCCCATGCAGGTTGACAGCTTTCCCTATCCTTTCCATGTTAGAGCTTCCAGAATGCTGAAAATGGGGCTGTCCCCTGCCCCCACTTTTTATAGTGAGGGGGCTGGCACATAACAAAGACCCCATTATTTTTCTAAAGTTCAAAGACCTTCGATTTGCATTATTATTATCAACAATGAGGTTGGGCGAACGGCTACATTAGTTCCATGTGTATGCAAATGGGTTTCTTATGAAAAATTAAGAAAGAATAAGACTAGGCACATCCATTATGTAGCACTACAAAACAGGTAGCAGAATCCTATATGTAATGTCATGTCATACTGTATATAATCATATTTCCTATATAATAAACGCATTATAATGCTTCCATTAACTTCATTATTGACAAGCTATAAACAGAAAAAAAGGATTTTGAAAACTTGCACCAATAAAATTATTTTTAGTATGCTGGCCGCATTTACCTTGTGTATCTAGAACAACATTAAAAAGCCTTGCTTCCCTTTAAACTTCATTCACCATTCTAAATGAGCGTAGAACTTGCCGTTAAAAAATGCATGGAAAATAAAAAAGAACGCTTGGTCGCTATTTACTTCACGATAAAAGATTGCATTAGTGTTCTATACATAAATTACATGCTTTACTAAAACATATTTTCACAGGTTCTTATCTTGATCCTGCCAAGCCCGGTTTGAAAATAAACAAACTGTTTAAACAGATGATTATGCCCAAGCGCTTTCCTTTTATCCGGGGGCCTTTTTGCGGTCGAACAATGCACCCCCCCTTGCGCACACACACATACACACATACATACAGCTGACCCCGTATGTAGTGGGAATAACCTGGCTTAATCCCATGCCTGTTTGATTTGTTCTGACCTATTTGCATAATGTGCGTGCGGTTAAATGAGAAGTGAGCACCTAATTAAATCATGCACCACAAAAAAAGGATTAAAAATATTCTTTCCTGTTTAAAGAAAAAATCACATACTAATTATTTCCTTGATGTGGTTCCTTTCCTTGTAATTCCATGTCATTTAATCTGCTAACTGCTTTTTTTTCAAGGCCTTTGTTTGCCTGTTGAAGTCAAAGTTGACTGAGGGGAGAGATAGACAGAAAGGTGCCTCATTAGATGTGAATTTTTTTTAAGAAAAGCTCTGTTCTATTTAAAAAAAAAAAAAAAAAAAAAGAACGCTTATATAATTGCTAAAATAGACAAACATTTTAGGTTATTGTTCGGATTTTTCTAAAACTGGCAGAATTCTAAATGTTGCTTCTTCTAAAAATGACAATTTTGCCTACGTTTTTTTTTTTGTTTGTTTCTTGCCTACAGAACATTAGGGATTGTGAGGATGATTTTCCCTAATTACATTTTGTGGAAAAATTGCTGATCTTGACTTTGATTAAATGTAAAAACGAAGTGGACTGCTTAGAAATCTGCTTTTAAAAAAAAATCAAATGCTGTTTTTTTTTTTATTTACTTGCACGTGATTGGGTACACTTTGCAAAGTGAAGCCTTACCTCATTTAAAGCGGAATTTCACCCTAAATATAAGCCCTCCCATGTGATCCAGCATACTGGCGTTAGCGCCAGTATGCTGTTTTTTTTTTTTAAATCCATGTACTTACTGTCTTATGCAGAATTTTATTTTTTTTACCCCGCGATGGACGGCGCCAGTATAGCGCGTCACATCTTACGAAAGTACCCGAAAAGGACTCGGGTAATCGCGGTGAAAATGCGGCGCCTGCGCACAGACCTAGGAGCTGACTGCGCAGGAGCCGTATTTCTCCGAGTCCTATTTCGGCGTTTTTCGGAGGGCGTGACGCGCCATAGCCGTAGGACTCGGAGAAAAAAACAGCATACTGGCGCTGACGCCAGTATGCTGGATCACATGGGAGGGCTTATATTTAGGGTGAAATTCCGCTTTAATAAGCTCTGCATCAACTGCACTTGCAGAGGGCAACAGTCTATTTGCCTTTAGTAAATCAACCCCATAGGTTCAGGAGAAACTGAGCAGCCATAGGGGTTGATTTACTGAAGGTAAAAAGACTTTCTAAAGTGCATTTGCTTCAGAGTTTAGTAAATGAGCAGAAGCTCTGCTGACTTCCATCATCCAATCATGTGAAAGAAAAAAATGCTGTTTTTTTAAATTTACATGTGATTTGGTCAGTATCGGCCCATCCATTAGGGGATCACGGCTTTCGTCCCCGTCCCCCCATTCTTGCTTCTGGCCCCCTGATCTACATTTAATGGCGTCGGGCTATGTATTCCAACAGGGGGGGGGGTGTTTTTTTGAAGCCCGTAATTATAGCTAGAGGCTTCAAAAAAGGGTGGGCTCAGGGTGCAGAGTTGTGTGGCGATAGGGAATGAATATTCACTATTTTCACACTAAATCTCCTCCCCACCAATCAAAAAGTGAGTAGTGAGACCTGTTTTCCGTTTGGCTAAAATGTTAGGCGATCCTGTTGGACGCCTAGCGCCAAGGAGGAGTTGCACACCTAGATGGGTCTGCCATGCTCGAGGACACTGGAGCCGCTGCCTGCAGCCTGCCGCCCGCCACCTAGATGGGGTAAGTGGCAGACGGACCGGCAGACAGTGGGTGGGGGAAGAAGGTGTTAATACCGCTGTCGTCAGCTGCCCCAGGGGTGGTTGTTTGCTTCCCCCCCCAAAAAAAAACACAAGCCACCACTGGATTGGGTACTCTTTTCAAAGAGAAGCCTTACCTCATTTACTAAGCCCTGGAGCAACTGCACTTTGCACAGTGCACAGCCTATTTGCTTTTAGTAAATCAACCTCATAGTGTCAGTAAACCAAAAGCTGTTTCAGGGAAAGCTGTCAAACTGCAGGGAGAGATTGGTGTCGATTTCAAAACTGTACTTGTATTCTGATTGCTAGAGCTTTGTGAAATTGGCCTCTACAAAAATTAGATTTTTCATTGGCATTTTCAATAATTTTGGAGATATGTTGGATTTTATTTAGGGTCCGTTGGACCTTTACTTTAGTTTAACCACTTAAGACCCGGACCATTATGCAGGTAAAGGACCTGGCCAGTTTTTGCAATTCAGCACTGCTTCGCTTTAACTGACAATTGCGCGGTCGTGCGACGTGGCTCCCAAACAAAATTGGCTTCCTTTTTTTCCCACAAATAGAGTTTTCTTTTGGTGGTATTTGATCACCTCTGTGGTTTTTATTTTTTGCACTATAAACAAAAATAGAGCGACTATTTTTGCTAAAAAAACCGCAATGAGCGTTTACTGTGAAAATTACAATTGCAGTTTGGGAGTTAACCACTAGGGGGCGCTGAAGGTGTTACGTGTGACCTCATATGTGTTTCTAACTGTAGGGGGGTGGGCTGGACTTGTGACGTCATTGATCGCTATATCAGGGAATAGACAATCAATGACACTGCCACTGTGAAGAATGGGGATATTGAGTTTCCCCCCTCCTCTCCCTGTTCTTCAGCTCAGGAGGACCGATCTAGGAACACCGGCGGCGATCGGGCCTGCATGTCTGCGGGCGCGGTCACGGAGCTTCGGAACGGGTAACACGCAAACCCACAGCTGGGCTTAAAGGGCCACGTACAGGTACGTGGATGTGCCCAGCCGTGCCATTCTGCCGACGTACATCGGCGTGAAGGGGTCCTTAAGTGGTTAAGCTGCTTTTGTTTCTGCACAATTTTACTTAACCGCTAGCTGATCAGCCACCGCAGTTATACTGCAGCAGGTTAGTTCTGCTGCACAAATCGCCGTAGCTATACGCAGGCTCTTTAAGACACTATAGCAGGCGCGCGTGCACCCACAGCAAGTTCCCAGAGCTGATGCGCGTGCCCGGTGGGCACGATGTCCGCCGGGCACCGGCGATCGCTCCTAACAGAACGAGTATCCCGCTTCTGTCAGGGGAAGTAAAGACAGATAGTATGTTCCTACTAAGCTCTGATCACTGTATAAATGTGAATGGTCCCAAAAAAGTGTCAAAAGTGTCCGATCTGTCTGCCGTCATTACTAGTAAAAAAAATAAAAAAAATGGCATAAATCTATCCCCTATTGTGTAGACGCTATAACTTTTGCGCAAACCAATCAATATACTCTTATTATCTACCAATAATATGTAGAAGAATACATATTGGGCCAAAACTGATGACGATTTTTTTTGGGGGGAGGGGGGGGGGTTGTAGCAAAAAGTAAAATTTGTTGTCATGCTGCTGAACAATTTTATAGTGCTGCATTATCTGTGGTCTCATTGAGTGGTTGTTAGCTCAGGTTCACACTGGGTACGATTTGGTTCGATTAGAGATGCGATTTCACATGTGAAATCGCATCTCAAATCGGCAGCAATTGCCGGCAATTCCCGGCAATGACACCGTCCTAATCGGTGCGACGCCGCATCTGCGGCGCTGCACCGATTTCAAAAAGTAGTTCCTGTACTACTTTTTGCGATTTCAGGACGCGATTTACATTGAGTAAATAAGCCAAAGCTCTCATTTACTGGAAATTTAAACAACATTTTCTTTCTTTGTAAATGTCAGCTTTTTATGTTTTTAGTTATTTTTATGGAATTTTGCATTTTAAATGTTGCCCTTAAATCATGATTAAATTGCAATCATTGCTGCTCCCTCTGCAAATCTGCATTCAAACAAACCCATGTACATTTAACTCATACTTGGTTATACACTTGTGAAACATTGTGCTATGGGTGTTACAGAGTGCGTACCACCATATGGGGTTGAATTACTAAAGGAAAATCGATTGTACACTTTGCAAAGTTTAGTTGCACCTTACAAGTGCAGTTGCTCCAAAGCTTAGTAAATAAGGTAAAGCTTCGCTTTGGAAAGAACACCCAATCAAATGCAAGGAAAAAAAAACAGCATTTTTGTTTGTACATGATTGGAAGATGGGAAGTCAGCACAGCTTCTGCACATTTACTTAGCTCTGGAGTAACTGCTCTTGCAGGGGGCAAATGCACATCTATTTGCCTTTAGTAAATCAACCCCTATGCTTGTCTCATTAGAAACATTGGGGGTTAATTACGAAAGGCAAATCCACTTTGCACTGCAAGTGCACTTTAATGTGCATTGAAAGTGCACTTGGAAGTGCAGTCACTGTAGATCCGAGAGGGGACATGCAAGGGGAAGAAGAGAATGTTTAACGATGAAAAAAGTAGAATTGTGACTCCTATAGAACCGATTGACAGAGTTTAAAATGTACATCATTAGAAAGCACTGGCATGTGC
The DNA here is from genome assembly GCA_029574335.1 of Rana kukunoris. Lineage (NCBI taxonomy): Eukaryota > Metazoa > Chordata > Amphibia > Anura > Ranidae > Rana > Rana kukunoris. The sequence continues at coordinate 369,914,301 of CM056051.1, forward strand.
TACAGGGAGATCTTGTAGTGGTTCAAATAGTATAACCCCATCCACTTGCTACAGCAAGAAGAGGGAGGCATGTAAACAATATGTTAGTGTTTATGAGTATCAAACAACTGTAAATACAATTTTAAATATAAAAAAACAAGGACTGTATAAATGTGGAATGTTCCTATATGTATATATGTAGAGGTTGATGACACTTCGAGTCGGTTCACACTGGGGCGGCACGACTTCCAGCACGACTTTCAGAGGCAACTCCAACACGACTTCAGCATGAACCACAGGGCGATCTGGGGCGATTTACAACACGACTTGAAATCGTCTCCAGGACAGGAGACATTCCAGTGGCCAATCAAACAACAATCAGCTCTAGGGGAGGGAGGGGAGGGAGGAGTTTGCCTGAGAAATGTATGATATCTTCCTGGAAAGTTGCTTCAGTTAAGACAGTGATCAGACTTGGAGGCGACTTCCATTGAAATCAATGGGTACAAATCGCCTAGAAGTCTGATTGAAGTAGTACATGAACCTCTTCTGAAGTCGGAGCAACCTCAGTAGTGTGTATTAGGATGGCTCCCATTCACTTACATTGCTTTTCTGGACAGCGCGACTTGGGACGAATTGAGGCGGCTTCAAGTCGGATCCCAAGTCACCCCAGTGTGAACCGACTCTTAGGGGTTTATTTACTCAATCTAGAGAGGGGCGATTAGTCACAATTCTGCAGAGAAACTAATCAGCTTCCAGGTTTTATCGCTAAAGCTTAATTAGGTTAGGAGCTGATTGGTTTCTATGCAGAACTGTGACTAATTTTGCTCTCTCTAGCATTAGTAAATAAACCCCTTAGTTTGATTGATCACAAAAGGTTAAAATGTAGTCATTTCTGAACATGCCATTTATCTAAAGTGGTATGTCAGCTTATATGCCCTTCTCACTTGATTTATATTGGCAAGAGGAATCACAAATTTAAAACTCAAATGACTAAACACTTTGAGTGGCGAACAAGTAGCAGGTACAAAGCTCCCTGGGATAAGCAGTCTCTCAGGCATAGATACCAAATCCAAGCAGGTAGCGAGAAACAGTGCAGTGTTTATTTACAAGGTCTATACAGTATCTCAGAAAACAAAAAGGAACAATAATAGAAAAACAAAAACCTAGCCGTGTCTCGGCACTAACTACAGTATACCAAAAAATGGGTCCTCACTAGGGATGAGCTTCGCGTTCGAAATGAACGTATGTTCGACTCGAACATCGTCCGTTCGATCGTTCGTCGAATTTCGAACAAAAACGATCGTTCGCGGCAAATTCGAGTGCGCCGAAACGACCGTTTTTAAAACTTTTTTTCCATTGATACATGTTCCCTGGGGCAAGACCCGGGTTCTGAAAGATGTTTTCCAACAATAACCTGCTCCTGAAAAAATGACCGGTTTTAAGACTTTTTTCCATTGATACATGTTCCCTGGGGCAAGACCCGGGTTCTGAAAGACGTTTTCCAACAATAACTTGAAAATTTGTCTTTAAAATTATCGTTTTTGAATTCAATGGGGTTTTTCAAATGTTCGTGCGAACGATCGGACTGTTCGACGGTTCTGGTGCGAACCGAACGCGGGGGTGTTCGGCTCATCCCTAGTCCTCACTAACAGGCTGAGCAACCCTACAGCTTGTCAGCTTCCACATACACAGATTGTAGGTTTTCACCAACCTCTTTAGCCCTCACAGACAGAACTTTGTCTGATTCTTATGCCGCGTAAACACCATCACTTTATGTGATGAAAAAAAACAAAAATTTTTAAACTTAAATTTTCAAAAACTATGTTGCCTACACACCATCGTTTTTTCACAATGCTATAGTAAAGCAAGGTTACGTTTACCACTCTTTTCCATTGAAGCTCACGTCATAACTAGCTTCTGGCCATGCGCGGGTTAAAAAAACGTTTTTGTGAAACAAAAAACAACGTTTTAAAAAACGACACAAAAAATTGAAGCATGCTTCAATTGTTTTTTGTCGTTTTTCACAAGACATAAAACAACGTTTTCTCCCACACACGGTCATTTAAATTGACGTTTTTAAAAACGTTGTTTTTTTCCATCACATAAAGTGATGGTGTGTACGCGGCATTAGGCTGAGAGCACTGGCTGTCTGTCTCAGGTAAGTATAAATTGGCCTAGGGTAGAGGACCAAGATCCAAACTGGATTGTGAAATGGAGATCCCTAAATGTGTATGAGATGAGCCTGGGAGATGTATAAACCCTGAATAGGACTTTTCCTGACTCTCTGGGATTAACAAATAGATGCCTGTTTGTTAGACAGAAATCAACTGTTTTCTAAAGTTATGGAATACTTTTTTTCGAGTTTATATAGAGGGGAATGTGTTTGCTCCTAAAAAAATAATTGTCTCCTGTTTTGAGAGGCCTTCCTAAAGATGTGGAGCAGTCACGAGAATTAATGGATCCCTTAAACATGGAGGCTTGGGCATGCTGAATGTACATCATGAAGCCCCAGTTCTGAAGCCTCGTACACACGCTCGGTTTTCTCGCCAAGAACCAGCGAGTAAACCGAGCGTGTGTACGAGGCTTTCAGGTTTCTTGTGTAGAAATCTGGCGAGAATCTTGACGAGAAAAATAGAGATCCTGCTCTCTATTTTCTTGTTGAGATTCTTGTCGGCCTGTTTCCCGATGAGAAACCCAAGAGTGTGTATACTTACCTGTCGCCGTGGAAACCTGTGCATGCTCAAAATGACTTTAAAGCATGCACAGTAGCTTCCACGGCATAGGAAGGGTGAAGCAAGATGGCATCGAATGTGACGAGCGCATGCTCATCATACGTGATGACGTCACTGCATTCCTGTCTTTCAAAAGAACCGCAGTTCTTTTGAAAGGTCTGTGTGTACACTTTGTGTACTTTTTTTTGACGAGATTCTTGCCCGTGTGTACGAGGCCTGAGGGTGAAATGCTTGAATGCAATTTCCTGTTGGCAAGCTCAATAGTTATCAGGACATATGGAGAGACACATATACATCCTTTAGGCTGAGTTCACACTTATGCCAGATGCGGCTCGCAGCAGGGGTCCGGTGGGTCCCTGTTCTCCGTTTCAGGGATGAATCAGGCCCAAGTTCTTGCCTGAATTCTTACCTGAAACAGAGCCAAAGACACACAAGACTCCTGTCCTGTTGATTATGGAGTGCTCTGCCGATGTGTGAACCAGCTCCATTGAGAGCTGGTCACAATCTACTGACATGCAGATTGAATGTGGGGAAACCTGCATCCAGTTTTCATAAGTGTGAGTGCAGCCTCAGCCTCCGGAATGGCTGCAGAGTGAATTGCGCAGGAGTCCTGTGTGTCTGTGGTTCCATTTCAGGTTTGAATTCAGCCCAAAATTCAGACCGAAATCGTACCTAAAATGGTGAACAGGGACGCACCAGACCCCCTGACGTGAGCCACTCTGCATGGCAGTGTGAACCCAGTCTTATACTCTTTTGCCTCTAAAAGAACTGAGAGGTAAACTACCATAATAAACATTACCTCATTTTTTTATAATGCACAGCCTTTACAGGGTAATGAAGTAAACCATAAGAATGCCGATACAGGATTGAAAATGAAAGTGTAGCTACACCCAAAAGGAGAAACTCTACTTGTTCATACCCTCCCCTTCTCCACTGCCGCTTTTTTGGCACTGGCACTTTTTTGGGGGGAGTGGACACTTTTCAAAACCAGGTACCCGCTCCCACGGTGTAAGTTCGCCAGACAACGTTCCCAGCGATCTATAAAATTTCCGACCCCTCCTCCTTCCTCCTGCTGCCTTCTGGGAGACACACAGGTCCCAGAAGACAGCGGGAACATTCAGAACCCCCCCCCCCCCTGGGTGATCTATGTACGTACATTGCAAGGATTATAACAACTTTTGTTGCAGATTCCTACCTTTTGTTATTCTGAAGAAATCCCAGTGTGTTTGTCTGTGCCTCTGTTCTGAATAGGTCTAATGGGTTTGTGGTTTCATAATTATCAGTCAGCTATAGAGCACTAATGTGTAAAGCTGCTGGGCCTGCATCCCTTTAGATGTGTTCCTACTGGAAATATCTCACCAAAAATTTAATTTTTGTTGCAGGGGATGCCTGAAATCTGACTTGTATATCAGCCTGACTTCTGGGAAAATTGGTGAGCACAAGCAGGACATGAAATTTCTGGGGAGTGGTCAGTAGGGTTGCCACCTGTCCGGTTTTGACACATGTGCCCGGTTTTTAAGCCGCCTGAAACCCGGGCACATATAACCGGGGCAACCCGATTCCCGCGACCGCCATCAGTATTACAGGGTCACGTCACACACACAGTAATGCCTGTGCAGCAGGCATACCTATTCAGCCTGTGATTGGCTGAATAGGTCACTTGTGGGCGGCGCACACGAGATACGAGGGTCTGTGATTGGAGCGGGGCTGGAGTTTGACTGTGGTTGATGATCGCGGCCGCCCGTAGTCCCGCCCCTTGCCTGGCGTGTGCTCCGATATGTCTCCCTACTGAGGTATCTTTTTCATCTGCCCTTCTCTGTCAGCTCCTACTCTCTGTAACCCCCCTCCTACTCTCTGTCACCCCCTTCCTCCTCTCTGTAACCCCCCCTCCTCCTCTCTGTAACCCCCTCCTACTCTGTCACCCCCCTCCTCCTCTCTGTAACTCCCCTCCTCCTCTGTCACCCCCTCCTACTCTCTGTAACCCCTCTGCTACTCTGTCACCCCCCTCTCTGTAACCCCCCTCCTCCTCTCTGTAACCCCCTCCTACTCTGTCACCCCTCCTCCTCCTCTCTGTAACCCCCCTCCCCCTCTCTGTCACCCCCCCTCCTCCTCTCTGTCACCCCCCTCCTCCTCTGTCACCCCTCCTACTCTCTGTAACCCCCCTCCTACTCTCTGTCACCCCCCTCCTACTCTGTAACCCCCCCTCCTACTCTGTAACCCCCCCTCCTCCTCTCTGTAACCCCCTAGTACTCTGTCACCCCCCTCCTCCTCTCTGTAACCCCCCTCCTACTCTCTGTAACCCCCCTCTCTATAACCCCCCTCCTCCTCTCTGTAACCCCCTCCTCCTCTCTGTAACCCCCTTCCTACTCTGTCACCCCCTCCTACTCTCTGTAACCCCCGTCCTACTCTCTGTAACCCCCCTGCTACTCTCTGTAACCCCCCTCCTACTCTCTGTCACTCCCCTCCTCCTCTCTGTAACCCCCCCTCCTCCTCTCTGTAACCCCCCCCCTTCTCCTCTCTGTAACCCCCCTCCTCCTCTCTGTAACCCTCTCCTACTCTCTGTAACCCCCCTCCTACTCTCTGTCACCCCCTTCCTCCTCTCTGTAACCCCCCCTCCTCCTCTCTGTAACCCCCTCCTACTCTGTCACCCCCCCTCCTCCTCTCTGTAACCCCCCTCCTACTCTCTGTAATCCCCCTTCCTACTCTCTGTAATCCCCTCCTACTCTCTGTAACCCCCTCATCCTCTGTCACTTCCCTACTCCTCTCTGTAACCCCCCCTCCTCCTCTGTCACCCCTCCTACTCTCTGTAACCCCCTCCTACTCTCTGTCACCCCCTCCTACTCTGTCACCCCCCCCTCTCTGTAACCCCCTCCTACTCTGTCACCCCCCCTCCTGCTCTGTAACCCCCCTCCTACTCTCTTTCACCCCCCTCTCTATAACCCCCCTCCTCCTCTCTGTATCCCTCCTCCTCTCTGTAACCCCCCTCCTAATCTCTGTAATCCCCCTTCCTACTCTCTGTAATCCCCTCCTACTCTCTGTAACCCCCTCATCCTCTGTCACTTCCCTACTCCTCTCTGTAACCCCCCCTCCTCCTCTGTCACCCCTCCTACTCTCTGTAACCCCCTCCTACTCTCTGTCACCCCCTGCTACTCTGTCACCTCCCCTCCTGCTCTCTGTAACCCCCCTCCTACTCTCTGTAACCCCCCTCCTACTCTCTGTAACCCCCCTCCTACTCTCTGTAACCCCCCCTCCTCCTCTCTGTAACCCCCCCTCCTCCTCTCTGTAACCCCCTCCTACTCTGTCACCCCCCCTCCTCCTCTCTGTAACCCTCCTCCTCTCTGTAACCCCCCTCCTACTCTTTGTAATCCCCCTTCCTACTCTCTGTAATCCCCTCCTACTCTCTGTAACCCCCTCATCCTCTGTCACTTCCCTACTCCTCTCTGTAACCCCCCCTCCTCCTCTGTCACCCCTCCTACTCTCTGTAACCCCCTCCTACTCTCTGTCACCCCCTCCTACTCTGTAACCCCCCCTCTCTGTAACCCCCTCCTACTCTGTCACCCCCCCTCCTGCTCTGTAACCCCCCTCCTACTCTCTTTCACCCCCCTCTCTATAACCCCCCTCCTCCTCTCTGTATCCCTCCTCCTCTCTGTAACCCCCCTCCTAATCTCTGTAATCCCCCTTCCTACTCTCTGTAATCCCCTCCTACTCTCTGTAACCCCCTCATCCTCTGTCACTTCCCTACTCCTCTCTGTAACCCCCCCTCCTCCTCTGTCACCCCTCCTACTCTCTGTAACCCCCTCCTACTCTCTGTCACCCCCTGCTACTCTGTCACCTCCCCTCCTGCTCTCTGTAACCCCCCTCCTACTCTCTGTCACCCCCCTCTCTATAACCCCCCTCCTCCTCTCTGTATCCCTCCTCCTCCTCTCTGTAACCCCCTTCCTACTCTGTCACCCCCCCTCCTCCTCTCTTTAACCCTCCTCCTCTCTGTAACCCCCCTCCTACTCTCTGTAATCCCCCTTCCTACTCTCTGTAATCCCCTCCTACTCTCTGTAACCCCCTCATCCTCTGTCACTTCCCTACTCCTCTCTGTAACCCCCCCTCCTCCTCTGTCACCCCTCCTACTCTCTGTAACCCCCTCCTACTCTCTGTCACCCCCTCCTACTCTGTCACCTCCCCTCCAGCTCTCTGTAACCCCCCTCCTACTCTCTGTCACCCCCCTCTCTATAATCCCCCTCCTCCTCTCTGTATCCCTCCTCCTCCTCTCTGTAACCCCCTTCCTACTCTGTCACCCCCTCCTACTCATTGTAACCCCCCTCCTACTCTCTGTAACCCCCCTCCTACTCTCTGTAACCCCCCTCCTACTCTCTGTAACCCCCCTCCTCCTCTCTGTAACCCCCACCTACTCTCTGTAACCCCCCACCTACTCTCTGTAACCCCCCACCTACTCTCTGTAACCCCCCCTCTCTGTAACCCCCCTCATCCTCTCTGTAACCCCTTTCCTACTCTCTGTAATCCCCCTCCTACTCTCTGTAACCCCCTCCTACTCTCTGTAACCCCCTCCTACTCTCTGTCACCCCTCCTACTCTGTCACCCCTCCTACTCTCTGTCACCCCCGCTCTGTCACCCCCTCCTCCTCCTCTGTCACCCCCTCCTCCTCCTCTGTCACCCCCTCCTACTCTGTCACTCACCCCCCTCTCTGTAACCCCCTTCCTCCTTTGTCACCCCCTCTCTGTCACCCCCTTCTCCTCCTCTGTCACCCCCTCTTCCTCCTCTGTCACCCCCTCCTCCTCCTCTGTCACCCCCTCCTACTACTCTGTCACCCCCTCCTACTACTCTGTCACCCCTCCTACTACTCTGTCACCCCTCCTCCTACTCTGTCACCCCTCCTCCTACTCTGTCACCCCCCCTCCTCATCTGTAACCCCCTCCTCCTCTGTCACCCCCCTCTCTATAACCTCTCCTCCTCCTTTGTCATCCTCTTCTCCTTTGTCACCCCCTTCTCCTCTGTCACCCCCTCTTCCTCCTCTGTCACCCCCTCTTCCTCCTCTGTCACCCCTCCTCCTACTTTGTCACCCCCTCCTCCTCTGTAACCCCCCCTCATCTGTAACCCCCTCCTCCTCTGTCACCCCCCTCTCTATAACCCCTCCTCCTCTTTGTAACCCCCCTCCTCCTTTGTCACCCCCTTCTTCTCTGTCACCCCCTTCTCCTCCTCTGTCACCCCCTCTTCTCCTCCTCTGTCACCCCCTCTTCTCCTCCTCTGTCACCCCATCTTCCTCCTCTGTCACCCCATCTTCCTCCTCTGTCACCCCATCCTCCTCCTCTGTCACCCCATCCTCCTCCTCCTCTGTCACCCCTCCTCCTCCTCTGTCACCCCTCCTCATCTGTAACCCCCCTCATCTGTAACCCCCTCCTCCTCTGTCACTCACCCCCCTCTCGCCCAGAGGCGATTCAGTTCGCATGCGTTGCGCTATACAAGTCATTCATTCATTCATTCATTCATTCATTCTCTGTAACCCCCTTCCTCCTCTCTGTAACCCCTCTCCTCCTCTGTCACCCCCCTCTCTGTAACCCTCCTCCTCCTTTCTGTCACCCCCCTCCCTCCTTTCTGTCACCCCTCTCCCTCCTTTCTGTCACCCCTCTCCCTCCTTTCTGTCACCCCCTCCCTCCCCTCTGTCACCCCCCTTCCTCCCCTCTGTCACCCCCCCTTCCTCCCCTCGGCCACCCCCCCTTCCTCCCCTCGGCCACCCCCCTCCTCTTGGTCACCCCCCTCCTCCTCTCGATCACCCCCACTCCTCCTCTGTCAGCCCCCCTCTCTGTCAGCTACCCCCAAACAATGTGTGTGCACCCCCCTTCTTCCTCCGCTCCAGCGGGGCTAATATCCTGCAGCTGGGTCATACAGCACTGTCTGTGCTCTCTCTCCCACCCAGCCACCGGCGCCACCAGAGACAGTGAATGGAGGGCCACTGGACTGGGACGCTTTTGCAGGAGAAAGCATGATATTACAGACTGCGCCCCCTAACAGGTTCACACACACATCTTTGAAGTGGCTCCTGGAAGGTAAGGGTTTTTTTGTTGTCCCGCTTGAATGGAGGTTTCTATTGGGGGGGGGGGGCACAGGCACTGTCTGATATTTAATCTGTTATTTTCTTCTCTATTTGTGGGGTGCCTATGGATTACTTTGAATTTTTTGGGGCTTTTTTTGTAATTAAAAGGAGCTTGAAAGGGTTGCAGAATGCAGTGCCACTTTGTGAAGTTTGGATGGGGTTGGGTTCAGTAGAGCGGATTCAGGTTTTTGGATGGAGGTACAATGCTGCTGACACTGCCCTCTGCCCTACTGACACCGCCCTCTGCCCTACTGACACCGCCCTCTGCCCTACTGACACCGCCCTCTGCCCTACTGACAGCATTCACTGCCCTACTGACAGCATTCACTGCCCTACTGACAGCATTCACTGCCCTACTGACAGCGTCCATTCTGATTACTACTCTCTTTGAGTTAACCCACAAGGTGTCCCAGGTATTTATCAATCCTATAGTATGTACTACAAAAAAATTGGCGTGCGCCACAAACGTTTTCGGGTTTGGCTTGCAGAAAAGGTGGCAACCCTAGTGGTCAGTATACACTCTGTGCACAGAACAACTCCAGGTAGCCATATTGCATTGCATTTATAGAACATTACAGCGGCTGCATATTAAAAAGGAAAGGTAATTTTTAATAACATTCAATTACAAAATGACTTATATCGTAATTGTACACGCTATATTATTATTTTTTTATTTGCTATTTTTTCCCCCAAGAAAGTGGAGTTACCCTTTAAATATGTTACAGCTTTTAGTCAGCAATGACATCCTGTTTTCTTAAACCATCTGATACTGGGAATATGTTTTCAGAAGATACCAAAGGGACAGCTAAATACTAAATAGTCTGACTCTGGGCACCATAATTGTCATAGTTTTATAGTGTGCATAAAGTCTTTACCCCTGCATGGTATTCAGCTCCTCTATGATTTATTTAGGAATCCTAAAAACATTGTTTCATTGGATAGTACTGCTCTAGCTGAATTACCACCCCCCCCCCCCCCCCTTACTAACATCAGCGTCATCATGAAAAGACGCTCCCTCCCCATTGTATTTGCAGTGCTCAGCTTATCATACATTTTCTGACAGTAGTTTGTGTATTACCCCCCAAAAATGGCCAGAACTTAGCAAGATTTACTCCCAAGAGACTTCAATAGGATTCAACAGTTCAGGTTCATCTAACCTTCAGTGAGCCAACCCCTGGCAGATTAACCCATCACTAGTCACATCTTCAGATTACATACAATAAACTAAATTGCCAAATTTATTTTAGGGTACTCACCTGTGTGGGACTGCTGATACATTTTAAACTGTAACTCCACAAACAGCGAAAAAATGAACCTAGGTTCATGCAGCAGTACATTGAGTTCTTTCAAATCTGCATTTACAGCAGCAGTTTGTAACAGTAATGAGATTAGGTCATAGCCCCGTCTCAGCTTTCCTAATGTCTAGCACAGAATATATTATTTTTTAGATGATGCATGATGTTAAAAAAGCAAAATATTCAGCTTTATTTTCACAGCGGTTTAACTACAATAAGAAACAATTACATTTCATTAAATAAGATTTTTTTTATACAACCCCCTGAAAATAACAATTTTTTTTATTTATTCCTAACAAATATGCTGAAGTTCTATAGATTGTATTTTTTTTTACTAAAGGGTTGCTAAAATTTGCTTTTCCATTATGTGTAAGGAAGTCGGCATAGTTGTAGATAATCCTGGGTGTAAAATTTGGACTCCTCATACAGTACCTCTCTTTTACTGAACCCTTCCACCTTGTTATCCTTCCCCTTTGTTGCCCATGTGTTTGTGTGTTTACTGTATGTCTATTTGACTTTTTATTTAAAAAAAAATATATCAAAATTGGTCAGTATTTGTAGAAAAGACAACATATACATTAAATTGTAAGTAAACCCAATTGCTAACATTTGATTTAAGCTTTAACCAGTTAGAGACCAGCCGCCACAGCTGTACTACAGCAGGTTGGCTCTCCTGGGCGAATCGCTGTCATTGTACAGTAAGTCAGACAATTTAAGACCACTAGGGGGCACACTTGCGCCGGAGCCGTTGCACGTGGCCAACAGGACAGGTCCCTGTTCTGTCATGGGAAGAGAGACAGATCTGCTGTTCCTAGTGATTAGGAACAGTGATCCTTCTACTCACCTCCCTAGGGAACACTTAATCCTTTGATCACCCCATAGTGTTAACCCTTTCCCTGTCATTGACATTTGTACAGTAATCAGTGGCTATTTTAGCACTGATTGCTGTATAAATGTCAATGGTCCCAAAAAAGTGTCAAAAGTGTCCGATCTGTCTGCCGCAATGTCACATTCCTGCTAAAAAATCTTTGAGCATCGCCATTATTAATAAAAAAATAATAGTAATACAAATTCCATAAATCTATCCCCTATTTTGTAGACGCTAAAACTTTTGCACAAACCAATCAATATAAGCTCATTGCGATTTTTCCCCAAAAAATATGTAGAAGAATACACATTGGCCTAAACTGATGAAGAAATTATTTTTTTATTATTATTTTTTTTATATTTATTATAGTAAAAAGAAAAAAATATATATACCGTATTTTTCACACCATAAGACTCACCTTTTTCGGAATATTTTAAAATTGTCACTCTTTTTTGGTTTACAGTGCAAAAAAAAAAAATGCAGAAGAAAGCTCTATTTGTGGGGACAAAAAGGACATCAATTGTATTTGGGCACAACGTCGCACAACCGTGCAATTGTCAGTTAAAGCAAAACAGTGCCATATCACAAAAAATTGGCTTGGTCATTAAGGGGGCAAATACTTCCAGGCCTTAAGTGGTTGTTAAAATTCTATTGCAATGTTAAAAGCAATTTTTAATCTTTTTAAATCTGCAGCTTTTAACCTGGCGATCCTGCCATGAAGGTCTTTGTTGCAGCACTTCCTGTTGTAGGGTGATACTTTGTCTCCCACTGCAAATTGTGTTACCGTTTTGTCACCAGGTAACAACAGTCCCCATTAGAAACTACAAGAGGCTACACATTATACAGGCATTGTCCACTGCAAGTTTTATGCAGCTGTCATGATGCCAAGTATTGGTATCTTGTGAAACAGATATGACCAGGTATGCATGGACTTGCACAGAGATCACCAAAGATCACCAGGCTCAACACTGCATACAATGAATGTTGTTTTATTAAGACAACAACACAGGTGAAAAATACAACAATAAATACAAATATACAATACACCAAAGAATACAAAACCCAGTTAACCTAAACAGAGAACATAATAGGTGGAACAAAAAACAAACCTTTAGAGCAGGGGTCTCAAACTCAAATTACCTGAGGGCCGCAAGACAAGTTTTCATATCCCATGGGGGGCCGCATGCAAACTTTCAAACTTCAAAAACAGTACTGGTGTCAGCGAACGTATTATTAACCCCCAGCTCTGTGTCAGCGGACGCATTATTAACCCCCAGCACTGGTGTCAGCGGACACATTATTAACCCCCAGCACTGGTGTCAGCGGACACATTATTAACCCCCAGCACTGGTGTCAGCGGACACATTATTAACCCCCAGCACTGGTGTCAGCGGACACATTATTAAACACTAGTATTGGTGTCAGCAAACGCATTATTAACCCTGACAACTGCACTGCACACGGACCACTACACACGGGCCACTGCACACGGACCACAGCACACGGATCACTGCACACGGACCACTGCACTGCACACGGACCACTGCACTGCACACGGACCACTGCACTGCACACTGACCACTACACTGCACACTGCCGACAGACCACTACACTGCCGACAGACCACTACACTGCCCACTCACCATCATGGCACAGCACATCAAGGCTCAGAGCCCAGCAAATTAGGGCACAGCACATCAGGGTACAGGGCATAGCACATCAGGGTACAGCACATCAAGGCACAGAGCCCAGCAAATAAGGGCACATGGCACAGCACATCAGGGCACAGGGCACAGCACATCAGGGTACAGGGCACAGCGCACATCAGGGCACAGCGCACATCAGGGCACAGCGCACAGCACACATCAGGGTACAGGGTACAGGGCACAGCACATCAGGTTACAGGGCACAGCACATCAGGGTATAGGGCACAGCACATCAGAGCACAACAGGGTACAGGGCACATCAGAGCACAGCACATAGGGGTACAGAACAACAGGCCACATCAGGGTACACGGCAAATCAGGACAGGACATATCAGGACAAGGCACATGGCACATCAGGGTACAGGACATGGCACATCAGGGTACAGGGCACATGAAACAGCACACCAGGGTACAAAGCCCAGCAAATCAGTGTACATGGCACACATCAGGGCACATGAGAGCACATCGGGCACAGCACATCAGTACAGGGCACATGGCACATCAGGGTACAGGGCACAGTGTACCCTGATGTACAGAGCCCAGCACATCAGGGACACATCAGGGTACATGAGGCACATCAGGGTACCTGGGGCACATGGCATATCAGGGTACATGGGGTACATCAGGGCACAATCAGAGCACATCAGGCATACCTCCCAACTTTTCAACTTCAGAATGAGGGACAAATGAGCATACCTCCCAACGAAGTTGTTGAGCGGGGGGGGTCTGCAGATCATAGTTGATGAGCGGAGGGGGTCCGCGGATCTGAGTTGTTGAGCAGGGGAGGTTCCGCGGATCGGAGTTGTTGAGCGGGGGGGGTTTGCAGATCAAAGTTGTTGAGCGGGGGGGGTCCACGGCTCGGAGTTGTGTTGAGGGGGGGTCCGCAGATCAAAGTTGTTGTTGGGCTCGGAGTTGCTGAGCGGGGATTTAGCGCGAATCGCAGGGATTTCCTGCGAATCGCGAGGATTTAGCACGAATCGCGGGCCATTTATTACCGGTCTGCGGGCCATTTACTTTGAGACCCCTGCTTTAGAGAGAGTGTTGGATTGAGGGTATTATGGATGTTCATGGCCCCACACAGGGACTTTACATACACAACATAGGAACATATAAGGATTTTTTATGTTTTTTAACACTGTACATATAGGGGAAGAAAACACAGTAATATGTGTCATTATAAGACACTCACTGACTCTATATGATCAAAGATGCAATGACACTGAAGAGCCGGTACATTCAAGTTGTCAACTAACATCTGTATAGATAGCGCGCAACATGTTTCGCGGATTGGCAAATATCAGCTTTTAGTTCTATGAATACGAAGTAAAGAGATAATTATAACATTCGCGTATAACAAAAGAAAGGAAAATACTGTGCCACCACACTAAATAAATGAGTTGCTGACACTATAATTAGACACATTGGGCCAGATTCAGAAAGAATTTACGCGGCGTATCTGTTAATTCTAGGATGCGCCGGCGTATCTTTTTTCTGTATTCAGAAAGCAAGATACGCCGGAATTGTGCTAAGATACGAGAGGTGTAAGTCTCTTACGCCGTCGTATCTTAGTTGCATATTTATGCTGGCTGCTAGGTGGTGCTCCTGTCGAATATGTAAATTAGGTAGATACGCCGATTCACGAACGTAGTGGCGGCCGGCGTATCTATTTGCGTTGCTTACTGCTATATGAGGCACAGGCAATGTTAAGTATGGACGTCGGGACAGCGTCATATTGTACGTCGTTTACGTAGTTTGCGTAAGCCGATTCAGAATAGGGCTTGGCGTAAGTCGATATCAATGACTATTTGCAACGTGATTTTGAGCATGCGCACTGGGATACGTCCACAGCCGGCGCTTCATTTACGTCGGGTCACGATTAGTTTACATACAACACGCCCACTACCAGCCTACTTTGAATTACGCGCGGTTACACCGGCCCATTTATGCTACGTCGCCGCAACTCACGGAGCAAGTGCTTTGTGAATACAGCAATTGCCTGTCAAAGTTGCGGAGGCGTAGCGTAAATAGGATACGCTACGCCCACACAAAGATACGCTCTCCATCCTGAATCTGGCCCATTGTGTAAAGAAAGTGGTAAGAAATTAAGTGCATTGCTAGGTAACTAATGATATATGTAATAATGCAAACATATATGTGACCGTGCACAATTAAACATACATTAATGGCATTGCCTGCAAAGCAAGACTAGTATCCAAAATAGTGAGGCAACTTATACATAAACATATTGAGAACCTAATGTAGATGTCCAATAAACTGCATCAAGAGATGCTTAGATGAGTCCAAAGTGAAAAAAAGTAATTTTTCAAATGGTGCAAAATAAGTAGATATTCAGACTTCCAGCCAAGGATAACCATTAGAGGTGTGTGCCTGATTCAGCTAAGAAACAATATTCACCATCAAATGTGATACCAACACCAGTTATGGTAATAGGGTACTCTTACCAAATGGTGTGGGCTACCTGCCAGCAGCAGAGAGTCAAACAAGCAAAACTGATGAGGTCTTTAACATCACATTTTCGACAATGAAGCTTTCAAGGACCAACATCAAGAAAGGATAACAATCCAAGCTCGGCATATAGAGACTTATCGGCTCCACCAGTCAACGGGAAGGATTCATACAAGGGAAAAAAAGGATTGCCACATAGCATAAAATCCTTGGCTAAAAATGTATAAACTAAAGTACTGCACGTTTCGTCTAACAAGACACAAATTACCTTATAATATAAGCACACTAAGCAAGGCTAGATGCAAATCAAGGGAGTTTCCAAAAGGAGGGGACACCTACAGCCAAAATCCAATCTAGGATAGAAAGGGGAAAGTTTTAGCATGGACTTTAAGGTAAAAAATATTTTAACTATAGAACCACTTTAAGATCCTGGGGTGAAGCTCAATCCTTATATTTTAGTACAATCCACAGAAAATGATACAGGATCTCACTTGTATAAAAGGTCTTGTCTTCTTCATATGAGTGATAGCTATAAAAGAGAAAATTACAGCTTATGAAGCAGAACACTGATGCCAGCAAAATGATGGTTGTCCATCCAGTGAATGTGGTCAGAGTCTATGGCTAAAGAGAGCGACATGGCCAGTGACCAGGGGCATGTTTTGTTGTCATTGCTTTCTTAACCACTTGACCACTGGGCACTTAAACCCCCTTCCTAACCAGACCAATTTTCAGCTTTCGGTGCTCTCACAATTTGAATGACAATTACTCAGTCATACAACATTGTACCCATTTGAAATTTGTGTCCTTTTTTTTCACACAAATAGAGCTTTCTTTTGGTGGTATTTGATCACCTCTGGGTTTTTTATTTGTTGCGCTATAAAAGAAAAACGACTGAAAATTCTGTAAAAAAAAAACTTGTTTCTGTCATATTAGTGGGTTATTTCTCACACACAGCATATGCATACCACAAATTACACCCCAAAACACATTCTGCTATTCCACCCGAGTATGGTGATACCCCATGTGTGAGACTTTTACACAGCGTGGCCACATACAGAGGCCCAACATGCAGGGAGCGCCATCAGGCTTTCTGGAGCACCCAGACCAATTCTGACATTTCTCTCCTACAAAAATCATCATTTATTTGCTAGAAAATTACATAGAACCCCAAAACATTATATATGCTTTTTTAGCAAAGACCCTAGAGAATACAATGGCAGCCGTTACAACTTTTTATCTCGCACGGTATTTTCGCAGACATTTATTGAACGCGTGTTTTAAAAAAAAAAAAAAAAACATTTTTTTGCTTAAAACAAAACAAAACAGTAAAGTTAGCCCAATTTTTTTTCATAATGTGAAAGATGACATTACGCCAAGTAAATAGATACCCAACATGTCACACTTCAAAATTGCGCACACTCGTGGAATGGCGCCAAACTTTGCTACTTAAAAATCCCCATAGGCGGTATTGCAGAGTATTGGGGTATTGCAAAGTATCATGCAGGGTATTGGGGTATTGCAGAGAATCGTGCGGGGTATTGCAGAGTATTGGGGTATTGCAGAGTATCGCGTGGGGTATTGCAGAGTATCGCGCGGGGTATTGCAGAGTATCGCGCGGGGTATTGCAGAGTATCGCGCGGGGTATTGCAGAGTATTGGGGTATTGCCGAGTATTGGGGTATTGCCGAGTACTGGGGTATTGTTGAGTATTGGGGTATTGTTGAGTATTGGGGTATTGCCGAGTACTGGGGTATTGCCGAGTACTGGGGTATTGCCGAGTACTGGGGTATTGCCGAGTACTGGGGTATTGCCGAGTACTGGGGTATTGTTGAGTATTTGGGTATTGTTGAGTATTTGGGTATTGTTGAGTATTGGGGTATTGCCGAGTACTGGGGTATTGCCGAGTACTGGGGTATTGCCGAGTACTGGGGTATTGTTGAGTATTTGGGTATTGTTGAGTATTTGGGTATTGTTGAGTATTGGGGTATTGTTGAGTATTGGGGTATTGTTGAGTATTGGGGTATTGCTGGGTACTGGGGTATTGCTGGGTACTGGGGTATTGTTGGGTACTGGGGTATTGCTGGGATGGCTGGATCTGTGACTGCATTTGTCACAGATCCAGCCACAGCTCAGCTGCTGACACCCCGCTCCCCCCCCCTCTCCTCGCACACTGTACCGAACGGTACAGAGAGGAGAGGGAGGAGAGGGAGGAACCGGCGTCATCAAATGACGCTGGTTTGTTTACAAGTGATCGCGCCGTCATTCGACGGCGCGATCACGTGGTAAACGGCCGCTATCAGTGGCAATTTACCGTGATGCGGACACTTCCGCGAGCGCGTCCCAGGGGACGCACAATCGCGGAAGTGAAGGACAACGTCCCAGGGACGTCGTCCCAAAATAACTCCACCGCGCCGTAGCAGTAAAATGCCTATGGCGCGGTGGGAAAGTGGTTAAACAATCCCATATTGTCGAGACTACAACTGCAATACCTGACAATTGTGAGTAATTGCACATTATATGATTAGCTGCTGAAAATAGCAGGCACATGTGAGGAAGAATGGAAGCAATTACAAAGCATTGGGGACCCTGATCCATAAAAAAATAATTAATCGTGTAAACCTCCAGAATTTTAAAGCTATTCACTTTAGAAAGTTTTTTTTTAAACTTTGCCAAACCATTTCTCTCCCCCTAACACAATCATACCACAATTAAGTTATGCCCACGCTACAGCCAATTTGGATGGAAACCAACTAATCACCCGACACATGTCTGGGTTGTGGGAGGAAACTAAAGCAAATGATTCTGTAAGGATTTTACTGTTTTCCCCATAAGGGGGTACCAACATCCCTAAAATATATATTTGGAAAAAAACAAAACAACAAAAAACAAATGGGGCTTTTCAGGTACATCTATTGTTAGCAAAAGTCTTGGGCCTCGTACACACGAGGGGATATGTCCGCTGAAAACGGTCCGATGGACTGTTTCAGCAGACATCTCCGCTCGTGTGTATGGGCTAGCGGACAGATTTCTCCACCCGACAGATTTCAAAGCATGCTTTGAAATCTATCCGGTGGGAATCTGTCCGCCCGACATGTCTGCTGGTTAGTACACTTACCAGCAGACATGTCGTCCCGCACCGCCGCCGCGCCGCCGCCGAATGGATTCGGCGCATGCGCGGAAGTGTTTTACTTCCTGGTGCGGTGACGTGGCGGCGTCAACGTCACCGCCGCGTCACCGCCACGTCACCGCGCCGTCCGGCGGCGGGGAATTTGATCCGATGGTGTGTACACGCCATCGGATCAAACTCCCGATCGGACATATCCGATGGAAATGGTCCGCGGACCTTTTTCATCGGATATGTCCGATCGTGTGTACGAGGCCTTGCTGTTAAAATATAATTACATTTTGATTAAGAATTTTTAAAAAAATACATAAAAGGCTGACAACTGGAGAAAATGTAAGATTCCTCTCATCCTTTTTTGGCCATTAAGAATAACTATTGATATATTTTATATAGTACAAGTCAAGGGTAACAGAATACATTGAACAAACATGAAAAAGGCACTACAGTTTCAACAATCAGTGTATACAGTGAGATAGTCCTTTCTGCATTCACAAAAGACAACTGCAATAGCATCCAAGAACAATGAAGTACTAGGGGTGAAATAGAAAAGATAAAAAATGGGGGGGGTGGGGAGTGAAAAATAACACCCAGTATCGCCAGTAATTGTCTAGAGCAACAAAATCCATTTAAACCGTGGCCCCCAAGGGACCAGTGGTGGGTCAGGAACGGTTGTTATCAAACAGTGATTCCTTCGGCATCTTTGCAATTGGACCAGATTTTGTTGAATTTTCTCAGGAAGTTGTGACTAGTATAGGTCAATTTATAGAGCGGGAGAACCAGGTTGATAGCCTCCTTCCACTTCGCCACAGTGGGCTGTGGAACTTTTCATCTGACCAAAAGGGTCTGCCTTGCATAGAATGCAGAGTAAATAATAAGCAGTTTAACCACTTAAGCCCGAGCCTGTTTTTCAGATTCGGTGTTTACGAGACTAAAATATTTTTTTTGCTATAAAATTACTTAAAACCCCCAAACATTATATATATTTTTTTCTAACACCCTAGAGAATAAAATGGCAGTCATTGCAATACTTTTTGTCACACCGTATTTGCGCAGCGGTCTTACAAGCGCACTTTTTTTGGAAAAAATTCACTTTTTTAAATTAAAAAATAAGACAACAATATATTTGGCCCAATTTTTTTACATATTTTGAAAGATAATGTTACGCCGAGTAAAATGATACCCAACATGTCACGCTTAAAAATTGCGCCCGCTCGTGGCATGGCGTCAAACCTTTACCCTTAAAAATCTCGAGAGGCGCCGTTTAAAAGATTCTATAGGTTGCATTTTTTGAGTTACAGAGGAGGTCTAGGGCTAGAATTATTGCTCTCGCTTTAACGATCGTGGCTACCTCACTTGTGTGGTTTGAATGCCGTTTTCATATGAGGGCGCTACTCGCGTATGCGTTCGCTTCTGCGCACGAGCTCGTCGGGACAGGGCGCTTTAAAAAAAAAATTGTAATAGAAAAAAGCATGACAGGTCCTCTTAAACATGACATCTGGGGTCAAAAAGACCTCAGATCTCATATTTAGGCTCAAATGAAAAAAAAAAAAAAAATTACCTTTTGAAAAAAGGTAAACAAAAAAATTGTCTCTTTAAGACGCTGGGCGGGACTGACGTTTTCACGTCATTTCCGCCTAGCAGCTTTGGGGACTGATGGGTGCCATGTTGGCCTCACTCGCATCCCCACACAGCAGCCGTGCGGACCTGATCGCCTCCGCCAATACCGACGGCTACGGTAAGCGGGAGAGCGGCGGGAGGGGGGTCCCTCTCCCGCCACCGATAACGGCGATCTTGCGGCGAATACGCCGCGGAGACTGCCATTATCGTTGCCAGGACAGCCCACTGAAGAGATGGATATCTCGGTTGTGGCAGCAGCTGCTGCTGTTACCGAGATATTCATCTTTAAAGTACCGACGTATAATTACAGTGGGCGGTCGGTAAGTAGTTAACATAGCGTGTATATACTTTTTGTCAGTCAAACCCAGTAAGAAAATACGAGGGTCTTGGGCCAGCGATAGGCCACCCACAGAATTAATGGTAGCCACATCCTCTCCCAACCATGTTTGTCTTGCGTGGCTTTGCTGCTGCAAGGGGTGGGAGGAACCTGGCGGGAGACTTGGTGGATGTAGCAATTTTCATGTTCAGTGATCACCATGCCAACTTTTTTTTGACATATTAACTGGATGTTATTTGACTTTGTATTGGATTTGGATGGGCTGTGACAGTCACTGACCCAGTGGTATTATATGGATATTGGGCCTCATGCACATATATATGAGAAGCTGAAAAATTCTCTGCATTTTTTTGCCCCCAGAGAGATACAGGTACAACAAAAGCCTGCCAAACAAGTGAATGACTGTACATGGCCATACCATGGCGGTTTACTGAGTGTGGAATTTTATGCTAAGCATATTTTCAGCCTCTCACCATCCATGTGCTTTATCAACAGCAAAGGCATGTCTTCTTTGATTTCTTGTAGTTTCCAGTTCAAAGCACACATTCACAGGTGCCTAAATGATAGTACTTTAGTTCTGATTTTAATGAGTGTTTAATGCATATACGCCCTACACATGGAAGAAATGGACCCGTGTTTCATGAAACGCTTCCCATCTCTGAATTGTGAATTTAATCACTCAGATTGATATGTATTGTATACATAGTATTGAATAGGAAAAATATTTGAAATTAGCAATATGATGGAAAGACAGAGAGGTTCTATTGATATATAGAAATGTTGAATAATTTATAAGTATATCAGCTTTGTGTATATTTTTAAATGATTATTTAATAAAATGATGTAATATTTTAACAGTAAGACTTAACAATAGTTCTTCTTGAAAAAAAGGCCTTTTTTTTTGTTGTTTTTTTCTATTCCAGGAAACTAGAGAATGTCAGCACAAACATGCAGAGAACATACACTCTTGAAGTAAGAATTCTTAACCCTAAACTTCCAACTTGTCAAAACCCTTATGATAATTTAGAAATGTATTTCAAAATCTCTTCTGATGCGAGAAACAACTTTATAACGGACTGGGAGAAACAGCCATCATGCTATATAAATCTGAAATTAGTATTTCATTTCCTTACTTTGCAAAATAAAATATTTATTATTTTTCCTTCAGGTCTGCCCAGCTCGCAAAGAAGTTGTGTTTTGACGGACGCTGTCAGTCATGTGATGAATGAGTGGTGACAGTGGCACAGGCAGAGTGACAGGAAGGGCCATCGTAAACAACTGTCAAGGTCAAGTGAAAGTCAGCAGCACTCAATTTACAGATGAGCTAATTATACTCCGATCGCCTGTCCAAACTAACCATCCTAGAATGTGGAAACTTTAATTAGCATGATTAATAACACTGAACTTATTAATTATCTAATTCTTGGACTGCTACTAATTTGGTCTGTTTTTTTTTCTTGTCAATATTTGGCTCTCCTGTTAATGTTGTTTAGATGCCATTTAAACGTTTTTAATTGTTTAAAGGGCCACTAAACACAACATGTTGGTTTATGCAAAATAGTTTTTAATATCATTCATTAATGAATATTTAATGTTTCAGGAACATATCAGAACTGAATATATTAAAAATGAAGGTGGAATAGCAGAGAAAGATATTAACACACCACTGATTTGTGTGCACTGAAACAATAATGTTGCTCTCACTTCTAAAACCTCTTTTAGCAGCTAATATTTTTTGCACAGCAAAGACTTTTGTATTAAAGTTCATCAAACTTTTTTTTTTAAACATATGGGCACTTTCACATTCTATTTCTATCTATTATATATATATATATATATATATATATATATATATATATATATATATATGTGTATATATATATTGTGAACTTTGGGGGTTCTTTAGCTCAGCGAGACAAGTGTCAGTAAAGCAAAGGGTCTTTATTGGCGACCAAAACAAAACAAAACAAAATAATGCTTTCTTCAGCACAAAAATGTCACAACAAAAGTCCTGCTTGTTTCCAGCATAAATTAGATAAGTCTTTCTTCAGCACAGCAAAACAACCAAAAGAAAGGCACATACGTTTTAGTAAGAAGTCCTCCAGTCCTTCCCTGCAGACACAGCTTCACTTCCAAAACTACTCCACCCTCTGTCAGGACTTCCTTTCCTTTTAACTCACTTCCTGGAAGTGGTTAACCCCTTGTGTGCCTGAAGCCAGGGGTCAGAAGGGGAGGCTCTCTTCCCTCCCAATTGTCGCTTCAGAGCCTCCGAAATCCCGGACCCCCAAATATAATTAAAAGAAGACAAAGAGGACTTTAAGCCCATCCTCTCTGGATCCATTTTATCTGTCCGGAACCTCTCACCCCCTTTGGGTGACCTCCTGAACCAGTGCTTAAAGGGACCAGATTCCAAAAATTGGCGCTATGTAGCGTCCATCCAGGACCCATCCCTGGCGTCCTGTACATATCCAACCCCTCTGCCTCAACGCGGAGGTGTTGGAGGCACCACTCGCCATCATACAGTGGACTCAGGAGAGGGCATCGGCATTCTGATGCTGTTTCCCGGGTCTGTGCTCCACCACAAAGTTAAACTCCTGCAGAGACAGAAACCACCTAGTTACCCTGGCATTGGTGTGCTTGTTCTGTCTCATCCACGTAAGAGGAGCATGGTCTGATATGAGGCGAAACTTCCTGCCTAGGAGAAAATACCGTAGGGAGTCCAAAGCCCACTTGATGGCAAGACATTCGCGTTCCACCACCGCATAGTTTTTCTCAGCTGGCGTCAGTTTCCTACTAAGGAAAACTATTGGATGCTCCTCTCCGTTGATTTCTTGAGACAGAACTGCTCCTAGCCCTTCACTTGAGGCATCTGTCTGCACTATAAAGTCCTTAGAAAAGTCCGGCGCTACAAGCACCGGGTCCTGGCACAGTGCCGTCTTAAGCATTTGAAATGCCTTTTCAGCCTCGGCATTCCATTTGATCATGACGGACTTTCGGCCTTTGGTGAGGTCAGTCAGAGGTGCCGCAATGGTGGCGAAGTTGGGGACAAACCTCCTGTAGTACCCAACTAGGCCTAAAAACGCTCTGACCTGTTTCTTTGTTAGGGGGCGGGGCCAGCCCTGTATAGCCTCTACTTTGCTCATTTGGGGCTTCACTAACCCTCTACCTACAATGTATCCAAGATACTTGGCTTCCTCCACCCCAACCGCACACTTCTCCGGATTGATGGTGAACCCTGCCCTTCTCAAGGAGTCTACCACTGCCTGTACTCAGGGAAGGTGGGAATCCCAATCCGTACTAAAAATTACAATGTCATCCAGGTACACGGAGGCATACCGTTGGTGGGGACACAGAGTTTTGTCCATGGCCCTTTGAAATGTGGCGGGGGCGGAGTGTAAACCAAACGGCACTCTATTGTACTGGAAATGACCCTCCGGGGTAGAGAAAGCTGTTTTCTCTCTGGCCTCTTTGGTTAGGGGAATCTGCCAGTAACCTTTTATGAGGTCGAGTGTGGTGATGTACCTGGCAGGACCCAACCTCTCAATCAGCTCATCTACCCGTGGCATGGGGTATGCATCGAACTTGGAGACCTCGTTGAGTTTTCTAAAGTCGTTGCAGAAGCGTAGAGTACCATTGGGTTTGGGCACCAATACGATCGGACTGGACCACTCGCTCTGCGACTCTTCGATGACCCCAAGTTCAAGCATCCTTTTCACCTCTCCAGACACCGCCACCCTGTGAGCTTCTGGGATACGGTAGGGTTTAAGCCGGACTGTCACCTTGGGCTCAGTCACAATGTCATGCTCGATGACGTTGGTGAGTCCTGGCAACCCTGAAAACATGTCCCCATTTCTTTGAAGAAACTCTTTTACTTGCTGGGTTTGGGGCCTAGTAAGGGTAGCTGCAACCTGCACCATGTCGGTCCCTACCTGGTCCCCTGACTGTACCGCCACCACTGCGGACACCGGTTCTCTGTCTTTCCAGAGCTTTAACAAATTTATGTGATAAATTTGGTAGGGTTTTCTTTTCCCTGGTTGGTGTACCCTATAGTTTACCTCACCCACTTTCTCCACTATTTCGAACGGACCTTGCCACTTGGCCAAGAACTTGCTTTCTACCGTTGGTATTAGGACAGCTACCCTGTCACCTACTTGGAGCTGTCTCACTTTAGCCGACCGGTTATATACCCTTCTTTGGGCATCCTGAGCCTTCTGCATGTGCTCTCTTACCAGCGGCATCACTTTAGCCACCCTTTCTCGCATTTGAGAAATATGTTCCACCACGGTTTTGTGCGGGGAGGACTCACTTTCCCATGTTTCCTTTACCAGATCAAGCAACCCCCGGGGCCTCCGTCCGTACACTAGCTCAAATGGTGAGAAACCCGTGGATGCCTGTGGCACCTCCCGGATAGCGAACAATAGGGCAGAGAGCAACATATCCCAATCTTTCCCGTCTTTCTGGACGACTCTTTTTAACATAGACTTCAGAGTTTTGTTAAACCTCTCAACTAGGCCATCGGTCTGCGGGTGATAGACGGACGTCCGCAGCTGCTTAATCTGAAACAGCCTGCACAAGTCCGCCATCACCTTTGACATAAAAGGGGTGCCCTGATCCGTTAATATTTCCTTGGGGAACCCAGTTCGTGAGAACATTTGAAATAGCTCCCGGGCAATGGCCTTAGAGGACGTTTTTCTCAACGGGACTGCTTCTGGGTATCTAGTGGCGTAGTCCAGGATGACCAATATGTATTGGTGCCCCCTTGCTGACTTTACCAGGGGTCCTATAAGATCCATAGCGATCCGCTCAAACGGGACCTCAATAATTGGCAAGGGTACTAGGGGGTTTCTATAGCGAGGCACCGGGGCAGTTAACTGGCAAACAGGACAAGACTCACAATATCTTTTAACCTCAGCCTTCACCCCTGGCCAGTAAAACTGCTTGGTTATCCTGGCCTCCGTTTTCTCTGCCCCCAGGTGTCCTCCTAGTGCATCGTTGTGGGCTAGATCAAGGAGCATCCGCCTATAAGGTTGAGGGACCAGCAACTGTTCTATGGGTTCCCCTCGGCTCTCAACCACATGATAGACTAGGTCCCCCTTTAATGCAAAATGAGGAAACCTCTGGTCTGCATCTGGTATCTGTGAAACCCCATCAATGACAGAAACCTGCTCTCGAGCATTGACCAGGGTAGGGTCCTGTAACTGGGCGGTGCCAAACGCACCCCTGGGTACGTCCAGGTCTGGATGCACTGGCCTTTGGGATGTTTCCCCCTCACCCTCCTCAACCGGGGTAAGCTCCTCGTCATCCTCCCCCAGCATGACTTGTAACGGGGAGACTCCCCCCCCCCCCCCTCAGAGGTCAACTCGGTTTTTAGACCAGACACCGGACTAATATTATTAGAACTAAGATTTTCTGCAACGTCATTATCACTAACAAGTCTCTCTACATTAGAGGGGTGTGTTGTGGAGGTTTCAGGCCCGGATCCCCCAGACTCTGTCCCTTCCGAACCCAGTGTCCTTAGTTCTCCTGGCAGACCCGTCTGTACCTGGTTCCATAATTCCAAAAATATTGGACAGTCCCGCCCCACTATGATATCATGTATCAGGCATTTTACCACCCCAACCTCCTGGGTAATCGAGGTTTGACCATAGGACACAGTTACTGGGACCAAGGGGTACTCCTTGGTGTCCCCATGGATACACACTACCCGTAGGGTCTTAGTTACTGGACCAATCCTTCCAAGTACCCGGGCATGTACCAGCGTGACCATGCTACCAGAGTCCAGTAGAGCCCTGGCCGGAAGGTGGTTTACCCACACTTCACACTCGAACTGTCCGGAAGTCAGGTCAAGATGCGTGGCACACGCTCTTTGCGCATAGAAAGAGCTTCTTCGGGCAGCCCCGCAATCCATAGGCTCCTCCTGGAGAGGGCACTGTGCCCGGGTATGCCCCCAGGACCGACATCGCCAACACTGAATGTCTCCCATCTTTGGCACAGGAACCGACCTCCGTGGTTCTATGGCAGACGGTGTAGATCTGCGGACACCAACATCTGGCCAGGCTTCTCTCCTCGGGGTAGTGGCTGGTCTGGGTGTCCTTGGCATGAGTTCCCGGCGCTTGGCAGGCCCAAGCAGGTCCTCCACCACGGTGTACCGTTTGACCAGCTCGACCAGCTGGTCAGCGTTAGTAGGGTTTCCATGGCTTACCCAGCGTTGTAGGTCATCTGGTAGGGACCGTAGGTACCAGTCCATCACCACCCGTTCCACCATTTGTGGACCTGACAACTTCTCCGGCTGCAGCCATTTTTTAACTAACTGAATTCGTTTGTGCATTTGGGACCTGGGTGGTTGGTCCGATTTGTACCGCTAGCGATGCACCCTCTGAGTCCGGACAGCTGTGGTCACCCCCAGGCGGGCCAGGATCTCGGCTTTTAGACGTTCATAGTCTTTGATGTGCTCAGCTGGGAGGTCAAAATAGGCCTTTTGTGGGTCACCAGTGAGAAAAGGGGAGATAATGCCGGCCCATTGGTCCCGGAGCCATGCTTCTCTCTCTGCTATCCTTTCAAAGGTGGTCAGAAAGGCTTCCACGTCATCGCTGGGTGTTAGTTTTTGCAAGAAATGGCTGGCTCTAACAGACACTGGGTTGCTAACGGCAACGGCCGATTGCTCTTGTCCCTGAGCCAGCCGTTGTACTGCCTCCTGCAAGGCAGCCACCTGTGCTTGAGTGGACTCCTGCTGGGCTGTAAACTGGGCGGCTAGCAGCCGTGTGTTTTCCTGCTGCGCAGCTATAGCCTGTGCCAGGGCCTGCTGCTGCTGAGCCATCGCTTCCTCATGGCGACGGTTGGCGTCCGCTGACGCTTGCTGCTGGGTCACGGTGGCTTGTGCCAAAGCCCTAATGACCTCTTCCATGTCGTTGCGTGCTGTTTGTAATGTCTGGGCTGACTTTACCCAAGACATGCCATAAGTACACTGTCTCTTTAAATGTCAGTTTTTAAACGTTTTTTGTGCCTGCAAATGCACTTTTGCCCGCATTCGACACCAGTTGTGAACTTTGGGGGTTCTTTAGCTCAGCGAGACAAGTGCATAAACCGTGTCAGTAAAGCAAAGGGTCTTTATTGGCGACCAAAACAAAACAAAACAAAATAATGCTTTCTTCAGCACAAAAATGTCACAACAAAAGTCCTGCTTGTTTCCAGCATAAATTAGATAAGTCTCTCTTCAGCACAGCAAAACAACCAAAAGAAAGGCACATACGTTTTAGTAAGAAGTCCTCCAGTCCTTCCCTGCAGACACAGCTTCACTTCCAAAACTACTCCACCCTCTGTCAGGCTTCCTTTCCTTTTAACTCACTTCCTGGAAGTGGTTAACCCCTTGTGTGCCTGAAGCCAGGGGTCAGAAGGGGAGGCTCTCTTCCCTCCCAATTGTCGCTTCAGAGCCTCCGAAATCCCGGACCCCCAAATATCATTAAAAGAAGACAAAGAGGACTTTAAGCCCGTCCTCTCTGGATCCATTTTATCTGTCCGGAACCTCTCACCCCCTTTGGGTGACCTCCTGAACCAGTGCTTAAAGGGACCAGATTCCAAAAATTGGCGCTATGTAGCGTCCATCCAGGACCCATCCCTGGCGTCCTGTACAATATATATATATATATATATATATATATATATAATTAGCATTCTTATTTTAAAGTCCACACATAGTCATTTTTAATTACCCTTTTTGATGCCTCTGTAGCACTTCACCTTGGGTAATGCAGAATGACCCCCTTAGTAGTGTGGCAGACTAACACTTTGTCACAGTTTAGTTTGTAATTTCCTGCCTGTGAAATTCTTACCTTCTTGCTGCAGTGGTTAAACTAAGCTCTGTAATTCTGACTTCCCTTCTCTGTGTCTACCCTTTTGCTTGCTAGCCACCTGCTCTGACATTGGGTCATTTCCTAAATTCTTCTCTGTTCCTGTCATCTGTACTCTGCATACTCGAGTGGTCCCTGTTTCATCAGCTGGGTGTACCTGAGGGCCACAACCTGGTTCCTTGCTGGAAGTCCATCCCCACCATCAGGGACCCTGGTGAAGAAGAAGGCTGGGGTTTAGACTTCGAGCCCTGGGGAACCCTGAGTTGGCTTTCTACAAGGGCACATTATCACAGAAGCCTGACTGTTTGCCCACGCCTTGATTTATCATACTTGTCTCTGTTCATTGGGCCCTGAATTCATATCAAGTATGTGGCCTGTGGGTCAGCCAGGGAATGTGATCGAGCAGTCCCTGGTCATTGAATTGAGCATTCCTTTTGTTTCCTTGATGATTCCCCTTTTGGTAACTGCATTCAATGGCTCTACCTTAGCTTTAGTACCCCATGCTGTTCCAAACCACCTCTGTAGTTATGCATCTTGGTGTCATACATCATGAGGAGATCTCCATTCTGATCCTTCCTAAGTCTTCCAGTTCCATCATTCTTGGTCTTCTGTGGTTTCAAAAACATTCACCCTATTGAAACTCCAGTCAGGTGTTGTCATAGGGATCACAATGCCATCAGACTTGTCTCTCCAAGATGCTTTCACTGCTTTCTGTACCCATGGCTGAGATCACCACTTCTTCGATGCTCCCTGGACATTATCAGGTCTTTTAAGAACTTTTTTGTAAAAAAGCTGCTGACTGTCTGCCCCTCATCATCCCTACAACTTCCCCATCAATCTTTAACCTGTACTACTTCACCTTGGGGTCAAATCTACCCTCTCCTAATTCCTGAGACTTAAGCCATGTCTGAGTATGCCCAGAAAAATCTACAAAAAAAGATTCATCCGAAAGTCCAAATTTTTTACTGGGGCTGGTTTCTTCTTTGTACAAAAATGGGATGGTACACTCCGATAATGCACTTTATATAGAGCTCCCATTGCCATCACCATTAAGAATCTGTATTTGTTACCATTGACTTCTGAACTTTTTGATAGGCTTTGGGATTCTCGAATCTTAACAAATTTAGACCCCCGTGGAGCATACAATTTAATTAGGAATCAGGAGGGTGATGAGTGGAAGACGGCTTTTAATACCAGAGATGTAGATTGCATGTAGATTCTCTCTGATCTTTTATATGTTTGTGTTATTGTGTATCTGAACAACATATTTGTTTTCTCTAGATCTGAACAGTCTTCAGCACGCATATATGGTTTTTCAGTGTCTTTGGGACCACTGCCTGTACATAAAGCTAGAGAGATGTCTCTTCGAGCAAACTCAGGTCCCTTTCCCATCCAATGTTCAGGCTATCTCTTTTGTTGCAACTTAATCACGCCATCCAGTGATACATTTTTCTGTCAATTACGATAAATGCCCACTGACACACCTAAATAAAAAAGGCCCTCCGACACGCCCAATCCAGTCACTTCACTCAAGCCTATAGACATCTTATGGGTCCCTCTGCAAAAGGAAACAAAGGGGCAGGGTCTCCCAAGTGTAGTAATATTAATATAGATGTGTTGGTATTTAAAATATTGTGCTATACAGTATGTATGGTATGGTATTTAGGCATTCGAGGTTACACATCAAAGGAAGTTTGCTGACCAAATCTTGTGGCCAAAGGATCAAAAGATACAGAGGACCCTTTGATGTGTAAATATTATCTAAGACAATCTAGGTGTGTGAGATGGCCTGGTTCTTCCTTACATACATAAGGAAGTATTTATTAATGGTAATTAGACTTGAGGGGGGGTAGTAATTCAATGGGAACATTTGGTTGACCCCCCACCCCCCTCCAGTATGAAACCAATATAGGATTAAGACAGGCTGACATTCGGCTCATCTTGTCAGAGAGAAGGTACTCTCTGTATGAGTATGGGGGCGCAGGTAGAAATCTGAATGACTCTGCTGGATTTTTGTATCATCTGTGGACGTTGGACTATTCTGTATTGTAGTTGTTGAAATAAATGCGTTCTCTGGAGGACCTGGTGTTTTCCTGCGAGAACAATCTACTAACATCATACTAGACACTATACATTGGTATGAAGGATGAAGTCTATTATACCTAATTTCTGAAGACTACATTGGTGCCGTGCAAGTGACCAGAAGCGCATTTTCAGGACTTAGTAACAGAAGTCGTGATGACAGAAATCCTGTGAGTTGGACAAGAAGTCTGATGAAGAAAAAGACCTGTGCTGTGACTCTATGTCTGGTTGTGACATAAGAGTCTGATATACAAGACTAAACAAGTTTGGAACCCCAGAATTATTCTCTGGAGACTGGAAACTGAAGAAAGAAAAAGACTGTCATGTACCAGAAGACTGGAACTGGCAAGGTGGAGCTTCAAATGCGGTGAGTAAAATATTTCCTTTTTTTCTTTTATTTATTAATAATATAGTCAAAATGCTTACTCAGTGTGAAGCTAGTGTCAGTTCTGATAAAGTTAACAGATGGGTATCAAAATGTATTAAGCGTCATGGCGGTCCTTATGAAATGCCAGAAAAATGTACGCAGACGTGGACTATGATGAAGGAATTTTTAGAGAAAAGTGTTTTTGATAGCAAAATTTCAGAAAGTAAAAGAAAAGGTTGTATTGTGCAGGGCTTGTTATCTTGCTGTTTAACAATGGAAAGTTCTTTGAATGATAAAGTTATGGAAATTGTGCAGTTACAGAGTGAAGTTGATAATACCCATAAGGTTTGTCAGAGGTTACAAAACCAATCAGACACTGAGACAGTAAATTTAAAATTGCATGCAGTTACCATTGGTGGAGCTTTGCTTGAGAAATCTAAACGGTGTGATGAATTATCAGAGGAAAATGAGAGATTAAAATTAAGAATTATGGAATTGGAGAAGAGATCTCAGGAATGCAGAGGTGCATCAAATCTTGGATTAAGCAATCTGCAGCAAAATACAAACACAAACTTTCTATCAAATGAAACAGAACCTCATATTAAATCTGACAATTCATTGCCAGCCGCACCCACTGTAACCACCACGGTTTATAATAATAATACAGGGGAGGTTCAGCTTGTAATGAAGCATTTGAAACCAAAAGAACTAGATGCAATTCTTAAAGAAATAGGAATGGTTCCCTGCCATGATTTAAACAGATTTTTGAAATGGTTTTGTGACTTGCAGAATGTCAGGGACATGTAGAGTCTCAACCCATCTGACTTAGAAAAGTTTTGCAACATTCTATAGGGAATGGTCTTTGGATGAGAATTAAACAGATCTGTATTCAGCCTCTGAGAACAAGAGACATATTGCTGGAATTATTATGTGTCTTGTATGGAGTGCGTTCTGATGTAGCGATTTGTGGAAATCTCCCTATGAATCTCCCTATGAATTGTCGCACAGGTTAGCAACTATTATGGAATTATTGGTTGGTAATAATCTTGCATTTGAGCGGGGAGGCTCCATACATATCAGTATGATTCTAGATGCTTTGCATGAAGATATCAAACAAAATATTTTATTAGTTACCCCGAATCCTCATGATTAAAAAGATGTATTGTTGAGGGCGGATCATTTATGGAGAAAGTCAAACGAGCAAGCTGTCAGAATTGATGTAGCCACATTGTTTAGGCAGAAAGATCAGAAGATAATATCTAATGATCACAACAAGAGAGGGAACTCTACATCAAACATAGGTGATATTAATATGAAAAACAGAGCTGACCAGAATCATAAGAGAAAGACCTGGATACCATTTTCTCAGTTAAAACAGAAATATGACCACCTTAAAATTGAGTATGATAAGATGAAAATAGAATATTACACACTATTAGAACAGTTGAAAGGTCCAGATCTGTTTTTGAATGGAAATGACACTTCTATAGCAGTGGGGTGAACTAGCTTTAAACTGTAGACTGTAAATAATACTTTGTTTAAGGACTTTGCTAATGAGTTTTTTCTGAGAGTTTTTGTCTTTCAGGTACAGTCCATGGCTGGAGATACTCGTTTGCATGTGAATAGCAGGAGTAATTGCTGGCTAGTGGGGGAGAAACGCTGAATGGACAATATATCATAGACACTCTCTCAATATTCATCAAGCAATGGACTTTTTTTTGAACATTCAAATTCCCTTTTTTCATTTTTTTTTTTTCTTCCCCATTTTCTTTTCAACGGACTTGCCCAATGCCCTATTTTTTCATTTTCTCCCTTTTCCCGATATATTTTGCTTTTTATTTGTATTATGTTTTATTTCTTGAACTTAATCTTAAAATCAGAGCGAGGCATTTAAACCTAAAACAATTTTAAAACATCTGTACATAAGACATAATGCATATTGATATCAATAGATTTGACATCTGAGATGATGCTGCGCAATGGCTTAACATAGCATATAGTATATAGTAAGTTGGGTGGCTTTCCTAAATTTATAAGAGGGGTGAGTGAAATTCATCACTCTAGTCGTGATTTGAAACATGTTGAATCAGTTGTTTATAATATGCTGAAGGCTGTGACACATATGGATGAAAAATAACTTTCTACCTTTTATAAAAAATACTGGCAAGAATTTCCACTGCTGCATTGTCTGGACAGAAGATCTGATAAACACTGATGTCAAGCTGATAATATCTAAACCATCGCATGGGGGAATATATATATATGTTGGCATACCATTCTGGTGGAATTATGGACTGAATGATACAAGTAACGGCTCTATTAAACGCAATGAGGTGTCAGCCTACAGCACATTATGAATGCAAATCGTTGCTGGCAATCAACGAATGACACAACAGGTCATCATTGTTCAAATAAGAAATGGAAAGAAGCAGATGGACTACAGCTTTATTATCAGAGAATATTGAGGGTTTGATGTTAAAGGAACCAAGTATCCTGATTGGTGGATTAATGATTGAAGGTGAAACTCATGAATGTCGGGTGCAAGGAAATAGTTTGCAGCACAGAATTTCTACTGCCATACCCAAACCTTTTTGACCTTGAAAGGGACTGCTGGTACATTAATGGTTCTTCTTACTATGAAGATGAAAGTGGTATTTCAGGATTTGCTGGTGTTTGTGCAAAAGCATCTTTAAAGATATAAACTTTGAGCCTGGAGATGAGAGAATCCTGGACTTATGTGGATTGGACCTCCCAAAAACACACCAAGCTTTACTTTCAGTGAGATGGTGAGAGATGTGATGAAGTCAGAATGGACGGTGACATCTGCTCGTTTTTTTTTGCACAATATTCAAGATCGTTATGTCATTTACTCAAGAAAAAGCAAGCTTTGAAATAAGGCCTAACAGCTATACGGATAAAATGGATATTCTAAAAAATCTCAAATTGCAGACATTAAAAGTAAAATGGATATTCTAAAAAATCATTCAGATTTTCCCAAATTGTCAGGGGAACTAAAAATTAAACTGACAAAATGGGATATTGATACACAAAATAAGAAGAAAGGCAAATTCATCAGGGATTCTGGGGATTATGCAAGAAAGGAAGTTTTCAAATGGCAAACTACAGCTAGATCTTCTGATCATGCCTTGAAATCTACTTCCGGTGAGAATATACCACCATATCCAAAAACCCCCTCTAATGTTGTCAATAATCAGACACCATACTTTGACCAACAACCAAATTATCGCCCTCCCAGGAGTCGGGGGAGAGGTCGAGGCAATAGAGGGAGAGGAAATTATTCCACACTTCCATATATGACCCAATCCCAAGGTAATTCTATGCCTACTAATAATTACAGGGGCAAACCTAACCACCCACAGCCATCCAGAGGAAGTTTTTCTCAGAACAATGGATGGGGGAGGGTAATTATTATCAGAGCTACCCTGCACCTACACAGAATCGCTTTGCACCTCTAACCAATCGTGACGAGATGGAAAGTGGTTTTTTAGGGAACCCTCCTCCACCTTGGTGGGGCCCTCCTTCGACAACTCCCACTGGCAACAGAGGGAACAAAAGAAGAGAAAGAGAGGGAAACGGGCCGGACGTAGAACAGTCAAAAAGGACAAAATCCCACTAGGCACGGGTATTTACAATATCAGTGGGACCATTCTGACTGATGACGAATTGAGAATTTTAGATAAAGGACTCAAATTCGCCCCCATCAGGGATTTTAATAAGTTTCAGACTTATGTTGGTATTTCTAAATTCGTAAGAACTCTGAATATCAAAAAATATTTGTTATCAAAACCGGCCGAAAGGTCTTCTTTGATCCCTATAGGTTCACATTCTAATTTAAAAACCAAAAGTGTATTTAACCCTTCTAATGTAGACACCAAACACATAGATGTGTTTAAAAACATGGTCCTAAGTGATCTTGAGTCTATGAAAATTAAAAAGATTAGAGACCCCCTTTATGTCAAAAATGGTATAGCGTCATTAGAAAATAAAAAAGACGTGGTAATACGCCCTGCAGACAAAGGGGGGGGGGGGTTGGTAGTGATGTCAAAGGAGTATTATAAGGGGGAAATGAATCGCCTCCTGAGTGATACTGACACCTACAAATTATTGAAAACTGATCCGATTTTTTAATTTAAAGGGGAATTATCAGCCCTAGTCAAAAAGGGGCTAAAAAGAAAGATTCTTTCCAAAAAAGAGGCAGAATTCTTAGACCCCAGCGCATGTAGAACACCTTTTGTATACTTTCTACCGAAGGTACATAAAAATGCCACACATCCACCCGGACGACCTATAGTCAATGGCATTGAGTCTGTATCTTCGAGATTGGGCCAATACATTGACTTCTTTTTGAAGCCCATTGTCTCTAAGACTAAATCTTACCTTAGAGATACCAAGCATTGTATACAAACTCTTGAACCCTTGACTAGTACATCGAATAGTCTTCTTGTTACTGCAGATGTCAGTTCCTTATACACCATTATAGGACATGCCGACGCAATTTCGGCTGTCAAATGGGGTTTGGCACAATCTGACCTGTCGACCAAGCATAACAAGTTTCTTCTTCAGTGCTTGGAATTTTGTTTGACTAAAAATTATTTTTGGTACGATAGAAATCACTACTTGCAAGTAATGGGTGTCGCAATGGGGGCTAAATTTGCCCCCAGTGTTGCCAACCTTTTTATGGCACTATGGGAAGAAGAGGCCATTTATAAAGATCCTCCTATACAGCTTAAATGCTATAAAAGATACATCGATGACTTACTTATGATTTGGAAAGGTGATTTATCCAGTTTGGAACACTTTATGTTGAATCTGAATAACAACTCTCATAACATCACCCTTACTTGGAACATTGATGTAGATAAAATTTCCTTTCTAGACCTTGAGATCTATAAAGTTGGAGAATCTTTCAATACCCGCAATCACTTTAAGCCTTCCGATAGGAATGGTTTCATACCCCTGGATAGTTGTCACCATAAAAATTGGTTGTGCAACATTCTAAGGGGGCAATTTATTCGTCTCAGACGAAACTGTACGTCTGATACCAAATTTTTTTCTCAATCTAAGACTTTAGTGGGTAAATTTCATCAAAAAGGATATGATCGAGATAACATCTCCAACGAATTAGCACGAGTTGGCAATCTTAACAGAGCTGACTTAGTAGCTGACTCGATAAAATCTAATAAAGGAGAGAGTTTCGAATTTAAAATCATCTTGGACTAGAATGTTCAATACCGACAATTCGAGAAGATTGTTACTAAACATTGGGAGGTTTTGAAAAAGGATAAAACCCTGGGGCCTCTTCTCCCTTTACGTCCACGTTTTATATACAAAAAAGCTCCTACTGCAAGGGATGTAGTAGCTCCTGGAGTTATTGATCCACCGGTCTTTAAAGAAAACAGAATTTTTTCTTTTCTTTCAGGCTTTTATGCTTGCGGTAGATGTCCGGCTTGTAAACAATGTAAACACAATGTGAAGAAGCGTAAAAACTTTACCTCCTTCTCCACTGGCAAAAGCTATACCATTAAAAATCTCATTACTTGTCAAACAGTTGGTGTAGTCTACATGCTGGAATGTGATTGCGGATTCCAGTATGTAGGCCGCACATCCCGTGCCCTCTCGGTCCGTGTAGGAGAACACATAAGCAACATTACGTTGGGTAAACGGTCCCACAGTGTTTCCAAGCATTTCCGTCAATATCATGATAAGAATCCCAGATGTTTGAAATTTTGGGGCCTTGAGAGGGTCGATAAACACTGGAGGGGTGGGAATTACATTTGCCAAATTAGCAAAAGAGAGTCCTTCTGGATTTATGAGACCAAAGTGCTCACTCCAGAAGGCCTCAATGTAGAATTCGACCTAAATTGTTTTATATCCAACAAATAATGTTTTTTAGTTTATTTTAGTTATTTTAACATAGTGTTATTTAAATATAATTTTAATTTAGATTTATGGAGATCGGTAAATGGATCGTATTTTCCATGTGGATCCCTTATTCCACTTGTGTCTTGTAGATGTTTTTATTATTAATAGTAGTTTTTTCATTTAAATGTAATAATTAAACAAGATATGTTCAATTTCATTTGTATGTATGCATATCAAAGAGGTTCTGATCTGACCGAGCGCTGTTATATAATTTATATGTGTTTATGCTTTTTAGAAACTCCCTCCCCTCTCCCTCTCCCCCTCCTTTTCTCTCCCTTTCCCTTTTCTTTTCCCTTTGTATTACAGACTCTGCCTCATATCTTTCAATTATACACAGTGTCCAGTGCCCATGTATTAGAAGCTGTATTTCACTAATGCTTCTCTATTACACATGGTGCCGTATGCATCCGTATTATGCACAGCACCCAAAGCTTTTTTAGCTCATTGCTCTCTGTAAAATGTATTTCTTGATTCCTTTCTTTCAAAAACAGTGTCATACTAATACACTGAATATTGATCTGTGTTAGGTAGTCACTCACAATAAAAAGAGATAATTATTGATAATACAATGAAAACATCTTAACCAGTGTGTAGCTGGAGGCTCTGCCAGCTGTGTGCAACTTTACTTCTCCCATAACTCCCCTTTACCTATGTGCAGTGACAGAGCCCAGTACAGCTGGGTGAGAACCCCTCTTTCCTGCTGTGTGAGCAGAGCAGGCTCTGTTCCTCTCACCCTTCACGTTCATGTTGTGTGAGCAGAGCAGGCTGTATTCCTCTCACCCTTCACGCTCACATTGTGTGAGCAGAGCAGGCTGTGTTCCTCTAGCTTTTTACGTTCATGTTGTGTAATGTTACTAAAGTTTTCATAAATAAAAAAATGTTTGTTCAGAAAGCAGATAGTTTTAGAATATGCTTACAACACACTGAACACCTATTAGGCTGTGTTCCTCTCTTATACAGACTGTGTTCCTCTCTTCCCTCACTTCCCTGCTGGGTGTGTAGAGCAGGCCCCGTGAGAAATTACCCGCTGGCTCCTGCCCTCCTCTCTCCTGGCAGCAAAGGATCTGAGCCAATAAGCCACAAGAGGACTTGCTATGCCTCCATGTATTCTGGGAAATGTAGTCCTTAAAAGAGTACAATGCATGCAAGTGAGGCTGGTAGAGCTGTGTACTTCACTACCCAGTTTCCCCTGCACAGCAGAGGAGGAGAGATATGACTTCTCGTATCCAATTCTAGAGAGATCTGGGTCTTTTTCAGGTGGAAGCCAAGCGCCATAGACCTGGGACCTTTTGCTGGGGCTGTGCAGAGGCCAGGGTGCGATGTTAGAGTGGTGAGGGGGCCAGAAAATGCAGACGCACCACAGGGATTGATGAGACAGCACTGCACATTGTTATCATTACTAGAGGCAGGGCATTGAGTATACCGCACCTATATTGCACCTGTACTGCACCTTTGTTGCATATTTACTGCACCTATACTGCATGGTGGTATATTGAAACTATTGTTAAAGGGTACGTTCACCTGTACAGAAGGTGAACTTACACAGGACCCCCTCCTCCCCTCTTAACCCCCCCCACCCCTAGTCCTGCTGACCTGGAGTGCAACAATCTCCCATTCTGAGCACTGCTATAGCCGCGCCATGGGCTTAGAAATCCCTGCAGCTTAATCTCCAGAAGGGAAATTTAGGAGCATTCTAATTCACATGGGCAGTGCCGACCAATCAGAACCTGTGAAGCCCGTCCTGTCAGCGGGGAAGAAGAAGAGTGAGAAGCAGGGAGATTTCTAAGCCCTGGACCCTTGTACGCTCAACCTAGTGTGTCAGAGGGGTTGATGTATTTAAAAAAGTTGAAACAAACATCAAATGACCCATCCTAACCAGAGGCTCCTACAGGGGTAGTGCTACATCATCATTATTGATGCTGAGTTGGATGATGTAACGGAACTATGTATTTTGCCTGTACATCTATAATAATCATGCAGTGGGATATTATGAATTGTGAGTGTCCTCTGTCAGTCTAGATGTGGATTAGAACTGAATCAGCCTGTCTCCTACAACTTCTCTTTAGGTATGCTAATACACCTCTCTATTCCCAAAGGTTAATTGATCTATTGTGTGTGTGTGAAAGACCTGTGTTTATCCTTAAGATTGTATATTGTATTCCAAATTAGCAGCCTCCTGTCAGTTGTATTGAAATAGCATGTCACTTATGTTCAGAAGAACTTGTCAGGCTTTGCGGTGCCGAAATGCTTATCCACGGATGGGATTATCTGTGATTGAAGTCTATTGAGAAAGAAATGTGGTTTCTTTTGGCCTGGTGCCAGTGTGTCTAACTTGGGGCCCCCCTGTGGAGGGAGGGGGCGGAGACTTTCATTGTTCCTTGAGTACTCACCAGTTTGTAACTAAGATATAAAAACCAAGAAATGTACCATTAAAGCTGAGTCTTCTGACCCTTCAAAACGTAGCCTGTCTCGTTTGTGAAAGGGTATGCTATGGGATTATTATTCTGTGCGTTTTACAACTGGACCTGACTCTCCCTCTGGATCTCGTGGATAGGCTTATACTGGAATTACGTGCATAGCAACTTGCCAGGGAAAAGGACATCGCCAACGGCTGATCCCCTCTCACTACTTGGGTAGCCGTTACATTGGTTGGCAGCGGTGGGATGGTCCTTTTATCCAAGGAGCAAGTTCTGAATGGAGTCTCGGTATGCCAGGCTGAAAAGAACCACACTAAAAGATTTATTGGAGAGTCGTGGTAGGAGTGCCAGTAACAGACCACGGAGGGAGCTCATAGCGGATCTGCTGGAGCTGGACCAAATGGATGGATCCATGGAAGGAGCTGAGCCTCTAGCACCTGTCAGCGAGGAAGATGTAGTTACGGATATTGTACAGCGGAGATTATCCTTATATCCAGAAACGTCCACGGAACTAATAAACCAGCTGTTCCGGGAAGCAAGGGATGAGATTCAAACCAAGAGGGGACAAGAACTGGAACTGGTAAGAGCTAGACAGCCCATTACACACGCAGCTCCTACTTCCCCACACGCTGCTACAGGAAAGAAAATACCGTTCACTGCATTTAAAGCTTTTGTAGAAAGTGAGAAGGTAATAGATGGATATTTGGCGGATTTTGAGAGGCAGTGCTCACTACACCAGGTACCACCAGACCAATGGGTCACTATTTTGTCTGGGAAATTGTCGGGCAAAGCCAATGAAGCTTTTCGGGCTCTTGCACCAGAGGATATTTTACAATATCAGCAAGTGAAAAAGGCGCTGCTAACCCGATATGCCGTAACTCCAGAAACTTACCGCCGCCGCTTCCGGGAATCCAAGAAGAAGGCTGTGGACTCCCACATGGAATGGGCCAACCAGTTACAAAGGGTGCTATCCCATTGGGTCCAAGGGTGCAAGGCCAACACCGGGGAGGAAGTATTGCAGCTATTCCTAATGGAACATTTCTTCCAAGACCTGGCCGCAGACATACAGGACTAGGTACGAGATCGCCGTCCCGCTAACTTAAACGAGGCGGCGCGGCTAGCAGATGAGTACGCGGAAACAAGGAAAGTAAGCCAGGGTACTGCACGGCTGGCTCATGAGGTAGAACCGCGTACTCCAACCGGCACCCCACACCCAGAGTTTCGGGCTCCAGTCCCACCAGGACCACCATGTCCTCAGGAACCCAACAACTACCCCCGGGATTCATCTAGGGTAACGTGCCATCACTGCAGCAACACGGGACATATTGCCCGGTTTTGTCCTTTGAGAGCTACAAATAACAACTGGAGACGCCCAACATCCAACACAGAGGTCACTCCATCACGGCCCTCTGCGGCCCACTGCCTAGAAACCGAGGTGGGCCCTGAGGAATGATTGGGAATTTTGTATGAGGCAGACCCAATACAAGCGGCCTCTCCAGATAACCGTCAGCATCACCGTCAGGAGGTACGGGTGAATGGACAAGTAGCACAAGGCCTAAGAGATACCGAGGCTACTATCGCTCTGATTCAAAAACAACCAGGGCACAAAAAGTCAGACTGTTCATTAAATCCACCCAGGCAGTCGCAGTCATGGAGACAGCCAGAAAGGGGGAACCCCCACACATCCATGCCTGCGGCCCACGGCGTTGGGGAGGTAGAACATTGGGGTGTTCTGCACGAGGCAGATCCGATACAAGCAGCTAACCAGGACAACAGGCAGCAACACAGGCAGACTGTCTGGGTCAATGGAAAGGCAGCCAACGGGTTACGCGATACTGGGGCCACGATGACACTGCTACAGAAGAAACTCATCCCAGAGAACCAGCACACCGGAGACACCGTAGCCGTAAGAGTAGCAGGAGGCACCGTCTTCCGGCTACCCGTTGTATGGGTTCACCTGGATTGGGGGGTGGGTTCGGGACATGTGAATGTGGGAGTGATGAAGGATTTGCCAGCAGATGTACTACTGGGGAATGATTTGGCCCCCCTTGTTTCTGCGTACGCCCCGATGTGCCCCGCTGATGTCCACACCGTGACTACCTGTGCCCCAACCCGCGTTGCTGGAACCAACTCGCTTGCTGCTGAGACCCGGGTAAGACTACCTGCCCCGACATGTACTGTAGATCCGGCCCAATATCACAGTCTAAAATGGGAATGTGACAAGTTGGCCAGTGAGAAATCGGAGATGCAACGACACTACGTCATGTATTATGAGATGTCCCGTGGCTTGAACATTGAAATGCACAAACAGGCTGAAATTGTCAAAAGATTAAATGGGATTTGCGCTCAGGTGGTGCCTTATCTCTCCCAAGAGCATCAGCAACAGGTTTTGGGAGCCATTGAGAGAGCAAAGCAAGTGACTGTTCCAGAACTGAATTCCATTATTCACCTTCACCATCAGCTACCGACCTGGCAGATTTAATGACAATGCCGATGGACTGTCCAGGCAAACGGAACTTTTACCCTAACAGCAGACCGGACATCCCCAAGTTGACCCGAAAAGGATCAATCCGGGTCTGCCGTAGTGTTCCACAAAAGGGGAGCAGTGTAACGGAACTATGTATTTTGCCTGTACATCTATAATAATCATGCAGTGGGATATTATGAAGTGTGAGTGTCCTCTACAACTTCTCTTTAGGTAGCTAATACACCTCTCTATTCCAAAAGGTTAATTGATCTATTGTGTGTATGAAAGACCTGTGTTTATCCTTAAGATTGTATATTGTATTCCAAATTAGCAGCCTCCTGTCAGTTGTATTGAAATAGCATGTCACTTATGTTCAGAAGAACTTGTCAGGCTTTGCGGTGCCGAAATGCTTATCCACGGATGGGATTATCTGTGATTGAAGTCTATTGAGAAAGAAATGTGGTTTCTTTTGGCCTGGTGCCAGTGTGTCTAACTTGGGGCCCCTCTGTGGAGGGAGGGGGCGGAGACTTTCATTGTTCCTTGAGTACTCACCAGTTTGTAACTAAGATATAAAAACCAAGAAATGTACCATTAAAGCTGAGTCTTCTGACCCTTCAAAACGTAGCCTGTCTCGTTTGTGAAAGGGTATGCTATGGGATTATTATTCTGTGCGTTTTACAACTGGACCTGACTCTCCCTCTGGATCTCGTGGATGGGCTAATACTGGACTTACGTGCATAGCAACTTGCCAGGGAAAAGGACGTCGCCAACGGCTGATCCCCTCTCACTACTTGGGTAGCCGTTACAGATGACTTTGCTGCAGTAGCAATGACATCGTAGCAGTACTTATAATATGTGTTCAGTGTGTTGTAATCATATTCTAAAGCTATCTGCTTTCTGAACAAAAAATTATTTATTTATGAAAACTTTTATAACATTTTCTTACCGCTACTTTTTCATATAATTTTACAGACAAAGGGGAATTTTTCTGTGTATGTTCTTTCATATATTTTGTTGTACTGTTTTCACTCCCATTGGAGATTTATGAAAACTTTACGTAATCCTGACTCACGACGATAATTTATTAAGCAAATATGAATAATAAATTCTGTGCTTGTTTAAAATGCTGCATGTGGCTCAGTGCAGTCACATATACTCAGTCCTCCATCTACCCAGCCTCTACACCTTTCATTGATTCAGGCCCTGTTAGGCACTTTGCACATCAACACCACCCTACTACATAATCCCATATGCCTCATTTATAATTGAAATCAAAAATTGCAATCTCTTTATGACTGGTTCCAAAAATGTGATCCTTACCGAAGACCTAATAATAAATAAAAACTGTTTTATTTAAACCATACTCCAGGCAAACAAATAGGTCAGCTTTTAAGGCATGGCCATATCTTCTTTCCATGTGGCTGACACATGTCACATGTACATATAGGGTCTGAGGGCATAGCGTTATGCTCAGCTCAAGTCATATATTGTTCATCTGCACAGATGCCAGTCCTAGACCTCTCCTGATGTTGTCCATGCACCTTGTTTGCCCACTTCGAACCAAGAAAATTTCACAATCTAAGCACTGAAAATGGGATCTCAATAACTGATTCAGTGGTGAGATAGCTTAACTTACAGACTCAGTAGCTTGGCAGAGAGTGACTCGATCCAAGTGACATCTTGCAGATAGTACAAGGCTTTATTCCACATGTGCAGATCACAAATGAACAGATAGAACATTAGATAGGGCAACAAATAACAGTGTATCTAGCTCCAGCAGAATACAGTGCATATGATGAATGGAGGCTAAAGCATGAAGAAGAAGGTTGGTATTAACTACATAGCGCAATCCCTAACTATGTAATGATATAGGGACACAATTATTAAAAGGCAAACAAACAACAATGCATGTGTAAC
Source organism: Rana kukunoris (assembly GCA_029574335.1). NCBI lineage: Eukaryota > Metazoa > Chordata > Amphibia > Anura > Ranidae > Rana > Rana kukunoris. The sequence goes on from CM056051.1 coordinate 369,957,567, forward strand.
ATGATACTTATGATACCCATCCATACATCAGAGCTCAGGCTTTGCAATAAGCTGTTCAGGTGTAGTGCCAGGGGTGAAACTATAGGGGTCACATTTACATCAGGGGCCTGTGTGTTCCCCCCCAACACCTGGAAGATGGACTCAAAACCTGCTCCTCCTCCTCTCTCTCTCCCGCAGGTATTCATCGGCTGCAGGAGGAAAATGGAGGGCATCAGTTTCACTATTGGCCGCCTCTGCTCCCCATCCTATACAGGGTAATTGTCTTCTGCTGAACCTGGGCCCTGTGTGCTCCCCTAGTCCCCCCTCCCCCCACAGCGCTGACTGTTTGGGGAGGGCCCTGGGCTCAGGGTGCCCTTTATGGTTTCTTGCACCAGGGCCCTGAAGGTTCTAATTATGCCTCTCTATTGAGTCATGGGCACCTCTATACCCATACATACCTGGTATACCATTGGGCTACAGTGGATGAGCTAGGTGGTGGTGAAGTTAGGTATCAGTAGTAGGTGGGTTATTCAGTGCCTAGAGAGGGCAAAGTACAAGTTAATTTTTAGAACATGCAATATTTTGCATTATCATATTTGAGGGAAACCTCCAGCATATCCTATCTACACAACTGCAATGCTGCAGGAACAGAAGGCAAAAAGGATTAAAGACTTTTCCTATAATATAAATTTACTTAATTTCATAATACTTTAAGCAAGCTACTTCAAATCAGGCTACATCGTTTCAGAAAGATTGAGGTTAGGACCCTGACTTGACTATTCAAAACATGGAAGTTTGTTTTATTGCTGTTTACGACTCGTGTTACCAAGCTCTACTGAATTTTAGATCACAGTCAGATGTCCTGGCATTCTAAAATTTGTTGTCACTCTGAATTCACTGGTTGTTCACTCCACCTTTGTCCTAAAAGCACAAAGCAGCCCAACACCATTATGATACTTTCACCATGCTTCGCAGCTGTGCTAAGGTATTTGAAGTGTTATGTTGTCTTCAAAGATGTGTACAATTACTAAAAAGTAGAACTTTTACCTTGTGTGTTCCCAGATTATTACATGAATTCTAGTGAGTGTGCAAGTAGTCTTTAGCAACAACAAAATAATGTATTTTTTTAATTACTCAAAAATGATGCACTCTAAAGTATGCTAATGTCATTCAGAGCTTTTTGTGTCTTAGACATGAGAAGAGATGTTATCAAATGTTAGCCTTACCTGCAAATACTTAGCTGTCACCCGACAGTTGTTTGTCACCTACAGTATATGTCTTTTCCGTACATTTGATCTTCTGGAAAGTAGCAATGGTACTTAACCTCATCCATTTTTTAAGTGTGTGACTGTGTACAAATAAAAAGGTCTGTCTTCAGACATTCCTTTGTAAGCCTATGTAATTGTATAAACTTCAAAAGCATTTTTTTAGATTCTCGGAAACCTCTGTGGATTTAACCTCTTTTGCACTGAAGACCAGGCCTTTTCTGGAACTTTTTGTTTAAAAGTTTAAATCAGTATTTTTTGCTAGAAAATTACTTAGAACCCCCAAACATTATACATTCTTGACTAAGGGATGTGCAGATTACTGAGGCTCTTGTTCCTTAAACCCAATGATTGACCAGACGACACATTCTTTTTGGAGTCGAATGGTCATAGAAGCCTTTTTATTACAACAAAATTAAATACAACAAACTCTCAACATACAATGTAATGCATATAATACATTTTTACATAACCATTAAACCAAATAAAAACTCAGCTTAAACCTGCGACCAACGCGGTAACCACGCATAGCACGCCGAACCATGAAAGCTGTTGTCGCATCCCGTTGCCCAGCAAACTGAAACATAAAAGCCAACCCGGCTAACTTCAATGACATATAGGAAGTCGAAACCCCACATTCAAAATTCCTTCCAATTAGATAAAGCAACAAATGGACCCTGCCCTCATTATGGGAGCACCCCCCAACCTCCTTTACCAGGTCATCCCATTCCTGCCAAATCTTGCTGTACGCCGTCCAGGTAGCCACAGAGACTGACCTATGGATCAAGAACTGGGAAGTGGCAATGTGACGCTCCACAGCCACTCAGGGTGGGGAATCCCCTGCAGCTCCGTGTCCGGGACCAATTGGCGGAACCTATCCCGCTGGAAACGAGATAACGCATTGGCCACTGAATTATCAATCCCCGGAACATGCACAGCAGACACAGAACAATTAATATGTAAACAGGTAAGAACCAGGTGCCGCAGTAAGCAAACAGAAGGAGAAGAAGCTGTGTTATTATTAATGGCCTGCACCACCCCCAGGTTATCACAATGAAAACGTACACGGCGATTGCTGAAATCTTTTCCCCGCAACTCAACAGCCAGCACAATGGGAAACAATTCCAAAGCCACCAGGTTGTGCACCAAACCAACCTCCCGCCACACTGCCAGACACTTTCCGGCACTCCACCGACCTTGGCAAAAAGTCCCAAACCCGGCTGAACCTGCTGCGTCAGTAAAAAGTTTTAAGTCAAAATTCGAAACCACCTTGTAACGGAATGGCCGTGACAGACTGAGATACTCCTATGTCTAGGATCACCTTATGTCCACTAGGGCCATAGGGTGACAAATAATCATAATTCATATATTACATGAGATGGGACATTAATAATAATTCATATTGCAGGACTGGAATATTACAAAGTGGATGTCTTGATGTCAGGATCAGCGGCTAAGGTGACCAGACACGTATGCTACACAAGGGAACTGAGACCAAACAAAGGATATATATATATATTAAGTGATATTTATTTACCGTGAGAATACACCAACAAACATACACAGCAATCAATGAAAACAAAAACCACTCCAGCAAACAAGAATAACGAATAAACCTAATAGCTAACTATATACAATATCTACAACAATATCTACAACAAGGGAAAAGGCAACAGGGAAGCAAGGAAAAGGACACGGCTGGGGACAAGAGCATGGAACAAGGCAAGACAGGTGCAGGATAGATAAGGGCAGGTAATCAGGCACACACTGGTAGCAGGCAGACAGGAAAGGAACAGAATCTTGACGCACTGGGGGAAGGGAGGAGCAACCTTAAATATCCCGGCAGCTGGAGCCAGGTGTGGCTGATTCGATCCTGCTGGCATCTGGGAGACACCTGCTGGTGGACACTGGAACTGCAGCAAATGCAGAGCAGGATAGTGCCACCAGCAGGTGAACTTAATCCTAACACTTGAGATATCACAAGCTGTTGCCTATTCAATATGGGCACACATGCTTTTGAAGGGTGTTAATTGCATCAGGGCCTGAAAGACCTTTTGATTGTGTGATTCATTGTGTCTAAAACATTGTGTTAAATTCTCCATTCAGATGTACTGAATTAGCATGTCATTGTCTACAGGAATGTCATGCTCTCTGAGTTAACTCTATTGATGATGCGGTGCCGACGTGTCTACATAATTAGCTTACCTAATTGCCTTTTAGAATGTGATTGAAGCCCCCATGGTGTGAAGGGGGGTGGAGATTGTATTGTCCTGTGATTAACTGTATTATGCTTGAAACTGTATAAGAAGCTGAGAAAATACCATTAAAGGGGTCATACAGGGAGTGCAGAATTATTAGGCAAGTTGTATTTTTGAGGATTAATTTTATTATTGAACAACAACCATGTTCTCAATGAACCCAAAAAACTCATTAATATCAAAGCTGAATATTTTTGGAAGTAGTTTTTAGTTTGTTTTTAGTTTTAGCTATTTTAGGGGGATATCTGTGTGTGCAGGTGACTATTACTGTGCATAATTATTAGGCAACTTAACAAAAAACAAATATATACCCATTTCAATTATTTATTTTTACCAGTGAAACCAATATAACATCTCAACATTCACAAATATACATTTTTGACATTCAAAAACAAAACAAAAACAAATCAGTGACCAATATAGCCACCTTTCTTTGCAAGGACACTCAAAAGCCTGCCATCCATGGATTCTGTCAGTGTTTTGATCTGTTCACCATCAACATTGCGTGCAGCAGCAACCACGGCCTCCCAGACACTGTTCAGAGAGGTGTACTGTTTTCCCTCCTTGTAAATCTCACATTTGATGATGGACCACAGGTTCTCAATGGGGTTCAGATCAGGTGAACAAGGAGGCCATGTCATTAGTTTTTCTTCTTTTATACCCTTTCTTGCCAGCCACGCTGTGGAGTACTTGGACGCGTGTGATGGAGCATTGTCCTGCATGAAAATCATGTTTTTCTTGAAGGATGCAGACTTCCTCCTGTACCACTGCTTGAAGAAGGTGTCTTCCAGAAACTGGCAGTAGGACTGGGAGTTGAGCTTGACTCCATCCTCAACCCGAAAAGGCCCCACAAGCTCATCTTTAATGATACCAGCCCAAACCAGTACTCCACCTCCACCTTGCTGGCGTCTGAGTCGGACTGGAGCTCTCTGCCCTTTACCAATCCAGCCACGGGCCCATCCATCTGGCCCATCAAAACTCACTCTCATTTCATCAGTCCATGAAACCTTAGAAAAATCAGTCTTGAGATATTTCTTGGCCCAGTCTTGACGTTTCAGCTTGTGTGTCTTGTTCAGTGGTGGTCGTCTTTCAGCCTTTCTTACCTTGGCCATGTCTCTGAGTATTGCACACCTTGTGCTTTTGGGCACTCCAGTGATGTTGCAGCTCTGAAATATGGCCAAACTGGTGGCAAGTGGCATCTTGGCAGCTGCACGCTTGACTTTTCTCAGTTCATGGGCAGTTATTTTGCGCCTTGGTTTTTCCACACGCTTCTTGCGACCCTGTTGACTATTTTGAATGAAACGCTTGATTGTTCGATGATCACGCTTCAGAAGCTTTGCAATTTTAAGAGTGCTGCATCCCTCTGCAAGATATCTCACTATTTTTGACTTTTCTGAGCCTGTCAAGTCCTCCTTTTGACCCATTTTGCCAAAGGAAAGGAAGTTGACCAATAATTATGCACACCTGATATAGGGTGTTGATGTCATTAGACCACACCCCTTCTCATTACAGAGATGCACATCACCTAATATGCTTAATTGGTAGTAGGCTTTCGAGCCTTTACAGCTTGGAGTAAGGATGATGTGGTCAAAATACTAATTTGCCTAATAATTCTGCACTCCCTGTATCTTTGAAACCAAGTGCAGAGCTGAGTCTCATCTTGATTATGGGAAATGATATGGATCGTGTATGCAGGATTGTCGCAGTGTGTCAGATAAGCTTGTCGTGGTTGGATGGAAGGTCGTAAGCGGTGGTGACCGTTACATTTGGTTGGCAGCGGTGGGATGATTCCATCTTCAGAAGGACGGCTACAAGGACACAGGACAATGGAGACACTGTATGAACGGATGAAGCTCTCTTCCCTCATGGACTTACTGGAGAGCCGGGGCAGACCGGCCAGCAACCGTAAGAAAAGGGACATTATCGCAGAGCTAGTCAAAATGAATAGAGCTAAGAGGCCCAGCGTAACAGACAGGACACCTGAGGAAGAATTTTTTGATCGGGCTGTTAAATATGGACTGGCACAATATGGTCCTAATCCTCCACCGGAGATCATAGACCGGGTTATAGCAGCTGTAGACGCCACCTTGCAACAGCAAAGAAGTGCTGCAGCAGCTGAAGTCACAGCAGCACCAACTAAAGAGAGAGGAGAGGTGCAGATACCAGTCTCCATGGAAGAAGAATTCCAAAGGAGGTTACAAGGGATGCGGATACAGCACAGAGGACCCGTATCAGAGGAGGTCCTGCTGGGATGGTCGGATGTGATTCGGTGCCAACTCTGGAAGGAAGCGCTAGCTCTGGAGCAGCAACACCAAGGAAAGGTCCTGCCCTCCATCTATGCAAGGTACTGGCCGCAGTATGATGTACGAATGCTGTTGTTGGGGGAACAACCGAAGCAGGAGTGGATAGCAGAGTTAAGCAGGCTGATCCGGGCAGAGATGCAGCTAGATGAGAGCTACAGAGCCCTCCAGTGGTATGTAGCCCAAGAGTGCCCGTGGTCAGTGGATGACAGCCCCACAGAAGGCTATGACTATGATGGCCTGGGATTGTTGTATTGGAGGATGTCCAGTGATGCCGACTTTGGGGATGATCGGGAGTGGCGCTTGGAGGACATAATGGAGCACAGAGAGGAAAAATTGAATATCTCTGGAGGCCACTGGTCACAGGAAGATTTAGAATTTCTGGCCATTCAAGAATGGGAGCTGGAGGTCGCCTACAGACAGCTGCTAGACTCGGCTCAGCAGCAGGGTGGGGCTCCCATTGCCTGGGACTATGAGGAAAGTTCAGATGACAACTGTGAACTCCTGGCTGATGAATCGGCAGTGGAAAAAATGGAGATTGCCATCCCTAAAGCCGAAGCGGATGGTGTGGAGTTCCAGAGAGCCGGGCGGTTGGCCCCTCTCTCCAGCAACAAGCTGAGGTGGTAAAGCTTTTACCCCCAGCTGAATCACTGGCAACAGAGCAGGGTGCCCCAATCCTCTACTCCTCACTAACAGAAGAGGGGGACCCTGTGGTAGTGGATGGGACTGTGGTCTCCACTCACAGCAACCCAGCGGAAGAGCTGGCAACAGAGCAGAGTGTCATAGGCCTCTACTCCTCACTAACAGAAGAGGGGGACCCTGTGGTAGTGGATGGGACTGTGGTCTCCACTCACAGCAACCCAGCGGAAGAGCTGGCAACCGAGCAGAGTGTCATAGGCCTCTGCTCCTCACTAACAGAAGAGGGGGTTCCTGGGGTAGTGGATGGGACTTCAGTCTCCACTGACACAACCCCAGAAAATGGTGCAGCCCTGAAACAGGAGGATGTCGGCTTTGCTTTGCAAGCACCGGGGTTTTTTTACCTGGCACCTGTGGAGTGGAGTCTCGTCTTGATTATGGGAAATGATATGGATCGTGTATGCAGGATTGTCGCAGTGTGTCAGATAAGCTTGTCGTGGTTGGATGGAAGGTCATAAACGGTACTGACCGTTACACACCTGTCCCAACCAAAGAGAGCGGCCATTATAGGAGGCCAAAAAGGAATCCCACACTTTCAAGTCCCCCAGATAATCCTGCACCAATCTGATGTAATGATGTGGTGCCCTGGCGCCACCAGTCGCCTACAGAAAAACATGCCCCATGGCATAATGCGGCAGGCAAAATTCAACTTGTCCCAAAGCCAAATTTTCTTGCCCTGCAAGGCTGCAGAAACCTCCATCTTCAGATCCTCAAGTTTGTCCGAAAGCAAATGGCACTCCATAGCCAAGGTATCTATGATGATACCCAAAAAACGTAATTTTGTGGCCGGCCCTTGATCTTGTCGGTGGCCAAGGGAACCCCAAAAGATTCGAAGACCTGTTGGACTGTAGCCAACAGGGAGGCACAGACAGAACTCTCCACCGGCCCTATACACAAAAAGTCATCCAGCTAGTGAATGTCTGAGGACAGGCCCTAAACATCCCAAACCACCCAATCCAGAAAGGAACTAACGTGCTCAAACAGGGAACAGGAAATAGTGCACCCATAGGTAAACACCTGTCAACAAAAAAATTGATAGCCAAGCAGATGGCAGCAACTGGTATGCACTGGCAAAAGACGAAAGGCAGCCTCAATGTCAGTCTTAGCTAACAGCGCTTCACGACCATACCGGCACACCCAAGCCACTGCCGTATCAAAAGAGGTGTATGGCACCGAACAAAGGTCCGGGTCAATTAAATCATTGACGGACCCTCCCGTGGATGGGACAAATAATGAATGAGCCAAAACTTATTTGGCTCCTTCTTGGGGACAACACCCAAAAAAGAAACAACCAGACTGGGCACTGGCGGCGACTCAAAGGGCCCAGCCATACAACCAAATGAAACTTCCTTAAACAATTTTTCTGTAATAACCTCCAGATGCGCTCTAGATGACTGCAAGTTGTCAGCCAGAGGCGGGACCATCTGTAAATGACTGTTCAACTTAAAACCCTCAGAAGAACACAACTCTAGTAACACTCTAGTAACACAGTCTTGATTAGGATAACACCTTAGAAAAGGAGCCATCCTTCTTAACCTCACCGGGACGTCCTCCCTTTTTCCAGAGTCATCCCCTTTGAAACACAGAGACTGTGGGTAAGATCACCCACAGCCGGAACATTTGTGCCAGAAACAGCACTTAGCTCCGAATTTGCAAATACTGGCATTAAATTGCCAGCGGAAACCCATGCGACTACCTGATGGTTGCGCAGCAGAGGCTGCACCACCGACCCCACCCCAGTGCTTTAAGTGGGCAGGAACGCGGCGGTACTCAGTACCGGCACTTCCAAAAATGGCCCTGGAGAGTACCAGCACCTCTCCGTGCGCCCAGTACGTGGGTTTCCCGTACCGGAATGCACTGGCGTAGCGGGGGGGCTCCTACACCGGGCGAAAAATTGCAGGGGGGCAAAATCCTGGCGTCCGCGGAATGCGCCGCCACCGCCGCCACCTTAGGAAAGGCCGCGGCTTTGGCCTAGCTCTGGAGCTATCGGCCATCTTGGTACACCCGGCGGCGGCGCGCAATGAGTTTTTTTTTCAGCCCTTCCGCCTGGTTGATGTGGGAGTGGCGGGAAACACCAGCCAACTAGGCAGAAGGGCTAAAAAAAACAGATAGCGGCGCAGGAGATTGGCGGGCATTGGAGTGGGAGGCGCTGTACCTCTGTGCTGCGCTGATTGGCCTGGAAGTTGGAACATGTGTTTACAGCGCGGCGGCAAGTTTCTCCATCTCCAGCAAGGTAAGCAAAACACTCTCCTGTACCACAGGGGAGAGAGAGAAGGGGGGGGGGTCGGTGTAAATCTAAAGAGGTGCACTGCCTGATCCCCACCTATCCACCTCAGAGCCTGTCATTTTAGTAAGACTGCTGGGACTTGTAGTTCTCCATCTTCTCCTGGGTCTCATGGAGATTGGAGAACTACAAGTCCCAGCAGGTTATACATACAATAAGGCTCTGAGGTGGATGGGTGTGGATTGCATGCACCTGAGCCCCAGGAGAAGATGAAGAACTACAAGTCCCAGCAGGTTATAATATAAGGCTCCTAGGTGGATGGATGTCCGGACACCCATCCATCTCGGAGCCTTATATTATAACCTGCTGGGACTTGTAGTTCTCCATCTCCTGGGGCTCAGGTGCATGCGATCCACCATCTATGGGACTACAAGTCCCAGCAGTAAGAAAAACTGAACAAAGATGGTGGATCGCATGCACCTGAGCCCCAGGAGACGATGGAGAACTACAAGTCCCAGCAGGTTATAATATAAAGCTCAGAGGTGGATAGATGTCTGGACAGTGACAATTGGTGGCACAGTGGTGACAATTGGTGGCACAGTGGTGACGATTGATGGCACAGTGGTGACAATTGATGGCATGGTACAGTGACTGCATTTGATGGCATGGCACAGTGGTTGCGTTTGTTGGCATGGCACAGTGGTGACAATTGATGGCACAGTGGCTGCATTTGATGGCATGGCACAGTGGTTGCGTTTGGCATGGCACAGTGGTGACAATTGATGGCACAGTGGCTGCATTTGATGGCATGGCACAGTGGTTGTGTTTGGCATGGCACAGTGGTGACAATTAATGGCACAGTGGTTGCGTTTGTTGGCATGGCCCAGTGGTGACAATTGATGGTACAGTGGCTGCATTTGATGGCATGACACAGTGGCTGCGTTTGATGGCATGGCACAGTGGTGACAATTGATGACACAGTGGCTGCATTTGATGCCATGGCGCCCTGTGATTGGGCGTATGTGGTCATGCGCTAGCGGGGGGGGGGGTGGGGGGGGGTTGCACCGGCGCCTAATAGAGTACCGGCACCTCTTTTTGGCCCACTTAAAGCACTGCCCCACCCTGAAAGGGAGTCAATGCATTTCTTGGAGAGGACATCAGCTTCATCCAGAGACTGATGTCCTTATGGTCCCACCGCAGAGAAAGGCGGACCGCCTTCCGTTGGCAGAATTGCTCATCATAGCGCAGCCAAGCAACTCCCCTATACACACGCTGTGCCTCGCCAAAGGAGTCTAGATAGCAAAATAGGAGGAAGCTATTTTTCAGGGCCTTTTCCCCAATAACGCTCGCCAAAATCGCAAACACCTGCAACCGGTTTGCAAACGCGCGGGGAAATCGCCGGTACTGATGATTTTCCTCCACCCCATTCTTACTCTCGTCTGGTTTAACTTTGTCCAAGTTAAACTTCTCCAAGGGCAACAAAGAAAACATTTCAACGTATTCCCCCTTCCAGATACGTTCCTTCACTTCCGGCTTTAAATGAGTGCACAAAGGACCCTCAAAACAGACGTAGACTTTGCATTTGGCGGCATCCACCAAACGCACCCCATCCATCCCAACAGTACCTTTTGCAGCCGCAGCGGTTTCCAGAACCACAGCCGCTGAGCTGGCCCCCACCACTGGTGTCAGAAGCGGAACAGGGCAATCACTCGCCCCCAACCCAGCAGTACTCGGGCCGCCCCCCACCGCCCCAGAAACCACAGCAGGAGGGACCGGGATGAGCACGGACTGAGTTGCGCCCTGAGCACCGGAAGTGCGGGCCGCAGCCCACTCCATCACGGGGAAGAGCCCGTCACTGACCGCTCACCAGCCTTGCAGCGCGCCAGAACCTCCTGCAGGCCAGCCAACAAAGTGTGCACCACCCCATTCTCCTGCACTGCTGCCAGAACCAGGGGAGAGGAACCTGTACCTAAACCTACACTAGCCGACAACCCCCCTGTACCACAGGCCCCCCATCACCCCCCACACCGGAGCCCCTAAGCTAGAGACAGTAGAAGATAAGGAAAGGACAGAAGCAAGGTTCTTACCTGGCTGACGTTGCCCTTCAGGACATCCAGCCGCAAATCCCGCTCCGCGTGCAGCCTCTTGGATCTCCCCTCCTCCAAATCCATGATCTCCCATTCTGACAATCTGTCCTGTGATCTCTCCTCAGCCTCCCTACGCTCTGAACAAGCAGGCCGCAACACTCTGTCCCTAGGCATCGCCAGGCACACTCCGGTGAGGTAATCACTGTGCGCCGTACCAGAACTCAGGGCCTGCACCACGCAGCCTCCATGCTGGGCTCTGGGCCAGACAGGGAAAGCTTGCCTAGCCACTGATCGCGTCCGCTCGTCTGTGATCCTCGCCGCCTTCACCTTCCGATGGCCCTGACTGCATCAGACCAGCACTCGCAGACTCGTCTCTCCCCCGCCAAGCCACCCTCTGAGCAGGCAGGGAGCCCGCAAAGTCAGGCACGCCATCAAGACAGTGGGTAGAGGTGGGTGAGAGCAGGCCTCAGACATATAGCCCCCTTGCCGGGTCCACTGTAGGCAGGGATTCCTTCCGACCATCACGCTGGGCGAAGCAGGCTTTCGCATCAAAGGGTCCTGGGCAGGGCTCCCAAAATGGCTTCAGATGCCATGGGTCACCTCTGGGCTGAAGCGCTCAAGAGGCCTGGATCTCCTAGCACGTGGGAGACCATGAGGAGGGGGGCCAGCAGGTGCATTGGAGGAGGCCTGGCTGGGCTCTTGGATCAATTCTGAAACGGTGGCCTGTAGCCATCCAGCACCTCAGGCTACCACCTCAGCTTGGAGCTAGGACAGCAGGGCCTCAAGATCCCCCATACTAACTATGCCCCTATTCTCTTTTGCAGATGCCATGAAACAAAAACCTTCCTTCCTCTGTGGCAAAAAAGCTCCGACTGAGCACTGGTGGAAAGAACTCCCCTCTACCTCCCTGAACAATACCCCCACACTCGGGACCCACCAACTCTTCCTCCACCTCATTGCCCACTCCAATCATGTTGGCCCTCCTCCCAGTTGCACTTTCTGCTCCGGGCCATTACTTTTTTTAGCAGAGTCCCTAGTGAATAAAATGATAATTGATGCCATATTTTATGTCATACAGTATTTGTGCAGCGGTCTTTGAAACACAATTTTTTGGGGGAAAAAATACACTTTAAGGAATTTAAAAAAAAGCACAATATTTACCCCAATTTTATTGTATAATGTAAATGATGATATTACAAAGAGTAAATAAATATCTAACATGTCACGCTTTAAAATTATGCATACACGTGGAATGATGACAAACTGCGGTACTTAATCTCCAAAGGCAACATTTTACAGGTTACCTGTTTAGAGTTAGAGGTCTTGTGCTAGAATTATTGCTCTTGCTCTAATGTTCACGTCATTGGTATACATATGCTTGCACGACATACATATGTGTTCGCTTCTGCGTGCAAGCACTGAGGGATGGGGCGCTTTACTTTCTTTTTTATAATTTTTTTTACTTTTTATTTTTTTTATTTTACACTGTTTACAAACTTAAAATTTTACTTTGGCCAGAGGAACCGAAAGGGACTTTAGACAATGCTCTGGTCCTTGAAGGACATAGAAATGAGTGGCAGCCATCGTGGCCTTACCCTTCTTCATTCCCAGCTACTGGCAGCATCGGAACGCTCCTTGGATTTCAACAATCGGTCTGGTCGTCCTGTGTATGACCTTCTGTCGCTTTTAAAAGTGAATCTGCCTGTGGGACCACTTTTATCTGAAACACAATCGGCCATAGTAAAAATAAATACTGGGGTTATGGCAGCTAGCTGCTGCCATAACCCCAGTATTTATGTCAAGTTTAAAGATGTTCATTAATTATGAAAAAAATAATTTACATTTTCAAATCTGCACATTCCATGTAAACAATGCCCGGTGATCCTAAAGGCCCTTGTTTAGGGACTTTCTGGCAAAGGCTGACATGCTTTGATTCGTTTGCGCAAAAGTTATAGGCCCAGATTCACAGAGAGTTAGGTGCACATTACGCCGCTGTAGTGCAAACGCTGAACGATACGCCGATGCAGCGCGGAGAGGCAAGCACTGCATTCAGCAAGCTATTGCTCCCAACGCTGCGTCGGCGTGGCGTAAGTTTCGAAGGCGCAGGCCGGCGTAGGTGGAAGTGGGAGTAAGCATGCAATTGATGGTCCGAGCATGGTGCAGTGTTTTACACCCAGGGTATCATGAACTGCGCATGCGCTGTGACGTAGCCGTGATGTGAACGGATGAAACAGCACCCTTATGAGCATGCTCACAGCCACGCCGGGACAAATGCCTAGGCTACGCCGGATCGCCACGTGAACTTAACGTACGTCCAATACGTGTTCTTTGGTGCAGACCTTTGCATGTCTATTGCTGGGTTGTGCCTCATCTAGGAATAACTTTACGCCGGACGTGAAACTTACACGCACCTCGCGTAGCATGCGCTGGGCGTACCTTCGTGAATTGCTGTATTTCCCTCATTTGCATATTTGAATGCCTAATCAATGGGAGCAGCAACATGCGTCCAGACGAAAAGTGCGCCCACGCTACACCGGCGTATGTAAGCTATGTCGGCGTATGTTGGCCAGTTTTTAGGCGTATGTTGGTTTGTGGGTCCGGCGCACAGATACGCCGGCGCACATTTGCACTTACCGGCGCAAATTTCCACTTACGTCGGCGTAAGTGCTTTGTGAATCTGGACCATAGCTTCTACAAAATAGCTGATATATTTATGGCATTTTTTTTTTACTAGTAATGGTGGCGATCTGCGATTTTTATTGGGACTATGACATTGCGGCGACAGATCGGACACTTGTGACACTTTTTTGGGACCAGTGACATTCATGCAGCAATCAGAGCTAAAAATAGCCACTGATTACTGTATAAATGTCACTGGCAGGGAAGGGATTAACACTAGGGTGCGATCAAGGGGTTAACTGTGTTCCCTCGATGTGTTCTAACTGTGGGGGGATGGGACTGCCTGGGAGAGGAGACAAATTGTTGTTCCCAAAAACTAGGAACACACGATCTGTCTCCTCTCCCCTGTCAGAATGTGGATTTGTGTGTTTCATTCTGGCTCTGTCAGGAGCGATCGCGGGTGTCCGGCCGTCATCGCGGCCGCCGGGCACACGCATCAGCTTTTCAGTTCCGCAGCACACGCGTGCCCCCCTATACCCCTTAAAGCGGCAACCATTCAGTTACGGCGGTTCACGCAGGGGAGCCATTCTGCCACTGCCAAAACAACAGCAGGTGGTTGGCAAGCGGTTAAAGTGATTGTAAAGTAATAAAAAAAAAAACATGATATTCTTACCTGCTCTGGGCAATGGTTCTTCTCAGGTCCTTGGCCCACCCTCCTGCCTCCTCCTCTTCAGTGAGTGCCCCATAAGAAGCAATCATGCGAGCTGAATCCCAAGTCGAACTGAGAGTCAACAAAGGTAAACACTGTTTTATTTAGAAAAAATGGCAGTTGTCGCTGATATGCAGTGTTTTAGCAACCTACATTTTATACAGTTAGGGTTAACATCTCTTTCAGTAATGGGTCTAAAAACGTTTTTTCTTTGTTTGCAATAGCATGCGGACTAATGCAAACAGATCAGTCCAATTTTATCTCTCTTTTTCTACCTGTACCCAAGACTTATACATCATTACAAAGCTGCTGGATGTAAGTAATATTACCTGGAACCTCTCTCCAGAGAAATCGACTAATGAAGCAGAACTATTATCAAATTTTAATACTCTATTAAAATGTGTATTTTACTAGCTATCTGCTCTTTTTACAATGTAATTTTGAGTCCATTCTTTTTTATTCCACTAATTAAAGCAGCAGGATCTCTTCAAGGTACATCACATCTAAGGCAGGAATACACTTCTGTATATACCAATATTAGTCATTTGTAAACATCTAAATGTTCAGTAAATGCATACTTGGTTATATTAAAGACAATCTAAAACCAAAATTACAGTTTTCTTATGTAATGTTCTTTAAAGAAAACCTTGGAAATATAATCACTGTAAGGGTTTTTTTTTTTTATTCTTCCTAGCTACAGTATGTCTTCCTTTAGCAATTCTCAGTCAGTTTCTGTCAACCGTTTTTGTCTGGAAACACAATAACCTATTAAAGTGTAACCCAAGCCAAAACATTTTAAAAAATTTAGCAAAAAGTGGGAAAGGGGTACTAGGGAGGCACCGATACCAGTTTTTTAAAACCGAGTACGAGTAGCAATACTTTTCTCAAGTATTCGCCAATACCAGTTACCGATACTTCTTTTAAGCATCACGTGACAGTTTTTTTGGGGCTCATTCATACTGACAAACAATATAATGTAATGTGTGGCACTTCATCATTGACCACAAATGTAAGGGTGAAGTTCTCTACTGATCCCTATAGTAAGGGGGCAGTTCTGCTCCAATAATGTACACATCCCTTGTGACAGCAATACCTGACAATAGTCATGTGTCAGGTATTTTTTGGGTGTATAAGACCCCAATTCCTTCCATTGCACTTCAAATTATTCAAAACGCCAAGTCCGGCTGTCTTGAATACTGATATTTTTTTTTAAACTGCCAACTTTAAGGCTCCAGTTATCTGGAAGTGATGTCATGACATCACTTCCGGGCTACTAGATCTGAGACTCAATTAAAACCAATTTTGTTTTTGTTTGGGTCTTTGGCCAGCGAGCGGACATGCCGGCTGGTCGCTCGGGCCTCTTAATGGGACAGGGGAGCCTGGGCGATCCGCAGAGGGCGGCGGGAGGGGGAATGTACCTTCCCGCTGCTTGTAATAACAGCCTGCTAATTTGCTGCATTGGTTGTTATTGCAAGAAACACGACCACTGGCTCTTAAAAGCTGCAGGCATCACCCCGGTACAACCCCTTGAAGCATAAGGTTGCATATTTGCGTTAAATCAGCGTGAAGGGGTTAATAATCCTTAAAGTGAAACATTAAGCATGCTAAATTCTTCAAAATAATGTACCTGGCAGGGAAGGGGTTAACACTAGGGGGCTATTAATGGGTTAATTGTGTTCCTTAGTTGTGTTTCTAACTGTGGGGGGAGGGGACAGACCTGGAGGAAATTACAGATCGTGATACCTAGCTATTAGGAACTCACGATCAGTATTTCCTAACAGAACAGAACAGGGATATGTGTGTGTACACACACACACACATCCCTGTTCTGCCTCTTGTGACATCAATCGCTCGCGGCCGGCAGTCATCAAGACCACCGGTCATGAGCATCGGCACACCCGCGATGCAGTGGGCGCACACACGTCCCTGCTCTTCCGCTTAAAGGGACAAACGTACAGCTACAGAGGTTAACGGGGTCTTGCCGACTGGCCACAGTATGATGGCGGTTGGTCAGAAAGTGGTTAAAGTGAATAACTCAACACCAAATTCACTATTTGGACCACGTATGTATTTATACTAGGGTTGTCCCGATACCGATACCAGTATGGGTATCGGGACCGATACCGAGTATTTGGGGGAGTACTTGTACTCCCACAAATGTCCCCAATGCCTGATAGAATTCTTTCTCCCCCTTTCCGACCGCAAAGCCGCCACTGCCGCATTAATCAGCGTGCGGGGAACATTACGCTGATTAACGCGGCGGCGGCGGCGGCATCATCTAGGTATGGGGGTCATGGCTGCAATATGTAGGTGGGACATGGCTGGATATATGTGGGGGGACATGGCTGGATATATGTGGGGGGACATGGCTGCAATATGTGGGGGGACATGGCTGCAATATGTGGGGGGGGGCATGGCTGCATATGTGGGGGGACATGGCTGCATTTATGTGGGGGGACATGGCTGGATATATGTGGGGGGACATGGCTGCAATATGTGGGGGACATGGCTGCAATATGTGGGGGGGCATGGCTGCATTTGGGGACACATTTAAAAAAAATATCGGTATTCGGTATCGGCGAATACATGAAAAAAAAGTATCGGTACTTGTACTCGGTCCTAAAAAAGTGGTATCGGGACAACCCTAATTTATCTCCCCTTAACCTCTTCTCAAGAGAGAATAAATTCAGTTCAGCTAATTGTTCCTTATAGTAGAGCTCCTCAATGCCTCTTATCAGTTTGGTTGCCCTTCTCTGCACTTTTGCCAGTTCCCCGATATCTGTTTTATGAACTTCTGCCTAAAACTGAGCTGCATATTCCAGATGAGGTCTTACTAATGATTTGTACAGGGGCAAATTATATCTCTCTCTCTGGAGTCTATACCTCTCTTAATACAAGAAAGGATTTTGCTCCATTTGGAAACTGCAGCTTGGCATTGAAGAATATCATCTACCAGAACACCCAGATCCTTCTCCCCCATTGACTCTCCCAGATGTTCCCCTCCTATTTTGTAAGATATATGAATGTTTCTAGCCCCCAAGTGCATAACTTATATGATGATGTTATCATTTATACTTATTATAATGTATAATTTACAATTTATCAACATTAAATCAAATTTTCTACATAGTTGCTCAAGCATTGAGGTCAGCTTGTAGGTTGTAATGTATGATTTGGGGATCGAGTGATTGAGAACTAGATTTTTTTTTTTATGTGAAATTAAGGCAAATCTCTCCACAGACAACAATAAAACCCATATGAGCATGTAATTCTTCTCCACTCCAAACAAAAAATACCCTAAACCATGGGTGTCCAACCTTTTGACCTTCCTGGGCCACAGTGGAAGACAAGGAATTGTCTTGGGTCACACATAAAATACATCAACAATAATGAAAGGTAATAAGCAGAAAAAGTCCAGGAGATAACAAGTTAACAATCACTGATATAGATAATATATAAAAAAATATGTTGTATTACTCATTATTTTATTAGAAAATTAAAAGTGGGTAGCATATAACTAGTGCCATATTTAACAGTGTAAACTGACGCATCAATTTCTGGTTCTGGATGTAATAGCAATTCTCAATGAATACTCAAGGTACTCATCAGATATGTTGGTTCTAATTTTGCCCTTTATGTGCTTCATCCTTGAAAATAGTTGCTCACAAATATAGGTGCTGTTGAAACCTGATGACATGAATAAGGCGTGATTGTAAAGATTGGGACATTTTTCTTTGGGAATATAAAACTTATAAAAGTCCAATAAAGAGACATTGTTAAACTTTTCTTTGGTTGCATGTGTTTGCTAGGTGTAAACGCATTACATTTTTTTTTTAAATCAACATTTTTAATAAGTTTATGATTTTATGCTGCCCGTGGGCCGCTGGTTGGACACCCCCTGCCCTAAATGTTTTGGCTGAAATTCTAATTCAGGAACATTTATGGAACTAAAGTGCAGAGTTGATAGATGCTACAATACTTTGTGATCTGCAGCATAATCCAGACAAGAACAGGCCGACTATATCCTTGACATACTGGCCTTCTGCAAATATTAGTATTGCCAGATTTCCATCCGAGTCAGACCTCTGCTCTAAAAACTCGGCGGTATGTAATTAACTTACACAAAGACAGACAGTATGCTCTTCTATAAGGCCAATATTCAAATATAAGGAGGGCCAATAATTCATCTGAAATAAAAGAAGACATTAAGTATGCATTCAAACCGATTCATACACAGTCATGCAGCAAATGCTTTTAATGAAATAAATGACCTGACAACTTCAATATTATACAGGGTAGTCTAAAATTAGTTTGTTCATCAATCTTCATCCATACTTCTCTACAGAAAAGATATGGAGGATGGAGACTTACTTAGACTTAAGTGTATGTAAGGGCAAATTTTGGGAATGTTCATACTTTATCATCCTATAAAAAAAAACTGACATACAGAACTGTGAATTGAACTTATCAATAAAAACTGAGGCTAGGCTGAAACCATGCACACGAATGGTTAAATTTAGGGCACCTTTACACTATTGCATTGAAGTAACATGCAAGTTAACATGACTACGTATTTTGTAAAAACATCAGTCATGTCATGCAGCGATATGGAACCATTGTCGATCATGAACAACACCCCAATGACCAACTGACACAAACACTGAAGTGGATCAGTTGGGTAGTGATACCAGCGCTAAATTTAAAAGTCCCAGCTGCAGCAGCCAGAGATTTGGATGGGCAGACAAGCTGGCTAAATCTGGCCATATAGTTCGCCAGTTTGAGGAATTGCAATCAGCTAATGTTTGAGTTGAACTCATGATTGACCAGGACCCAACGCTCATCCTCCCTAGTCATAGGGAAATTAGTCCATTCTAAATCAAATTCATCAGCATATATGGTAAAATTGTAGTAAATGGACATGCAATTCAAATCATAGGTTTATATGCAGCAGATGACCAGAGGGGAAAACTATAGTGGAATTGCTGATTGTGTTTATAAACATGCTAAGTAATAGCTTAAAGCGGATTTTCGCCACAGAAAAAAAAATTAAAGTCATCAGCTACAAATACTGAAGCTGCTGACTTTTAATATACGGACAGTTGCCTGTCCAGGGCTACAGCAATATCGAGTCCCAAAGCCGATTTGTCTTTTGGCTCTTGGGTGCTGCCACCACCTTCTTCGGTGAGGGAGTCAGGAAGTAAAGCCTTGTGGCTTCACTTCCTGGTTCCCTACTGTTCATGCGCGAGTCGCGCTGCGCAATCCCACTAGTACCAGCTGTCTTCTGGAACCTGTGTGACTCCCAGAAGACTGCGGGGGGGGGGGGGCTGAGTAGGCGCCGGATGTGGCGTAGGTCACCGCAGTAATCTATGCCCGGAAGTGGGAGCAAATACTTGTAATACATGGGTATCTGCTCCCTCCTCCCTCCTGAAAGGTGCCAAATGTGACACCGGAGGGGGAGAGGATTCCATAAAGCGGAAGTTACATTTTTGGGTGGAACTCCACTTTAAAGTGTAACTAAAGACAAAGGGCCAGATTCTCAGCGGCGATACGACGGAGTATCTCAGATACCCCGTCGTATCGCCTTTTTTTTTGCCTCGTATCTATGCGCGTGATGCTTAGCATCACTTTTGCATAGATACGCTGCAACATCCGACAAGTGTAAAACCATTACACTTGCGGATCGTAGGTGTAATGACAACTCCGGCCACTAGGTGGCCTTTACGTTGTTTTCTCATTTGCCTATGCAAATGAGGCTAGTACGCCGATTCCCGATTGCTTTTACGCCGCCCCGTCGTCGTAAGGTTACCCCGGCTTCTATGTGGAGTAACCTTACGAAGTTCCGTCGGATGCCGTCGGGTGCCGTCGGATGCCATGTTAAGTATGGCATCGGGTCAGCGTCGGCTTTTTCCGTCGCTTACGTCGTTTTACTAACTCGTTCGCGAATATGGAGTTGCGTAAATGACGCTCACGTCGTTTTGACGTCGGTTTCAACGACGCTTTCCGACGTGAGCTGGAGCATGCACACTGGGCTTTTTCCCCGGCCGGTGCATGCGCAGTTCGTTTGACGCGGGGGCGCGCTTCATTTAAATACAAGCCGCCTCATTTGAATTACGCGGGCTTACGCTGGGCCATTTTCGCTACGCCAACGCAAACGACGGAGCAAATGCTTAGGGAATACGGCACTTGCTCTAGGTTTTCATTGCTGTCTGTGTCCTTGGAGATTCACCCTCTATAATAGTTTTTATCACCAATGGGCCAGATTCAGGTAGAGTTGCGCTGGAGTATTTCGAAATGCGCCGCGTAACTGTCAAGATGCGCCGTTGTATCTCCGCTGGCCGTACCCACTAAACTAGATGCGACAGAAAACGGGCTTTCCCCGACCGGCTTAACTTTCCGACGCCAGAGTATAGTCAGCGCATAGTTTCGCTTGGCGCATCAGTCGCGCCAATTGATTTCCCCTGCAAATATGCAAATGAGGGAGATTTCCCAATTCTCGAACGGATTAGCACCATATGCTGGCTACATGCGCCGCACATATGTTGTCCGTCCGTCGCAAAGTTATTTCTACAAATAGCTGCTTTATCTTTACTCCAGACGGCCACAGGTCAGCAGGAGAGCAGCTACAGCAGCGTTACCGACGATAAGAGCTAGCTGAGCACCCCCACTTGCAGGACAACACCTCTGTCCCTGCTTGTCTGTCAACTTTTACAGCCATGGAGGAAGACATCATAGGTCTCCATAGCCGAGGTGACGGCTGACAGCTCCTGGCCTTTAAAGTTCAGCTTTCTCCTGTGTTTGCGGGGAACGGGAGCAGCCATCTCAGAACAAAAGTAACTTCACTGCGGGGAGGGGGAACAGGATATACTTTAGTGCCGGAATGGCGCATCTACGGGCGCATTTAAACGTCCAACGGAACACATTGCGCTGTCGTTTCCAAGGAAGTGGTGCCGACGGAAGTTGTGAGCATGCGCACTGGGATGCATTGACAGTCGACGCATGCGCGCATGCGGGATCGCGCCTAGTTTTAATAATACACGCCCCGTACCCGCCCAATTTGAATTCCGCCGGCTCATTTTCGATACGCTGCCCCAAATTTAGGAGCAAGTGCTTCATGAATAACAGCACTTGCTCCTAAAATTTCGCCAGAGTAACGTAAATGAGAAACGTTACTCCAGATTAAAGATGCGCCCATCTACCTGAATCTGGCCCAATGTCTATTTCTGCACATTACCTGTCAATGCATAGGGCTGGTAAGCCAGAAGAAGGAATATATCTAACATTACTGGGAGACATTGGCTGTTGATAAGGTAAAATTTGTCTGACAAATGTTTTTTTTTTTTTTTTTTTGTGAAAAAGTACTTATGAATTTATAAAACATTAGTCATTTTCAACATTGTGCTTTTTGATCTCATTCTTACTTGGATTGTGCCTATACTACCATAAATTGACTCTTGGATTGGTACAATACCTCCATGCTAAATACGCGTCTATAAATATCTATGTATTAGATGGCATAGAAACAGAAATAATTCATCTGCCAAAGTGGAAAACTGCCAAAGAAATTTTTCATCATATTGTCTATAGGAACCAATCAGATTTCCCTTTTAATAATCTCACAATGAACTCAAAAGTAAAAGCAGGAAATTTGATATTGATATAAGTTACCTGTACTCACTTTAAAAATATAATATTGACTATAGTAACAAATGGAATTGTCACTTGCTACTTACTTACCTTGCCATCCTAGCAAGCGGAATGTGATAATATATATACAGTATATTTGATATAAAGTACAAGGTCAGAAGGGGTTTGGGAAGACAGGATGTAGCACATCCCTACAATATTAATTCTCTAGACCTTAGGACTTCACTGGCAAAAGGTGCCTACAGACAAAAAAACACTGATGCAATCTGGCTGTGCAGACATTCCATGTCTGAGCCTCCCGAGGGGCACAGTTTATTGGCCGAGTTGGATTTTTCTGGCTTGTATTTTCAAACAAGACTGGTGCCAGAGATGTCTGCAGAATGTTCCCCCTTCCTTCTATATGAGCACAAACATACATTTACCTGATGTTATACATGTGACCAGGAAATATCCACCCATCACTTTAAATGATCCACTTATATAATGCACAGCAGGTGGAAAGGAAAATACAGTAAGGGCTCATTTACACCTGCTTCGGCTTCAAGACACATTAACGGCTAGTTTACACTTGCTTCAAAACAAGGCTTCAGACAGGCTTTGTTAATGCTCTCTGAACGCTAGAAAAGCTTCTGTCACTAAATAATATGGTTAGCATACAGTCCTGTTTATATCTGCTTTTGCTTTGCTTCAGCTTTAATTCAAAAATTACACCCTATGTAGCTTCAGAGGTACTTCAAAGCATCGTTAAAGCCTTCATAGAAGTCTATGGCAAAGCTCGCTTGAAGCCCCACTGAAGCCCCACTAAAACCTCATTAAAGCCCCACAAAGCCCCACCGGTAATACCACCGGTAATACCCAACATGCCCCTCCTGATTATCTTGCTTTAACAATGGGCGGTGACGGAGGAAGTTCCCGCTCCTTTGTTATGGCAATGCAATCCTGCGGTCATGCCCACTGACCTCTGAGATTGATGGCAAACATCTCCCAGGAGCAAAGGTGTGGCAGGATATAATGTACGGCGCCACAGCCGAAAAGAGACAGATTACAAGGGGCACCCTAGCAACAAGGCACACACAGTAAGTAAGAAAAAAAAAGTGCCAAATGTTTTTAGAGAGGCAGCAAGGGACTGATGAAGTTTAAAATATGGGTGGAATTCTGCTTTACGTGGGAATGCTGAATAGCTGAATTGCTAAGCCCGCACAAATGCCATTCACCATAACCACTATACTATCTTTAGGACATACAAGCAGTGTTCCTTCAGTACTTATAAAGCCTCTCTTTGATCATTAAAGGGGTTATAAAGGTATCATTTTTTTTCCTAAATAGCTTCCTTTACCTTAGTGCAGTCCTCCTTCACTTTCCTCATCATTCAATTTTGCTTTTAAATGTCCTTATTTCTGCTGAGAAATCCTCACTTCCTGTTCTTCTGTCTGTAACTCCACACAGTAATGCAAGGCTTTCTCCCTGGTGTGGTGTGTCATGCTCGCCCCCTCTCTTGGACTACAGGAGAGTCAGGACGCTCTCTACATTGCAGATAGAGAAAGGAGCTGTGCGTTAGTGGGCGTTCTGACTCTCCCTTAGTCCAGGGGAGGGATCGAGCATGACAGTCCACACCAGGGAGAAAGCCTTGCATTACTGTGTGGAGTTACAGACAGAAGAACAAGAAGTGTTCATCCGCTACATTTGGAAACTTCTCTAAAGTTTCAGAAAATAGGGGGAGGCACCAGAGATGCTGCTTGCTTAGTCATCCAGCCTCCCAGAGTCACCCAACCCTGACCCAGATACAATCCAGGCCTGGCTCCCTGCCAAACCAATTTACCTACACTAACGGCTAACTATATACTAGCACACTAGCTAAATTGTGCCCCCCCCCCTGCAAAACACCCTGCCCCCACGGCTGGGAAGAAAGCACAAAAATAGCACCTGTGGCCAGAAACAAGGGCATCCCATAAAATTACAAAGGAACGGAAAACGGAAAAAACTTGGAAGAGGTTATGTATACATAATTTAACGAGAATCAAAAATAGACATTTCTCTTTAAAACACATATGTACACTACATATCAACAGTAAATATGCATCCTACCTACAGGTCTCTGCAGCTGACTCAAACACAATGGGGGTTATTTATGAAAGGGAAAGCCACCTTGCACTACAAGTTGGAAAGGGAGGTGTTACCAACTGTGGGGGCAGTGTAGTGACTGGAAGAGGAGATAGATCACTGTTCCTAATCACTAGGTACAGCAGATCTATCTCTCCTCCCATGACAGAACGGGGATCTGTCTGTTTACATCAAAGGGTTAACTGTGTTCCCTGGATGTGTTCTAACTGTGGGGGCAATGTGGCTGACTAGAAGAGGAGACAGATATGACGGCTTGCCCAGAGGAACCAACCTGCCACAGTATAACTGCGGTGGCTGGTCGGGAATGGATGGCTGGAAACAGATTCAGCTAACCACTTTATCAATGGGCCTAATAGGTTTAGACTCGGTTCACACTGGTGCAAATTCGATGTGGGTTTCCCAGCACCCAATTCGCATGTGAGCAGCCTGTGGCCGGCTCTAAGATTGCCACCTCACCCTTTTAAACCCGAACACATATTCATTACACAGGTTCTGAGGCTAATTTAATGCCGATACGGCACTAAGTGAGTTTAACCACTTGCCCACGGCGTCATGTTAAAAAGACGTCATGACTTTAAAGATAGATATCTCGGTAACGGCAGCAGCTGCTGCCACAACCGAGATATCCATCTTTTCCGTGGGCAGTCCTGTACACGATAATGGCGGTCTCTGCAGCGGATTCGCTGCGAGATTGCCGTTATCGGTTGCGGGAGAGGGCCCCCCCCCTCCCGTCGCTCTCCTGCGCCCTCTGCCGCTTACCGGAGCCATCGGTAGCGGCGGAGGGGATCGGGTCCTGTCGGCAGCTGTGTTGGGATACGAGTGAGGGAAAAATCGCCCCCACCCGTTCCCCAGAGCTCTGCTGGGCGGAAGTGATGTCAAAACGTCAGTCCCGCCCAGCGTCTTAAAGAAACAATTTTTTTTTTCTCAGATTTGAAAAATGTCATTTTTTTTTCTTTTTTTGCATTTAAGCCTATATATGAGATCTGAGGTCTTTTTGACCCCAGATCTCATATTTAAGAGGACCTGTCATGCTTTTTTCTATTACAAGGGATGTTTACATTCCTTGTAATAGGAATAAAAGTGATAATTTTTTTTTTTTATTATTTATTTCGGTGTATAAAATTATAAACTAATTTAAAATAAATAAGAAAACAAAAAAAGAAAATGTAAAACGAGCTCGCGCACAGAAGCGAACGCATATGCGAGTAGCGCCCGCATATGAAAACGGTGTTCAAACCACACAAGTGGGGTATCGCTGCGATCGTTAGAGCGAGAGCAATAATTCTAGCCCTAGACCTCCTCTGTATCTCAAAAAATGCAACCTGTAGAATTTTTTAAACATCGCCTATCGAGATTTTTAAGGGTAAAAGTTTGACGCCATGCCACGAGCGGGCGCAGTTTTTAAGCGTGACATGTTGGGTATCATTTTACTCGGCGTAACATTATCTTTCACAATATAAAAAAAAAAAAAAATTGGGCCAAATTTATTGTTGTCTTATTTTTTTATTCAAAAAAGTGAATTTTTTTCAAAAAAAGTGCGCTTGTAAGACCGCTGCGCAAATACGGTGTGAAAAAAAAGTATTGCAATGACTGCTATTTTATTCTCTAGGGTGTTAGAAAAAAATATATATCATTTTTGGGGGGTTTAAGTAATTTTCTATAAAAAAAAAACTGTTTTATTCTCGTAAACACCAAATCTGAAAAACAGGCCCGGTGGGCAAGTGGTTAATTACCACCTTATTCAGCCACATAACCTGTGTAATTATTATGTGTTCGGTTTTAAAGGGATGAGGTGGCAACCCTAACCGGCTCTAAATGGAGCGGTTTGCAGAAGAGTCTTGTGCACCTTCTGTTTCAATTCAGGTCAGAATCTAGCAAATTGGGGCCTGATTCGTCCCTTAAATGGAGAACTGGGATGCACGGGACCCCTGCTGTGAGCCGCTCCGCACAACAGTGTGAACCCAGCCTGAAATGGGATGTACTTTATACATTAAATGAAATGGAGACCCTGTATCTTAAATTAAATCAATTTGTTGGACTGGTGGGCTTTAAATGTCCTTGAAGCTGAACTCTAGGCAGAAAAGACACCAAATATACTTTTAATAAGCATTTATTCACAAATACATTAATAAATGCATATTTTTAATGCAAGAAGGACTGAAATAGGCATCAGCCTCTTGCAGCCCCTGTATGTCAGGGCTAGAGTGTTAGAAGAAGAAACAGTATAATGATCCACTCAGTCCATACTGAGAAAAACCATGCTGAGAGAAGGATCAGCTCATCATTGTGCTTGCTCTCCTTTCACTGTACAGTTACAGGCATGGGCAGGCTCTGCAGTTGAATGAATCTGGCAATCAGACTGAAGACATCCAGCAGCAGAAGGAAAGCACTGTGGAGAAAAACCTTGAAAGTGGATATTGCAGCAAAAGCTAGTTTTGTTATTTTATCACTTAGGTCCCATTCGCACCAGAACCCGATGTGGGAAACCCTGGGTTCTGTGCTCTTTTCCAGGACCACCACGTTTAAAAATGCACTGCAATTGTGGGCGCCAACATTAGGTTAAAGCGGTTGTATAGTCATTTTTTGGACTTTTACCTAGAGGTAAGCCCAATTATAGGCTTACCTCTAGGTAAAAGACCAAAAAATTACTAAACCTGTACGGTTTAAGAGATATTCCCCTTGCAATGAGCCACTGACTGAAGCGGCGCATACGCATTGAGGATTCTCGGCTGAAAGCCCGGCAGACGCTGGACGTTGCCAGAAAGAAGTCTTGCGTGTACATGCGCAGGAGTGACGACATCGCAGTTCCAGCCACTCACAGTGCGGGACCCGCGATACCCGGAAGACATGCTGAGGCAAAATGTAATCTCCCTCGGCGTGGACCGGGTGGGATACTGATGCCTCGTTCTAAGGTAAGTATTTCATAATGAGCTAGTATGCGTTGCATACTAGCTCATTATGCCTTTTGCCTTACAGGTGTAGGGGGAAAAAAGTGTCAGCGGGTATACGACTGCTTTAATCACAGTGGGATGACCTGCACTGGATCGCATGGTACAGACGTACCATGCGATCCAGTTGCAATGCAGTTAAAAAATAAAAATGTAAGAAAAGTTTGAAAAGTGATGAATTCAAATGAACGGGCTTAAGTTGCACTGAACCTCATGTGAAATGCACAGAAATGCCTAGCGTTTTCCAGTTTAATTCCTAGTGTGGACTGACCCTAAATGGACTATTCATTTTTATCTTGTTATTTTTGTTTGGAGCTTTGCTTCAAATGCTTTTACATTCAGTGTATCTATTCCAGCGTATTTAGTGTTTCTTTGAAGTATTTCTAGTTATTTGTACGGTATTTGTACAACCAGTTACTTGTTATTTAATGCCCTGTCTCACACTCTTCTTGAATCAGCTCAGACATAAAAGCTCCTCAGCCGCCTATCAGTTAACAACCCGATAATCTGCAGTTTCTCTAGAAGCTGATCGGTTAATGAAGCTGTAGAGACTGCAGGTCCCTAGCAGTTATAAAAATGATGGTATGTAATAGTATGCATTCCTTTCAGGCCTCGTACACAAGAGCAGACAGATTTGTTCAAATCTGTCTGTCCGACAGATTTGAACAAATCTGTCTGCTGGGATTTTGGTTTGCTCGCGTGTACACACGAGCAAACCAAAATCCCCGCCAGCAGACAGCGCGCTGACGTGTCGGTGACGTGGCGGTGACGTTGATGCCGCCACGTCACCGCACCAGGAAGTAAAACACTTCCACGCATGCATCGAAACCATTCGGCGCGTGTGCGAGAAGACATGTCTGCTGGTTAGCATACTAACCAGCAGACATGTCGGGTGGACGGGTTCCCAGCCGACAGATTTCAAAGCATGCTTTGAAATCTGTCGGGTGGCCAAATCCGTCTGTTAGCCCGTACACACGATCGAATCTGTCTGCTGAAACGGTCTAGCAGACCGTTTCCACGTTTCCAGCAGACAGATTTGATCGTGTGTACGAGGCCTAAAACAATCAATATGTTGTCAAGAAAACAGCAGTCTATACAAGAAGAAATGTTCTGCAATGCAGAGACCCATTGCTAGACCAATACCACACATAACTACAAAAAGCTTTGTATATTGGTAATGGCACAATTATTTTTAACAAAAAAGTATATTAATTTTATATACTGATATAATTTATCTTTCACATATTGAAATTGCCGTAAAAAAGGTAACGTTTTTGCTAGATGTGGTATCGATAAACACATATTTTCTTGTATTTTAAGCAGTGCTGTTAAATTATATTACTGCATCAGCTGCTTTAGGAGCCTTGATAAATGGGTTGAGGCAGGTTCTCATTAGATTCTAGGCACATGCATTCGTTTTGGTTAGAATGCATTTTCGTCCGAAAGTCTGTTTTTTTCGTTTTTGTTTTAACAAACAATAACGAAAGCGCAAGAAACGAAAACCGAAAGATCCGACATAAAAAATGCTTTGTTCGTTGCGGTAAAAAATCTATATAGAGAGATTCGACATTATAGAGAAAAGATTCGACATCATAGAGAAAAGATTCGACACTACAGAGAATAGATTTCGATTTATGAGAAAATATATTCGACATTATAGAGAATAGATTTGACATTATTACTAGTCATACAACACAAGAATTCTTGTAGGCGGAATATTCGAACGGAAATGTACGATTCAACGTAAAGTTTCGAAGTTCCGTCGAATATTCTTTTGACCATTCGACAGAAACCAAGTATTATTGAATTTTCGGATGAAAGCTATTCCCCAACGAAAAATGAAATAAATCAAAATGATTTTCGGGAGTAACTAAATAAATGTATTTTCCAGACGAAAATGAAAAAACAAAACAAAATATTCCAGTCTGCACATGTCTATTAGATTCAACCTCATGTGATGGAAAGGTGCCTATTGTGGAGCCAGAGATAGTTATAGTAGGATGTCTTACCGGTTGTACTGAATCCAGATTCTGCAACCAGAAAAGAAGACAATTCCCAAAAGGCAATCAAGCAACCACTACACTGACAATATCAGTCTTGCTCACTTGGGCTTCTGATAACCTTCCAACGTCTCTGGAAACTCTCGGGAGACAATGGTTCTAGACTCCAGCAACTCCAGGGGAATTTGTCCAGGGCTCACATGACATCTGCCACCACTGATAAAGCAATGTTAATTTTTTAAGAGCAAAGGGGGTGCAGGCATGTGTAAAAAAATGGAAAATAAAATACATATTTACAGTAAAACCTTGGTTTGAAAGTAACTTGGTTTGAGAGTGTTTTGTGAGATCAGCAAAATGTTTTAATAAATGTTGCCTTGATATACAAGCGATGTCTTGATATGATGCCCCGTACACACGATCAGGATTCCCGGCGGTAAAAAGTCTGCCAGGAATCCCAGGGGTAAAACCGAGAACCTGCTCGGTCACTTTCCCTGTGTACACACCAGAGGTTTTCCCGTCTGAAAAACTGTGGTGAGAGCTTTGGCCCAGGAATCCTGGCCGTGTGTATGCTCCACTGCAGTGTTTTCCCATAGGGAAACTTCTGGTAAAAAGACCGCCGGGAATCACGGCAGGAAAAAAGAGAACATGTTCTCATTTTTCCTGCCACGATTCCTGGCAGTTTCCTGCCATCCCCCCGGGGAATACCATCTCCTGGCCCCAGGAAGGCGACCGGAAGACCAGGGGGGTGTCTGACGTGGTCCATGACCAAATGGCGAGGGACCAGGCCAGGCAGACCCAGCAGAAGGGGGAGATAGCTGGGCACCTGGACCGCGTAGCTGACAGCCTGGTCTCCGTGGCCCAGATGACAGAGGAAGTGCAGGATGTTAGCTGCAGTGGTGAACAGTCTGGGGGAGGTGCAGGCTGATGTTCGGCACCTCACTGCAGCCGTCCAGGCCAACACAGCTGCCATCCGGGACCAGGGGAGGCAGAGGCAGCGGGCCCAACAATACCAGGTGACCCGGCAGCTGAGGATGCAGGCCGAGACTAATTCCTTCCTCAGCCGGATAGCCGTGGCCTTGGAGGGCATGCAGGCCACACCTGCCAGGAGTGGCCCACCTGGGGATCAGCCACCTCCAGGCAGCTGAGGAGCCAGAGAGGGCCTACCAGAAAGAGCCCCCGTCAGCCCAAATGATGGCTTTTTGGGTTCTTTGTTTATTTTTGCAGTTTTTGTTTCTGCTCAGGTTATGAGCTTTTTATTTTTATTTATATTTTGCTTAGGTTATGAGCTTTTTGTTTTTATTTATATTTTGCTCAGGTTATGAGCTTTTTATTTTTATTTATATTTTGCTCAGGTTATGAGCTTTTTATTGTTAATTAAACTGCACACAGTCAGTAGTGCAGGGGACAGTGTGAATGGTGTGTTAATGTGAGGGTGGCACTCCTGCCAGTAAGGGGTGTCACCCTTGGCCGTTGGGGAGAAGTTATCCCCACGGCTGTGTGAATGACGTGTGAATGGACAGCGACACCATTGATCAATGTATTTGTTTATTGTCCAAAGATGCCTATGGCGAGGACCCTCCTGACTGCTCTTCCATCAGCTGAATGGGTAGCCTCTGGCAGGTGGGGACTGTGTGGGTCGGGGGTCAGGTCATCACGTATGTCAATCTGCAGGCCCTTTTTCATGGCGTAGTTGTGCAGCACACTACATGCACCGATGATCTGACACACGAAGGTAGGGGAATACAAAAGGGCCTCCCCAGACTTATCCAGGCATCAGAAACGGGACTTCAGGAGCCCAAATGCACCACTGCACGAGTTTGGATATGTGCCGCATTGTATCTTCTCTCTCTTCTGGTAAGACAGGAGGATGTTAGTCATGCATGTGCCCCTCGTGATGTCAGCATCATGGGGTCGGACAGTCATCCCTGACTCCCATGTCACTCACCAACCAGCCAGCTGTCCTTGTACACGTTCTGTTCGAATTCCGTTGGGATGGGGCTTTGACGGTATATGAAGCTGTCATGGCTGGACCCGGGGTGTTTGGCACGGACGTGCCATATGAGGCATTGGGCATCGGCTATCACCTGTACGTTGATGGAATGCCAATGCTTTCGATTGTGGTATATGTGCTCTGTGGCACTGGGGGGCTGTAGGGCCACATGTGTGCAATCAATGGCCCCCACGGTGCGTGGGAATCCTGCAATGCTGTAGAAATCTGTCATTGCTTTCTGCCGCAGGTCCTCAGTGGTGGGTCTGATGATGTGGTGGGACATGCGTCTGAGAATTGCAGGGACAACATGGTGCACACATCTGCTCATGGTGGACTGTGACATCTCAGCCACAACTCCACTTGTACGCTGGAATGATCCACTGGCAAGGAAATGAAGTGTTGCCAGTACCTTCACCAGTGGCTGCACTGCTTGTGAGCGGTGTGTCTTGCTGGTGATGTCATCTTGCAGGGTTGTGGTTAGTTCAAGGATTGCATCTGGGCTGAATCTGAAGAGGCGATACACCTCCTCATCACCCATGCCAAAGAGGCTCATGCGCGTGCGGTATATCCTCTCACGTGCCCGCCTCCTCCGTATCGGGGGACCCATTAGTAGTGCTAGGACCACGGCTGCCCCTGGCATGTTGGCACACAGAGGTGTTGTCCTGCAAGTGTGGTTGGTCAGCTTGCTATTTTCGTCGGTAACACTGCTGCTGTAGCTGCTCTCCTGCTATAGCAGCTATTTGTAGGAATAACTTTGCGCCAGACGTACGACGTACACGCGGCGCACGTAGCCAGCGTCTGGTGCTAATCCGTTCGCAAATCGACATATCTCCCTCATTTGCATATTTGAATGGGAAATCGATAGGCGCGACGGATGCGCCAAGCGAAAATATGCGCATACGATACTCTGGCGTAGGAAAGTTAAGCCGGTCGGAGAAAGCCCGTTTTCTGGCGCATCTAGTTTGGTGGGTACGGCACATAGATACTACGGCACATCTTTACACTTATGCGGCGCATATCGATATACTCCAGCGCAAGTCTTTCTGAATCTGGCCCTATGTATTTAAGACAATATACAATATGTCCTTGTGTTTGCTACATCTAATGTGTTGATGTTCCGATAGTTTGATTATTTGTTTGATGACAGTGTCATCTGAGGTTTTGATATCATAGCACCCACCTGAAAGGTTGCATTGCATTAAGCAGTGCACTGGACAGTGTTGCCAACCTCCTGCAGCATTTTTTACTGACAAAACATGGACAATTTACTGACGGAGAACATGTTTTACATACAGTCTAAAAAATTACACAACTCCTAATAAAAGAAGACAACCAATATTTAAACAGTACAAAACACATAATGCAAACACTGACAATACCCATACACAAGTAATTTGCCTGATATACACTTCAAAAGTCAAGACAGCATGACAAATTATCAGCCCCTAATATTTACTGACAGTTGTAAACAGTCACTGATTTTTACAAACTGTCCATAAATTTATTGACGGTTGGCAACCCTGGCACTGGATTACATACTCTTTCTAGTACAGGGGTTCTTAACTTGGGGCTCATGGACCCATAAGTTGTCCATGAATGCATGGATGGTTTTTAGGCAATTTGTGAGGGTCAGATTAAAAATAACATATACATTCGCTATACAGCCCCCTCCCTTTCCCGTCCAAAAAAATGGTTTGGGATTGAAAAAATTTATAGAAAACACACCCTGCCACTGCTTATAGTGCATACTGCTAAACATCCCTTGACTCGTTTTTTGCCCATGTCACTTTGTATCAGTGTTCTCTGCATAACTTCCACCTTGTGCAGCTACATAATGAAATTGATTATTCTCATTTTCTAGTAATAGTAGATTTGAGCAGAATTAAAATATTTTGTTTTTAAATTTGCAGAAGATGATTGTATTTCATTTTTGAAATAAGTGGCCATTGCTTTTTGCATGAAAATAAGTGAAATGTTGTGTGTGCCATATATGAATTTATATGCGGCAATGGGAATGCAATAAAATAAAGCACATATTTACACTGCATGCAAAGTTGAGTTTGTGTGGATATTTTTGGGGAGGGGGTCTATAGCTTTTATCAGATTCTTAAGGGGATCCCGGACTCAAGTTAAGAACCACTGTTCTAGTAAGGGATTAAAAAAAAAAAAACAGATAACAGTATACTTGCATTGGGAAAGATTGACAGTAACACACAACCATTAATGTGCAGACCTACAAACCAGGAAGCAAAGCCCCCATAAGCAATAAGCATGGTGGCCTGCCTTATACACATGTATTATAACTAGGGATGAGGTTCATGTTTCGACTGAGATAGAATTCAAATGGGCAAACTAAATGAGTTGCTAACAATGCCAATTGTTAACGTTGCCAATTTTATAGGGGTGGGTGTGCATACCCCTAGTATGATTTTGGAGTGGGGTCTACATGACATTTTTTACAGAGAAAAAACAAGTTGGCAGGGAAATGTCATACTGGCAATTTAAAACTCAATGAACCTTCTGTGAACTGAACAAATGTACATTACAATTACATACAAAAATAGTATATATATTTTTTATTAGGGTCAGGTGTATGTAAAGGCAAAACGTAAAGAAGACCCTCTGTTTTTACTTCTGTCTGTGTCTTGGTCGTGACTATCATCACTGGGTAAGTGATACGTGATGGGAAATCTACATCAGAATCCAAGAACATTATACAGACAGTTCTCAGAGATGCAAGATTGCGAAGTCCGACACGTTTCAAAAGGTGCATATATAGATCAATCTTCATCAGGGACAACAACCATTTATGTCAATTTGTTCAAACAATAGAGACACAGCTCCTCTGTTTAGGAAGGTCAAGATCTCCTACTGAGATCCTGGGGTCTTTTTTCCTTGCTGGCTTGTTGGACATTTAACCTCCGGTTTTTCCTGAAGTTTTTTTCTCCTTCCTCTCTCCTCCCCAGTTTGGAGTATTTTTTTTGGTGGAAACTCTCAGGTTTGGCATCCTTATTTGAGTTCTATACTCTGGGACTCCTCTATGCTTTGGGGGGCTTATGCAGACCTTTGTGGAATGTTGAAAACAGAAGAGCTCTGTCTCTATTGTTTGAACGATTTGACATAAATGGTTGTTGTCCCTGATTAAGATTGTTCTATATATGCACCTTTAGAAAAGCATCGGACTTCACAACCTTGCATCTCTGGGAACTGTCTGTATAATGTTCTTGGATTCTGATGTAGTTACTATGGATCATTGTCAGATGTTCATGCATTTTTATGCAATCAAGTTTTAACACTCTGTTGTTTCTATATACGTGGAGTAATTTTTGTAATAAATATAATTTTTAATATATATTTTTTCTTTCTTATCAATTGCATGTTCATGCCTTTTTAAAAAAAAAATCTTTAATATCAATTTTATATATATATATATATATATTTATATATATATATATATATATATATATATATACACAGTATCTCATTAAACCCCTCACATTTTTATAAATATTTTTATACGAGAAAGGGGAGTAACAGGCTACGCGCTCGGGGCTCACAGCTCCTTCTACTGACCAAGACTAAGGACATGGATTACTGACAAAGAAAAGTGTGTCTTGCATACAGTCAAGCATGGTGGTGTGACTATCATGGTCTGGGGCTGTATGAGTGCTGCCGACACTGGGGAGTTACAGTTCATCGAAGGAACCATGAATGCCAACACGTACTGTGACATACTGAAGCAGAGCATGATTCCCCCCCCCCCTTCGGCGACTGGGCCGCAGGACAGTATTCCAACATGATAATGACCCCAAACAAGACCTCGAAGACGACCACTGCCTTACTAAAGAAGCTGAGGGTAAAGTCAATGGACTGGCTAAGCATGTCTTCAGACATAAACCCTATTGAACATCTGTGGGGCATCCTTAAATGGAAGGTGGAGGAACACAAGGTCTCTAACAATCACCAACTCCAGTGGTGGCCCGTCCATAGGGGGCGCCTGGGTGCTGCCCCCCCCCGCTCCTGTAGTCATAAAAAAAAATGAAAAAAAAAAAACAGGCCCTTTAAGGCTTTTAAAAATGTGTTCTGCAGCGCCGCAGCGCCAATCAGGTTTTAGTGATTTAGTTTTAGTGATCCTGGTTATCCGTAACTGCACCATGTCGCCGAGAATCAGAATTGATGTGGGCACAGTGGGGACAAGTGATGTGGGCACAGTGGGGACAATTGATGTGGGCACAGTGGGGACAATTGATGGCATGGCACAGTGGCTGTGTTTGATGGCACAGTGGCTGTGTTTGGCATGGCACAGTGGTGACAATTGATGGGCACAGTGGTGACAATTGATGGGCACAGTGGTGACAATTGATGGCATGGCACAGTGGCTGCATTTGATGGGCACAGTGGCTGCCTTTGATGGGCACAGTGGCTGCCTTTTGATGGGCACAGTGGCTGCCTTTGATGGGCACAGTGAGGCTGCAATTGTCTTTTCTTTTTTTTTTTTTCGTTTGTTTGCGCCCCCCCTAAAAATTTGGAGCACCAGCCGCCACTGACCAACTCCGTGATGTCATCATGGAGGAGTGGAAGAGGACTCCAGTGGAAACCTATGGAGCTCTGGTGAGCTCCATGCTCAAAAGGGTTAAGGCAGGGCTGAAAACTAATGGTGCCACACAAAATATTGACACTTTTGGCCCAATTTGGATATTTTCACTTAGGGGTGTACTCACTTTTGTTGCCAGTGGTTTAGACAATAATTTACACTGTTATACAAGCTGTACACTCTCTACTTTACATTGTAGCAAAATGTAATTTCTTCAGTGTTGTCACATGAAAAGATATAATAAAATGTTTACAAAAATGTGAGGGGTGTAGTCATGTTTGTGAGATACTGTGTATATAAATATATATATATATATATATATATATATATATATATATATATATATATATATATATATATATATACACATTTTTTTTTAAACTGCCTTTATTGCACCATTAGACACAAATTTACATCCTACCTCACCTCATCTTAATTAAAGCCGCGAAAGCAGGAGTTACAATGAGTGCTGCAGTCAGCATCCTTCTCTACCCCCAGCCTCACACCTCGCATTCAGCACTTCTAACCTCCACTCAGATATATAACTGCATGAAATATTCACAACTTCGGCTGGACTGGAATGACGGATGGGACTATGAGTGCAAGTTCACATCTAAAACAAAAAGAAGGGGGGTCTGCAGAATAAAAGGTATACATGTATTTTATGTCTCAGCAATGCAGGGCTTTTCCTAAACATTCTGTGTATCTCTGCTAGAATGTGTTAAATATGTGGATAACATTACCCAGAGGGACTATAGTTATCAACTGAACTCCGCAGTGGTTCAGCGGTAGAAATTATGGATTGCGGTATCATGTTAACCCATGGTATTGAGGCTTGCAGCAGATTATTTTCTATAATTTTGAATTAACATGAGGTAAAGAAAAGATACTCAAAAACATGGCTTAATTAGGGGTCATTCACACGGCCAGAAAATGCTGCATTTAGATGCATGCAGCAGATAGTCCTATACACATCTAAACACAGCACTATAGTAACCAATAAGTCCGTACACACAGCTGTATTTACATACAAAAATGCGTGCTGCATTTAATTTAGTGGCGCACAAAAAAGTAGATTAGGCAGAAAATACGTGTCTAAACACAGCTTTTTTCCTGCCCATGTGTATGAGCCTGTAGTGTTTACTGCCTTAATTGTCCAGGACAACATCATACCTGTACATTGTAGATAACACTAACGTGCACCTGTCAAAGGGATGTCAATCTGAAAGATTCCTGTAGTAGGTACTTCTCCAGACTGATTTAATCTATTAGGGGGCAGCTGTCTTCTGCAGCAGCGTGGGCTTTTCCACCCCCCCCCCCCCCACCCGCCCCCTGTTTCTCTCTTATACTGCAGCTGCTGACTTTTAATATTAGGACACTTACCTGTCCTGGAGTCCAGCGGTGTCCGCAGCAGAGGACGAGCGATCGCTCGTCTCCCTGCTTCTCCCCCCTCCATCCACGGTGAGGGAACCAGGAAGTGAAGCGCTCCGGCTTCACTGCCCGGTTCCCTACGGCGCATGCGCAAGACGCGCTGCGCCCGGCGATTGGCTCCCGCTGTGTGCTGGGAGCCGAGAGTTCCCAGCACACAACGGGAAAAGCCCGTCTTTTGCCCGAGACTGCGGGCCGGAAGTGGGTGCAGATACCTGTCTTTAGACAGGTATCTGCACCCCCCTCCCCCCTGAAAGGTGTCAAATGTGACGCCGGAGGGGGGGAGGGTTCCGATTAGCGGATCTTCACTTTAGGGTGGAGATCCGCTTTAAGGTTTTCTGTAAACTCCATAATGGAAGAGCCTGAGCCAATCATGAGACAGCAGCAAAGGACTGTGGGAGAGGAGATAAAAAGCCAGAGGCACTAAGCCAGAGCCTCTTTTTTTGCCTGCACCCCATCAGGAGAGCATCTGCATTCTATGTCTGTGTGGAACCGTGGCCTACCAAGAGACACACAGCCTGCAACTCCAGCCCAGAGGAACAGATTGTTCATGCAGCTCCAGCCCAGAGGAACAGATTGTTCATGCAGCTCCAGTCCAGAGGAACAGACTGTACATGCTAAAGAAGGACACCCTGCAACAGCTCAAGGACTGAATGCCAATGCGACACACCTGCATCTAAGATCGATCGATTGCTCAGGGGAGTACCGCTGACTGTGTACAGGATTTGGTGAGCGGGCTTTGCCAAGAAACCTTTAATGCTTTTCATAGAATACCACATCCAAGTATTGTCCACAGAGCTCCTACAGTGGGTGACCGTGATATTGTGTCAATCTCGCTCCCTTTCTCGGTGAGATTGACCACCCACGAGCCCCGTCAAGGGAGCCAGCACCGACCCGGTTCGCCGCGATGGGAAAAAGCCGTCATAGAAGCGATGGGGATCCAACTTGGATTCCCGCCAATTCTAGCCGCATCGTTTGGTATGAATCCTGAGGGGGAACTCAACGCCAAATTTTAAATAAAAAAACGGCATGGGTTTCCCCCCAGGGGCATACAAGGCCCTTAGGTCTGGTATGGATTGTAAGGAGAACCCCCTACGCCGAAAAAACGGCGTGAGGGGTTCCCCCACAATCCATACCAGACCCATATCCAAACACGCCGCCTGGCCGGTCAGGAAAGGAGTGGAGACGAGCGAGCGCCCCCCTCCTGAGCCGTAACAGGCCGCATGCCCTCAACATTGGGGGGTTGGGTGCTCTGGGGCAGGGGGGCGCCCTGTTAATAAGGACAGGGCCTCTTCCCGACAACCCTGGCCATTGGTTACCGGGGTCTGCAGGCGGGGGCCACGTGGGACCCCGGAGCAGGATAAATTGGTGCGAGCCACGCACCTGGCATTATAGCAGGAAGAAGCATTGCGTCAACATCGGAATAAAAGAAGAAGGCTAGTTAGAGAGCTAAAAAGATGATAGCGACGGCCAGCCCCGAAGAAGGCACCGGAGAGCGAGCGGGAGAAGAACCGGGGAGCGCCGAGAAGACAGCGGAGAGTGGAGAAGACCCCTGGAGCTGACTAATAAATTATTTTAAAACCCTGTGTTGTGTGTTTTTTTATTAACACTTTGCCTTCAGGTGAATGGGAGGAGGGCCGGTATCTGGGGGCCCCCTTATTAAAAGGGGCTTCCAGATTGCGATAAACCCCCCGCCCGCAGACCCCGACAACCAACGGCAAGGGTTGTCGGGAAGAGGCCCTGTCCTTATCAACATGGGGACAGGGTACTTTGGGGTGGGGGGGCCGCAGGGGGAACAATTCATACCAGACCTAAGGGTACCCATGCCTTTTTTTTATTTAAAATTTGCCGTGGAGATCCCCCTCAGGATTAATACCAAACTCTACTCTGTGGCTAGATTTGGCGGGAATCCAAATCGGATCCCTGTCGCTTCTATGACGCGCTCGCTGGAATACGCTTTTCCTTCTCCAGCGAGTGCGAGATGTCGGCACCATGTCGCAGAGAATCAGCGCGATGCCGTTGTGCTGGAAACACATTCTCAGCGACAGGTACTGTACATTGCCGGTGAAGATAATAAAACGCAAAGCTTTGCCCCCAGGACATTACCGCGGTTGCTCTTAAAGGGGACACTCCACGTGTATTGATATCATTGTACTGGGTGGGTACTGGAGGTATCGTAGGCCGGCCTTGGGTTCCCCTTTAGCCACAGCATCCCACACACACCAAAAGTTATTGGGGAGTCTATTTAATCTGTACATATTGTTATCTATTGCTTTTCTTGTTTGCATAGTGTTCCTGACTGTTTTATTTAAACTGTTTCAACCAAGTCCTGGGTACTTACACAGGTCCTGTCTGACTAATGTTAACCTGCATTTTACTTTTCTTCAAGTAAACTACAAGAAGAACTGTGTTGTGTATTCCTGCTGAGTTATTCCATTAATCACATTGCTAGGTGTGCCAGAGGGGGTGGGACAGTTCATTGGGGTTGAAAGGCCCTCAGTAACTGACTGAACAAACAACTTGTTGAGTTCTCAAGAAATTAGCTGCGTGTAAGTAATGCAGGTGTGCCTAAATATAGTAAGGTGGATGTAGTAAGTACCTGAATATGATGAATATCCCAAGTATAAAAGTAATGAGACACAGCAGGCAAACCATCTCCATGTCCCTACCATCTTTGGCCCAGGCCTTTCATTCATACATTATCTTATGCTAATACTTATTGATTCTACTTTACTACTTTAGATGCCAGACAAACATACTTATGTTCACAGCCTATACTTTGTATGGACTAACAAGGTCTCTATGGATACATCACCACACCTATGCCATGCCTGCTCTCTGTTTGGCCCTTGGTGGGGTCCCTTTCTGACTCCACCCCTCAGCTCCCGGGTGAGGCATCTGCTGCTGCCATCTTGGGGCCGCACACCTGTAGCCATGGTCAAGCTTAGTGGTGAGTATGGGGACCCACAACCCCTCCTACCCTGTGCCTTTACAACCAATACTGTGCCATATTGCCAAACATATATATATATTTTCATCCTAGGTACAGTGTTACACACCCCCCAAAGAGCGAGCTGGATCTCGCAAAACTAGTCGGGTAGTATGATGCCCGTGTACTCTGACCAATACTACATTTACGTACCAATATTTCTTGTTTATATATGTTTTTAATTGGCAACCGTTGGTGTTATCTATGCATGTAAACAATTTTACTTGAATAAATTATATACCGTAATAACTATTGTTATTCTT
Source organism: Rana kukunoris (assembly GCA_029574335.1). Classification (NCBI taxonomy): domain Eukaryota; kingdom Metazoa; phylum Chordata; class Amphibia; order Anura; family Ranidae; genus Rana; species Rana kukunoris. Next base: position 369,997,681 of record CM056051.1, read on the forward strand.
ACTGGCGGAAACGGTACCCACTTCATTTAAAGTCCCGGGGCAAATCCTTTGTTTTGACAGCTTCAATCTTGAGCAGGTGAAAAGCTGGAATATTCTTCATAATGTCCCAGCTGTTCCCCATGATTAAATGGGAAGCCAAAACATTTTTTTTTATGGGGGGATGAGCTGATTACCAATGTAATGTCCACCAATGCTTCTATACTTCCATCAAGCTCTTTGGGTGACAGCCTGAATGAAAACCTGACAAAGTAATCTCTATTCACAGAAGAAAAGTATACTTAAAGGCAAAACTTGTTCATTCTTTGAACAAAGTGGAGATGGATTAGAACACCTGTCAGATTTATATTGATATATGTGTACCTGTCAGGGAGATTGTTGGCAGATGCTACATTAAGTACTGCATTTATGATGAAAATTAAAGGGGTTGTAAAGGTAAAAGTTTTTTCACCTTAATGCATTCTATACAATTAGATGAAAAAACATCTGTGGATTAGCGCCCATCCCCCCCCCAGCACCCCCATTTACTTACCTGACCCCTCGAAAGTCCTGCGCCGTGAACGCGCTTGCTTCTCGGCCAGGCTTCTCGGCTCATTCATTGGTTGATTGAAATCAGTGCAGCCATTGGCTGGCGCTGCTGTCAAACACATCTAATGACGCGGCACGCCGGGGGGCGGGGCCGTGTGATACAGTGAACGGCTATGGCCGCCAGCTGTATCACAGGAGCGTGCCTGCAAGAACTCATCACCATGCGAGCTCGCTCTCATGAAGGTGATGAGTTCTTGCAAGAGGGAGCCGAGACAGCTGCTGAGGGACCCCAGAAGACCAGAATTGGGGCCACTCTGTGCAAAATTAGCTACACAGTGGAGGTAAGTATAACATGTATGTTATTTAAAAAAAAAATCCTTTACATACCCTTTAATGCCCAGTAACTATGGGTTTAGTTGCATGCAGTGGTGTGTTGGAGGGAAGCAATGTCACTTCCCATTGGGAAGGTATATAGGGGTGTCTTCCCTAGGAAATAGCATCTTTGGTCCTATGGGAAAGCAAGGGAGGCTATCCTGCAATGTGATCATTTGTGAATGAAGGAGCTACTGTACCTGTGACGGGACTCTGGATTGGGAAAGTGCAGTACAGTTAGTACAGTATGTTTGAGCCAAAGGTATGTGCATCAATGTCCCATCCAAACCATTTTTAAAGCAAGCCCATTGTCACAGCTAAACAATAGTCACAGCCGGATTATTGTCCAGCCTAGATGTTGAATAGCCTGTATAGTTACTCCAGGTCAAGTGATATCAATGTAAAAAGAGTATTTTAAGTGCTTGTGTAACATCACTGTACAGAAGAAAGAGTAGCCAGTTTGGGACAGGAAAGGTGGTAGCCAGCAACAGAGAGTTCCTGGATGGTTTGTTGTATTTCTAGACTTACCATTTTCAGCGGTGGGCCCCTATTCTAGGTTTGTTTCAATATGAAACCTTTTTAACCACTTAAGGACCCCCCATACATTGCCAGAATGGCATAGTTGGGCACATTGCCTTTAAGAGCCCAGCTGCGGATCGCTCACGCCTGCCGGCGCACGCTCAGTGACCTCGCCCACGGGCCGATCGCCGCCGGTGTGCCGCCATCGAAGAATGGGGAGAGGTGTGTGCAAACACACCCTCCCTGTTCTTCTGTGTGTCAGTGACACTGATCGTCTGTTCCCTGATATAGGGAACGACGATCAGTGATGTCACACCTACAGCCACGCCCCCCTACAGTAAGAATCATTCCCTTAGGGCACACTTAACCCCTTAGCGCCCCCTCGTGGTTAACTCCTTCACTGCCATTGTCATTTTCACAGTAATCAGTGCATTTTTATAGCACTTTTTGCTGTGAAAATGACAATGGTCCCAAAAAAGTGTCAGAAGTGTCCGATGTGTCCGCCATAATGTTGCAGTCACAAAAAAAAAATCGCTGATCGCCGCCATTACTAGTTGAAAAAAAATATTAATAGAAATGCCATAAAACTATCCCCTATAAAAATAAAAACCGCAGAGGTGAATACCACCAAATACCACCAAAAGAAAGCTCTATTTGCGGGGAAAAAGGATGCCAAATTTGTTTGGAAGCCACATCGCACGACTGCGCAATTTTCAGTTAAAGCGACGCAGTGCCGAATCGCAAAACCTGGCCAAGTCCTTTACCTGCATAATGGTCTGGGTCTTAAGTGGTTAAGGACAGGACCTGGACCAGGGAAGAAGCATGGCCTTGCACAATTGTGGTGTTCCTTTTTAAACCCATGGGTTGGAGCAAGACAAGTGTGCTGTGCTAAAGAACTGGTGTAAAGTATTTCATGTACCCCATTGTTAACCTTAAAAATGCTCTGAGGTCTGGTGCTGGGACAGTTGGGTGAGACCTATGTAACTGGCTGAGTAGGAGACGTGGTCCTTCTAGTATGGGGTCTGATGAATGTTTCAACAAATGGTTAGCTATAGATGGTGCTTTCACACATTTATTATCTTTAACCACTTCCATACCAGGCACTTACGCACCTTCCCGCCCAAGCCAATTTTCAGCTTTCAGCACTGTCGCAATTTGAATGACAATTGCGCGGTCATGCTACACTGCACCCAAACAAAATTGGCGTCCTTTTTTCCCCACAAATAGAGCTTTCTTTTGGTGGTATTTGATCACCTCTGCGGTTTTTTTTTTTGTGCAACAACTAAAAATAGAGCGAAGATTTTGAAAAAAAAATAACGTTTTTATTTTTTTCTGTTAATTTTTTTGTAAATGAGTATGTTTTCTCTTTCAATTATGGGCACTGATATGGTGGCACTGATGGGCACCGATGAGGTGGCACTGATGGGCACCGATGAGGTAGTTCTGATGGGCACCGATTAGGTAGCACTGATGGGCACTGATAGGCGGCGCTGGTATTGGGCACTGATGGGCACTCATGGGCGGCACTGATGGGCACTCATGGGCGGCACTGATGGGCACTCATAGGCAGCACTGGGCACTCATAGGCAGCACAGATGGGCACTCATAGGCGGCACAGGTGGGCACTGATAGGCGGCACAGGTGGGCACTGATAGGCGGCACAGGTGGGCACTGATAGGCGGCACAGGTGGGCACTGATAGGCGGCACAGGTGGGCACTGATAGGTGGCACAGGTGGGCACTGGTAGGTGGGCACTGGGCATGGATTGGCACTGTGGGGTGGCACTGACAGACACTGGGGTGGCACTGATGATCACTGAGGGGTGGCACTGATGGATCAATGTTGCCAATCAGTGCCCATGTGTGGGCACTGATTGGCATCATTTTTTTTACTGCCACCCCTTTTTTTTTTTTGTCTTTTTTTTTTTGTCATTTTTTTTTTTTGTCATTTTTTTGTGTCTTTTTTTTTGTATTTTTTTTATTTTCCTGGTGGTCTAGTGTGGCGATCCGAGGGGGGGCTGCGCTGATAAACAATCAGCGCGAACCCCCCCTGTCAGGAGAGCCGCTGATCGGCTCTCCTGTACTCGCGTCTGTCAGACGCGAGTGAGGAAGAGCCGTCGGCGGCTCTTCCTGTTTACATCGTGATCAGCCGTGATTGGACACGGCTGATCACGTGGTAACGAGGCTCCGCCGGAGACTCGTTACCGAGATCGGAGGTGCAGGGTGTCAGACTGACACCCCGCATCACCGATCGCCGCGCTGCGCGCCCGCACGGGCGCGTGCGGCATGAAATCGTGCTAGACGTTTGAGAACGTCTAGTCACGATTTCATAACCACTTCCCTGCCGTAAATCGGCTATTGGCCGGGCGGGAAGTGGTTAACATAGTGGGGCAGCGGGCATGTACAGTATAGCATGGCTCCCTGTGTTGACACACAGTGGTGCCCATTCTGTATCCCCCTTCTGCGACATATTTGTTCAGTTTACTGTTATCACCAAGAGTGAAAGTGAAATATAATCACACATTTTAAGTGGTCACCAGAACAAAAATAGATGGCAAATCCTCCATTGGGGCTATAGTTCTGGTGACCTTGCTAACAACCATGGATTGTCTCACTTTATGTTTTGGATATGGGGCAGGAAGTGAAGAAAAATGTCCTTCCTAATTTAAGTAAGAACTAGTATTACAGCATGACTCCAGACAAAGCTGTTCTTTTCAGTTTTGTACAGAGGGACATAAGATTAGAACCCTTGTCAGTTTTTCTCCCCATTGGGTAGATTTGCTCAGATTGTCGCAAAGGTATGAAGTGATTGGATTTCTTCTTTACTGTGACAGAGACAGTGACAAAAGAAGGATTATGTTGTGGAGTGAGAGTTATTTCCCTCTGTGTCTTCCTGTGCCATGACACCCACACCCTCTTATTCCTTGACCTGGTGTCACTGGAATAGGACGTGAAAGGAAAACTCTTCAGTGAAGTCACAGTTAGCAATTAAAATGAAAAAGGTGTTCTGACTCTTTCCCACTCTGTAGAAAGATAAACAAACATGTCTCCGCCTGACTGAAAGGAACCTTAGTGACTCCATTTGTCTATATTCCTTTCTGTATGCTGCAGTGTATCATTGTCAGTCAGTCGCTATTGACAGTGATGTATTACATTATAGAAATTGAACATATAACATAATTGCACTAAATGTAATTTCAAGGTCTTGTCTTTTTAATCATTCATATAAATCTGTTGTCACTTTTCAATGTCTTATGGTTTTAAAACTGTATTTTCAATGGAATATCTATAACAATGTTGGTCTCTAAATCATGCTTCCTAGGGGGGTTTTAGTGGGGAATTAATATAAAAATTATAATAGGTATTGACCTAATGGGATAACGTTTAGATTAAATCAGGTTGTCTGTATCATGCACCTTTAGATTTCAGAAGCAATCCAATTTTGTGGCCACTGCAGTAGCGGCCAGGGGTATTCTTTTGGGGGGCAGCAAACAGTGCACAGCCAGCCCCGCCCGGTCAGCCCCCGTACCCCCCTAATAAAGTTTTAACCGCTTGATCACCACTCTAGTTAACCCTTTCACTCCCTATTGCCAGTTTCACTAAGCGATCATTTTTCTGATCGCTGTATTAGTGACGCTGTTCCCGCTAGTAGCTTTTTTTTTTTTTTTTTATTGCGATTTTTTTTTCTACTAAAGACATGTGGCTGAATACATTTTGGCCTAAATGTTTGACTAAAATTTAGTTTATTTGATTTGTCTTATAACAAAAAGTAAAAAATATTGATTTTTTTCAAAAATGTCGCTCTATTTTTGTATATAAAAGAAAGCTCTATTTGTGGGAAGAAAAGGACGCAAATTTTGTTTGGGAGCCACGTCGCACGACCGCGCAATTGGCTGTTAAAGCAACGCAGTGCCGAATTGTAAAAACCCCTTGGGTCATTTAGCAGCATATTGGTCCGGTCCTTAAGTGGTTAAGGTCCGCCTTATCTTAGGCCAGCAAGTGAGCCGGGCCCCTGAGGTTGCTTGGGCCTCCAACAAATGTATGGGCTGTCCCCCCATGATGGTGGCCCTGCTCAGCAGATGATAAACACTAGGGTGGTTATTAACCTCCCTGGCGGTATGATTCTTTCAGATTTTAGGTGCTGAAAGCGGTACCATTATTTGCAAGGAAAATTTGGCAAAATATACTGTAGGCTTGTAATTCTTAGGAATAATTCACTTAAATCTGACCAAACAAAAGTCTAATAGGCATCCCGGGTATGACATATTTTTTTTTTTTTTATAAATTATAATAAATAATTATAACAAATAATAATATCATTTTAGTAAAAATTATTTAATAATGAAATGAAATTAAAATCACTGAAATTTGCTCAGTTGCAGAATTGTCGCTGTCATTTTTTTTTTTTTTATGATGAATTTCCCCACAAATCGCTATCGCTAAATTCTGCAAGTGATTATAATTTATTATCGCTGTTTTTTAGCTGATCTAAAACCATTTTTGACATAAAGGGACACTTTTGGTTGCTATGGACAATCTACAGTTTGCAGGGAGAAAGAATACTTTTTATTATATAAAAGGACATGTAGGGCACTGGGCAGACCACAAGGGGCAAGGTGTGTGTGTATTTTTTACATACAGTACTGTAATCTATAAGATTACAATATACTGTATGTAATGTGTTTGTTTACTTTTTTGAATATGGCGCCGTTTCTCCGCCCCCGTGCATCGTAACGTCGCAGGGAACAGAGATAGACGGCACGCGGGGACACTGTGTGGATCGAGCGAGCATCCGCTCGCTTACACAGCGTGTTGGCATCGCTGGATCCAGGAACAAGGTACGTAAACCCTGTCTGTGCACTCAGCGAGGTGAGCCCAAGTCTGACTCAGGGTTACCGATCGCAGCATGAAAATTTAACCCTGAGTCAGACTCGGGAATACCGCCAGGGGGGTTAAGGAACTCCTAGTACAAAAGTGCATATCACTCAGATATCTTTTTGAAAGGTTGAAGAAGGATGGTGAGTGAGGCATTTAAATGGAGTTACGTAATGTAGTTGTCTTGGGAAGTCAATAATACTTTCTCAGGATCTAACATAGGTCTCATATTGCATCTCATCGGGATTTTAATAACATCCACTGCTCAAATCCTAATAAAGGGGAGGCCTTTTCCCTGAAACACAGTGGACTTATTTGATGCCCTAAACCAATAAACATTTCAAAAAGCAAATTTGAGTGATATGAACTTTTGAACTAGGTGCTCCTCAATAGACATGTGGATTTGTTTTCGTTATAATGCATTTTCGTCCGAAACGAAGAAACAAAAACCGAAAGATCCGACATTAAAAATGCTTTATTTTCGTTTTCGTTTGCGGTAAAAATTAGATATAGAGAGATTCGACATGACGCTGACTGAATACAGTGAATGAATAGCAATCTGTCTATCGAACCTGATATACACACACATACGGTACTTTTCGACATTATAGAGAAAAGATTTGACATCATAGAGAAAAGATTCGACATCATAGAGAAAAGATTCGACATCATAGAGAAAAGATTCGACATCATAGAGAAAAGATTCGACACTATAGAGAAAAGATTCGACACTATAGAAATAATAGATTCGACATTACAGAGAATAGATTTCGATTTATGATAAAATAGATTCAACATTATAAAGAATAGATTCGACATTATTACTAGTCATACAACATTAGAATTCTTGTAGGCGGAATATTCGACCGGAAATGTACGATTCGGCGTAAAGTTTCGAATATTCTTTTGACCATTCGACAGAAACCAAGTATTATTGGATTTTCGGACGAAAGCTATTCCCCAACGAAAAACAAAATAAATCAAAACGATTTTCGGGAGTAACTAAATAAATTAATTTTCCAGACGAAAACAAAACGAAATATTCCAGTCTGCACATGTCTACTCCTCAATACCCACCCCAGAGTTTCTCTGCAAAGCTGAATGGAAATGGTTCAAATAGGGTGAGGAGGACAGGGTTATTTTGTGTACTCAATGGTAGATCTCACTGATAGCATAGATATTGTCCAGTGAGTTGTGCATGCTGGAGGGCAGATCTTGCAGGAAATCTGTTACTTCTGGAAATGTATGTTCAATGGAAAACTGAATGTTACCGCATTTGAAAAATCTGATTCAGTGATAAATACAGGAATACATTGAGACTGAAGCATGCTTGCATTATTGACACCATCATACATTACCTTGCATTGCCTGTTTTGTCAGTCGAACATTTTAGCAAAAGATATATATATACATGTACAGCTATGAAAAATGTATATGAATTTTTAATGCAGCCATTCGATATGTCAGAGTGTAGATGAATCATCTGTTGTTTATTGTGTTTAAGCTTTGAGGGGGACAGGTTTTTTATATGGATGAAAAAAAATAAAAATCCAAGCCATTTATCATTACATAGGCACTGCAGTAATAGTTTATTCTCTGTCCAGACCTTAGGCACTGTGGGTTTTTCTACAAACGGACTTAAAAGGAGTTCTATGATCATAGCATCACTTTTATTTTATAACATCAGCATTGTAATAGTATTACAAACAATAGTTATTATTGGCAAAATCTTTCATGTTGTGAATGCTGCCTGTCTGCTGGCCGTCTCTTTTCACAACTTTCTGGATTCCCTGTATGCTTTGCAGCCCATTGTGTCATATTTAATTTTAATTTCTAAGCCTACATATCCCATGGCACATTGCTGCCTGCAAATAGTAAGTCATGTATTTACTTGGCCTCCTGAAACTCCTCCTCTTAGCACCTCTATAGTTTAGAAGGCAAACCCTGGGAAAAGTGTGACACAGCAGTGCCTACTCACAGGGAAAATTGTTGCTTCTGCAAGTACAGGTGGTCCCCTAGTTACAAACATACGACTTACAAATGGAGAGAGAAAACAGGAAGTGAGAGGAAATCTACCCCTAGGAAGGGATATTGACTTCTGTTATGCCCTGTACACACGATCGGTTCATCCGATGAATGGATTTTTTCATCAGATATCCGATGAAGCTGACTTTCATCAGTCTTGCCTACACACCATCAGTTAAAAAAAAACGATTGTGTCAGAACGTGGTAACGTAAAACACAACAACGTGCTGAGAAAAATAAAGTTCAATGCTTCCGAGCATGCGTCGAGTTGATTCTGAGCATGCGTTGATTTTTAACCGTTGGATTTTCCCACAGACGATCGTTTTTTTAACCATCAGATAATTTTAAAACAGGTTCTAAGTTTTTTCACCGAAAAAACTGATGGGGCCCACACAGGATTGGTTCGTCTGATGAAAGCGGTCCATCAGATCGTTTTCATCAGACGAACTGATCGTGTGTATGCGGCATAAGAGTTATTATGGGAAAAAGGTGTCTCCACTGAAGCTTTATCAAAATGGCTTGTTTCCAAAACAACCCAAAACTTTTAAAATCCAATTGTCATTGGGACAGAAAGCGGGGTGAAATATTCTGAACAGGGGCAAAGACAGCAAAACAAACATTACAGGGGTATTAACCCTTCTCTATGCTATCCAAAAAAGCTTAAAAATATTTTTTTGGGCTGGAGCTACACTTAAAAATATGAGAAAGAGAAAGGTTCCCCAGCGGGGTTATTAGGCAGCGGGATCAAAGGATTAAACAGTTTCCATATAAAACGATATTTATTAACCGATAATATCGGATTTCACAGTGAGTATGGGTAAATGTTAAACAATATATAAAAGAGAGGGTACAAAAGTTTCTCAATCCTTGTTGCAGTAGACATAAATATTATACATATCGTAAAGTTGCAGGTGAATGCACAATGTGGATCCCCGACGCGTTTCGACCGTTCGATCGGTCTCTTCAGGGGGACAGGCATTCTAAAATATAAATTATAGGGGTTCAAAAGTATTATAAAGCATACAAAACATACATCATGGTGGGTCTATCACAATGATATAGTTACTGCTAAAACAAGGAATCAAGCATGCTGGTCACCGCTGGGTAGCCAGGGGGGGGGGGGGGGGGGCTTTGGCTGCCTCCATCCTCCCCAATGCAAATGACGGCCCATCCTTGAGGGCCTACAAGGAGCCAGAGTGTGGACACCCTCCAGGAGGTGGAGGAATCGGGACCTGCAATGGACACCCATAGAATTGTGTATGATTAGGAAGGATTAAATAAATCCATTCAACATAGCTGCCAAAGTGACAGCACAGCAATATATATGGTATTAAGGGGACTGAAGGCAGTTGCTAATTGCCAATATAAAATGGATGTCAGGGCAGTTTATAAAGTCCATTAAAGCTATTCAGTAAATAAGGAGTATGCAATAATATAAAACAGTGGTGAACTGGGTGTGAAAGGGGTTGGTGGTGTGATTGGTAGGGGAAGTAAATAAATGATCACCATTAAGGGCAATCCAATGTGAGAAATATAGAAAAGTATATGCATGATTTGAAGGAAGTGAGTATATGGTGTGAACACCTGTGTGTATTGAAGTGATGGAGGTGAAGTGGTATGAAAAAATAGATATGTGAAAAAAATATATATGAAAAAAAAAAAAAAAAATGTTTTTTTAATTTTGTAGTGGTGGTGGGATAGGTGAAAATAGGTAATAAAGTGCTATAAAGTTATATAGATAAATGGTTACCTGATGCAATAATAGGTAAAATATTCTGTGTGACAGGTAAGGAAATCCTGCCTGCTGGTATGCATTGTAGGTGAGGACAAAGTGCAGAGAGACCATGAGTGCAGTAACATCTGATCTGGCCTGTGTGGAATCAAATAATGACTCCACACAGACCTACCATTTTATAGAGTCCAATGGGTGTGGCGATTAGGATGATCGCACACAGGTGCCGTGAGTTTCCTATCCACCAAAGGAGTGAGAGTCCCAGCCATCAATAGAGAAGACGGCTCACTGGTGGCTCCCCCGGCGTCCCAAAGGGCCATACAGCCCCGGCAAAAAGCCGTCCTCTCCGCCGCTAAGCGCGTGATGTCATGACGCCATGCGCGCACCTGTGCGGCACGCATGCGCACTGCGTCAAACAGTCCAGAGGGGATTGGGGGGACGCCGCCGGCAGGGTAAAGCTGGCAATGGCTGTCCAGGGGGCCTCCCGGACACCATGCGAGCGGAAATGGGGGACATAGGCAGTCCCCCCCACCCTGAAGGACAGAGCCACATCCACATCGGAAGGGGCAGAGGCAGCCTGACCCCGACGGGGGCCCCAAATGGTGACAATACACAGCATGCATGTATGGCAATGGCCATCATAGACACCATAATCACTGACAAATAAATCGTAACAGAAACTGATTGGATTGTAAAACGTTTTTGCATACAGCCGTGTGTGACTATCATGGCTAAACCTCATGCCAAAGTTTGTATATGGTTGAATTGGGACAGATATAGGGTATAGTATCTGAACATAATGCACAATGGAGTCTGTAGTAAGTTACTCCTGATGCTTAGGGGGGGGGGGGGGGTGCGATAGTCAGATCCCCCTCCAGGGGTGGAGGTAGGTAAACCTCCTGTATGGCCAAAGTCCAGGAGCAACCCAAAAGGGTACCCTGAGTGTGGGTCAAAAAAAAATATGTACCCATTCCAACTTACAAACAGATTCAACTTAAGAACAAACCTCTTGTTTGTAACACGGGGGCCGCCTGTACACTAAAAAGTTGGAGGCAGACAGGAGTGATCATGTATGCCCCATATTGAGTTAAAGTAAAAGAAAGTACCCTTTGGTCAAAAACTGGGAACTCACCAGCTTTTGCCCAGAGATTCCAGCTAACCAGATTGATTACTGGGCTTCTGGCCAACAAGAGTTTTCTTTGTTAAAAAAAAAAAAAAAAAAAACACTACCAAATAATCCTGATGTGACAGAAAGTCTAAACATTACAAAAAATAAACATTGAAAAAATCTATCTACAACCATGGTGTCCACAAATGGACTAAATATGCAGTGAAAGTACTACAGGGGAATTTTTTTTTACTCCTACTGTATGTTGAAATTAGGCAGTTATGGAATATCCATGAGAGTTATGCTATTATATACATGCAACTTATCCATGCTTTATTAGCTCAGTTCCCTGGGGGGACCCCACAATTAATGGAACTAGGCTTGAATTACAGGAAGGGAAATGAGTGGATGAAGATATTTGTTTTAGGCAAAATTAATTTTGTGGAGGCTCATCATTCAAGATTCACTGCACTCCCATTGCTAGGTGGTAGATCCCTTGTGCTGTTGAAAAGTCATTGCGGCACAAACGTAATTTAGTGACATATGATATCATGACTGACAATGGGTTCTGGTTAGAGTATTAAAAGAAACCCTGTTATGTTTTTCACTTTTTATTAAATTATTATTTAAAGGATTTGTGAATTTTCAATGTTGCCCTGTAAGCCACATGAAAAGACCCCTTTCTCGCAAAATTATATACTTTTTTTTGCATTAGTACATGTCCCTTGTGCTCAGTTCCCTATGCCATTTTTTCAACAATAGCTTGCATATTGGACTTGAAAATGGGCATTAAAAAATAATAACATTCTCATTTTATTGACTTCAATGGAGTTTGCAACTAAGTTTGCATTTATTAATCTTTACTTTATTATCATGGATTCTTCTGTGTACCAAATGCAGACTAGGGATGAGCCGGATGGGTGTCTATAGTATGCCTGTGAAAACTTTCTTATCTTTAAATAGCAAAATCACCTGCATGCCAGTAAATTAGGAAGAACTGATCTAGCTAAACTATACAGTGTATAAATATATATACAACACCTGGGATGTATATATATCCTCTACACACTGTAACATTAACTGACAAGCCTGCCTGCAAAAAATGACACTCTCTCTATGTCTCTCTGTTCTCTCTAACCACCGCCGCAACACACTACATAAGGCCAACCTGCAGGCGGCCTTTTATATTGTGGGGCGTGTACTAAACCCCCTGAGCCATAATTGGCCAAAGCCACCCTGGCTTTGGCCAATTATGGCTCACCTTTTTTTTGCGCGCTGTGATTGGCCAAGTATACGGGTCATAGTGCATGCTTGGCCAATCATCAGCCAGCGATGCCGCAGTGAATTATGGTCTGTGAAACATAACACGAATTTGGCGCGAATGTCCTGTTTTGTTCGTATTTCGATGAACGATCGAACATACGATGTTCGAGTCGAACATGAGTTTGACTTGTATACGAAGCTCATCCCTAATGCAGACCCATTTTCTATACCCTAGTGCACAGGTGCAGTGGAAGACAGTGAAAAGTGAGTGGGTTAGAGATGGTCAGTTAAAAAATGCTTGAACAGAACTCAGAAGAAGACTCAACATTGTATTGCTGGAGGGAATATGAGTATAGAGTGGACTTTAGTTCTACTTTAAGGCAAATCTTCCTTGTTTGACCCCTGCACAAAATTGACGTCCTTTCTTTGGTGGTATTTGATCACCTCTGCGTTTTTTATTTTTTGCGCTATAAACAAAAATGGAGCGACAATTTTGAAAAAAAATCTATATTTTTTACTTTTTGCTATAATGAATATCAAATAAAGAAAAATATTGCGCTAACCAAGGTGAAAAGGAAACTAAAAAATAAAACAAAAGCAGCTACACTACAATTTGACAAAAATTGAATGGAAATGTGGAAATAAATGTAGCGCTGTGAAACATGAAAATAATAATAACACACATAAGTTATAAAAGAATGGTGTAGTCCCAACAAACCATGTGAGTGGAAAAAGTCCTGGTAGGAAAATGTTGGAGTGTATCAATGATAACACAAAGAAAACATATGTGAAAGTCCATCCACAAGTGGGGAATCAATAGATGTAAAATCACTATACTTCATTGATCCTTGGATAGGATGACACTTGAAAAACGAATATGGTATGCTCTTACCTGAACAGTAGGACCTGTCTGTCATGAACAGCAGATCGGTACAGCCTGAGAACTCCTATGGCACAGTCAGCTGGGCTCATTCGAACACAGTAGAAGCGATTCAAATCCTCAATGGAAGGCCAGACGTGCACAATGTCTTGGTGGAGTTCTTGGAAGGGATGTGATGGCAATGGTGGAACTCTCGGATGGATAGGGTGGAAGCAAATGGATGGCTCCAAGCACCATATAGAGAGGGGAAAAGAAATAAAACGCAACCCAAATGGTGCAGATAAATGAGGTAACGGTTTTATTTTAATAAAACCAATGGTATAAAAGTGATCACAAATAAAATTAAAGCAATGCGGGAAAGGGTAATAAACCAAGTCCTACGCGTTTCGTCCTAGAGGGACTTCAACTGGATTCCCTACCAGGACTTTTTCCACTCACGTGGTTTGTTGGGACTACACCATTCTTTTATAACTTATGTGTGTTATTATTATTTTCATGTTTCACAGCGCTACATTTATTTCCACACTATAATGAATATCCCCCGAAAATATATAAAAATAAATATTTTTCCCTCAGTTTAGGCCGATACGTATTCTTCTATATATTTTTTGGGAAAAAAATTCACAATAAGCGGTTATTGATTGGTTTGCGCAAGGTTATAGCGTTTACAAAATATGGGATAGTTTTATGGCATTTTTATTATTTATTTTTTTACTAGTAATGGCGACAATCAGTGATTTTTTTTTTCGTGACTGCAACATTATGGTGGACACATCAGACACTTTTGACCAATCGGTGCTATAAAAATGCACTGGTTACTGTGAAAATGACACTGGCAGTGAAGGGGTTAACCACTAGTTGGCGCTGTAGGGGTTAAGTGTTCATTGCCTTGTGTTTCTAACTGTAGGGGGGGTGGGCTCTCTGTCATATGACACTGATCTCCGCTCCAAAGTACACAGAGCAGAGATCAGTGTCATGTACGTGATAATGCCTGTCCGTGCCATTCTGTCGACGTATATATACAGTGGGCGGTCCTTAAGCGGTTAAATAGGTATATATATTTTTTCCTTTTTTATTATTATTTCAAATGTAAAACTGAACTTTTGGAGGTGCCATCTAACAAATAAGCATTAAAAAGCAATTACATAAAAGGTTTATTTAGGCTTTCTATTTGAGTGAGTTAGTGAAAAACGTATAGAGCGCAAACGCTTGCTGAACCTCTGGGTGCTGTTTCCATTCCTTCGATAAAGGAAGGCTTTGCCTCAGAAGAGATGAGTTTTAATCATTCTCCTAAAGGCCAAGTGGTCCGACTCCAGTCGGATGGTGGTAGGTAGTGCATTCCGCAGTCACGGTCCTTGGACAGCAAATCTCCGATCTCCTTTGGATTTGTATCTTGCCTTTGGGATATGCAGTAGGTTTTGATTTGTGGATCGCAGAATGCGATTGGGGTTATGGGCTTTTATTTTTTCGCATAGATATTGGGGAGTGATTCCTTGAATACACTTATGTGTAAGGCAGAGTGCCTTAAAAGTGATTCTGTCTTTCACTGGTATCCAGTGCAGAGATCTAATTGAAAGGGAGATTGACTCCCATGGTTTTTTACCAGTCACTAATCGAGCAGCCGTATTTTGAACGACTTGCAGACTAGTGATTTGGTATTTGGGAAGACCTAAATAGAGGGCATTTGCATAGTCGAGTCTGGAATTGACGATTGTTCCCACCACGACTGCAATGTCTTCTTTAGGAATAAAAGGGGTGAGTCGGCGTAACTGGCGCAGCAGATGATGGGATCCGCTGACTACCGACCCTATTTGTGCATCCATTGTAGGAGTCAAAAATGACTCCGAGACTTTTGACTTTGGTGCTCGGGGCGATAATTTTTCCCAGGATGGGCAGTGGGGTCCAAGTTGAGGTGGGGAGACTTTTCCTGTTTGCGTGAAACAGGAGAAGCTCTGTTTTTGAACCATTGAGTTTAAGATAACTGGATGTCATCCAGTTATCTATTAGGGTGAGGGTTCTCTCTAACCTGGGGGAGTGATCCTTTCCGTTGCTGACGCGGAGATACAGTTGAGTGTCGTCTGCGTAGGAATGGTAAAGTAGCTTCTGGTTGCTAATGATCTCAAAGAGGGGACGAAGATAAATGTTGAACAGTACCAGTGACAAGGGAGATCCCTGAGGGACTCCGCATGATACAGTACGCATTTCTGATGTGATTGATCCCAATTTCACTGTTTTTGACCTGTTTTCCAAGAAGGAAGAGAACCAGGGTAGGTCCTCTTCTGCGACTTTGGCCACTTCCGCTAGCCTAGTGAGTAGTAGTCTATGGTCTACCGTGTCAAAGGCCGCACTAAGGTCCAACAGGATCCGGAGAGACGATTTTCCTTCATCTGCGGCCTCTAGGACATCATCCCATATTTTTACCAGAGCCGTTTCAGTTCCGTGCCTTGGCCGGAAGCCTGATTGAAACGTATCGAGTAATTTTTGGGTTTCTAAATGCTGTTGTAACTGTTGTACAACTTCTTTCTCCGTTATCTTGGAGAAAACATTTAGACCCGTTATGGGTTTCCTATGGTTTGGGTCTTTTGGGTCAAGGGTGGGTTTTTTCAGGATAGGTTTTATGGTACCTTGTTTCAACAAGGTAGGCACCATGCCTTCCTCGAACAATTGTTTATTAAGCTGCGTGATACTGTAGCTGGTGCCAGTATATCGGCACTTTCTTTCAGCAATTTAGTGGGAATGATGTAATTGGGTGCTGTGCTGTTGCGCAGAGACCGAATGATATTTTTGGTGGCAGCGATGGAGATGGGTTTTAAGGTGAATTTAGGTGCTTGAGGCGGGTATATAATGGTGTCGGGGTTGGGGTTCAGGGCGGGATTCCTGCAGATTCCATTTTGCTCAATGCTTTCCCGGATTCTTTCAATTTTATTGATGAAATAATCCGATAGTTCGATTGTTAAACCAGCTTGAAGAGTTTGCGGGGGCTGTTTAGGGCCTTGGTGATGATGTTGGCGAAATGATTTTTTTTTGCCATAAAGATTTCTTTATGATATTTTTTTGTTATTGTCTTATAAATGGTATGGTTTTTATCTGAAGAGCTCCTTTTCCATGCAGCTTCTGCTCTTCGACGCTCTTGCTTTAGTTAAACCAGCTGGCGTTGTTTTTCCGGATGCAAGTTTTGCGTCTTGGTGCCACCCAGTCGGCAGACTGAAGTAGCGCCTTGTTGATGGTGTCAAGTGTTTCTACGGCTGTTTGTTGTTGTTGTATTGTTTATTTTATTTCCTAGGGTCGTTTTAAATAGTTCCGAGTGGAGCTTCTTCTGAGATCTAGTCCAGTGAGTTGTCACCGGTTTTCTTGTTTTATTTGGCCTGGGGTGGTTGGCGAGTTTAAATGTAATGGCATGGTGATCAGTCCATGGTAGTGGCTCATTTTCCCCAATCTTAATTTCCAAATCCTGTTTGAAAATGAGATCGAGGGTATGGCCTGAGGCATGAGTGGGTTCTCATATTAATTGCTGCAGACCTAGTCCTTCCAGCTGGTCAATGCAAGCGTCAGCGACGGGGTCCAACGAGGAGTTGGCCCAGAGGTAGAAGTCTCCCAGCACCAAAAGTTGTTTGATGCTTAGGGTGTAAGAGGCGATGAATTCTGTTAATGACGTGACAAGGTGCGTTTTTGGGCCAGGAGGTCGATAGCACAGTAACAAATGGACCGTGTCTTGGGGATTTGTTTGCAGCTGTAGAGTGAGGGTTTCCATGAATGGAAGCGAGTATTGGAGGACTGGTTTGGTGATTAAGAGGTGCATCTTGTGGATCACCGCCAGGCCTCCCCCTCTTTGCCCCACTCTGTTCTGCATTTGGATGCGATAATTTGCCGGCACCAATTCTTTCAGAATGGTGTTGCAATCGGCTGTAAGCCAGCTTTCTGTGATAAAGAGGCAGTCTATATCATGTAGAAGGATGAAATCATAGATTTCTTGCCGGTGTTTTACTGCCAATCTAGTGTTGACCAAAGCGCAGGATATGCGTTTGGGCTGATGTGTCCTGATGCGATTTTTTACTGTTAATCGTCTATTGATTCTTAACAGTTGTTCGCTCTTTAGAACTTTTTCAGGGACCGTTGGGAGTATTGAGGCAAATGGCTTTAATTCCCAGATGGTTTCTGCAGAGTATTTCAGATAACCCATGATTGCAGAAAAAAATGTGAAGTATTGATTATTATAGGGGGGTTTTGGCAATGCTGGGGAGGAGGAATAAATAAGCAAACTTGTCACTTTTCTATGTCCTACCTTTCTTCAATTGGTCCAGAGGAAGGTGAAAAACCCCAGGCGTGCTGTGCCAATCTGCCTTACCTGGGGAAAAAATTCCTTCCTGATCCCAATAGGCGATCGGTCGTGACCCTGGATCAATTGTGTTTATGAAATGAGGGGTGTTAGTTTTCAGATTTGAGAAAGGCCTGTGCCAGGGGGGGTGAGGGGGGTGTGGGTGGTGTATTGTAGTGCTGTAGGTGTACCAAGATGGCCGCCGACCGGGACTAGGCCCGAGCCGGGGGCTAAAGTACGGAGGGACGGTGGGTGAGAGAATGGGCCTGCAGGGAAACAGTGTGGGGGGGTCCTCGGGGGGGCCCGAAGACAGATGGGGTTTCTTTTTATTTATTATTATAGTTCCTTTCAGGCGTGTGGGAGGGGTGTCCCGCTAGGCCACGGGCCTGGGATGCGCTCCCTCACTCATGGCCCCAATCGTGGTTGTGGAGCTGTCTGGCAAAAGAGTATTAGCGGTGTAGTGAGGGTTGCGGTGGTGAGGTGGAGAGCGGGGGATCCCAGAGGGGCGAGGAGGGTGGCGGGATGGAGTGTGGGATGCCGGAGGGGGGTCCTAGTCGTCGGCTCCTCGGGACTTGGAGAACCACGGCTATCCTGAGAAGGACAGCCGTATCCAGTCCCAGGGGGTAGACCAGGCTGACCAGGCAAGAGCTTACCTTGAGGTGAGAGTGCCAGGGGGAGAGGAGGGTTGCTGCTCCTGGGTGCGCTGCTGTGAGGCTGGGCTGGGCTGGGCTGGGACTAAGACCTGCAACCTGCAACCTGCAACCTGCCTGCCTGCCTGCCTGGAGCCAAAGCGTACACGCCCTACTGCTAGGGAGACGTGCGCCGTAGTGTGCTCCTGCTGCTAATCCTGATTGATTCAGCCGACCAAAAGTATGAGCAGTCCTAGTCAATTGATGTCGTCAATCGATGAAACGAGGCGTTCCTGGTCACTTCCAGCTTCTTCCGGATTTGGCACAGAGAGGCGGTGGAACGCACGCTACACCTACCCATGAGAGTGAGGCACAGTGGAGCTGGTGCTCCATGTCACATCTAACTGTAACGCGCTTGATTCCTTTGTGCCAAGGTCTCGGCACTTGCACAAGTAAGCGACCATTTGGCTTTTGTTTTTAACCTGTTTTACAATAAATCGCAGAACTTCACTATGGCCTGTTTTTCTTCATTTTATCCATGATCATTTCTTCTGTTGGAGTCCATTCCTGGCCAGTCCCATCCAAGTACCAGTACAGACCTTAGGCCACCAACTGTACTAAACAAAGGGTCATGGTGGTCTGGTAAGTAGGCACTTACCTCTACCTCTCACCGGGTGCTGTCAGTTTGATATCTGTTCCATGGTGATGGTGTCTACTCTCAAGTCAACCATTTTTGACCTGTTTGCACCTATTTTTTGATGTTATTATATAACTTTAAATCAGCTCAGGGAAAGTTGGTGATTGGCTGGGGAGTACAGGGAGGCTGGTCAGCGTGGGGGTTACAGGTCTCTCAGCAGCTTCCGGCCAGCACACGAGGAGGAGAAATGTTTGTGTGCTGACCGTGCTGCTGCTCTCTCTCCTCTTCAGATATGGCGGACTCCCGGGACCTGGTGGTACAACTCCAGGCGATGGCGGACCTAATTGCGACGGAGTGGCTGCAGAGTCAGCTCGCAACCATCCAAGGTGCGGCCTCCGCAAATCGCGCCTGCTTGCAGGGACGACGTGCTAGGGCGGAGCGCTACAGTCCCTCTCAAACACCTAGGGCTCAGCGCCACTCTGGGAGCCCGGATATGGACCCTTGGGCTTAGCCGGCTCAGCCTTTCTTCTCTGGGGCAGGTGCAGGAGCCAGGGGGAATCCCAGACGGGGGTGGAGCCCGGTGGGTTCCTCCTGTCTGTGTGTCCGGTGCAACGGGTGGGCGGGCCACGGGGGTAGGGGTTCCCACAGCGGGAGTGGGGGGGCCCCTTCTTCCACGTCTGTTCCTTTGGGTGACCCCGCGGCCGTACACAACCTGCTGGTCGGTCTGTTGGTTCAAAGCTTTGATGTGGGCGCACCGGCGGGTTCACCGGCGGGCTCTTCGCCAGTGTTGGCTTGAGTGTCCGATGCGGGTCAGGCACGGGAGGCTGTTGTGGAGAGCCCCGTGCCCACCGCATCAGGGGCCATGGCGGTAGGGGCTACGGGTGACAAGGGAGCAGGTGCCGCTTCCACGTCAGTGGAGAAGGATGCTGGTAAGAATGCGGACCTGGTTCGCCTGGCTGATTCAGCCAAGTGCGAAGTCTACATCTGCTTTGAGGGGCCGTTAGGGGCCCACCTTAAACAGGAAGTGCGGGAGAAGATTTGGTGGGGGGAGTATGTGGAGATATTTATATTGCTCTCTCTGGAAAAATTTAACTTGGACAGGGTGAAGCCTGAGGAATCCAAGAAGGAGGACAAGGAGAAGCTTCGCTATCGGTTGATTCCATGTACGCGAGTGTTATTGGGGAAAAGGCACCAGAGAATTGTTTCCCACTGTTCTGCTATCTGGATGCCATTGGCGAAGCCCAGAGGTTGTATGGTGGTGTGGCATGGCTGCGGTATGACGAACAATTTCGTCAGCGCAAGGCCATACGTCCGGCACTCCGGTGGGACCATAAGGACATCAGTCAGTGGACGAAACGTATGTTCTCTCCACGGGCGTCGATGTAATTTTTTTTCGACAGGGGCTGGGAGTCCTGCCACCCCTGGACAATCGGCCACAAAAAAGCGGGGTCAGTGTTGGCAGTTCAATGAGGGTTCTTGTAAGTTCGGAACAAACTACCGATACAAGCAAGAATGCTCACACTGCGGGGGGCCCACCCCTTCTCTCGTTGCTTTAAGGCCGGAAAATTCTGTGCCAGTGACGCTGTGGGAAAAAGGCTCCGGTGAGAATGGACAGGATGTCCCCCTTTCTAAATAGGTATCCGGATCGTTTTGCAGCGCTGTTGTTGGGAATGATTTTGCAGAAGGGCTTTTGATTCCTTGTTCTCTCACGCGGGTTCCCCCTGCGGCGAACAACCTTAGGTCCGCCATGTTACACGCTGTGGTTTCTGTGAGGCTGGCCAAGGAAGTGTCGTTGGGCCGCATGTGTGACCCTTTCCCATAATACACCCCCTTGGAGGATTTGGTGGTATCGCTATTGGGCGTCGTTCCCAAGAAGGAGCCCAATACATTTCGGCTTATTCACCAGCTTTTGTTTCCGAATGGCGGCTCTGTCAATGCCATTGACCCCGAGGCATGTGCCGTGTCCTATACCTCTTTTGATGCTGCCGTGTTTTGGGTCCGGTGCTACGGAAAGGGGGCTCTTATAGCTAAAACAGACATAGAGGCAGCTTTTCGCCTACTCCCAGTTCACCCGTGTAGTTTTCACCTTTTGGGTTGCCGATGGTCGGGGACTTTTTATGTTGATCGCTGCCTGCCTATGGGCTGCTCTATCTTGTGCTCTCTGTTCAAAAAATGTTGCTCTTTTCTGGAATGGGTAGTGCGGGACATGGTTGGGGCCAATTCAGTGATTCACTAGCTAGATGATTTTCTCTGCATTGGCCCCCCACCATCCAGGTTGTGCAGAGTACTGCTGGAAACGGTGCAACACATAATGGAGCGGTTCGGCGTGCCTTTATCGGTGGATAAGACGGAGTGCCTCACGAAGGTGATCACATTTTTGGGGATAGAAATCGATTCTAGAGCCATGGAATGTCGTCTGCCTGACGATAAGTTGCAGGCTTTGAAGGAGGAGGTCAGTTTGGCGGTGGGCAAATTTAAGATCCGGCTGTGCGACTTGCAGTCTTTGCTGGGCAAGCTAAATTTTGCTTGTCGTATTTTGCCCATGGGCAGGTTTTTTTTGCCGGCGACTGTCGGCAGCCACGGCTGGGGTCACTTCACCCAGGCATTTTATTAGGCTGAATAGGGGACACAGGGCTGATTTGCAGGTCTGGCGGGAATTCTTGAATGAATTCAATGGTAGGGCTATTTGGATGGAAGGGCCAGTCAGCAACTATGACCTGGAGATTTTCACGGATGCGACCGGGTCTACTGGATATAGTGAATTCTTGGGTGGTTGGTGGAGTGCTGGTGTCGGTGGTCCGAATGGAGTGAGGCCGCTTCTTGAAAAATTTGGTGCTGCTGGAACTTTTTCTGTTGGTGGTGGTGTTGGAGCTCTTGGGTTCGGTGTTTAGTAACAAAAATGTCCGTCTTCACTGTGACAACCTGGGGGTGGTACAGGTTATCAACTCTCTGTCAGGGTGCCCCCCCCCACCAGTTATACGTTTTTTGCAGTATCTGATTTTAGCGTGTCTTTGTCTCAATGTTTTCTTGTATGCTGTGCATATTCCTGGGTGGCGAATTCAGTGGCTGACACTCTTTCCCACTTTCAGATGGACAGGTTTTGGGAGTTGGCGCCGGGCGTAGAGCAGCACGGAACCCCTTGTCCTCCTCATCTCTGGTGGGTTGCATTGGAATCGCCTCCGGTTTGATTCGGAATTCCTTGAGTGAGTCGACATGGTCCTTCTACTCTAAGGCCACGTACACACGATCAAATCTGCCTGCTGGAAACGGTCTGCTAGACCGTCCCAGCAGACAGATTCGATCGTGTGTACGGGCGAGCCGACGGATTTGGCCACCCGACAGATTTCAAAGCATGCTTTGAAATCTATCGGGTGGGAACCCGTCCGCCCGACATGTCTGCTGGTTAGTACACTTACCAGCAGACATGTCGTCTCGCACCGGCGCTGAATGGATTCGGCGCATGCGCGGAAGTGTTTTACTTCCTGGTGCGGTGACGTAGCGGCGTCAACGTCACCGCCACGTCACCGACACGTCAGCGCGCCGTCTGCTGGCGGGGATTTTGGTTTGCTCGTGTGTACACGCGAGCAAACCAAAATCCAAAGAGACAGATTTGTTCAAATCGGTCGGTCCGACCGATTTGAACAAATGAATTGCCTTGTGTGTACGAGGCCTAAGGTCTGGAGGGAATGGGGGGCTTTGATACAGCGTGTAGGTTCGGAGGGCGGCAGCGGGGAGTCTGGCCAGCTGGTTATATATTTTGTTTGTTTGGGTTTTGCGGATGGGGTCCATGGGGTCCATGACGTAAGCTGGCTGGCCTGGCTTTTTGGTTTAAAATCCGGGGCATGCCGGATTGCACCAAGGACTTCTTGATAAAACAGGCCCTGAGAGGTTATAGAAAGGGGGCCTGGCGGCCGGACAGCCGCTGCCCTATCACTTTTGATATTTTGCGGACGTTGATTTTACAGACGTCTATGGTTTGCACGTCCGTGTTTGAAACATTATTGTTCAGGGCGGCTTTTGCCCTTGCCTTTTATGGAGCCCTCAGAGTGGGGGAATTGGTTAGCCATTCAAAAGCGGCTCATGGAGGGTTGTCGGGGACAGACGTTCGGTGGAATGGGGAGTCAGTCAAACTTTTCATCCGTCGGTCCAAGACAGATCAGGCGGGTAAGGGGGGTGCATGTGTACTTGCTCCGTGTTCTGGGCTCTGACATATGCCCGGGAGCTGCGGTAGGGGATCACTTGGGTATCCGCCCAGAGATGGTGGGTTCCTTTTTGGTACAAGAAGACGGGTCCGCGTCGTCTACTTTTCAATTTGTGTTGGTTCTGCGGCGCTGCCTCTCAGCAGCGGGGATTGCGGCTAGCAGTTTTTCTTTGCATTCTTTTCGGGTTGGGCGGCTACTGGGGCCGCCCGGTGGGGTTTGAATTCTGCAGTGGTCAAGCGCATTGGCAGATGGGAGTTGGACAGATTCAAACTTTATGTTCACCCCATCTGGCTGCATTTTCTCATATGGTGGTGATGTGGTCGGACATGGTGGCTCGCACCACTTGGCGTCAGGCCAGGTCGGTGTACAAGCTCAACAGGGTCAGGGTAAAAGCCAATAAGGAGGTTGGGAAGTTTGTGGCTCGTAGAGGGGAGCTTGTGATCCGGCATCGCAAGCTTGAGGTGGACACTTGGAGGTATCTCGGCGTGGATGGGGTACGTCTAAATTCAGTGGGCACGGACCTGTGGACACTGGGTTTTCAGGAGGGCATTCAATGAGCCGTTCGTTGTTTGGGGGGCGCAAAGGTGTGAGGCTTCACACTTTGCGCTGTAGCGGTTGGGTCTTTTGAGGCATTGTTAAACAGACTTTTGGAATTTGATGGGTGGGGACACATCTGAGGCCCCCGAGGAATACCAGTTATGGTGGATTAACTGGGAAGGGAATGGTATATCTGCTGAAGGTGGTCGTCTACAAGTCGGTGCAATGCGGCAGGGACCAGGTAGTGTTTAAGCAGATATAAGGTTAAAAAGATTTAATAGGTAGTGCCTCCAAGAATCAGCAGCCAAAAAAAAAAAGAGTATGCTTTGTTTTTTGGTTATATTGTTAAATTATTTTACTTTAATAAAGGGGCCGTACAACAGTTTTTTCCAAACCTTTGGTGTCAGTCTAATTTTTGATAAGTTATAGCGGGAGGCTTTAAGAGGGGTGGTTGTAAGAAGGTACAGTGGGGACAGAATAGATGAAGGACTCAAGGAACCCCAAAAGTCCCTGAGAACCAACACAGCAAGGGGGGGCAGGAAGGACTATTGCAGTACACAGTAAATAGGGTAAATTCAAGAAAATCAGAAAGAAGTACACAATTTATTATTGTAATAACAAAAAATCAAGTCTAAAAACATAGACACAGGAAAACATTCAATTAAAATACACGGCACGTGACAACATACAGTATCACCAAAAGGTGCAATTCCCAGTTGTCTTTGGGTGGTGAGTGTTGCAGTCACAGTGCAGAGAGTCTCAATCTCAACTAGTTTTGCAAAAGGGTTCACTTCGTCAGGAGAAAATCTGTAGATAGGTGTATAAAAAGGACATTAATATACAAAAGGGGACACAATTATATATAAAAAAAAAAAATCAGTGAGGTTTGAGTTCACTGAGTATAAATAAATACTCAGTGAACTCAGTTATTTTTTTATATAATTGTGTCCCCTTTTGCGAAACTAGTTGAGATTGAGACTCTCTGCACTGTGACTGCAACACTCACCACCCAAAGACACCCATAACTGGGAATTGCACCTTTTTGTGATACTGTATGTTGTCACGTGCCGTGTATTTTAATTGAATGTTTTCCTGTGTCTATGTTTTTAGACTTGATTTTTTGTTATTACAATAATACATTTTGTACTTCTTTCTGATACTTTTTTCTTTTTTCTTGAATTTACTCTATTTACTGTGTACCGCAATAGTCCTCCCTGCCCCCCCCCCCCCCGCCTCCCCTTGCTGTGTTGGTTCTCAGGGACTTTTGGGGTTCCTTGAGTCCTTCATCTATTCTATATATTTTTGGATGATGGTACAAAAATGTCTCGCTTTTTTTATTTTTCATATCGTGAGGCAAATTACTTTCTACAGTGGGGACAGGATACACATGGGTTACCTTTTCATGTACCGCTAAGACAAGGGCACAGCCATCAAAATAGTTTATTGTATAAGAAAAAACCTGATTGCAAACAGAGCTGATGGTGGTTAGGGGAAGTAGCTGCCCTCCAGATGCGAATGTGATTATAACTGCCCCTTAGCATGCCACTCACCAGTCTGCCTGGGCCCCCAGGTTCCACAGGCCTCGGGTATTTGGTTAGATCATGGAACCCTAATCTGCAAACACTGCAGTGTGCATGGCCTTGCTCAAAAGTAGCAGGTACCTGGGGAACTGCACGGATCAGGGGATGGAGAAGACATACAGTGCTTGTAGGCTGCAGCAGGTATCCAAAAATTGTGCACATTTTTTTTTTTATTTGGTTTATTGTAAGATCTCGGCTGATTAGTATGGCCATGATTGGAGGCTAGGGGGCACTTTCAGAAGGAACCCCCTTAAAGCGGGGTTCCGAGCATACATATATATTTTTTTTATGCAAGCTAAAATTAATCACATTAAATAGTCCCTAAAACATATTAACCACTTCCCGACGGCCGTACGAATATTTGCGGCCGTCGGGCTGTCCTGAATCTCTGACAGGGCGCATATATGCGCCCTGTGCTTTTAATGGCCACAAGAGGGCGCGCGAGCGCCGCCGGCGGCGCGCGCGTGGCCGCCGGCGGCGCGCGCGTGCCCGCTGCATTCCTGAGATGCCGATGCGCGTGCCCGGCGGCCGCGATGTCCGCCAGGCACTCGCAATCGGCGGTTACAGGGACAAGACATGGATCTCTGTGTGTAAACACAGAGATCCATGTCCTGTCAGGGAGTGAGGTGACCAATCTGTGTCTCTTGTACATAGGGACACAGCATCGGTCACCTCCCCCAGTCACCCCCCTCCCCCCAAACAGTTAGAACACACCCAGAATACATTTAACCCCTTCCATGCCCCCCTAGTGTTAACCCCTTCACTGCCAGTCACATTTATACAGTAATTGGTGCATTTTTATAGCACTGATCTCAGTATAAATGTGAATGGCGCCAAAAATGTGTCAAAAGTGTCCGATGTGTCCATCATAACGTCGCAGTCCCAATAAAAATCGCAGATCGCCGCCATTACTAGTAAAAAAAAAAATTATAAAAAATTAATAATAATTCTGTCCCCTATTTTGTATGCGCTATAACTTTTGTGCAAACCAGTCGCTTATTGCGATTTTTTTTTTTTTTTTTACCAAAAATATGTAGAATAATACGTATCGGCCTAAACTGAGATTTTTTTTTATTTTATTTTTTAAAAAATTGGCTATTTATTATAGTAACAAGTAAAAAATATTGACTTTTTTTCAAAATTGTCGCTCTTTTTTTGTTTATAGCGCAAAAAATAAAAACCGCAGAGATGATCAAATACCACCAAAAGAAAGCTCTATTTGTGGGAAAAAAAGGACGCCAATTTTGTTTGGGAGCCACGTCGCACGACCGCGCAATTGTCAGTTAAAGCGACGCAGTGCCAGAAGCTGAAATTTCACCTGGTCAGGAAGGGTTATAAGTGCCCAGTAAGGAAGTGGTTAATAGCTCCCAAATCGTTCCAGAAATCATTGCAAACACTTGCAATATATCCTCCAGCTCATGTTGTGGCCGTATCCATCATATGTGTGGGCACGTGAAGCCCAGTTCCTTTTTCTTCCTGGTTTTCAGGGAGAGGTGCATGCTGGGCAATTTTTAGGCACAATAATGCCCAGAGACTCCTGGGAAATTAGTGTCATAATTTCCCAGGAGGCAATGGGGTCTTAGGAACCACCTAGGACCAGGAACTAGGCAGATTACGTAATCTGCCTAGTAACAGCCAGATAGAAGAGGGTAAAAAAAATTACATTCATTTTTAGGGTGGAACTCCGCTTTAACCTCTGTGACTGTCCTCGCGGATCTCATAGTGGCTAGGTGGATAGTTATTGCAGTGGTTTCACCACTTTATCCATCACTAGAATTTATTTTCTAACTAACATGGAGGTATGATCACTTTATAGGCTACAATTAGATAATGTTGAACGTGATCTGGGATTAGCGCTATCCATATCACAAATTCATTATACTTTCCTTTAAAAATATACTTGGAAACACTGAATCAGCATAAAGCAATTTACTTACTTCTGTTGTTATGCGCAATAATCATATTAATGCAAATCATTGCTTTTCACACAAATGTATTACTCTATTTTTTTTATTTTATTCAAATACAATTTTACTAATCCTCTTGATATATAAGTGCTGTTAAATGGTTTTCACGACTTGCTATTGCAGTACGCTAAATGAATTCAAGCAAACGCTCCTACAGGGCCTGAGAGTAATAAGTTCTGTCAGTTAGATAACGGTCAAGGCTAGACATCCTCTGGCAGACAGTGGGACATTGTGTTTGCTGCTCTTTAAAAGAATTCTTGATATTGATGCCTGAAGAATTTACCTTAACATTCGGCTAGTACATCAACCTTGATGTGATCTGTAAAATTACACATCTAGCAGTATGCTTAATGCCCAATTAAAGATTTTATTTTATTTTTTCTGTAAGACATCAGGCTGCATAAAAGTGATAGATGTCTGTTTTATTTGTAATGCACTATTGGGCTGCAGTTGGGTTAAAATCCCCTGTGCTGACACCACGCTGGAGATTCAGACTTCTGCTCTACACAGAGCACAGCAATCCGGGTCTCCAGCAGGCTGACAAGCCCTTTGCACAATGCTCTACTAATGTGGTGGCTGCATTTGTTTTCTTTTTTAAGCGTTCTTTCTTTTATTTACACCTGTTGATCCAGCCAATAAATCTGTTATATCCTTATATGCTGTCCTGCAGATGTAACCGTTAGGGGGTTTAGACAGGGGTCTTACAATGATCATATTTTATTAAAGGGGTTGTAAAGGAATTTTTTTTTTTTAAATAACAAACACGTTATACTTACCTCCACTGTGCAGCTCGTTTTGCACAGAGTGTCCCCGAACCTGGTCTTCTGGGGTCACTCGGCGGCTGTCTCGGCTCCTCCCCACAAGAACTAAATGCCTTCATGCAAGCTCTTTTGCATGGTGGTTAGTTCTTGCAGGCATGCTCCCGTGATATAGACGACGGCTATAGCCCCCCGGCGCTGCGTGTCATTGGATGTGATTGACAGCAGTGCAAGCCAATGACTGCGCTGCTTTCAATCCATCCACTCTAGCCAATCAACAGCCAGGCTGAGCAGTGAAGACAACGTTGGGGGCGAGCGCAGCAGGTGAACAGGCTCAGGTAAGTAAAACGGGGGGGCATAGGATGCATTAAGGTAAAAAAATATGAACCTTTAGTGTCCCTTTAACCTCCCTGGCGGTATGATTCTGTCTGGAATTACGTACCAAAAGCGGTACAATTATTTGCATGGAAATTCTGCGTTTTATACTGTAGGCCTGCAATTCTTAGGAATAACTTGCTTAAATCTGTCCAAACAAGAGTCTAGTAGACATCCCGGGTATGATAAAGTTTGAAAAACAAAATCATAATTTTTTATATAATAAAAACTATAAATAATTATAACAAATTATAATGTAATTATAATAAAAAATATTCAATAATGTAATCAACTCAAAAACACTGAAATTTGCTCAGTTGCAGAATTGTCGCTGTCATTATTTATTTTTTTTATGACGAATTTCCCCACAAATCGCTATCGCTCAATTCTGCAAGTGATTATAATTTATTATCGCTGTTTTCTAGCTGATCTAAAACCATTTTTGACATAAAGGGACACGTTTGGTTGCTATGGGCAATCTACAGTTTCCAGGCAGAAAGAACACTTTTTATTATATAAAAGGACATGTAGGGCACAGGGCAGACCACTAGGCACAAGGGGTGTGTGTATTTTTTACATACAGTACTGTAATCTATAAGATTACATTGTACTGTATGTAAAGTGTTTGTTTACTTTTTTGAATTTGGCGCCGTTCTCCCCTCCCGTGCGTCGTAACGTCGCAGGGAACGGAGATCGGCGGCACACGGGGACGCTGTGTGAATCGAGCGAGCACCCGCTCGCTCACACAGCGCGGATGCACCGCTGGATCCAAGAAGAAGGTAAGACAGCGCGCGCTGCAGGCTCTGCATGGCTACCCCGAGCGTGACTCGGGGATACCGATCTCAGCAGAAAAAAAACACCCCGAGTCACGCTCGGGGATACCGCCAGGGAGGTTAAAGGGGTTGTAAAGGTTAGTTTTTTTTCTTTTCTAAATAGATTCCTTTAACCTAGTGCATTGTTGGTTCACTTACCTTTTCCCTCGATTTCCCTTCTAAATGTTTTTTTTCTTTGCTTTCTTTGTCTGAATTTCTCACTTCCTGTTCCTCCTCAGTAAGCTTTTCTGGGTGACTAAGCCCCCAGCCAGAACAGCTTGGATGATGGGGGCAAGCTTACTGAGGAGAAACAGGAAGTGAGAAATTCAGACAAAGAAAAAAACATTTAGAAGGGAAATCAAAGGAAAAGGTTAGTGAACCAACACTGCACTAGCTTAAAGGAACCTATTTAGAAAAAAAAAAAAAAAAAACTTTACAACCCCTTTAGTTCCTGTAAAACCTTTATCCCAAAAGGAACAAAACTGTAGCTATAACTGCTTAAAAAGTATTAGTCAGAGTTTGGCTTTTATTTGTTAGTGTATCTAAATCTGCTAGTCCATCTAACACTCCGCTCCCCACAGACTGACAATCCTGCTGTCCAATACTGCTCCGTTGCCAGGGTATAGGCATCATAATACAGGAGGTGTGTTACTGGCCAGATCACCAGACAAAAACAGTGGGAAAAAGCCTAAACAAGTAAATGAATGCAGCCACCACATCTAATGATTGATAGGTAGGGTTGTCCCGATGCCTCTTTTTTAGGACCGAGTACAAGTACCGATACTTTTTTTTATGTACTCGCCGATACCGAATACCGATACTTTTTTGAATGTCATGTGACAGTTTTCAAATCACAATACAGACTAAGGATATTATTTTCTTTTGAATTATGAAGAACTGTTATTCAAGACATTATAAAACAATAAAAATGTTTTATTTTCTTGTCACACAGTAGTACAAAAGTATAAAACTCAAAGAAATTTCACAGAACAGGTTGATAAATCCAAAAAATATATTTTACAACATCAAAATATATTAATAACAACAATAACAAATGTTAAATCACAGACACAACCCAACCAAAAGTGCAAAACAGCAAAAAACTGTAACAGTGCATTGTTTAACATGGGGAACAAACATTATGGGATGGATTAACGGCAATATATAGGTAATAGAATTATTTGACAAAAGTTAGTGGCAAGTTCTTTTTAAGGAATAAAAGCATTTCTGCATGTTCAGCCATTAGCCTGTTTCTGCTATCAGTAAGCACGTTGGACGCTAAGCTGAACAGTCTTTCACTTTCCACGCTAGTGCATGGGGCAGAAAGAAATTTTTGGGCCACTTTGGCCAGAGTAGGAAACCTCACTTTGTAAACTGCCCAGTACTTCAGGGGTTTATCTTCTTGAGGTATGGTGATCTCTCCCAGATAAGCTTCCAGCTGTATAGTAGCAGCTTTTGGGGCACTGCTCTGCGATGTAGATGAACCTTCACCAGCAGCAATTTGCGCAAATATACTCTTCAGACTGGTACCTGGCTGGTCACGGTGAGGTCTTTTGGAAGCTTGTTCTTCATGTTCCTCAGATACTAATGTCTCCTCAGAAAAGTTTTGCAGTTCCTGTATTAGCATTTCTTTTGCCTCCCTGGAAGTGTCTGAATTACAGAAAAATCGATCTTTATACCTTGGATCCAGTAAAGTTGCGATACTGTAAAGGGGGTTTCTCTCAGTATCAGCGAAGCGCTTCTCCAAAGCAGCAAGCAAAGTGCTCTTCATTGTTTTGATGCCCTGGTCGTCATCCACTTGTGCTAAAACTTTCTGGAGCACTGTGACTGCAGGAATAACATCAGAGGCGAAAGCATCAGAACAACTGACTTGGCGGGTCATCTCCTCAAAGGGAGCCAAGATATTGAGCAACTTTTCTATCAGGTTCCACTGGTTTGAAGTAATAGTGGCAGGGAGCTCATGTTCAGACGAGTAGATTCCAAGGGCACGTTTCTGCTCAAATAGAGACTTCAGCATGTAAAATGTGCTGTTCCAACGAGTCTGCACGTCTTGCTGGAGTCTTCTTACTGCCTGACCAAGGTCTTTCTGGATGTCCTGCAGCCGAGAGTATGCGAGAGTAGAATGCTTGAAGTGGCCAATTATTCTGCGCCCGACTCCCACAGCATCTGCAATGCTGCGCTGTGACAACAGTCCCTCTGTGATGGCAAGCTGCAATGTGTGCGCAACACATGAAATACTGGGAAGTCCAGCATCTTCCATACCCTTTATCATGTTTTTGGCATTGTCCCGGACCACAACATGAACCAAACTTTTTGGAATTGCCCAAGTCTGAAGCATTTCCTCAAATATGTTGGCAATTGCTTGACCGGTGTGGGAGCCTTCAAATTTTGTAGCATGGAGCATGACCTGGTGCAGGGAGAATTCGCCGTCTATCCACTGCGCCGTTAAACTGATGAGAGACAGTGGACTCACACTGCTGCTCCAGATGTCTGTTGTGAAGCTAATTGCCTTAATGTCCTTCTGCAACATGATGGTAATGTGGTTTTTAACCGCAACATGGATCTTTGGTAAGATGATGTCCGTTATGTAGTGGCGACTGGGAATGTCATACTTTGGCTCTAACACATTAAGAAATCGCTGAAAAGCCATGTTCTCAACAATTGAAAGAGGTTGATCATTTAGAATAATAAATTGGGTGAGGGCATCTGATATCTTTATAGCTCTGGGGTTGTCTCTTGACAGCTTTTCTCTTCTGGCAATAGTTTGTTGCAAAGTTGGCTGCCGAGTGCCACTGCTATTGATGGCGTTAAACTCTGCATGCTCAGTTTTATGTTTTAATTTCAAATGCTTGATCAGATTACTGGTATTGTACGAGCTGATTTTTGTACCTCCTCTAGATAATTTTGTAGAGCAAAGTTTACAGTCTGCCATCTGTCGGTTCTCCTCATTAATTTTAAAATACTTCCACACAGCTGACATTCTGCTGGTGTCTCTGTGCAGTGTGCACTGAAAGGTGTTGATAATTTGCACGTCCTTGGGTAAAAAAAGCAAAATAGAAAAAATTAGGCATCCATTGTTTAACTACTTTTATATCAGGCAGTGGCACTCTCACCCCTTCCTGCCCAGGCCAATTTTCAGCATTCAGCACAGTCACACTTTGAGTGATATTTGCGCAGTAATGCTACAACATACTTTCTTTTTTTTTTGTATCATTTTTTTTCACACAAATTGAGCTTATTTTGGTGGTATTCGTTTTAATTTAATCACTGCAGTGCCTTTTTTTTTAAACCAGAAACATGAATAAGAAGCCTTTCTTGGGTTCCAGGAAAAGGGGACAGCTGCGCCAACTAAATGAAAGATAGCATGACCATACACTAGTATATGATGAAGATTTGCACAAATAAATAGTCCATAAAGAACCAGTCCTCCTTAAATGGCAGTGGCAGCACAGTGACTCCATGTCCCTTACATTGGTGGTCGGTGGGAACTAAAGTATGCCCTTTACATTGGTGGTCAGTGAGAAGAATGTCCATTACATAATTGGTGGTCAGACAGTCAGTACTAGTAGGAAGAATGTTCCTTACATTGGTGATGATCAGTGAAAAAAAGAATGCCTCTTACATTGGTTGTCGGTGGGAAGAATGCCCATTACATTGGTGGTCAGTGGGAAGAATGCCCCTTTACAGATGGCAAAAACATTGGGGTTACTACTAGTAATTTTGGAAGTTGGAAATGAGTCAATGCAAAAAAATTAAAAAATCTGCTTTTTTAACATTGCATTTTAAACTTCAATTAGGTACTATAGGTGTAATACACAATAACTGTCAGCGGGTGGCACTGTCCTCATTTTCCTACTTAGTCATGAGAGAAAGACAGCCCCCCCTCCCCCTGGACCATGCATTGCTTTCTGAGCTGATAAAAACTGAACTTCACTTTAAAATAAATGGATCTAAACTTAAGTATTACAAATTATTTTACAATACCAATTAATTTCTTTTACATGATTAACCTTGTATTTAGAAGTTACAAGTACAACTACATTCCTATTTCCTAAAGTACAATTTAGAAAGCATTGTTATGTGACTGAGTGACCCTGAAAGAACATGTAATGCAGTGACAAATTTACACAAAGCTTGCAAGTTGCACTGTGCACTACTGTAGATAGATAGACACTTATACAGTACATGATTCAGCTTACTTGTTCGGCTAGGGCTGCCTGCTGCGATGTCCTTCCTGCTCGTACTGCACTCCGCCTGCTCTCCTCCCACTCTCCTCCCTCTCTCTGCACAATTAGCTGAGGAGATGAAAGCGCATACCGATTGGATGAATTTTGGCGCTTTCTCCAGTCTACACTCCTTCTCAGGTGCTCTGTGTACACCCCTTCTCAGCTGCCGCTGCTATAGGCTATAGGATTCCTCGAGGGGAGGAAACAAATGCAGTGCACAGTCACATAACAGCACTGTGAATTAGGAGGATTCCTTGCCGCGGCTCTCTCCGCCCCTTCTCAGCTGCCGCCCGCTATGCAGTATGAACCCTCACCAGCCCGCTCGGGGAGGAAATAAATAAGTACACAAATACGAACGCTGCCGCTCTATTGCCGCTCACCGCCAACTCTATGCACCAATGTCACAAAAAAAAAAAGTATTCTATTTGAGCATCGGGAGTATTTGCGCGAGTACAAGTACTCCCGCAAATACTCGGCATCGGTCCCGATACCGATACTAGTATCGGTATCGGGACAACCCTATTGATAGGCTACTGATACTACACTTTTGGATTTGGCTTTAATACCGCTTTAAATCAGACGTACAGGAGAGGTCAGGTAGGGGTGAAAGAATGTATTTATTAATTTATTATATGTACTTGTAGTGGTAAAGATAAAAAAGGAAACAGTGCAGCAAAAAAACGATAAGAATATATTCAAATGAATATATATGTGTATGTGAAATACAAAACAAAGAATAAATAATTCTATAATGGTGTGATAAAGTCCACAAAATATATATGAAAAATCCAGATTGCCAAATGACGATGAAACAGCCAATCTTAAAGTGATCCCTCCACCAGTAAGAATGGGTACTCTCACCTTCGCACATAGACATCTGTTTTACCAGATGGTCAAATAAGCAGGTATCTCGGCATAGGAGACCAGGAAGCAGGGTAGCAATTCAAATCCTCATAGGTCAGCGGTGCATACAGACCCGAACATGAAAAAGAAATCACAGATCTAAGAGCTCTCCGCTGGACTCAAACATTTATTTAACAGTATTAAAAGCATAGGCTACTCACATTTTAGCCAATATAAAACCGCAATAAGGAATGCAAGGTGTGTATGAAAAGCTTGATTTCAAAGAACGGCAGCGAGCGACGTGTCTTCAGGCTCCTAAAGCCTCGTACGCGTTACGTTTTGCAACTTCCTCAGCGGAGCGGTACCCCCATAGGGGTTGCTGGTATTTGTGGCCCGCCTCTCACCCTGCACAGCCAGGCACAAAATCTTCAGACTCTCAGAAGTCAAGAAGCAGTCTTTGTACTTTGTTTTTATGTTTTATTGAGGTAAAATAAACTTGGGTGGGGTAAGGGTAAGTATGGGATGCCCACTTGATTGAAGAAATAAAGAATTGGGACTTCAACTATATACACTCCTTGTTGATACACCTCTTCCCTTCCAGCTCCAGCACATCACTTGTTACACTTCCTCACTTCCAGGACCAGTTTGCACTGTAGTTTAGACCTGACACTGGCTCTGCCAGGCCTTAGCAAGTGCCAGGCCTTAGCAAAGGTAGTGTCATGGTTGGGATTTAAACCGACGACCCTAGTGCTGCTAGGTGGAGCTACTAACCCCTTATTCCCCTGATGAAGTCACGCGACCTGACGATACGCGTCGGGATTGGAGCACTAGACCCAGCACTCTGATGGCAGGCAGCTTGCAAGTGTCACCGATCATATAGCTGAAGTATATGTGAGTGTTTTTTACCATTCTTTACCAATAAATGTGCACCATTTTTAATGGGATTACGCAATGTGCTTCCTTTCCTTTTTTCCTTGACCATACTGCCACCTTTCGACTACGCTTTGCTGTACACTGGGAGTAGGAGAGATCTAAGAGGAACATAAGGATTTTTGCGAGCTCGGCGCTCATGGGGACATGCCCACTATTAATTGTAATTGTATGTGAGTGCAGTAGTGTGTTTACCATCTAAGTCTACTTTGGGGTAACAGAGTTACACTATGTACATCCCTTTTCTTTCCACATGGTATCATCCGAGAGTGATTCCCCTGACCGCATATGAGCTCATCGCAGTATCTGCTGTGTTACATGAGGTGCTATGTAATTAAAGCAGCTTTGAGGTAAGCTGCTTGGCATCACTGGAGGTGTGTGCACTTTTGGAGTTTTTTACCCCCCAACACGTGTGCTGGTTTCCTGGATTCACCACTCAGAGAATCTCTCTATATCTGCTGGGCATTTAGTCTAGCTGGTGTAAGAGCTAAATTAGATACTCACTGGTTTGGGTTTCCTACCACCTGGCTGATTATATTATTGGATGTGTATTCCTTGAGAATTATCAGGTCCTTAAAGCTACAGCTGTGAGGTAAAACTGCTAAGAAGTCACAAGAGGTGTCCTTTGCACACTGAAGCATTTCTCAACACTTGCTTTTAGGACCACCACTCAGAGACTTCCCTATATATATTTATTTATTTATTTTATATATATATATATATATATATATATATATATATATATATATATATATTGCACGTATTCTATGCTGACTTTGCTTGACTCTTACATTTATTTATTATATTAAGTCTATATATTTATGCATTATTTAGTTGTTTGTGTATAGTGTGGCACTCACTTTATTGTAATTTATGTTTTTTCTGAGATATTTGTTTCACTTATCGATCCAGGCAGAGATCTGAAATATTTAGTAGACACTTTTTTATGCATATAGAGTGTATTATGGTCACATTATCTATCTCCCCCCCCCCCCTGTCTCTGTTACACAGTGCAGACACCTTCACCTTTTTTCCTTAGCCACTGTGCTTAAAAGAGAAAAACAATCACATAATCAGTGCAAATTCTTCACTATTAATCAACTGCCGCTACTGATTCATTAATTCATCAATCATAAACTACTACCATTCTCTCCAATTCCAACAACGGGCAGGAATTAACAATGTAAACAATAGTGTGTTTACATTTGTGATCACTATGATGGGTCATCGTGCTGATCACAAGGATGAGAACCACTTGAATTATCTTGATACAGAAAGAAAAAAGTACACCTTTTAGTAAAAGTATATGTAGTGCTACCCCCTCAGGAGCCGCTGGTTAGATGTGGGATCGGCATAAGTTAACAACCTGAGGCCCGCACTATAGCCGAATGACGGCTTCAGCGCGGACCTGAAAATCCAGGAGGACGTCTTTTGACGTCCTCCCCTTTGCTCGTTCCCCACGCGCGCTCCCGAGCGCGCAGCGGGGAAATTATGTGTTGGCTGTGTCCCTTGGACACAGCGAATTCAAGATTGCTGCGAACGGCCAATCAGAGTGGCCGTTTGCGATGCGATCTGTGCGGCCAATGAGAGATGATCTCAAATGTAAACATATGAGATCATCTCTCATTGCCACCTCTCCCTCCTCACACAGAGACAGCATGTGAGGAGGGAAGGAGGTCAGTGTTACAGTGCCATCCCTGTGCCGCCGATCAGTGCCATCCCTGTGCCGCCGATCAGTGCCATCCCTGTGCCGCCAATCAGTGCACACCTGTGCCGCCAATCAGTGCCCACCTGTGCCGTCAATTGGTGCCCACCTGTGCCGCCGATCAGTGCCTACCTGTGCCACCAATCAGTGCCCACCTGTGCCACCAATCGGTGCCCACCTGTGCTGCCAATCGGTGCCCACTTGTGCCGCCAATCGGTGCCCACCTGTGCCGCCAATCGGTGCCCACCTGTGCCGCCTCATCTGTGCCGTCTCATCTGTGCCACCTCATCAGTGCCCACCTGTGCCAATCAGTTCCCATCTGTATTTGAGGGGCATTTGTACTTTCCTGGTTTGTTAGGGTCTCAAGAAATAGGCCTTCAGTACATCAGGTGTGATCAGATGTGATCATTTTTTATGATTTGCACTATAGCTTGTAAAGTCTAAGGCCTCGTACACACGAGGGGAGATGTCCGCTGAAAACGGTCCGATGGACCGTTTCAGCAGACATCTCCGCTCATGTGTATGGGCTAGCGGACAGATTTGTCCACCCGACAGATTTCAAAGCAAGCTTTGAAATCTATCCGGTGGGAATCTGTCCGCCCGACATGTCTGCTGGTTAGTACACTTACCAGCAGACATGTCGTCCCGCACCGCCGCCGCGCCGCCGCCGAATGTATTCGGCGCATGCGCGGAAGTGTTTTACTTCCTGGTGCGGTGACGTAGCGGTGACGTAGCGGCGTCAACGTCACCGCCACGTCACCGCTCCGTCCGGCGGCGGGGAATTTGATCCGATGGTGTGTACACGCCATCGGATCAAACTCCCGAACGGACCGTTTTCATCGGATATGTCCGATAGTGTGTACGAGGCCTAAAACTTTCACACAGACCAAATAATTTCACAAAATTTGGGGTTATTTTTTTATCAAAGACATGTAGCAGTATAAATTGTGGCCAAAATTTATGAAGAAAAATTTATAATTTGAATTTTTTTATCACAGAAATTAAGAAAAAATCATTTATTTTCAAAATTGTTGGTCTTTTTTCATTAATAGCGCAAAAAATAAAAAACCCAGAGGTGATCAAATACCACCAAAAGAAAACTCTATTTGTATGAAAAAAAGGACAAAAAAATCATTTAGGTACAGTGTTGCATGACTGAGTAATTGTCATTCAAAGTGTGAGAGCGCTGAAAGCTGAAAATTGCTCTGGGCAGGAGGGGTGTTTAAGTGCCCAGTGGTTAAGTTACCTTTGATGTGTCTAGGAAAATTGATGGTAGCAACTGTGAGAGCAGTAACGGAATGTCCAAGCCAATGGTTGACGTTTTCTAAGTGCTTTATTTTCGGTCCAACATCGACCAACAGTCAACTTGAGGTTGGTGAAAAGAATAACTTTGCAGATTCAGGCTATGGATAACGAGCAGAAGCAGTCCTGCTTCTAGAGTATATTCTTTTCTCCCGTCGCCACTCCCGCCAGAGTGGGTGCAGTGCACCTGGACAGGCCTCTCCCACAGGCCTGGCAGCCAGAGTGCCACTGAGAATGCTGAGAAGGAACAAGTCTCTCTCACCGACTTGGCTCTAGTAAATTAGTACAGGCCTCTGCCACAGGTCCGGTACTTGAGAGCAATAGAGCGGATCCTTTCAGTCAGTCTCTCTTGAAGTGTGGAGACCCAGTAAGTCACTGGGGCCCCTCGGCAACTCAGTTGCTCTGAGCCATGAGGGCCCAGAGTAGGGAACCCGCGTAGCACTGGCCCCGGCCAGGTAGGCCATAGTGGTGGGGCCCGTGACGTGCGCACACCCTGAAGGTGGGTGCCGCACTTGGAACCAAGAACCCGCGAAGAACCCGGAAAAATGGCGTCTGTCACAATTATACCCTCCCTCAGCATGTTCCGCGAGGGAAACACTCCTCCAATTGGCTGCTGGGAAAAGGTGGCTCTGCCTGAATCCCTTTGGCACCACCTGGCGCCCAGAGATGGAACTGCATCCCTGGAGCACAGAATGACCCACAGGATAATTCAGGGCTGACAGCAGCCCAATTTAACATGAATCAACCTGGATGAGAGCAAATAAGTCTCTCACCCCACTAAACTTACAGATAGCGTCCCTTCTGAAAGTAAGGGGGCGCTACATATATAAGCAAAGAACTCATCCACTGCTGTCCCCGTCCCCAGTTACTTACACCACAAGGAATTATTATTCAAAAACTGATCAGTTGAACAAGAGTTTTTTGCTACTTTTGCTTTACTTTTTTTTTATCAATAAGCTTATTAAGGATAATACTTTTGATAGTTAAAGGTTTAGTTCACCTTTAAAAAAAAATATTTTTGCAGATGAAAAATTTGCATTTATCATTATTTTACTTGGAGCCCGTAAAGCATTAACAGCGCCCTGGTAGTTCTTTGAGAACTACAAGCCGAAAGCCAGAAAGGCTGCAGGTACTTGTAGTTTCCCATTCACCAAACCCTGTGGTAAGAATGATGCAGCCGGGTGGGTGGAGCTATCTGCTTTTAATATTGGTACTGCTAAATTTAATTTTGTGTTGTTCATCCTCTGTTTGTAAAGCCACGTACACACAACCATTTTTCATGTCATGGGAAAAACAAAGTTTTTCTCAACGTGATTCTTGTCACGCCTACCTTGCAAACACACAATCATAAAAAAAAAAATGCTTGAGCAAAGCGCGGTGACGTACAAGCCATACAACGGTACTATAAAGGAGAAGTTCCATTCGGATGGCGCCACCCTTTGGCCTGCTTTTGCTAATTTCGTGTTAGTAAAAGTTTGGTGAGAGACGATTCATGCTTTTCAGTCTTTGTGCTTTTCAGTCTGTTACAGCGTGACGAATGTATAGCACATTACAAACGCTAGTTTTATCAGAGCAAGTGCTCCTGTCTCATAACTTGCTTCTGAGGATGCGTGTTTTTTTAGCCTACACACGACCGTTTTTCACCACATGAAAAACGAGGAGAAAAATTAGAGCATGTTCTAAATTTTTAATGCCCATTTTTCACCTTGAGAAAAATGCTCTGGAGCCTACACACAATCGTTTTTAATGACAAATTTAAAAATGGAATTTTTCACGTCATGGAAAACGGCCATGTGTACACGGCATAATAGTTATTCCAACTCCAGGAAATCTGAAAATGATCCCTTGAAGTGGGGCTGCACCTGTATTGCAAGGATTACCTGTTTGTTTATTCTAAGAGAGAGAAAAAGCCGCTACCCCAGCAGATGCAGCTACCCCATGTTCCAACCGTTGACTGTCCCTAAGTGTTTACACATTGAATGCAGGGCTATATGACCTGCATTGGTCTTGATGATGCCAGGTCCATAGAACACTGGAGTGTAGGGACGAAGACCCTGCAGTGAGCGGTCTAGCAGCATGGAGGAGTGGAGAATTGGTAAGGGATCAATTTTAGAGTCCCCTTGCAATGAAACCTTACAGTGGGGGTACAGCTCAGCATTGGTCTGTAACTGTTCTCTGATCTGTAAGGACAAATCAGCTGCAAAAACTGCAGTGCAGTTAGGGTGAGCAAGTGTCCCGGATTGTCTGGGACAGTCCCGCATTTTGCAGGCCTGTCCCGGGCACCTTCATACAAGGACAATACAGTGTCCCAGAATAAAACTGACACAGCCACCCCCCAGAGCTGATCTGATGCCCCCAAAAAAGGCCACCACATTGCCGCTTTACTTACTGACAGTACTTGTCCTGGCTGGGAATGTCTTGGAGATTGGAGAAATCATAAAACCCACCTCTTGTGTCTAATCACTGTAGAGCCAGAGTTGGCCAGAAAAAGTACTGTAAGTGAGTAAAGTGGCAATGCGGTGGCCTTTTTTTTGGGGGGGGAGGCCTGATCAGTGCTTATGGGTAAAGCGTGCACCCACTGCCCCAGCTGTGCTGTGATTCGTTACAGCACAAGCTGATTTTTAGAAAAGGGGGGGGGTGTCCCTGAATGGCAGTTTGGAAATGTGGTCACCCTAAGTGCAGTCCTAACATTTGTCTTCTTCTTTTTTTTTTTATAATGAGGCTTACAGTATTAATTACAACCTCCTCCACCCCCAAATGCAATTTATGCCTGAAAAAATATAAGGAAAACAAGATACACCCCCCATTTCATTTATAAATTGTAACGTATAAATTGTGTTTTGTTTACCATAAGTGCACCCAATCCTCTGCATCCAAAAGATTGCCATTTACTATGACAAGACTGAAGCTTGATGAGGGATACAAAATAAATTACAATGCCAGGTGGATACATTATTGAGAAGTAAGAAGAATGATTACTGGCATGGGATTACAAAGGTGTTAAGAAGAGGTAAGAACTGAGTCAAATCTGAAAGAGCGCTGAAAAAGCATAGTAAAGTTCTCTATTTTTCCATTAGAATCCTTGGTGCAATTTATGCTCTGTGCAGCACCTCTTCCTCCCTGAGCACCCTCCCCAGCTTGATTAGACTTTGATTCACAGTCCTGGAACTCCCTATGGGAGTCATTAGCCCTCTGTGTACCTGCCTTTCAAGCATGGGAACCTCTAATCAAAGGAAAAGGGGGAGCACAGTGAAGCAAGTTCCAGATGTACGTGAACGGATAAAAACAGAGATGGTGGCAACGTTAACCCTTGAAGCTTCCCAGCGAAGACACAGTACCGACATGATGCAAGCAATAGTGCAGACTCAGGATTCACAAGTATATACGAGGCATTTAGCAGGGAAAGCACTAGAGAATGATGCATTCCCTTGCCAGCTGCAGTGAGCTATCTTATATTGCTGATCAGCGTTATTCCATGTGAACCCAATCTGTCTCTGCTTTTTACACATTATTAATGGCTTTCTAAGCTATTCTTGTGAAATCAGAATTCACCCCTACAGTACCTGTGTACATCAGCCACAAAATATTTTTTTCTCGAAAAAAAGAACTTCAGGCTCATATAAATAAGGCTCAACTGAGTTCACTTATGTATTCCTTCAGAGTTATGAAATATTTTTTACAGTTCAGCTAATGTAACAAATACGTCTGTGTGAAGAGTTGCCACAGGCCAACTGAAAGTTGAAATCTGGTTTGTAATAGGAATGCCTGCTCTTTAAAGTACAGGTATACAACATTTAATGATTACATAATCTGACTGCATGACTTTCATGGCTTGCATTACTTATATGACCGATGTTGCTAAGAGACTTCACTCATATTTTGAAACATTTTGGATAAATGGAACTGCACAGACTTGTACTTATATTATACATATTGTGAACTTCATAGCTTTCATGTTTGACATAGATATTTACACACGATTGTAGCGCTACCCCAGAGGGGCCACTGAGAATGACCAGGTCTCCATTGCTAGTTAAGAGGCTGCCAGACCCAGAGAGAGAAAGGGTGAAGGATACTCCAAAAACATCAGGAGAGATTAGCAAGAGGACAAACTTTAGAAAAAATGCTTCTGTAACAACATTTGCTGGGGTAGGAGGTAATGGCCACCTAGTCTGAAATTCTATGCAAGCAGTCCCAGTCTTTACAGCAACCTCTGGTACTTACATCCCCAAGCACACCTGGGATCAATAATCCTTCATGCGACACAGTGAGAAAGAAACGGGTCTCGAGACCAGTCTCCAGCAAATGTCTCTTACGCAGACCACTTTTAGGTCCTCAGCCAAGCAAGAACCAACCAGAAACTCCATTATGCAGGCTGTAACCCAGGGGCAACTGCCCCAGGACAAGAATATTCTAAACAGGAGGTAGTTTGGGGGTTCAGGAGGACAAACTTCTTAGCACAAATCTATAGCTACAGGAACACCTGAAAGTCCCAAAACCAGGTGTTACTCAAAAAGTTCAAGGAGCTGACTGCCACCCAGCTTCCATATGACACTCTTCAGTGAGAGAGACAACAGATCCTTCTCCAGACCAAAATCCTGGTCAATGCCCTCTAGCAGTAATCATTTGTCAAATATGTTATAGGCCCTCAGCCCAGCAGCTGCTGAGACCCAACCTGCAAATCTTTTCGCAAACTAGCTGCTTTCCAGAGGCAGCAGCCCCAGGGGAGAGCTGGAACGTCCCTAAATAGGAAAGAACAGTCTGGAAAGGTTTACCAAACATGTATCATCTCTCCAGACACCTTCCAGTACCTTTGCAAGGGATTAGCTGGGGTCTGATAAATATTAATAAATAAGTAGTTAACCCTCCTACTCTATTTTCTCAAAGCTTCCTCGAGAAGCAGACAGGAGCACCTAACCTGTGACCAGGGCAAAAAAAAACAGATTGTTGCTCCAAAAAAAAAAAAAATGGAGTCAAAAACTATATTTGGCCTGACTTTATGGCAGAGTGCTACATTATTCTCCTGAGGAAGCAATCATATTAACTCCAAAATATGTTGGGTTTCAAAACAAATGACAGGTTGCAAAAGAGAGTAGGACAAACCTCCATACATTCTTTGAATATATTAACAGTAAAAATGTCAGGTCATTCAATCATTTTTGTTGGTGTTAATGGTGGTGACTGGGTACACAGAGAGGACACATTTTTTTTTAAACTTTCCTCAGCTCTGCATATACAAAGGATAATGGCAGAGCTCAAGTCCATAATGGGGATGGTATTGACATAAACTTAAACAAAGCACTCTGGCTCAAAATTTATATGGTCCAGAAATATTTAGACAGAATAAAGTTGAATAATGCACCTGGATCAGATGGCATGCACCCATGTATTCTAAAACAGTTGAGCTCTGTCATTTCAAAGCCATTGTTTCTAAATTTTAGGGATTTTTTAATGGCTAGCATAGTACCACTGGATTGGCGTAAGGCCAACATGGTGCCTATATTTAAAAAGGGGACAAACTCTGTACCAGGTAACTACAAACAAAGTTAGTTAATAACTTCTATAATTGGGAAGATACTGGAGAGTTTAATAAATAACAAATA
Organism: Rana kukunoris; assembly: GCA_029574335.1. Taxonomy (NCBI): domain Eukaryota; kingdom Metazoa; phylum Chordata; class Amphibia; order Anura; family Ranidae; genus Rana; species Rana kukunoris. The sequence goes on from CM056051.1 coordinate 370,041,400, forward strand.
GATGGGGTTATTCGCTAGAAAATATATATTTTAAGCAATAGGCAGCGGGGATTATTTAAAGACTGAAGTTGCCAAACAATTATGGTTTCTTTTTATGAGAAAGTAAACAAAAACTTAGACAAATGAGGCTGTGGATATAGTATACTTGGATTTTGCAAAGGTGCTTGATACAGTTCCCCACACATGGCTAATATGGAAGGTAAATGCTTGGAAAATTCAGTTAGTAAATAGATAGAAAACTGGCTAAAGTAGTGAATAATGATTTGTAATCAGAAGGGTCTAAGGTCATTACTGGTGAACCCCAAGGTTCAGTGTTGGAATACTTATTTTTTAATATATTTATAAACTATATAGGATCTGGGATTAAAAGTACTATTTACGTACTTGCAGATGACACCAAGCTATGCAGTGGAATAACGTCCTTACAGGATGTCTCCAATTTACAAGCCAACTTCAATGCACTGTTTAATTGGGCAACTAGGTGGCAAATGAGGTTTAATAGTGTAATGTAACGGTATGCACTTAGGGGCTACAAACATGCATGCATTATACATACTAGAAGTACACATAGGGAAGTCAATGGTGAAAAAGTATCTGGGTGCTCTGGTATATTGTAGATCATAGATTTAATAAAAGCATGTAATTCCATAAACATATGTAACAATTAGTGTGATTAAGGTTTATCTTGTAATGCCTTAGAAATTCATGTTATGCCTCAGGTCTAAAAAAAGCAAGGGCCTCGGAGGTTGCGAAACTCGAGAGGGAATTTTTGTTACTCAGCAGACGACACAAACGGGACCCTTCACAGAGTCTCCAGGAGCAATTAGATAAGACAAGAGTTGCCTTAAACCTAGCCCTCACAGTCTCGGCTGAAAAATCCATTCGTTGGTCGGGTGCAAAATTTTATTCACAAGCTAACAAAATGAGTACTATGCTTGCCAATAAACTTTACCCTAAGGTACGTGCACACACTCTCCCTAGGATTTAGACAACAAGACGGTTATACAAACTAAAAAGTATTAATTCATTTCAGTTTATAAAGAATCGTTTCGAAATGTTTTCAATTTGCCCCTTTCTGGATGCCCTTCCCCTACCTTCTCTTAGTAAAGAACATGTAGCTCTTCTTGATGCACCGTTTAAATTAGAAGAAACTATTGAAGTTATTAAAGGCTTAAAAGGCGGTTCGGCCCCAGGTCCGGACGGGTTCTCTACCTATTATTATAAATCCTTTGTAAACATTTTAGCCCCTTATTTTACTAAATTATTTAATTCTAAAAGGACTGGGGAGCCTCTGGATCCTCTCCTCAATGTGGCCTATATAACCGTAATCCCGAAACCTGACAAAGACCCGGAACGAGTAGAAAATTATAGACCCATCTCCCTTAAAAATAATGACTTGAAAATTCTCACTGAAATTTTAGCTAATCGACTAGGCTCATTTATTAATCGCTATATAAATAAAGATCAGGTGGGATTTATCCCCGGGAGGCAGGGCCCTGATCAAGTCAGGAGATCAGTGGATATAATATCTGTTCTTCAATCAGGATGGGATGGGGGTTCAAAACAAGAAGGCCTTTTGCTATCTTTGGATCTGCAGAAGGCCTTTGGATCTGCAGAAGGCCTTTGATTCACTCTCATGGTCTTATTTATTTGCCATTTTCAGACGCTGGGGTTTTGGTAACTCTTTCTTATGCTTGTTAAAGGCACTGTATTCTAAACCGGAAGCTAGAATTAAGCTGCAAGGGTACTATTCTGATCCTATTTATAGAGCAAGAGGGACGAGAAAGGGATGCCCGCTGTCCCCGCTGATTTTCGCTATTGCGATTGAAACCTTAGCCATAGCAATAAGATCAGATTACTACATAGAAGGTGTCAGGTGTGGTCAGGCAGTCCATAAATGTGCCCTATTCGCTGATGATGTACTACTTTTTATTACCTTTCCAATCTTTACCCAACATGAATAAGCTATTAGAGACCTTCGGCTCTATTTCAGGATTACGGGTTAATATGTCAAAATCCCATGCGATGAACATTTCCCTCCAATCCACGATGGTAGACCAGCTTAAACTCTCTTTTGCTTACAAGTGGACTTCCTCCTCCATTCGATATTTAGGTATAAACTTAACTCCTAAGATAGATCATTTATATAAAGAGAATTTTCCTCCCATGTATCGAGCCCTAGAGAATGATCTCAATACATGGTCCCTTTATAGGATTTCTTGGCTAGGCAAAATCCACTCAATAAAAATGACCCTACTCCCGAAACTCCTTTATTTATTTAGAGCCCTTCCTATTGTGATTAATAGATATCATCTCAATTCTTTCCAGGGGAAGGTTATTAAATTTATTTGGGGAAAAAAGGATATAGACTTTCCCGCAACGTCCTTTTTAGTCCTAAAACGCATGGGGGCTTGGGTCTACCCAACTTATTTAAATACTATCAGGCGGCTAGGCTGGCTCAGCTCTCAGTAATTTATTCTAAATTAGAAAAACCTAAATGGGTTTCTATAGAGAGACAGGCGGTCCCGAAACAAACCATTGACTTTCTTCTCTGGTGCCCCCGATCTTATCCCCTACTCTGTCCCAATCCATGAAGGTATGGGATGATCTGAGGCAACTCCCCTCTTTGACTTCCGCTATCAAACCACTGTCCCATCTCTTTCATAATCCGCTTTTTAGTCCAGGAATGGATATTAAGGCATTTCATTGGTGGCTAAACAAGGGATTATACAGGATCGGACACTTTTTCACTCCTTCTGGCCCTATCTCCCTTTACCGGACTCTGAGATCTTCAGATATCATCAAATTCATCAAATTCATCACTTTTTTAAATTCCGTTTGGCATGATAAATTTAAACCCCCAGAATTTACTGAATATGAACGGTGGTGTGGGCAAGGATCGGGACACAAGGGCGGGATCTCTTTGATATATCTTTCACTTTCGATACCCACATCTAAATTCCCTTACATGGAAGCTTGGGAGAGGGACCTTCAGGAAGCCTGGGACTGACTGTGACGAGTGGCATAAAGAGCATACAAGAGCGTAAAGGTATAATGTCAATGTTTCCTTAATAGAAGCCAATATAAAAGTCATGATGAGATGGTATCTAGTCCCCGCTAGACTTGCTTTGATGTACCCTTCCACCTCTCCTTTATGTTTCAGGGGTTGTCAGGCCCAGGGCTCCATGTTGCACATCTGGTGGGAGTGCCCAAAAATCAGATCCTATTGGAACAAGATCTTTCACCTTATTCGGAAGGTTTCAGGTGCCCCTGTTATTCAATCCCCCCACATAGCACTTCTGAATGCTCACATACCCCAGCTTTCTAAAAGTTCCAGTCAATTAGTTACTTTCATGCTGCTGGGGGCAAAACTTGTTTTAGCCAGGGCCTGGAAACTCCCAAAGGCTTCAATAGTAGCAGCTAAACGGAAGATATCTTGGATTATGTTGCAGGAGAAAATGGTGAGCTCCTTGACAAACTCCTCCAAATCATTTCAGGCAACGTGGGAGCCCTGGGCTGATTATATAGGAATATCCTTAATTACTGGTGGTGTTGTTACTGGGGGGACCGATACTGGATAACCTGTGTGCTGATCTTTCTTTTCTCATTCTTTCTCTATCTCTTTCTGTCTCTCTTTTCTTTCCTCTGGATTCTTTTCTATTCGATCTTCCTCCTCTTATTCTGGTAATTTATCCTTTTGAAATCATAGCTTAAACAATCTCGGTTCACTACTGTCTTTGCACCGATATTTTTATAATACTTCCTTCGGGAACTCTGCTTAAGCGATAATTTATTCTTCTTCATTCTCTTTTTTTTTTTGAGCTTATTTAATTGCCGTTCAGCTATATATGCCATTCTAATTCTGGATTGCCGACCTGATCCCGGAAATTTCTGGTGTTCTGGGATCCGGTGGGTAGGTCCTTTGGAAGAGGGAAGTTTTAATCTGGATTTCCTTGAACTGCCTCAGGCAGGTATGTACCCAGTTGTGTTACCGGACCTGATAGGCAAACTGCTCCTTTACAATGAAAACCCCCTCAAGGGCGATTGGCATGGTCTCATTCTATATTTGACTATATTTTCATTGTTATATGTGTTCGCTTTGGCATACAGGGAGAATGGCTAAATGTTACTATGTTATTTTCTTTTTTTTTCTGTTTGGAGCCTGATCTCTTTTACTGTCATTTGGCATCTGTTATGTTGGTCACAGTAGTGCACCACAGAATGTTTTGGGGGTTATTTCCTGTATTGCTCTATATCTCAATAAATATCTTTTGAAATCAAAAAAAAAAAAGAAAAAAAAAGAAATTCATGTTATAAGTTGGGTTATTTTGCATAATACAAGTGTACTTTTGTTGAAACTACAGTATATGGCTTCCTTACCCCCTTGTCCTATCTAGTATTCTTCCACTAAGACCTTAGATGCAGCATGGACTCCCCACTGCCCAGCCCTTTACTATCTATCTTGTTCCATTTTGTCCATAAATACCACTTAAACAATTAAGAAAAGCTGAGATATTTCTGGTTGCTATGTTGTCAGATTGTATCATACATAACAATTTTCAGTCAGTTTCAAGTTTGAACAAAATAATGGATCAAAGCAACCTACCACTGGCAACATTGTTTGTAGGTTGCATTCACCCATCTGCTTAGAATGTTCAAATATCAATACCGTGTGCAAGAGACCATAGCGTTCTCCAAATAAGAAATGCAATCATTTAGGCCGCGTACACATGATCAAATTTATCTGCTGAAACTGGTCCGCCGACCAGTTTCAGCGGACAAATCCGATCATGTGTACGACCTAGCGGACAGGTTTGTCCAGCGGACAAATTTTAAAGCATGCTTTGAAATTTGTCCGCTAAAAACCTGTCCGTCGGATATGTCCGCTGGTTAGTACGCCTAACCAGCGGACAGAAATCTCCAGCATGCGCCGAATGGATTTGACACATGCGTGGAAGTATTTTACTTCCTGGAGTGGTGACGTGGCGGCGTCAACGTCACCGCCACGTCACCGCATTCCCTGGCCAAGGGAATTTTCATCCAATGGTGTGTACACACCGTCGGACGAAAATCCGGAGGAGACATGTCGCTAGAAACGGTCCGTCGGACATGTTTCAGCGGACATGTCCCTCCATGTGTACGCGGCCTAAGAGGTCAGATAGAAAGTTTAATATAGTATAGTACTTTTGGTAGGCAACCTCTGCTTTCAATGGGCCAGTTTGGAGGGGCTCCCAATTGTGTGGCATCAGAGCTACTGTTAGAAATCACGGGGCCTTGTACAACCTACCGGAAATTATATTTTACTTAAAATACACTAAAATCATAACATAACTTACAAAATCTCTACTAAATCTAAAAGATGAAATGGTATTGATTTAATTAATAGAGTTCTGTGTATAAATGAGGCCTTGAAACTCATTAACACGGTGCTGTGTCCTATCCAATGTGAATCAGATTTATTTTAAGTGACTGGAGCTGTGTGAAGGCAGAATATTTTATGCAATTGGGATGCAGTAGCTGTGTGAACACAGCCATAGGTCCTAATATGACAGATGTGTGGATGCAGATGTATGGCCGTGGCCCCAAACACTGACAATATGCATTTGGAGAAATTCACCCACACCTGCACACCTATCAAATTGGGACCTGCAGCTGTGTTCATACAGGCATCTCCAGCTTCACAAACAAACCATGTGAATGAGCCCTTAATATTTTTTTTATTATTTTATTACATTTTTTTTATGATTTTTTGTTACAATATCTTGTTGTAAATAGCATGAGAAATCAGATATGGGTAGGACAGGAAGGGGGATTGGTGCGGCGGTGGGGGGTGCAATTACAGAACGATGCCTTATGTGTCTCTCCCTGCAGCAGCTGAAAGCCACTGCAGAGAGCCACACAGAACATGGTTCCTGTAATTGCCCCCTCCCCCGCCACCCTGGTTACCTTGACTGTCCTGCCCAGTACTACCCCCTTATTGGCGTTCATGTGCGGCATTGTGACTTACTGCACAGTGCTGACATTATCATTAGCTCATTGTAACAGGTCACGATCATCGGTAGTAGACTGTAAGCTGTCAATATGCACCAAAACAAGACATCAACGCATATATGAGGGGACTGGGTGTTAGGAAATGTAACCACATATATACATAAATACATATATACCCTGTTACCACATATATACATTTTGATGTTATAAAAAGGCTAACTTTCTTTGTGACTCCTTAAGTTTTCTTGCAGGGAATGTCTTCCTGGTATATGTTTCCTGTTCCCTTCTTGCATTACTGGATAGTGCTGAATTAGAAAGTGTCCTTAACACAGGAAGGGCCATTTTGGAAGAGACCAGATTGATGTTACTCAGATTGCCGTTGGCTGAAAGGACTTCCAGGACTATGGTACATGCTGGGTCCCAGGAGGGAAGAGAAGAAGAACATGTGGAGAGACGGTCACGTATCTGGTTTGGGGCTGAGCTGACGGGAGGGCTTTCCCTTACACCCCCTGTCCTGTTTTTCTTGAAGGTGGGGACAGGATATAACAGGGTACAGAGAGGCACAGGTGCCTGGCTGGAGATCAAGGATGGAAGGTACTTGCAGCAGGTGTCAAGCAGCAGGCAGACTTGTGGACTGGCAGATGCAGATTGCACAGCAGCAGGTGCAGGACAGCAGGCAGACTGGTGGACTGGTTGTCGCGGATGTATGGCAGCAGGTGCAGAACAGCAGGCACCAACTAAGTTCGTAAACAGGCAGATGCACGATCTCGGGAGGTCAGGCAGGCAGAATTTGGTAATCGCCAAGCAGCAGAGATACAGAATCAGATCCAGAGCAGAGTGAGGGCTAAGCCAGGGTCAGTATCAGGCAAGCAGCGAAGGCAACGTTAGGCAAATGGCAGAGCCAGGTCACAAGCTGGGCCAGCAACAAGGTATCGGGAATAAACAGAGTCAAACAGGCTGGATGGACACAGGAACAAACACAGGATCAGGTCACAGACAGTAGAAGCTGATGACCACTATGCAATCTTCTGGTCTCTGGAGTTACTTTGTGAGCGCCAAGAATTCACGCATTCTCACTTTAATACGCATGCTCATGTGCGATTTAAGGCATGGCTAGTTGTCACTTTTTGAATTATTATGCAAATGTGTGCGAGTTAGGGAACCTCTAGTTGTCACTCAAGAATAATTATAACCAAGTGCACATCTTCGTGCACGGCTGTGCATATGATTTCTCTGACAGAGACATTGTGGTGTGCAGCAACGAGCTCACTGTTTTGGGTGCATTGTGGGTTAATGCACTTTTAGAGATTATTTTTTCCTTGACCCACTTTAATCAATGCAGCTGCATGTTGTTAGTTAGGTCCGCTGCTGGTTTGCCGGCTTCCGTTGCTTTCTAGAGATCAGTAGACTCCTCTGGAACATAGGTACAGAGCAATGTAAACAGCAATATGAATATTTATACAGCCCTGGCAAATCCCAGGGACGATGGCCCTGAAAGCTGCTGGGAGTCTGTATAAATACTTTGGGACAGCTCTACACAAAATTATAATATAAAACAGAAAGTAAAAAGTGATCTTCAGCATGCTTAATTCCGGAAGCAATAGCAGTAGGCAAACATTTCTACCTACTGATTGTCAGATGCTAGAAAACAGAATGAAGTGTCCGAGATGTGCAGCTACAAAGGGCCAGATTCAGGTAGATGGGCGCTTCTTTACTTTGGAGTAACGTTTCTCATTTACGTTACTCCGCCGACACTTTCGGCGCAAGTACTGTTATTCACATAGCAGTTGCGCGTAAACTTGCGCCAGAGTAACGATAATGCGCTGGCGTAACCCGACGCAAGTGGAAGTGGGTGTGATCATATGTAAATGATGGGCGGAGCCCAGCGCAGAGGCTTACGTTCAGCGCATCATCCACGGAGCATGCGCAGTAAGTGAGGCTTCACTCGGCCCCCTTGTGCGCATGCTCACAACTTCCGTCGGCACCACTTCACGGGAAACGTCAGCGCAATGCATTCCGTTGGGCGTTTGAATGCGCCCGTAGATGCGCCAATTCGGCACTAAAGTATATCCTGTTCCCCCTCCCCGCAGTGAAGTTACTTTTGTTCTGAGATGGCTGCTCCCGTTCCCCGCAAACACACAGGAGAAAGCTGAACTTTAATGGCCAGGAGCTGTCAGCCATCATCTCGGCTATGGAGACCTATGATGTCTTCCTCCATGGCTGTAAAATTTGACAGACAAGCATGGACAGAGGTGTTGTCCTGCAAGTGGGGGTGCTCAGCTAGCTCTTATCGTCGGTAACGCTGCTGCTGTAGCTGCTCTCCTGCTGACCTGTGGCCGTCTGGAGTAAAGATAAAGCAGCTATTTGTAGAAATAACTTTGCGACGGACGGACGAGATACGCGCGGCGCATGTAGCCAGCGTATGGTGCTAATCCGTTCGCGAATCGGGAAATCTCCCTCATTTGCATATTTGCAGGGGAAATCAATAGGCGCGACTGATGCGCCAAGCGAAATTATGCGCTGACGAGACTCTGGCGTCGGAAAGTTAAGCCGATCGGAAATGGCCCGTTTTCTGTCGCATCTAGTTTGGTAGGTACGGCCACATAGAAACGACGGCGCATCTTCACAGTTACGCGGCGCATATCGAATTACTCCAGCGCAAGACTTGCTGAATCTGGCCCAAAGTGTGTACACATGGGAGTAATGCACATTTAAAAAAACACAAAACTGGATTTTTAAGTAAAATTGGGAATTGAGATAATTTATCAGAAAGTAAAGCAAAAAGAAGCATGAAATAAAAAAAGTTTATTGATGAATATTCTTATGCATGTTCTGTATGCTGTATTTATCATTTTAAAAGCCACCAAAGCACTTTAAAATATGTTTATCCAAAAGTGGCACTAGGTATCTGTGACAGCTACCCACAGAGTAGAGCAGTCAGAGGGTGCATTATCACATCAGAAATGAAAGGGAAAACTATTAAAATGTCAGTGAAGTCTGAAAATAGGGATCACAGTTATATCTGAAGTTCAGATAGATATATTAAAATAAATGCAGTTTTGTATTTGTAGAAAAAAAATGAAAAAACATTCAAATGGCACACAGCGATATTCTTATTTTCTAAATATAATCCATACATATCCACTACTTAATAGTGTTTTTTTTTTGTTTCACAAAATCATTTCTTACCCCTTATTTTTCCCCTCAATTATGTTTGTCTGGAGTAAGCGGGGCACGTTGGTTGTGGTCAAGTGCACTGTTCTATGCACACTACAAATTCCATAGTCCATAATCCATAGTCCCTAGTCCAGTGATGGCGAACCTTGGCACCCCAGATGTTTTGGAACTAAATTTTCCATGATGCTCATGCACTCTGCAGTGTGATTGAGCATCATGGGAAATGTAGTTCCAAAACATCTGGGGTGCCAAGGTTTGCCATCACTGCCCTAGTCCATCTCAAGAGTGAACAAGAGAGGGTGGCTATGCCATTTCATATGGCAGGACCATGGAAAACAAATGTAGCCACCCTCTAACAGAAAGACGAATCACTGCAGCAAAATAAAAATTAAAAACAGATTGGGGATTTAGTGCCGGGTTCACACAGGGGAGACTTGTCAGGCAACTTAGCCAGTCGCGATCCATGTGTAGCGCCTTGTTACTTTCAAGTACCAGTGCTATTAAAATTTAGAGGGTGATCAGAGTACCAATGACTCTGATCGAAATGACAATATTTTAAATAGGGTTTCTGTTTCAGCTTGGCTGTGCTGTGGGCTCATTCTGTTGTTACTGGGGTGTTATCCCACCCCAGGGCGACAGGTGGCAGCAGCAGAATCGAGGCTTGGGTGTTCTTTTCCAGCAGCCAATCAGGAGGAAGTGTCCTCGCTGGGCATGCTGGGAGAGGGTACTTATGGAACAGACCTATTGTGTCTGGGTCTTCTTCCAGTGTGGCACCCACCTTTAGGGTGACCAAATCATGGCGCCCTGGTGTTATGGCCTACCTGGCCAGGGTGTGCGCGCCACATGGTGTTCCTGTTTCCGGGACCATGTTGGTCCTGAAGTTCATTCCAAGGAGGGTCTGTGGCAGAGACGTTTCGTCAAATCCAAGTTCATTCTTGGGAGGGTCTGTGGCAGAGACTTTTCCTCAAAGGGTTTGAGTGATACTCTGGCTGCCAGGTCAGTGAGAGAGGCCTGTCTGGATACGCTAAGCCCACTCAGGTAGGAGTGGTGCGGAAAGTGTTACGTATGGGAGCAGGACTGTTCCAAATACTACGCCTGAATCTGTTGTTCTTCTTCCAAACATTCATCACCGGTTCATTGTTTTTACGCGGCTAGATAATAAAGAGCACAGAAAAGACACTTGTTACGGACATTCCTTTACTATTGCTATATGCACCATTCACCCCTAAGAATTCAGAAGAGCCACAAGGTATATGTGCCACCAAAACAAACCAGCATCTCCTCTGGGGGTAGTGCTACACATGCATTGCAATGGTACAGTTCTAATAGGAGCAACTGAAGTCGCTCCAACTTAGAAAAAGGTTCCTGTACTACTTTGGAGCAACTTTGGAGTGGCTTTCATTAACTTCTATACAGAAGTAGTTATGCAAGCCACACTGAAGTCAGTCATGCTGTACGGGGCGGCTTCAGAGTCAGAACAACTTTGAAGCCATCCTTGTGTATTTTGCAGCTGTGATTCGACTTCCTGTTAGAGGGTGGCTGTGAGCAACAGAAGATACCATTATGAGTTAGGAACACTTACAACCAGAGCTTGGTGTCACTTTAAATTTATATTTAATAGAAGCTATACCTGAATTTGAATATCTGTGATCTTCTGTTGACTAGGGACTACCTCCTGTGTGTGATGTCACTTCTGCATGAAATCGGACTCAGCTGCAGTGCACAATGCTATCCACAGTACTAGCCAACTAGGGAAGCCAACAGTGGAGGGGCACATTTCACCATGTGTAAAAGTGATTCAGTGGCTGTATAGCCACTCGGATCACTTTTATATTTTAAATCATCACCAGCTCTAAAAAAAGATACCAGGATCATGATTGCAGGTGTAGATTTGACCCTGGTAGAACCATTGAAACCACATACATGAGTATATCAATTTGTGGAAGTGGTTAAAAACATATAGGGTACAGGTAGTCCCTGGATTAGAAACAAGATGGGTTGTGTAGGTTTGTTCCTAATGTGGTTGTAAAGGCCGAAGGTTTTTTACCTTCATGCATTCAGCCATGTGCACAAGAGCCAAGGCTCCTCCGGGTCTCTCGCTCCTCATTGGCTGAGATGCAGCAATAGGCCGAGCAGTTTTTTGTGCCCCCATTAGCAAGCTGCTTGCAGTGGGGCATTTGGCAGAAATGGGGGATTTGGGCTGCTTTGTCCACTGCACAGAGCAGGTAAGTATAACATGTTTGTTATTTTAAAACAAAATAAAAAAACAAGACTTTAATATCACTTTAAAGCTGACCTTCAGTCATTTTTTTCAACTTTCCATCTATTAAATCTTCTGCCCTTGTTGCTTTAACTTTGGATAGTAAAACATATTTTTCTTATACATCTCGCGTCCTGTTTCTTGTCTGGTAATTAGCCTAGGCTTATGACATCATGCACAGCTCCCTCTCTTGTGAGAGTTTGCCAAGAAGGGAAGGAGGATGAGTCATAAAGAGGGCCAATGAGATCTGCAGGCTTGTAGAGCTGGAGGTGTGCCCTTTTGTGTGTCTGTGTAAATCCAGGAAGTGAACAGGCAGCAGCCTCAGATGCCCACAGTTAAAATGGCTGCAACCAGACTCAGTGGAGGGAGATTTCTGCAGCATATTTGGCAAGTAGAGAATCACAGTGTAAATAAAATAATATGTAAGCTGGTTGGAGGGAAGCTTCAGATTGGCAAAGATGTTTTTATTACAAATTATGTGAGACTGCAGTTCCTCTTCAAGTTAAATTAGTATGTAAGTTGGAACAGGTAAAAAAAAAATGGATAGCATAGGGAAGGGTTAACACCCCTGTAGTATTTGTTTTGCTGTCTGTGCCCCTGTTCAGAAGATTTCACCTCACCTCTGTCTCTGTAACAATTGAATTTTGAAAATGTTGGGTTGTTGTGGAAACAAGGATTGGTGGTAAACCTTGAGTGGAGACACCTTTTTCCCATGATAACTCTTAGGCCTCGTACACACGATCAAATCTGTCTGCTGAAAACGGTCTGCTAGACCGTCCCAGCAGACAGATTCGATCGTGTGTACGGCCGAGCCGACGGATTTGGCCACCCGACAGATTTCAAAGCATGCATTGGAATCTATCGGGTGGGAATCCGTCCGCCCGACATGTCTGCTGGTTAGTACACTTACCAGCAGACATGTCATCTTGCACCGCCGCCGAATGGATTCGGCGCATGCGCGGAAGTGTTTTACTTCCTGGTGCGGTGACGTGGCGGCGTCAACGTCACCGCCACGTCACCGACACGTCAGCGCGCCGTCTGCTGGCGGGGATTTTGGTTTGATCGTGTGTACACGCGAGCAAACCAAAATCCTATCAGACAGATTTGTTCAAATCGGTCGGTCCGACCGATTTGAACAAATAGATTGCCTCGTGTGTACGAGGCCTTACAGGAGTGAATTTCCCTTTCCTAGGGGTAGATTTCCTCTCACTTCCTGTTGTCTCTCCCCCTTTGTAAGTATGAGTCGCATGCTAGTCGGACGTTTGTAACTCGGGGACCGTCTGTATCCTGTTCAGTCCTGAATGATGCCTTTTGTGATACCTTTATCAATGTGCAAATAGAGAAATTTTCCTTACACAAAGTTGTTCCCGTGAAGTTTCTTAAATGTTTGATTAAATCTTAATGGCACCATTCATCCTTTTAATACTAGATTAGATTTTTGTGGGTGCAACTCATACAACATTTCTGTCCATAAATCACAAAACTCACTGAATAGAATGACAGAAACATTTTGACACTTAAACAGTATTTTAGCTGTCTATTTAGTATTCTGCCAACAGTTCAGCTTTAAATGAGACTTCTACTTTAATTGTACTTTACCAGAATTGTCATTCTTTTGGATAATATGTTATTCAAATTGTACTGCATGATTAAAAACGGGTTTTAGCCAGGCATGTACTGGCCATAGGGACTACAGGGAGTTTCCCGGTGGGCCAATGGCTCAGTGGGCCGGTTTCAGTGACAGCCTGTCAAAGTAATGGCTGCGCAGCTCGCCCTTCACTTCATGCAGTGATGTGAGAAGGATGAGAAAAATACAGAGGAGAATAAGTGAAATAATAAAAGAGGTGAGTGAGGACTCCTTATGTTATGCTACTTATGTTTTTTTTGCACAATTGCGTATAGTTTTTATACTGTTTTTAAGTTTGCAAACAAGCACACAAAGTGGGCCCGTCTGGATGAAGTCCAGGGCCAAATTTTGGTCTTAGTCCAGGCCTGGTTTTAGCTGACTGATATGGACTATAGATTGAACTGGTAGTGGAGCCATGACTACAAACTCACAAAATTAGCACAGCCCTGATTTCCTAATTTTCCAAAACACTGTATTATAAAAGGAGCCTGCATTCCTTCAGAGTGATTGGTGGGTTTGGTTAGCAATTGATGTGGAATTCATTGTTAAAGAGTGAATAGAAAGAGCTACTCAGGGTTACTATATTCTCCTGGATAACACACTTCCCTTAATCTGCAAGTTTTCAGCCAGAGAACATAACCCTCTACCCACCCTTGTTGTGCTTCTTAAGATGGGGGGCCTGAACAGACTTCCCAATCACATGACAACTGTGATTGGCTGTCACAGTGCTCACATGATTGGCTAGCTCCTGATCATAACTAGAGACAAGGAGCCGTTGGTGGTGCCTAAATCGCTGGGTGTGAACAGTGTGTTCAGCCACCATAAACGCATATGTGCCACATGTGGCTAACAATGATCAACCTCATTGCAACCGTGACACATACACAGTACATAGTAGGCAAGTGGTTAAGTATCAACCCAGTGGAAAGTAATAAAGTTGTTGGCCTAGTTACAGTTGTGTTTATACGTTTACCCTGGCAGAATTTATGATTGCTTGGCCATTTTTCAGAGAATATAAATGATAACACAAACATGTTTCTTTGACTCATTGTTTATGATCAATCAGCTGTGTTTACTCTTTTTAAATCAGAATGACAACAGAATCTACCCAAATGACCCTGATCAAAAATGATTTCGGCCAGATAACATGCACACAAGTTGACACAAAGGGGTTTGAATGGCTATTAAAGGTAACCATCTTCACAAGTGATCTGTTTGCTTGTAATTTGTGTGTATAAAAGGTCAATACGTTTCTGGACTCCTGACAGACCCTTGCATCTTTCATCCAGTGCTTCACTGACGTTTCTGGATTCTGAGTCATGGGGAAAGCAAAAGAATTGTCAAACGATCTGCAAGAAAAGGTAGTTGAACTGTATAAAACAGTAAACGGATATAAAAAGATATTCAAGGAATTGAGAATGCCAATCAGCAGTGTTTAAACTCTAATCAAAAAGTGGAAAATGAGGGGTTCTGTTGAAACCAAACCACAGTCAGGTAGACCAACTAAAATTTCAACCACAACTGCCAGGAAAATTGTTCGGAATGTAAAGAAAAATCCACAAAACTTAAGGTGAAGTACAGGACTCTCTGAAAACATGTGGTGTGGCTGTTTCAAGATGCACAATAAGGAGGCACTTGAAGAAAGATGGGCTGCATGGTCAAGTGGCCAGAAGAAAGCCATTACTACGCAAATGCTACAAAGTATCTTGCTTACAATATGCCAAACAGCACAGAGACAAGCCTCAAACCTTCTGGCACAAAGTGATTTGGAGTGATGAGACCAATATTTAGCTTTTTGGCCACAAGCATAAATGCTACATTTGGAGAGGAGTCAACAAGGCCTATGATGAAAGTTATAGAGGTGGATCGCTGAAGTTTTGGAGTTGTGTGAGCTACAACGGCACAGGAAATCTCGTCAAAATTGTTGGAAAGAGGAATGCAGTATGTTATCAGAAAAAAAAATGGAGAAACATTTGCATTCATCAGCCAGGAAGCTGTGCATGGCCGAAAACACAGGGTCAAGTCGACCTGTCATTGGCTACAGCAGAATAAAGTGAAGGTTCTGGAGTGGCCATTTAAGCCCAAGAATTTACAGGAACTGGAGGCTTTTTGTCAAGAGGAATGGGCATCTTTATCATCTGAGAAGATAAAGTGCTTCATCCACAAATACCACAAAAGACTTCAAGCTGTCATTGATGTTAAAGGGGGCAATAGATGGCATTAAGGTGGGGTATGTAAACTTTTTATCAGGGACATTTAGGTAGTTTATGATGTCATTATGATTTAAAAAGAGTAAACACAAGGCCGACCCGTCCATCGGAGCCGTGTGTCGGCGCCACCATCCTAAGAGACACAGGCAGTAGAGGCTTGCGGCTTCACTGCCCGTTTCCTACTGTGCATGCCCGAGTCGCACGACGCTTTGAGAATGGCCGGCTGTCTTCTGGGACACACACAGAACACGCGAGGGAGGAAGAAAAAGAAGAGCTCCTCGGTATAGGAAGTGGCAAATTAGGAAGACTGCCTAGCAACAGGCGTTTCTGGTAAGTAATTTTTTTTTTATATATTTTTTTTTAATATTTTTTGGAGAATGTTAATGTTTTTTTTTTATTGAGGGGTGGACCTCCGCTTTAAGCATTGCACCAATCGTGTCTACTTAAAGCAGGACCATAACTCACACGTTTCTATTTTATATCTCTTCAGGGAGCCACTACAGCCAAACTTGTGTCGAGAAAAAAGTTTCTGTTCACACTCATGACAGTATAATAAATTGATGGAATTGAAAGTTTAGCCTGGTCTCCTCTATTGTTCCTTATCATCTGCTCTCAGTGTTTCTACACATAAGCTTTTCGGAGGAGCGAGAACCCAGAGAGACTGCATGGGTAAATATTACATGGTACCTGTGTGAACTTTGAAGCCACATTTATTACAGAGTTGAATGCAGAGAACATTCCTTACCACCCGATAAGAGATATATTTACAGCAATAACTGCTAGCCAGGATTAGCAACTACTATACAGCTTTAAACTTT
This sequence comes from Rana kukunoris, assembly GCA_029574335.1. Lineage (NCBI taxonomy): Eukaryota > Metazoa > Chordata > Amphibia > Anura > Ranidae > Rana > Rana kukunoris. The sequence continues at coordinate 370,057,483 of CM056051.1, forward strand.
TCAGAGCTTTGAACATTTTTATATTGTGGTATATGCTGTGTATTTGAAAAGTGCTGCAAATTGGAGTTGTGTATTTATGAAATACCTTTCTATGATTTATTTGACAAGGAGAAAATCGCAAGTCTACCGGGTTTGCATAATTTGTATAACATTTTTGTACAGTATTGCACAGTAACCTGGGGTTTACAAAGCAAATATAACGTACCTTGGTTGGAGGACAAAACAGGAGAGGGTTTCCCCTTGCGGCTCTGGTCCGAATACCCCTGAGTGTGAAAACAGGGGCATAGGGCACAAAGCAGTACGGGTGAAAGTATTGAGGTGGCAGCAGCAGTTTGGGCACAACAGAGGACCAAGGATGGCGGTCCGCAGGAAGGCACTTAGGAGCTGAACTTGGATGCTTGGTACAGTGACTACGCAGACACACAGTCAGAGGTAAATGCAGGTACCTAATGCAATCAAGAAGGTGGTCAGACGCCAAGCAAAGACGTAGTCAGTAGCCAAGCCAGAGTCATACACAAGGAGCAGGAGTAAGCATAGTCAAGCAGCACGCCAAGATTGATAATAGGAAGACAGCAGAGCATGGTCAGAGTCCAGAATCCATAAGGCAAGGGCAAGAGCGGGCAGATCAACAACAGGAGATCAGACAACAAGAGAAGCTCATGGGTAGCTGAAGAATATTCAGTAATTAGAACACATTAGGGTCTCCTTTTATTAGGCAGCTTGGTGCCATTCCTGGAAACGGACATGCACCAATGTGCACACCAATATGTCAATGTTCGCTTGGTTACTGGTCAAAGTCCATCTTGGTGCTGACACTCAAGCATTAATATTTTTTTTATCACATTGATACACATACATACTAGGGCAAATTAATCTACCAGCATGTCTTTAGAGTGTGGGAGTTACCCCCCAGGGAGAACATGCAAACTCCAGTGCCGTGGTTGGGATTTGAACCAATGACCCTAGTGCTGCTAGGCAGAAGTGATAACCATTACTGTCCACAGCATTAACTGTACAAATATTGGTCTCCTGACAGCAATATAACTTTGCATGGCTGAATTCACTTTTTCACGCAAATGCCCAATGTCGCCTGTTGAAATTAGCTCATGGGATTAAAGGATATCATTTTCCAGCAGGGTTTGAAGTATGTCCTTCTCCAAAACAGAAACATATTTTTGGATAGATCTCTAATTTTAAATTTGAAAACCTCATTCACAGCTCTATCTCTTCTCAAATACTGTATATCTTAAGCTTTATATAAGACAGCACAGTACTTTAATTCCACTTAAAAGAAAAAAAAAACAAGCTCAGGTCTCATCTGTGTACCCATGCATTTAATTAATGCATATCCATCTGTGAAACCTTCAATGCATGTCTCCAATTATTCACTGTTCATAAAATATTTTCCTCCTGGTCCTGGCTTTGCAGACTTACCGCTATTCTTTGCTTTCTTCTGAAAGGTAAACTTTATTATTATTTTTATTATTCAGTGTAATTTCATGTAGCGAATCTTGTTGGTCATGGTTGCAGGATTCCATATGAATAAATATATATGACGTAACATCTTAGTCAGCTGCGCTTTCAGCGGTGGAAGACATTGCACAATTTCATGAATGAGTGATTTGACATATTCAACAATCTGCAAAAATATCAACTTATTTAGATGGCACAGCAAATTCTGGTAAAATAGGGAGATACTACTGAAATTGTGTGCCTTCATCCATAGTACAAAAGACATTTTGCACTTTTAAAGGTTAAAGTATCAGTAAAGCTAAACTACAAGTTCCTTAACATAAATGAGCTGTAAGTAACATTCTTCTATCTCTACAAGGCATTAGGTGTTTGGTAAACTGCCGAGCTCCCGGCAGAAATAATTTCAACACTGCCTTGTGGTCTATGAAAACTGGCATACACATATTCAACCGAACCAGCGCATTGCAGATTGATTTACTTATTGCTAGTGGCATGTATTTACATTTGCTATTAAGCTACTAAGTTCACATTATTGTTCTATGTGGGCTTAACAGAGTCAGCCTACAGCCACAGACAGCTATGTGAAGCAAAATGTTTTTCCAAACAATCAATATTCAGCTTAGTTATATTCAGTTCTTTTAAAGGCAAAGTTCAAGACTTATGAGTGGTAATCAGGCACCAAGAGGTATTATTTTCTAGCAGTCCAGGACCTACCAAACACAGAGTGCTCCAGATGCCAAAGGTGTCTTTGAGTCCTAAAATAAGACCTGTGTTTCATTCCGTATTACCATTAGGCAACCCATTGCTAGTTGGCTAACAGGGACTAGATGAATTTCGAGCAATGTATGGCCAGCTTTAATGCAGTATACTGAGCCTCTCTAAACAAAGGGCATGCACCAGTGAGTGACAAGTATTTTATTCCAGTTACAGGTTCCTTGAAGTAATCGTTGCCTGTTCAGAGTAAAGTATTTTGATCAATAAACTCACCCACTCTCCAGGGCTGTCTTAATGAGAGGGCACTCCTGGGCACTGCCCAGGGACCCCAGCTGCATGGGGGGCCCCTGCACTTTCCCCAAACCAGCTGGTCCTTAAGCCCACACTGTCTCAAAATAGGGGGTCCAATGATGACACTGAGAGTGATGGATACACAGGGGAGGCAGACTGGCAGCAGTTCACTGTGCAGAACAATACCTATTATTTCACAGCAAGCAAGGAGGGGCAGGACAAGAGCGCTAGTGATGCTCTGACCTCGCTTCATGCACCTTGAATGCTCGGGACTCGAAGGCTGCAGGGTAGGAGCTGGAGTGAGAGCTGCTGATTCAGCAGCACTGAGAGCCCACCTGCAGAAGTAGCATTGTGGATGGTGTCATGGTGAGCCTAGCTGTCCAGCACTGTTTGCACCGAAAGGCTTGAAATGCCCCGAGGGATGCTCCCTCCTCCACCTGCTTGATTGGTATAGGTGAGTGCAGTGCTGGAGGTGGGCACAGGGCCAAAAGTTTACATGCACTGCATCTTTACTGGAAAAGGGGGTACTGCATGAATGGAATATTGGTGCTTGGGGTTTCAAGGGTATATGGTAGAAAACAATGCTGAGGGGGGATCTGAGGTGTGTAATAATAGGTATTGTTCTGCACGTGGTTTTGCAAGCATCTTCACGCAGGGCTGTAGTCATAGGGAGGGGGTGAGCACATTCTGCTTTCCACGATGCAAAACAGCTCAGGTGCTGGTGGAAAGCAAGAAGAGGAGAGACAGGAAATGGCATTTTCAAACCTGGATTACTGTATTTTGGAGGTCAAAAGAAAAACGAGGTAAGTGATATTTAAATGCTCTAGCTTACAGCAATCAATTGATCTAATAAAAAACAAACCTTTAGTGTTTCTTTAACGAAATTTTGTCTTATGTGTTGAAATCCAGGTATGCCACTCATTCATCCAGCAATGCATGCATCTCCTATAGGTCATGCAGTGTGGGATGCAGGTGGCAGTATTATTATTTTACTTAGAGATCAGTAAGAATTTACCTGCTGAGTGGATATACTCCAGTGAGTTCACATGATGCAGAGAAGTGTAATGACTTTTCTACTGACAAGTCGATTTTAAAGTTTAAAATGTATAATTGCACTTTAATCGAGATCTAAACCCTAACTGAATGACATTTAATCTGCTACCGTAAAGCACTCTGCAAACTATTGCCTTGTTTTTTTTTATAAAATACTGTTTTCACCGTTTTTGAGTTCTTTACAACAAGAGGAAAATATAATTTAATACAGGGGAAATCAGAGGGCCCTGCTCGTTAGAACTTACATTTTAAGTTAAAATAAAAAAGCCCCCACTATGTGGTTACTAAGGCATGCTGGAATTTGTAGTTTCAGATCACCTTCAGTGGGCTACTCGTATTCTTGAGCTCTTTTAAATCCCCTTATGCTCTGGGGTTAAACGCTAAGCTCTTGGCAGGAGTGAGTAACACGAAATTCCACTTTGCCTGCTTGTTTGCTCAAAAGAATTAGCCCAAAAGTAACATACTGTGACAGTGCGAGGCAGAAGAATATGTGTAATGATGAAAAAGCTGTGTCAATAATGAACAGCAAAGAGCCAATGATCACTATTTGCTCAGGACTAATCCACACTCAAACCCCTTGTCTGGTCCACAGCATCCCTCTTACTATTTGCTGTGATATTATCCCATTCCCCTTTTCTCAATGCTGACTCAACCAAATGTTTGGAATTCATGCCGGGGGTTGTATATCTAACTGGATATGAAGGATGAGCAGACCTCAGAGTCTGTAAGAGAAGACAGAAGCTATTGTTCTGGGAACATATTCAAGATATGCATTTACTTGCAATTTATGAAAAGGACTATTTTGTCCATTTTTGTTTAATATATGTGCAAGTGATATAAATCTAGGAATTGTGCTTTGCTCAACTCCTTTCTTGCAATGGTTCTGTCTATCTCATGCTGTGTGAGATCCCATTCCTCAGCGTTATTCTACATTTTTTTTTTTTTTTTATGCTTCTAAGATAATCTTTTGTTTAACCTTCATTTGGTTATCTTTTCCCTTTTAGTTTCATTGTAGGTTTATATAATGGAAGTATTTTCTATCACCATGTTTGTTCTTTGTAGGGATGCATTTTATCTATTAATGTAGAATATTTGTCTTTGGCTCTTTACCTATTATTTCTATGAAACACAAAAAGCAGAGGACAGAGCATAATGGCTTACTTTTAAAACAATAACCTACAGTATATGTCATATATGGCAATGCCCTAAATTTTTAGCACAAGGAGAGTCAAGCATATTTGATATAACAGTGGAAAAAGCAATGACTATCCAATTACATTAAAGTTTACAGAAGCCAAATCATCTTAAAATTGTATTTTAAACTGGTCGCTTTGGGTTACTGCTCTTATTGTGTCATAGGTGCTGTGATATTAAGCTAGTAAAGCACAGTAACCAAAAGCAACCAATAAATGGGGGCACAAAAATGACATAGGGTGTCAAAAGATAAAACAATGATTTCTAACAGCAGACACTTTCAGACAGTGAAGATATGCTTCTCTATCTCCACTGGTTTCTTTGAGATAAATCTACCGTATATACTTGAGTATCAGCTGACCCGAATATAAGCCGAGGCACCAAATTTTACCACAAAAAAACTGGGAGAACTTATTGACTCGAGTATAAACCTAGGGTGTCCATCTGCATGCCTCACTGTACCTCACTTTGCCTCACTGTGTCCATGTGCATGCCTAACTGTGCCCATGCCTCACTGTGCCCATGCCTCACTGTGCCTCACTGTGTCCATGCCTCACTGTGTCCATGAGTAGACTTACGTTTAATAGGGAGTGCGTGGCTTTAAAAAATCGGTGCTCCCCAGCCATAGGTCACCCAGACACCAAACACTTGTAAAGGAGAACTGGGGCTACATGTGTGCCAAGTTTCGGGTCCAGGGGACCAACAGCCGGCACCGGGTCCCCAAAACAAGGTTACCGGAGAAATTACAGTTTAACATGGGAGTCTATGGAAGGGGTGCCCGAATTTGAAAAATCGGTGCTCCCCGGACGTAGGTCCCCCAGACAAAAAACTTTGCACACTTGTAGAGGAAGTGTGGGGCTATATGTGTGCCGGTTTCAGGTCCAGGGGACCTATGGCTGGCCGGTACCGGGTCCCCAAAGTCTGGGAAATCAGGCGCAAAAAGGTGACTCGAGTATAATGCCGCGTACACACGATCACTTTTTGTGATGAAAAAAAACAACGTTTTATGTGACGAAACAAAACAACGTTTTTAAACTTAATTTTCTAAAACGACGTTACATACACACCATCGTTTTTCCAAAATGCTCTAGCAAAGCGTGGTGACGTACACCACGTTCGACGCACTGATAAGTTGCTTCTGAGCATGCGCGGGTTTAAAAACATCGTTTTCAACGTCGTTTTGCCCACAAACTATCACTTTTTATGACACAAAAAATGACATTTTTAAAAACGACACAAAAAAATCAAGCATGTTCGAATTTTTTTTTGGTCGTTTTTTTTAAGACATAAAACAACGTTTTGCCCACACACGATCATTTTAAATGACGTTTTTGAAAACGTTGTTTTTTTTTCATCACAAAAAGTGATCGTGTGTACGCGGCATAAGCCGAGGGGGGGCATTTTCAGCACCAAAAAATTTGCTCAAAAACTCCACTTATACTCGAGTATATACGATAATACCCAGGTCGATAACACACACAAAGACATTGTTTGGGCTATTTTTCTTTAATTGAAATCATGAATAAATCCAGTTGCTGAAGCTGATGCCGTGTACACACGATCACTTTAGGCAATGGAAAAAAAACAACGTTTCTTTCTCGTACATCACGGGACACAGAGCGGCATATTCATTACTATATGGGTTATATGGAGTACCTTCAGGTGTGGACACTGGCAATCTCAAACAGGAAGTCCCCTCCCTATATAACCCCCTCCCCTAGAGGGAGTCCCTCAGTTTTTTCGCCAGTGTCTTAGGTGTTGGTCACGGAATAGCTTTGCTCCACATCCTTGGGATTAAGGGCGGGCTAACCGGATCTGTCCAAAGAGCCTCAGTGCCAAAGTGGACAGTACCCGGGCCCCAAACCGTGGGGTTTTGCCTATAATGCTCCTCTTTGGAGGGCTGGACCCTGGGCCCAGGACTTGGTGTTCATAAAGACCATAAGTTCCTGTTTGCCAGGGTGCTATATAGGTCCAGGACAGTGGGTACCTTCATAGGACCCCAGGGCCTGAAGGTCTATTACGCTACCCACGGAGATGGGAGAAGATTGGATCGTTTGTCTACAAACATCCTGCAGCATGGAGCAGGTAAGAGGGGAGCCTGCGGGACTTGGTTCGACAGCAGGCTCTCCGGGGTAACCTAAAAGGGGGGTAGCCTAAGTATGCTCTGCATTGGCAACCTTGCTCACTATGTCTGAGAAAGACAGGATGATCCCATTTCCCCCATCACTAGGTTCCCCTGTCTAAAGAATTGTGTTGCTAGCTACCTGCTGCTTTCTTCCTAGGACTGGTAAGGATCCCTATGGGGCCTTTTGGAGAGTCCTACCTGGCCGGGGATTTGAATCTGCCGCCTGGTACTGCAGTCCTGGGTCTCCAGCAGCGCGGCTCCTCCATGTTCTTCCTGCTCCGGCATACGCGCGCGCACGCGTGCAAGTCTTATAGACGTTTTTCGCGCCGTTCGGAGGGGAGGGCGGGGGGGGGGGCGTGCCTGCAGCGTCAACGCAGTTTTTCCGGTCCATCCTCTCTTGGAGGAATTGATCTTTCGGGATTGGGTACGGCCGGACAGGATTTTTCTGCCACCGAAGAGATTTGCGGTCATTTACCCCATGGAGGAAAAATTCTCCAAGAGGTGGAAGCTCCCAGTGGTGGATGCAGCCATCTCATGTGTGAATAAATCACTAACTTGCCCGGTGGAAAACATACAAATGTTTAAAGATCCGGTTGATAAACGGTTAGAGACACTTTTAAAAGCATCCTTTGCTACGGCAGGAGCAGTGGTACAGCCAGCTGTGGCTGCAATTGGAGTTTGTCAGGCGTTAAAGGACCAGACAAAAGAAATGCTAAAAGACATGCCTACCCAACAGGCAGAAGAGTTTTCTGACATTCCCAGAGCTCTGTGTTTTGCGGTAGATGCTATAAAGGATTCCATCCAGCAGGCCTCTCGTTTATCACTATTTTTGGTGCACATGAGAAGGCTCTTGTGGTTGAAGAACTGGGCGGCGGAGCCCCCATGCAAAAAGCTTCTGGCAGGGTTTCCCTTCCATGGAGGACGACTCTTCGGGGAGGATCTGGATAAATACATTTAGACTATTTCAAGTGGCAAAAGTACCCTTTTACCGGTCAAAAAGACATTCCGGGGTCCTACATTTAAAAGGCAGCTCTTTCCTGTCTCAGGGCCCTCAAATTCCAGGCAGTATCGACGGCCGCCTGCACGATCCAACGTTAACAGTAGATCGCAGGGACAGGCCCCTGGGGGTAAGAGACCATGGTATCGCAAGCCGACAAAGACAGCCCCTAAGTCTGCCTTATGAAGGGGCGCCCCCACTCTCGCGGGTGGGGGGAAGGCTTTGTTTCTTCTCAGAAGTTTGGGAAGCCAAGATCCCCGACAAATGGGTCCGGGCGTCTGTAACCACAGGCTACAGGCTGGAGTTTCTAAACTTTCCTCCGCCTCATTTTCAAGAGTCAAGGCTACCAAAGGATCCAGCAAAGAAGGCCTCGATGCTGGCAGCTTTGGATCACCTGCTTTGCCAGGACGTAATAATAGAGGTGCCAGCCCAAGAGCAAGGGCTAGGTTTCTATTCCAATCTCTTTGTCATACCAAAGCCCAACGGCGATGTCAGGCCAATCTTGGACCTAAAGAGGTTAAACGGTTACCTAAGGGTTCGTTCCTTCCGGATGGAATCCATCCGGTCAGCAGTCGCCACGCTCCAGAGGGACGATTTTCTGGCTTCCATAGACATAAAGGATGCTTACCTTCATGTACCAATCTTTCAGTCGCATCAAAGATTTTTACGCTTCGCGGTGGGGCAGCAAAAAATTCCAATTCAGGGCGCTCCCCTTCGGGCTGGCCACGGCCCCCCGGGTATTCACGAAGATCCTAGCCCCAGTTCTGGCCAATCTAAGGATCCAAGGGGTCACAGTCCTAGCATACTTGGACGACCTTTTAATCATAGATCACTCACGGCCGTGTCTGCAACAGGCAGTAAACCTCACGGTTCAGTACCTCGAAGGGTTCGGCTGGGTCCTAAACCGGGAAAAGTCAGCGTTCCAGCCTACAAAGCAGTTGGAATACCTCGGCATGAGGTTAGACACAGAACAGCAAAGGGTGTTCGAGGCTATCAAGGGGTTGGTTCAGTTGGTTCTAAGCAAGAAAAAACCAACTATTCGCCTGTGTATGCGATTACTAGGCAAGCTAGTGGCCACGTTCGAGGCAGTACCATACGCTCAGATCCACACTCGCGTCCTACAGGCAGCCATTCTAGCAGCCTGGGGCAAGAGAGCACACGCCTTAGAGTCCCCTTTGACGCTATCATCAAGGGTCCGACAAAGCCTGGCCTGGTGGTTGAGCCCTCAGAATCTTTTAAAGGGAAGATCCTTCAGCCCTGTTGTCTGGAAGGTAGTTACCACAGACGCCAGCCTGGCAGGCTGGGGGACGGTCTTCGAGGGGTTCTCTCGCCAGGGAACTTGGGTGAAAGCAGAGAGGCAGCTCCCCATCAATATCTTGGAGATCAGAGCTGCTCGCCTAGCCCTTCTGGCATGGACCTCCAGATTACAGGGGTCCCCGGTGAGAATCCAGTCAGACAATGCCACAGCGGTGGCATACATAAACCACCAAGGGGGAACCAGGAGTCAGGCCGCTCAGAGGGAGGTGAGCTTGATTTTTCAGTGGGCAGAGGTTCATGTACCCTGCATTTTGGCGATATTCATTCCCGGAGTGGACAACCTGCAGGCAGACTTCTTAAGTCGCCAGATTCTTTCGCCAGGGGAGTTGTCTCTGCATCCCCAGGTCTTTCAGACAATCTGCCAGAAGTGGGGAATGCCAGACGTAGATATAATGGCATCCAGGTTCAACAAGAAACTAGACAGGTTCGTGTCTCGAGCGAGGGACCCTATGGCCTGCGGAACCGATGCGTTGGTTTGCCCTTGGCATCAATTCAAACTTCTATATGCATTCCCTCCGCTACAGTTACTTCCTCGCCTGTTGCGCAGGATCAGAGTGGAGCACAAGCCAGTCATTCTAGTAGCTCCAGCTTGGCCCCGGAGGACATGGTACTCACTAGTCCTGAAGATGGCAGTGGGAGACCCTTGGACTCTTCCTCTACGACCAGACCTACTCTCACAAGGCCCGATCCTCCACCCTACATTACAACGTCTAAATTTGACGGCCTGGAGGCTGAATCCCTGATTCTCAGGGGTAGAGGTCTGTCTAGGCAGGTAATTCCTACCCTGATTAGGGCTAGAAAGCCGGCCTCCAGGGTGATTTATTACAGGGTGTGGAGGAACTACGTAGGCTGGTGTGAATCCAAAAGATGGAATTCCCGCAAATATACCATTGATAGGGTGTTAAGTTTTCTCCAGCTAGGAGTGGATAAAGGCCTGGCATTAAGCACAATCAAGGGACAGATTTCAGCTCTGTCAGTGTGGCTTCAGAGGCCGCTGGCCACCCACTCGCTGGTAAAGACCTTCATACAGGGGGTCTTGCGTATTAATCCTCCTGTCAAGTCACCAATTTGTCCATGGGACTTAAATCTTGTCCTGTCCACTCTACAGAAACAACCCTTTGAGCCGTTGGCTGAGATTCCTTTAGTTTTACTGACAAGAAAGTTGGTATTCTTGGTCGCCATAGTTTCGGCCAGGAGAGTGTCAGAGTTAGCAGCCTTATCGTGTAAGGAACCATATCTCGTTCTACATAAGGACAGGGCAGTTCTCCGGCCCCATCCTTCCTTTCTACCAAAGGTTATATCCAATTTTCACTTGAACCAGGATTTGGTACTTCCATCCTTCTTTCCGAAACCCACATCTAGAAAGGAGGGGTTGCTGCATACCTTGGATATTGTCCGGGCCATGAAGGCCTATCTTAAAGCTACAGAAAAGATCCGGAAAACAGATGTGTTGTTCGTTCTACCAGAGGGCCCCAAGAAGGGGCAGGCAGCTACAAAATCCACCATCTCGAGATGGATTAGACAATTAATCATTCAGGCCTACGGTTTGAAGAGGTTGCCTCCTCCTTTGTCGGTAAAGGCCCATTCTACCAGGGCCATGGGCGCCTCCTGGGCAGCACACCATCAGATCTCTATGGCTCAGATATGCAAGGCGGCGACGTGGTCATCAGTCCACACGTTTACAAAGTTTTATCAACTAGACGTGAGAAGGAATGCAGATTCGGCCTTTGGACAGGCAGTACTACAGGCTGCAGTTTAAGATCCTCGGGATCAGGGGCACCCTTGGTTGTAAAAAAGAAAAAAAAAAAAAAAAAAAAGTTTTTTTCTTGACTAAGTTGGAATTATTATTATTATTTGAGTATACCTCTAAATTAAATCTCGTTTGAGAAGATGTCTCCCTCCCCTCATTAAAGCATTGCTTTCGGACATCCCATATAGTAATGAATATGCCGCTCTGTGTCCCGTGATGTACGAGAAAGAAAAAGGGATTTTTAAATACAGCTTACCTGTAAAATCCTTTTCTTGGAGTACATCACGGGACACAGAGCTCCCACCCCTCTTTTGGGGAACATTTTTGGGAGGCATACTGCTTGCTACAAAACTGAGGGACTCCCTCTAGGGGAGGGGGTTATATAGGGAGGGGACTTCCTGTTTGAGATTGCCAGTGTCCACACCTGAAGGTACTCCATATAACCCATATAGTAATGAATATGCCGCTCTGTGTCCCGTGATGTACTCCAAGAAAAGGATTTTACAGGTAAGCTGTATTTAAAAATCCCTTTTTTCTGTGAAGTAAAAAAACAACGTTTTTGAAACTTCAATTTTCAAAGACGATGTTGCCTACACACCATCGTTTTTTCACAATGCTCTAGCAAAGCGAGGTTACGTTCACCACTCTTTTCCATTGAAGCTCGCTTCATAACTAGCTTCTGGGCATGCGCGGGTTGAAAAACATTGTTTTAAACGCTGTTTTTTGCTACACACAGTGATTTTTTATGAAACAAAAAACGACGTTTTGAAAAACGACACAAAAAATTGAAGCATGCTTCAATTTTTTTTTTGTCGTTTTTCACAAGACATAAAACTACGTTTTCCCCCACACACGTTCATTTAAATTGACGTTTTTAAAAACGTTGTTTTTTTTCATCACATAAAGTGATCGTGTGTACGCGGCATTACACTTCAAGACTAGGGAAGAACTAATTGACTTTCCCACAGGAGGATCACTGATTAGCCTGGGTTATTGATCTGATTTAAAAGTCCTTCAAACCATTCCACTGTTTGGCACCATTTATAGCAGTGGTTCTCAACCTGGGGTCGGGACCCCCTCAGGGGTCAAATTATGATTTGCCAGGGGTCCCCGAATCCTGGGCTGTTCTTGAACACCACTCTCCCTGCCGTTTTGTGGCCGCCCAGCTGGGCCGTGTCTGGAGCCTGTGGCCTCCCACTCAGCCTCTTCGCAGCCGCCCATTCAGTTCACGGCATGGGTGGGGAGGAAGAGGCTAGAGGTCAGCTGACTGGTGAGGAATGTGAAGTGGCAGGGGCTGGAGGAGACCCTATTTCCTAATTCCGGCATAGGTGCCACTGCTACGAGATCCCACAAAGTTGGAGGCACAGTGAGTAACACTACCTGTGATTATAGTTGCCATTAAAAGTCCTCACAACTGTTCTCAGATCAGCAGATGACCTTGTTCAAGAGCACTTAATCCACTCATCCCACCATCCCACCAAGGAGTAATGCCGCGTACACACGATCATTTTTCGGCATGAAAAACGTCATTTAAAATGATCATGTGTGGGCTACACATCGTTTTTCAGGTTCTGAAATACGTCAATTTTTTTTTTCGAACAGGCTGCTTTTTTTAACGTCGTTTTAAACAATGTCGTTTTTCGGGTTGTAAAAAATTATCGTGTGTGGGCTAAAACAATGCTTTAAACCCGCGCAAGCTCAGAAGCAAGTTATGAGACGGGAGCGCTCATTCTGATAAAACTACCGTTCATAATGGAGTAAGCACATTCATCACACTATAACTGACAGAAAAGCGCAAATCGTCTTTTACTAACAAGGAATCAGCTAAAGCAGCCCAAAGGCGAATAGAACTTCCCCTTTAGAGTGCCGTCGTACGTGTTGTACTTCACCGCGCTTTGTTCATCATTTTTTTTTAAACGATGGTGTGTGGGCAATGTCGTTTTTAATGATGAAGTTGGAAAAACATTGGGCCAGATTCACATACACTTAATATTGCGCTGCATAATCGAAATACTCTACGCTGCCGTATTTTACCAGGCTCTACACCGAATCCTGGTAGATTTTTGCCCGTACGCTACGTTACGTCATTCGTTTTTTGAGTAGCGTCATTTACGAACATTCCTATTCCCGGACGTTTTACGTTAAAAATAATAAAAGACGTCGGAAAACGTAGAAATTCGACGCGGGAACGACGGCCATACTTAACATGGGCTGTCTAATATTAGAGCAGCAAAAAGCTGGTATAGTGTTACGCAAATAAAAGATGACTAAAGGTGCCGTAAGAGATTGCAATTGAAGATCGTAATTTCGGGGATCGCCGGCAAAAGCTAATTTGCAGGTGTTTTTAGAACAGAGTGATAGCGTACATAAGTTTAGTGTCAATACGTAAACCGTCAAAATGTAGCACAAAAGATAATATTTAATACTAAACAATGGCAAGTGACAAAAAAGGAGTACAAATTCACAAGCAGTAAAATGTACACAATGTGCTGGTCCAAGTAATGTGAAATCAGGGAGAACTACCGCTAGGGGCGCCCCTGAATGTGTAACACAGTGAACAATACAAATAATAATATATAAATCAGTGAAGAAATGCAAAAAAGTCTCTGAAAGTGTTTCCCAAATGTCCCAGAAGACAGGTTCCAAAGATGTCCCAGAAGACAGTTTCTAAAAGATGGAGAAAATGGTGCCGGGAAAGGACGTGGTACAGTGAACACCTCAGGTGGTCCCTAGCCCCTCACCTCACGGCTATGGCACGGATAGCCAAATAAAACCACCTCTGGCAGGGGAGGAGGAATACACTTCAATGGACAGAAACGACATCAGCACTCAGCAGTAAGGCATGGAGAAGATACAAAGCAAGTAGGATATGGTGTTATGGAAGTGTCTAAACAGGCAACATCATTCACTCATACATCCACTCACATGGAGGTGATGGATGGTGGGCCTATCTCCCACGAACACCGAGTTCGTCCTAAGTCCTGGATGCACACCTGGCTCCTCTTCTTCTGTGTCTGAGCTGGGTGGACACTTGGAGCAGATAGAGGGGACCCTCACACAGCATATAGGATGGGAGAAAAAAAGACCATAGTACATAGATCAGTGATTTCCCCTAGTGAGGCCACCCCCCCCCCCTACAGTTAGAACACACCCAGGAACACACTTAACCCCTTCCCCGCCCCCTAGTGTTAACCCCTTCACTGCCAATGGCATTTTTATAGTAATACAATGCATTTTCATAGCATTGATCGCTATAAAAATGCCAATGGTCCCAAAAATGTGTCAAAAGTGTCCGATGTGTCCGCCATAATACCGAATAATACCGAAAAAAACGCTGATCGCCGCCATTACTAGTAAAAAAAATAATAATAATAAAAATGCCATAAAACTACCCTCTTTTTTGTAAACGCTATAAATTTTGTGCAAACCAATCAATAAACGCTAATTGCGATTTTTTTTAACGAAAAATATGTAGAAGATTACGTATCGGCCTAAACTGAGGAAAAAAAATTTTTTTTTTATATCTTTTTTGGGGATATTTATTATAGCAAAATGTAAAAAATATTGCATTTTTTTCAAAATAGTCGCTCTATTTTTGTTTATAGCACAAAAAATAAAAACTGCAGAGATGATCAAATGCCACCAAAAGAAAGCTCTATTTGTGGGGAAAAAAGGACGCCAATTTTGTTTGGGAGCCACGTCGCACGACCGCGCAATTGTCAGTTAAAGCGACGCAGTGCCGAAACACAAAAAGTGCTCTGTTCTTTGGACAGCAATATGGTCCAGGGCTAAAGTGGATAAGGAGAACTGCTCTCCCCCCCCCCTTTTTCTGAACAGACACGATTTGTAAATTCTGTAGAGAAGAGAAGACTGCAGATAGACAGACACAACTTGTATAGGAGGATTTGTTTAATGTCTGTGTATCACCTGAGGCCAGTCACTTCACTGGGTATATGGGTGCAGGAGAGTTGGTCTGGTTCTAGGACTGGAGCTAACAGCATCAAACAGATCTCATAGATCTCTATGCTATATGTTAACTTTCTGGTGGCCTTTTTATTTGAAACGAAAAAGGTAATGCTGGAATTCTTCCTTATTTTTTTGAGCTGTCAAGGATAACCATGCAGGCATCATCACTGCAGAATGATCTAAGGGGGTACAATTTATTTGTTCCCACGTGCATGGGTTTTGTGCCTGCTGCCCCTCCCCTGCCTTTTTGTTTAAATAAATATACATATTACTGCTTGCTATAATGTATGTTACTGTCTCTTAAATATTTTCTGAGTTACCTTTACAGGTGTTACCTGAACGGTACAAGTGAAACATATGACCTGCCGAATATTCTAGAACACACCTGAGCGGGTATATAAGGCTGCAAATACCTTGTCCTCTTGCTGCTGGTTGGACACTGTACGGTGACCCCCCCCCCCCCCTCCATGTCACAGGCACTTTTTGTGTTGTGTTACCCTTAGATCAAGGGGGGACTACAGTTTTTTTGATATTTGCTCGAGTCCTACAACTGAGCAGGTTTTTACTGAACATGTACTCATTATTCAAAGTATGGTTAAGAAAATTGATAATTAAAATGCTTGTATATTATTACCAATAAAAGTGCCACTGCCATTATTCAAGCCATATGTTTGTTCTCAGTGTTTTATTTGGGGTAAGCTGGGGGTGGAAGGGGTTATGCGGCATGCGATCCCATGCCCACAGACATGTCATGTCATCCAATTATTGCTGAAAGCATTCAGTTAAAACATAATTTTTTCCATTCCACATTTTACTGTCAATAGCAAAAATCCATAAATTGCTTTTGAATTTAGATTAAGGGAAATATAGTATATTAATCCTCCTTACCGGGAAACTTGTCTAAAGACAGCATTACAATTCACTCAGAAAATTCTCTGAGCCAACGTAAGTCCCTTACAAGATTTAAGAGATGGATGTGCTCCTCAGAGAAGCCTAGGAGATTAAAAAGCAGTCTTTGAAGATAAAGATGCTCAAGCTACCAGTGGCCTTTATTCTATAATTTATTTGTTAAAATTTCATTTTGGGTTTGGTGCACAAGTCAGTGTTAAGAGTGCAAGCAGTGTTTTATTGTTGCTTAGAAAGCTATAGAGTCAGAAGAGATGAAGCAGAAGATTTACAAATAGTGCTGTGGTAGTACATCTCTTAATACTGAAAAACTGATGAAGTGAGAGAGAGAATGGATTGCAATGCATGCTCTGCTGTACTATGCAGAAGTCTCTAGGCTCATATAACTGGTGATGACACTTTTGGTGCAGGAGAAGGTGAATATGGGTTAACTAACTTTAAGAGGTTAAGTTAAGAATAAATATAAAGCTAAGAGATACGATAATGTTTGGGATAAGGATTACAGTGTATCTATAGTTAAACTTTTTTTGTTTAAGATAGAGTAGGGAAGGGTTAGACCTTCTGTCTTGTATTGTTGTCTGTGTTCCCATTGGGGAGAGTCACTGCTCTATTGTCACCAAGAAGGAAATTGAGGGAAAATTTTGAATTCTGAAACTGCCGCCAGACCAAGAGATAAGGTTAATCTTCCAATGGGGACATCTTTCTTGAGACATCTATCCAAAAGGAGAATTCCCCTCACTTTAAGAGTTTACCTCTAGCTTCTTGCTGTGTTTCTGGAACAGAAAGTGGAGATAAATCTCCCTAACACTACAAAGAAAGTGAAAAATAACCTGACCAGGATTTTTACCCTTTTCATACAATATCTAAAACAACAACAACAAAAAAGTTTTGGCTATACATATATTTTAAAGATAGCATTAGGATTTAAAGGGGTAATGTATTTGGTTGACTAATAGGGGTGAGGTTAAGTGCTACTATATAACTGTAAGTTAGAGAGTAAGGCTAAGGTAAGGATGAAAGTTAAAGGTTACTTGCTGGGGAGATGTTAAGCATTAAGAACCCATTGTAAAGGAAAATATAAGTTTAGCAAAGGAACAGGAGGGTTAAAAGTTTGCATCAGCCTACGGGTCAGGTCGAAATCAACTGTCAAGACACATGGGAAGTGGTTGTGGGAGTCTGTGGGCAGGGGGCTTTAACAAGGGGGCCCCCAGAACCCTGCTTCCCCTATGTGAACCCTATGCTTCACCCCAAAACTGCCAAACATAAAAACACTAGACAAGTTATTGACAAGTCTTTATTAGTCTTTTACAAGTCCTTTATTAAAAAAAATGATGTCCTGGTGTCCACGCCCCCTTGTGACATCACGGACCCAGCATGCACTTGTCCTTGACATCACAAGGGGCAGGGCCACCAGGTAACGTCACCAGCTGGTCCTGCCTATTTCCTATTTAAGAACTGTCACCCAGCGGAGGAGGCATTCGGCGGTCAGCCTTCGTCTTGGGTGGCTGTTTTACATTTTTGCTTTTCAGGTCTGTCGGTGCGACGGGCGTTGCAAATGACAATGGATCTACATCAGGGAACATTGTTTTTTATTTTTTAATACAAGAATTGTCTAAAATTCAGGCACTGTCTTTATTCAATCAGAATCATTTTTTGGTGAATAGGTAGGTCATTCACATGGGGGGGGGCAGGATCTGGCATGTGGCAGGAACTGGGGGGCACCCTTGTTTCGACCAATCTGAATTAATTTCATTCCAAAAAAATTGAATTTGTTTATTATTATTATTAAATGAAACAAAATTTCACGGAAATTAAACTAAACCAATTCTGAATCGAATCAAAGAAACAAAATGAGAAATTAGTAAAATAATGAATCTATCCAAAACTAAATTAATAACATAACGGATCAGTTCGAAATTAAACAAAACATTTTTTTCCGTTCTGCACGCCTAATTAATAATATCTGTAACGAGACCCTTGCTCGCTCGGTTCCACTCTCCCGACACTCCTACTATTGGATCAGATTGCAGATTGCAACGTCTGATGGTTCGGCCATCTGATGCTCCAGGATTCGAACTACAGCTATGTGCCGTTCAAAATCCATTTGTGTTAGCTCAGAACAAACACCAGGCAGGCTGTATGTAGGTTCATGCAAAAAATGTGAAGTTGCGCTGTGAGAAAAATAACAAATAAGTAAATAAAAATTATTAATATGAGTGACCTAACTAGGAAAAAATTCAAAAGTGAATATTAGGATACAAAGTCTGTTGAGGACTCAGTATGAGTATGAAAAAATTATAACAATGTAGACAATGAAGATAGTTTGTTATTTCACAAAACAGATTTAAATCAAGTCCTTAATTGAATGTTGATTATGTATAAAGTGGTCAGTGAAGTCCAAAAAGGAAAATAACACCCGTCACCAGAAATACACCAAAAAATGGATGGAGGCTTACCAGAAGGCAAGCTCAATGGGCTTGCGGCTATAAACCCTAGCCCGGGCCTTTAAGGGATCCTCAGCAAGTGTGGTTGTAAGGAGCTCCAAAAATAACAGGCAGGAACAAAAAGAAAAACTCACATGGTGAAGTATGTCAACACAATTTGAATGTGACACTATTAACACCACCACCGTATCACCCACATAAATTGGAGGCTTACCAGAAGCCAAAGATTGATCTTCCTATGGCTAAAATACCCTTAGCCTGGGCCTTGAGTGATGACACTGCTAGCTGGATGACTAATCCTCTCAATAACACGTCAGCGGTGATAACAATATAAAATGAAAAAAGGGGGCCCACATAGTGAAGTATGTAATAAAAGGCTAAAAATTTAAAGAAGATTACACTTACAAAACATCTCGATAAACAGGCAATAAGAAAACAAAAGCTGGCCAGCTTAGATGAACGCCCGTTCCTCTTGGATCGTCACGTAGTTGCGTCAGCACGTCACCTTCCCGACGTACGTTTCGTCACACATTTGACGTCGTCTGTCGTCTGTATGTAGGTTCAAACAGGAGACTCTTTTATTGGATGCACACACACTTTTATACAGCATTTTGAACACCTTGCCCCAACAACCACTTTCCTATTGGTCAATTGTAAAGTACATTGTTGTTCTCAACTAGGTCCTCTTGGCCATGCAAATGAGGACTTGAAACAGGGTCAGCAGGGATTGGTCCGATAGCTTGAATAGGAGGACTGATATGTGTAATGAGACAGAAGCCTCAGGGGGCAATTACAGTACACAAACAGCCAAACACAGAACAATGCTGTATGGGGGGGTTAACCTTAAGACAGGGCAGAAGACCCCCCACTGTTTAACAGATATCAAGTAGAAACACTTCAGCATTCCAATGTCCATGACAATACTCCCCCCTGGGAAACAGTCCAACAGCCACAGTGGGACCCCGAACGGGTCAACTCGAGGATGTTGGAAAAGCAGTCTCAAGGTTCCAGGTCTGTCTGCTGGGATAACCCATCTGCATTTCCATTTTGAGGCCCTGGCCGATTTTGTATGGTGAAATTGTACGGTTGCAAAGCCAGGCTCCATCTTAGTAATCGCCCGTTCTCTCCCACCACCCGGTTAAGCCATATCAAGGGATTGTGATCCGTCATGACAGTAAAAGAGTGTCCATACACGTAGGGCTGCAATTTCTTTAAAGCCCAGACTAAGGCCAAACACTTTTTCCACTGCAGCATATCCAGCTTCACAGGGTGACAACTTGTGCCTGATATACGCCACCGGTTTGCTCTTTCCCGTCATCACCAACTTGACTTAGTACAGCTCCCAGCCCGAACATGGAGGCGTCTGGGTCCCCATAGGAGTGGAGTTGCCTTGAAGTTGGCTCAGGCATCGGGTGGTCATGGCCATGGCGCCTCTGGGGCATATGAGGAAGTTAAATGCCCCAAATCGTTCCCCAAAAGTACTTCTGCGGGTAACTCACGTAGTAATGCCACTCGCACTTGTCGCTCCCCTGAGCCCAATCCAAGATGACTTGGGCAGTGGATAAGCGTGGCACCTTGCCCTCTGCTACCCTGACTGCAACAGTCTGGCCGGTCCGGGCCAACTGGGGAATCATGTGAGGCTGGATGAGGGTAATCGTAGCCCCAGAATCACGGAGTCTCTGGGCCGGCTGCCCATTAACTCATACTGCCTGACGATGGTGCTGCCGATTATCTCCGGCAGCAGCTTGGACAGGATCAGCCTCAAAAAGTTTGCCGCACTCTTCCTGAACATCTCTATGGTTTGGCTCATTATGGAAGCAATGAGCAGCTGGTCTGAATGGATGAGCAGTCTCTCTGTACCTTGTGGATCGGGTAGGGCAATATCGCTGCAGATGACCGGTTTGGTTACAGGTGTAGAACTTATAAAATAAAGATCATAAAAAGAACAAAAAATGTCCAAAATGATAAACAGCGCTGAGATGTTGGTTTAAATGTCCAACTTCATGAATGGCAATTGTATGATGGCAGAAGATCTCATCAATAAGTGAAGATAAAAGCAGGAGGATCCTACACCTCTTCCCAGAGAAAAGACACCACAAGTGGGACACACTCCCCTTCGCGGTACTCACTCACCAGAGGATCTAATAATCAAGGCAATAATGGGTATCTTTCACTCGATCTCCCGTCTCTATAGCTGGGCTCAGTAGGTTTGGTGTTCCACCTGATGAGAGACTTTATCTGTAGGCTTTATCTTTTGTCACAGAGGCCTTTAACCACTTGCCTACTGTGCACCTACACCCCCTTGCTGCCCAGACAAAATTTTAGCTTCCGGCACTGCGTCGATTTAACTGACAATTGCACAATCGTGTAATGTGGCTCCCAAACAAAATTGACGTCCTTTTTTTCCCCACAAATAGAGCTTTCTTTTGGTGGTATTTGATCGCCCGTGCGGCTTTTATTTTTTGCGCTTTTACATCAGGTGCCTCTCTTTTTTGTAAAAGCGCAAAAAATAAAAGCCGCACGGGCGATCAAATACCAGTCAGCCTGACCTATGGCGGCACAGAATTCCACTCCGCCGACACAATGCCTGATGGATCTTGTGGTCCAAATGGCTGGGGGGGGGGGTGGCTGGGCGATTTGAAGGAACTGATTGGCCCGCTCGGTGCCTGATGACATCAGATGTCGGACGCCGGGTTAAGATGCTATTTAAACCAGCTCTCATGGCACCGTATGTGCAGAGAGCGGTGAGCTGCCGATGCAATGGTGTGGGAGCTGGCGAAATAAGGTTCCACGGTAAGCACCATTTCTTGGGCTTCAATACACACTAGTTGTTTTTGCACTTGTAAAGATTATCCGTATATTTATTTTATCTATTCCTCTTCCCATAACTGCATTGGATGGCAACTTTACCCTTATGCTTTTTAGGTAAATTTCAATTAAAACAGATATACCTATCTATAATGCCTGCCAATATGGAGATTTGTATGTGCATATAATGTTTTTATTAAGGAGCTTTAGTAAAATATTTGCGTTCTTCTTCTTGTAAACCTCAATGCACTTGATATTGTTAATACGTACATTTTCCCTACCAATAAGGGCAATAAGCATTTGCTAGGCTTTCAGCTTGCCTGCTAGATTAACACAATTGGCTTTTTTCCATTAAGCCTACACCCCTGTATTTTATTTTCTGCCACCTCGGAGGATTAGCGGCAGTCAATTAAAAATTAAAATTCTAAAAAAAAAAACTTTTTTTTTTTTTGTTTATTTTTCTATGCAGTATACAATCTCCCCTTGCTTTCTTCCTTCCTCAAGGAGCCAGTGGGTGAATGACGGACGCTATCATTGCGTCTCTCCTTCACCTTTCCACAACGCCTACTGTTTTTTTTTTTGTAAGTATTACATGTAGAGACTTTGTCTGCATAATAATTCTTGTGGTCCTGTTTTTTGGACCTTACTACACTATTGTAGATATATTGCTTTACTACTACAGTATATCTCTTTATATTTATTTACATTCTTTCTGATCCACCAGCCATCCATTGGTCTCATATTAGCGTCTTTTGTTGACTGTTTTCGAAACACTTTGTTGGTCCATCCAAGGGTTTGCACATCACCTTCCGTGTCTTTGGGAGTCAATGACTGTCTGGTCTTGCGGGGCCCTTTTGTGGGTAAGCATGTATACACTGTCTGGTTCTTGGGGCATCCTTTGGCCACCTCCCTTGTATTCATGTAGCCTATATGTATATATTCTATCCCAGCCCTCAAAATTTGTGCTCACCTCCTCGCATTTGGCGAGGAAATTTATGTGCAGTGCTAGTATCCCATATTCCGCTCAGACGCACACAGTACAGCCAGTAGAAAATCTGTATTCAAGTACAATACAGTTGCCGCGCCGTCCCGCACAGGCTAGCACATGCTAGCAGCAAAATGGACACCAGCGCCGCCCGGGACCGCCCCTTTCCACCTCCCATAGGCCAGTAGGATTTCCCACAACTGTACCTGCCGCCCGGGACCGCCCCTCTTCCCCTCCCAGTTCAATAGCATTGCCTAGAACTGCCGTCCGGGGGACCGCCCCTCTCCACCTCGGACTTACCTTGGCCAGCACTGTATGTCAGACGCCCAGGACCGCCCCTCTCCGCCTCAGACCGCCCCTCTCTGCCTCAGACCGCCCCTCTCCATCTCTCATAGTACAGTAGAACTGTGCAACACTGTTTACCAGACGCCCTGGACCGCCTCGCACCGCCCCTCTCCACCTCCCATACATCCGAGGAGTGCACAGTGGCTGCAGTAAAATGGTATGTTAAATTAAGACAGATTTGTGATGTTCTGGAGGCACTGGAAGATGTCTGCTGTGTGTGTGTGTGAACCTGGCGACAATGGTGAGTCTAGAGTGATGGGGCAAGGTGACGCTGACAGTAAAGGGGCACAGTGAAACTGCATTTAAAGGGGCACAGTGAACTGCATTTAAAGGGGCACAGTGAACTGCATTTAATGGGCCACGGTGACGCTGCATTTGATGGGGCACAGCGATGCTGCAATTGATGGGGCACGTTGAAGCTGCATTTGATGAGGCACGGTGAAGCTTCATTTGATGGAGCACGGTGACGCTGCATTTGATGGGGCACGGTGATGTTGGAATTGATGGGGCACGGTGATGTTGGAATTGATGGGGCACGGTGACGCTGCAATTGATGGTGCACGGTGACACTGCAATTGATGGGGCACGGTGACGCTGCAATTGGTGGAGCACTGCGACACTGCAATTGATGGGGCACGGCGAAGCTGCATTTGATGGGGCACTGCGACACTGCAATTTATAGGGCACGGTGACGCTGCAATTCATGGGGCACAGTGACCCTGCAATTCATGGGGCACAGTGACGCTGCAATTCATGGAGCAGGGTGACGCTGCAATTGATGGGGCAGGGTGATGCTGCAATTCATGGGGCACAGTGATTTTGCAATTCATGGGGCACTGTGACGCTGCATTTGATGGGGCACTGTGACGCTGCATTTGATGGGGCACGATGACGTTGCATTTGATGGGGCACGATGACGTTGCATTTGATGAGGCACGGTGATGTTGCATTTGATGGGGCACAGTGACACTGCAATTAATGGGGCACTGCGATGCTGCAATTGATGGGGCACTGCGACACTGCATTTGATGGGCACAGTGAGGCTGCACTGATGGGTACTGATATGTTTTAAGTTAATATTGTTAACATTGTTGTTAATAATATTTATTTTTGGAACTTAATTCTGCTTAAAACATTTAACAGTGTCATTTCATGAGATAATTTACAAGGGTGTGTTTAGGGGCGGGCTTAGGGATGGGGCAGCGGAGGAGTTGGGTGGTCCAACTAGTGGCTAGTAACTCTTAAGGCCTGGCTAGAGTCCTGATCTATCCTATGTATTGTTGATTAGTGACTTCATATGTCTAATTTGAATGTCTCTTTCCATTTAGTTAGAATCATTTGAGTGGATATCGCTTTCCCCTGAAGAAGCAAAAATTGCGAAACTTGTCGGGAATATGCGATTTCTGTATGCTTTAAACCGCAACCTTGTTATTTGATGACCACTATAATTTATGACTCTGACCGGATCACACATTTTTAATATATTTTGTATCTAATAAAACTATTTTGTAATTTTTTAAGACACGGTCTTTCTTTACTGCATTACTAATTGCACCGTAATTTATCCCCTCTCTTTTTCCTTCACAATCTCAATGCTTTTGTCTGGGATTGGGTGCCTATGTCAATGGGTGATTCTATAAGTGCTTGGACTAACCAAAAATAATTATAATGCAATGTTTAGGAAGATCTCAGAACTCCATTATCAATTGTTATACACACAATCCTGATAAAATGGTTCTTTGAGGCTGTCAAACATTGCATTATAATATGAATATTAGATATTCTTGCATAAACGTGGGAATTTTTTGCACTATTCAACGTGTTTCGGTGATACTGCATACCACTAATATTCTACCAAATGACAGTCGTGGTTGCTATAGTACCCTTATTAGCATGAACGATTTTGGAATAGTATGTGATGATAACATATAAATTTAAGATTTTCAAGTAGTATATACCCAAAATATGGTTGAACCAATACTGTTTTGTTTATAGAAATAGTTCCAAAATACCTCCTAACCATTGCACAGACTAGAACACCATTTACAGATTTTTTTTATTTTTATTATTGAGCTTATTGTCAACAAAAGAAAATGGGATGTTTCAATAGTTACTAATTATCAATGACTCACATTCTTTTTAAACCAAGACAACAAATGTTTATACCATATGCTCAGCAAAGATATGACAATTTAAAATATGTATGCTATTCGTCTTGCATGTCATTTTTTATTTGACTCTTATTTAATATGAAAAAATATCCTTTTAAAAAAATATATCCTCCTAGTAATAGACCACACATTGTACGTCATTATTTTGTAGTTCTCCTTTTTCTATAATAAAAAGCTCTAGAAGGAAAGGTAGCAAAAGTTTTTAGATTTTCTAGTAGAATGGATAAATCATGGTAGAAAATAATTCACAATCGCCAAAGCAACAACAAAAGTGGTTAAAACAAACAAACAAATACATAAAAAACAAAAAAAAAAAAAACAGGTACAATGCCCCTTATGCTGCCCGTAAATGACATTCATTTTATTCAGATTATTCCAGGTCAAGGACATCTACAAAATGTGAATTTCAATGGTGACATCATTTAAGGATAGAGTAGGGAATGGTTAAAACATCTGTCAGGTTGTTTTTTAGGCTGTTTGTGCTCCTACAGAGGATAGTTCCTTTTATTCCCTGTTCCGTGGACTCAAGAGGAAGTAAAAGGAAATATCTCCAAAGCATGGGGAAATTTCTTCATGAACAGCCTTCTCTGGAACCAGTAAAGATTTCGCCTCACCACGGCCTAATTTAGATAAATTGTGACCCTTGACTAGAATTAAACTGGGGCCCTTTGATTTGGCTTGGACAACTGTAGGCCCTTTGACACGACCCAGCTGATAAGGCATACAATGCTTTACTATGCGCCATTTCTACCACAATTTTAGAGTATTGATGTTTACATTATGGAGTGGGTTATGCTGGAGGATATGATACTACTGCTGCTGTAGTGAAGCAGCTCTTCATTAGCATGAGAAATTGATGGTACAGGAGAGATTCTGGGGGCCTATGGATGTGGAGGCATTTGGCAATTGTTCAGAGCTACCTTGTTCTACAGTGTGAAAATAATATATATAAAGAATAAATAATCGCGCTAAATCACATAGCTCTGTGAGAGACTAAAGTGCTACCATTATAGTAAATTGTCACATATACATACTGTGAAATACATAAATGCATTTAGTGAATATGCATGAAAATTTAAGTGTTAAAGACAAAAAATCGTGAAATAAATTAATAATTCCAGAAAACACATTACCAGTATACATCTCACGATAGAACATTTCTAATGTAAAACTTAAATGTCACACCACATTTGTGAAAAAAAGCCCAAAATTGCAGGGCTAATCAAATTAATAACAATAAAAAGAAAGAGTCCATATATTTGGGACATGAAGCAAGTCCATACAAGCACAACAATTGGAGACACCCGGTGTATAGTACAAACAGCTATTATCCTGAAGTCACCGTACAGCCCAGTGTGAATCCACCACAACCAGATAAGTGATCCGCTTACCAGATCCTATGGTCCTGATGGACCAAATACAGAATGTATACTCCAATGGGGAGATATCCACAATGTAAACAATGTCAAATTGCCTCCCAACTTCGGACTCTTGCTATTCACCAACACGGCGTACGTACTCTCCGCACCAAGCTGCTGACAGTCCAATAGAGAGCCGTGTTGGTGAATAGCAAGAGTCCGAAGTTGGGAGGCAATTTGACATTGTTTAAATTGTGCTCAGAACCAATCAGATTCATTTTAAAAACAAAACACTGCCCTGAATTTGTTTGTTTTGGTTCTGTGTGTCTTCTGTACTTCACAGAAACATGAAACCAGTTTAAAAATGAAAGTGAAACTAGAGGCACATTATATGATTGATTTTTATCTATTTTTAATCATTTTTAAAAGGAATCAGTTAACTTTTATGTCTCTATACCTTGTAAACAGTCAATTCAGCAAACAATTTTTTTCCTTTAGTGACCCTTTAAGAGCAGTAACTGAAATCAAGAGCAATATATAGCTGAATGTACAGTACTATCAGGCTGCTTCCAGGGGATTTTACAACCGTGATCCGTGAATGATCCAGAAAGCAGAGGCAACACTTAAATGTCAAATAAATCACAATATGACATTTTATATAAGATTGGCCACCACTATTTAAATTTGGCTCTATGAGTCCAGGCAGAAGGAGAGCAGAAGATTAACCCACTTTTATGTCGGACCTCTCTGTTCTGTCCCCAGACACCACAGGCCCAACCTCAAACATTGAACCTAATTTAGTGGTCAGTGGCTTAACTCCCAAAACCAGATTATCCTGCACATAAACAACAAATACAGAGCCCTGAGTATGTTTGTGTGTGCCCGTATGGCACCAGTAACTCCAGTCCCTTGGAAGAAAAATGAGGCCTTGGATCTTCGGCTAGCCACTTTAGTTGCTGCACTTAATCTCCCTCTTGGTAAAGTGTTAACTGTTGTATGTTGAATGTATCCGGATAGCAAGATGAACACTGTGGCTGTTAACAGGGCATCAATGAGGCACAGGTCCTGGTAAGTGTGGGGAGAAGTGAAGTAACTCGATCTGTGCGCAGTGTCCTTGTTTCCTGTAAATGGGCAAGTACCCTCTCACCAATCTTGCGATCAAGGCCCAAACGAATGTCCCGGAGCAGGCAGGCTCTTCTGGTAACCCGACTGGTCACCTCACGCTAAAAAAGCTTCATGGCATTGATGCAGGTGCGCCTGGATATGCACTGGGGACCCCCTCTCAGGATGGATGTCTGCGACCGGCCGTGGATGCCTGGAGAAAAGTGGTGGACTGACCCGGGAGGCAAGACCTCTCCCCTAGGTCCAGTCTCTTCTCCGGACACATGGTGACTGAATTCCCTTCAGACAACAAGATGGAGTCTTTAGTCCTTTTCTCCAATAGCATTTTAGGCTTTGTAGTTCCTGCCCTTATATAAGCCAATGGAGCCATTTGTGATAGGGACTATATATCCCAGGATCCTTTGCAGCCAAATCCTTCTGATTGGCTCTTGTACTTGCCCTTGGAATTGGCTTCTGTAATTGGTCCTCCTCCTCCTGCCACAGGGGAGGGAGCAGAGTGGGCGGATTCCTGTGTAAACGCCACTCGCATTAACTTACAGTTCGTGTAAGTGAGGAGAGGGAGGGGGAGAAATCCCCCAAAGTGATTGACAGGCTCTCTCTTACTAAGTGAGAACCTCAGCCAGCTTGGCGGGAAATCCGGGGGAACCCACTACACTTGTATTTGAAAAATACTTGTTTATCCCAAAGTTCAGCTTTAACCACTTCAGCCCCATAAGGATGTAACCCCTTAATGACCAGGCCATTTTTTGCGATACGAGACTGCGTCTCTTTAACCACTTAAGGACCGCCTACTGCACATTTACGTCAGCAGAATGGCACGGCTGGGCACATCAACGTATATATACGTTGGTTTCTAGTACCCAGCCGTGGGTCACGGGAGCGCGCCCGCGGTGCGCTTCCGGGACCGGGTCCGCGGGACTCACGGACCCGATCGCCGCTGGAGTGCGGCGATCGGTCCCCGGAGCTGAAGAACGGGGAGAGCCTTGTGTAAACACGGCTTCCCCGTGCTTCTCTGTGGCCGCAGCATCGATCGCGTCATCCCTGTTATAGGGGGATGTGATCGATGATGTCACACCTACAGCCACACCCCCCTACAGTTGTAAACACACACAGGGAACACTCAAATCCTACAGCTCCTCCTTGTGGTTAACTCCCAAACTGCAACTGTCATTTCCACAGTAAACAATGCAATTTAAATGCATTTTTTGCTGTGAAAATTACAATTGTCCCAAAAATGTGTCAAAATTGTCCGAAGTGTCCGCCATAATGTCGCAGTCACGAAAAAAATCGCCGCTATTAGTAGTAAAAAAATAATAATTAATAAAAATGGAATAAAACTATCCCTTATTTTGTAAACGCTATAAATTTTGCGAAAACCAATCGATAAACGCTTATTGCGATTTTTTTTTACCAAAAATAGGTAGAAGAATATGTATCGGCCTAAACTGAGGAAAAAATAAAATTTATATATATTTTTGGGGATATTTAATATAGCAAAAAGTAAAAAATATTGCATTTTTTTCAAAATTGTGGCTCTATTTTTGTTTATAGCGCAAAAAAATAAAAACCGCAGAGGTGATCAAATACCACCAAAAGAAATCTCTATTTGTGGGGAAAAAAGGACGCCAATTTTGTTTGGGAGCCACGTTGCACGACCACACAATTGTCAGTAAAAACGACGGAGTGGCGAATCGCAAAAAGGGGCAAGGTCCTTTAGCAGCATTTTGGTCCAGGTCTTAAGTGGTTAACTGACAATTACGATGTCATGCGACGTTGTACCAAAAAAAAAATGATGTCCTTTTTTTACCACAAATAAAGCTTTCTTTTGGTGGTATTTGATCATATCCCCCCCAAAAAAACATAAAAAACAAATGTATTCATCAGTTCACGCCAATATGTGTTCTGCTACTTATTTTTGGTTAAAAAAAAACGCAATAAGCGTATATGGATTGGTTTGCCCATGGATTGGGTCTACAAAATAAGGGAAAGATTTAGAGTCTTTTTTAATTTATTCATTGTTTTTATTAGTTATGGCGGGGATCAGCGATTTTTAGCACGACTGCGACATTGTGTCGGACAAATCTAAGCCTAAGTGACACTTTTTGGTGACCAGTGACACCAATACAGTGATCAGTGCTATAAAAATACACTGATCACTGTATAAGTAGCACTGGCAGGGAAGGGGTTAACATTAGTGATGATCAAAGGGTTAAGTGTTTCCTAGGGAGGTGCTTTCTAATTGTCAGGGGAACAGACTGACTGGGAGTAGAGAGAGGTCGCTGTTCCTGATCACTACGAACAGGTGATCTCTCTCTCTCCTCCCCTGTCAGAACAGGGATCAGCCTTGTTTACATAGGCAGATCCCCGTTCTACCTCTCTTCATCATGTACACGCAGTACCACATGCACAGACCGACATACAGGTACGTTGGTACGTTGGTTTTGCGCAGCTGAGCCGCCTTGCTGCAGTTTATATGCGGAAGGCGATCGGCAAGTGGTTAAAATGAAACTAAAGTCATAACTTTTTTTTTTGTTTTTGATAGAGTGGAGAGGGATTAGAACACCTGTCAGCTTTTATTGCTGCCTGTGCCACAATTAGAGATTCACCCTCTCTAATTGTCCTGTATACCGTAATCATCAAAAGTAAAAGTAAGAGAAAACCCACATTTTGGGTTGACACTGGAACAGTAATAGAGGGAAAATCTTCCTAATGGGGACACTGGTTCAAGGGACCCTGATGACACCCTGGGAATTCCTTTAGAGGGATTTACTCTCACTTCCTGTTTTGTCTGTGGAACAGGAAGTGAATGGAAGTCTCCCCTTGGGACACAGATAGAAAAGAAAAACCTGCCAGGGGTTATAACTCTCCCTTACTCTATTTAAAATTAAAACAAGAAAATATCTTTGGTTGCATTGATGTCCAAGGAAAAATGCCTCAGAATGATAACAGAAAGAACAATGAAATACCTGTGAAAACGAATTTCCTTCATCTATATAAATAAAATGTCAGGGGTGAAATAGGGAAAAAAAAAGTCAGAAAAAAAAATAGATTTCACTCCATTATAAATAGGCAAATAAAATGAAGATCCGATGACATTTAACAATATACCTTCATGCAGAAATACAGAAATTCCCTAAGGATTCACATGCCTTTTTCTCCCAACAGTATAACGACATGACAGGAATAGAATTATTAATTCTTGGAAAAAAAAACATGTTTATATAGCAACACGATTCGCCTTGCTCCATCTTTGTTTTTGAGAGCTGGGTAAAATGCAGAATCTCCTAAAACTGCAGCTTCTGTCAGGTGGCACAGACTTTATAAGACAACCTCAGTCTGTTTTGTTCAAAGCTCCACTAAGCTGCCACTGCAGCAGATATCAACTTCAAAGTCTTGTTTGAAAAGCACATACCAAGGCTTATACACTTCTGTGCTGTAAATCCATAAAATTTCAGCACAAATGCCAAAACTTTCTGTTTGTCTTCTTCAAGCGAGATTGACACCTGACGTTGGCACTGTATTTCACCACCTATGTAGAAAAATGTGTAAGGGACAAATAGAAAAACGCAAAAATTAAGGAACGGTACCAAGGTAACAGGTTTCTGCAGATAGGTAGGCTTAAAGTACATTCCATTTAAACATGAACATCTGTGCTTAAACTGTTTCAGACAATGCATTTTATCTGCTGAGTATTTAAAATGGAAATATATAAAGTATATACAAGTTGTGTTACCTGCCAAAGACTTTGTATTTACATATCCATGCAAGATAGCTCAGCCAGTAACCTGTCTTTTCTCTGCTGTGGTGAAGCAACACAACTAGGCGTCAGGATCACCTACTGATGGAATTGTGATTCTCAGAGCAGGGTGTTGTAATTTTTCGTGTCCACCAGCGGGTGTCTCCCAGCACACAGCAGTTTCTAGTAAGCTGCCTCCATCTGATGCTGGCTGTTGGGAAGGTATTTTGTCCCATCTCTACTACTACCCTTCGCTTCAGGGTTTTGCTTTGCTGCCAGATACTTCTTGCCATTCACTGGTTCCCCCTTCCTATCTGTTTCCTGCATCTCCAGTTTTCCCTGCTTATTTGTGTTCCCCATTGTTATATATAATTCGTTTGTTAGTTAGGCTTCCTGTTATGTACTGTAGTTAGGTTACTAGTTACGCTTTTTGGTTATATGGTTGTGGTTCACTTGTATCTTCACATTTGCTGTGTTTCCTGTTTTGCTGGTGTTTGGTAAGGTTGAGCTCCGGCGTGTTCGCACACCCCACGTGCATTGCCTGCCAGGAATTCGGCACTGCGCTGCGCTAATCACAGGCAGTGAGATATTGTCCCGATGCGTGGCGGCAGAGATCGGGAAATGTCTCTGTGATTAGAGCAGCGCAGTGCCGACTTCATGGCGGGCTCTTCACTTGCTCTTAGTGTTTAGATATCTTTTGTTTTACTATTATAAAATTGACTTTACCTTATTTATTACAGGTACTTATATAGCGCCATCAATTTACAAAGCACTTTTCATAGTTATGAGGGTTTTTCAAGTCAAACCATTACTTTTGAGTTTATATGATGAAATAACTAATTTCAAGTAGTGGAATCTGCATTTATTTTTATCTAATGCCTGGAAAGCCTTGGCATAGAAAGATTTGTCAGTACACCAGAACATTCCTAAGACAGCCAGCTTCACTTTATCGGTGCTGAAATGCTGACCTCCGAGGAACTCCTTTAGGGGTCCAAACAGGTAGAAATCACCCCGGGCTATAAGGGGGATGTGTCAATACCTCCCAGACAAGGTGCTGTATTGTGCACATACTGTGGTGAGCAGAATGAGCTTGTTATGGAGAAACAGGATGCCAAAACCAGGCTGTTTTTTATCCACGGACACATATGCAAATTATTCAGAACATGACACTAAGGCCCTGTACACACGATCAGACATGTCTGATGAGACTTGTCTGATGGACCGTTTTCATCTGACGACTCTGAACTTGTCTGATTGTGTGATGTGCGTACACACCATCGGACCAAAATCCGATCAGACCAGAACGCGGTGACGTAGAACACAACGACGTGATGAAAAAACAAAGTTTAATGCTTCCAAGCATGCATCAACTTGATTCTGAGCATGCGCAGGTTTTTGGTCCGATGCTTTTGTGTACTAACCATCGAACCTGTCCGACAGACAGGTTCCATCAGACAGGTTTTAAAGCATGTTTTACAACTTTGGTCTGACGGACAACGGTCTGATGGGCCGTACACACCATCAAACTGGTCCGATGAAACTGGTCTGCAGACCAGTTTCATCAGACATGTCTGATCATGTGTACAGGGCCTAACATTTACTGTTGATATTAACACCACAAGGTAGAAAATCCACAAGAATAACATTAAGTTTCTCCAGAGCTTTTTTTCTCAGAAAATAGGTACAGGAACTCAACCACGACCCGTTCAGATTTCACAAACAGTAGAAGGGTCTTAAAGGGGCATTAAATACCAGAATTGCATTACATACAGAGTGCAGAGTTCAGGTGGTTACAAAGCTGTCACTTGAAAACACAGAAACCAGACTTCTGTGTTTACAAGTGATTGTGGTGAGCAGGCACCAAAGGGTCTGAGCCAAAGGTGGTGGAACTGAGTTCCCCCAAGTTCCCCCAGAAAAAAAGCCCTGAGTTTCTCCCAGAAAACACGTGCCATCACTTTACCTGCAGATGCAATTGTTATAATTTTTATTACATTTTTTGGTGGTGAATCTGCATTCTTCAACTGCTTTGATGCTTGTTTTGAGTGAAATGATGACTTCAACTTCTCTGTGGTGGTCAAAAGTCTTAGTTCACGGGGGCGTGGCCGGACCGAGCAGGAAGATGGACGCTTAAATCCTCAGCTCCAGCCACCCTGGGGTGAATTAACGTACTTAAGCCGAGACATCTCTCCCTCACTAACCCCTCAACATGGGAACTGCTTCCAGGACCAACTCGACCTCCAGATCCCGCTCCCCGAGGGAGCCGGCCGCCTCACAGGGGCAAAATATTCCGGACATGTTCCGCTCCGCCAGAGGCAACATGGCTCCCTCCCGCCAGGCCATCGTACTAGGCCCTGCTCTATCTCCTCCAACACCCAACAATGCTGTGGACGTAATCCTGACGGCACAACCACCGCCTCATCCACAACTGCTGGGGATGGCCGCGGGGAGTACAGGGACCCCCCCGCTCCCGCATCTTAACATCCTGGACCTGAAGGCAGTGGCAACTGACATCAAGGAAGCGCTCGCAGCCGCCATTGCGGACCTGAAGCTTGAACTCTGCTCCCTCACGGATAGGGTTACTAACACTGAAAAAACCCTGGAGGATCATAACCAAGTCCTAGTCAGATCCACCTGCAAAATAGACGATCACACCCTCCAACTGAGGGATGTGAACAGACACCTAGAGGACCTTGATAACCGGGGCCGACGCCGGAACCTACGCGTGAGGGGCCTACCGGAATCGGTGGAAGGGGAAAATGTTCAACGTGAGGTAACCGCCATCTTCAATGATATCATGGGCACACCACTGCAAACGGTTGTGGGGATGGAAAGAATCCACCGTGCTTTGCGCCCCAGGGGGAGGGATGCCGACCCCCCCAGAGATGTGATATGCTGTCTTTTAGACTTTCAGCTTAAAGAGGACATCCTCAGGCGGGCAAGGACCCAGAGACCGTCGTATAATGGGTCCCCCATCCAAATCTATCAGGATCTCTCGGGAATCACCCTCCAGAACCGTCGGGACCTCAGGCCGCTACTGGATGCTCTACGTGACCGGGAGATCCGATACAAGTGGAAGTTTCCTTTTTGCCTGGAAGCCTCTCACCAGGGCCGCACCGCCAAGCTGAAGGTCCCTGAGGACCTCCCTCACTTCTGCGAATCCCTAGGCCTGCCACTGATCTCAGTCCCTGATTGGTACGCGCCGTACCGTAAGTCCGTGGGTAGATGGCCACCCAAATCCCAAGAGGTCCCGATGGACACACAAGCTTTGCGCCGCCGCAGGAGAAGGTCCCCGTCCGACCAAGGACGCTCGTCAGAGGCGCATGACTCTCGCGGAAACCGCGACTCACCATTTGCCCACGGCCCCAGGAGAGCTAGGAGGGACTACTAGTCCCGCGGGCAGACCACACAATGGGAGAAGTTCCTCCAGGTCATACAGACTAAGTATATTGTGCCTTGGAACATGTTCTGTTTGTTTTACTTTTTACTTATTTTTTTTTTACTTCATGGAATCCGCCTATGCTACCTTTGCCCGGGATTGCGGAGAGATGCTACTGCCTGTGATCCTGTTGGAGACTGCACTGTTTGGTCGGCGCCAGGCTCATTGCCTCATCCCACACTGCAGGATGTCACAACTAGTGGATATGTAACCGGTACCTCCGCCTACTGTTGGGACGGCCCCACCCGGAACTACATCTCCCACACTGCACAGCGCGAACCTCCGCTAGAAATCGACTTTCACCGTGGCGTGTGACGCGGCACGCTCCTTTTCTGACGTCGGACACCACCTACATGCTCGGGAAGGAGATTCTTCTTACCCAACCATTGCTGATGCTCCACAACCGTGATCCTGCTGAAGACCCACACTCGTTCGCTCGGACCCACACTCCCTCCGCTCTCCATCACTGCCGCCTGCTCACGATAAGGCCCGGACATCGCTCCACTGACATCCCACTTGGTGAAGACGGTACTGCCGGGCCGATGGTCTGCGCTAAGCTAAGACTGCCTAATAGTCCATCCACCAGTCTACGTTCCCACCTATGAGCCAGGTGGAACCTCATTGCGACCCACCGCTCAGAGACTGACCCGTTTCATCTAATGTGGTATGTGTTTACTCAAAGTTTTGTTCTGCACAGGTCTCAAGTCTGAACTGAATGTTACAGGACAATCCATACTAGGCCAAGGCCCCTGCTACTGTCTTAACTTGATGGCCTGGTTGCATTGTTTATGTGGATACTGGTTATAACCCGGATAGGTTGCCTCACCTAGGCTTCACTACCCACTTAATGATGTAGCCCCTTCTAGTGTCACCGCCTCTGTTTGCCGCACCAAGTTTTAGGGGCCCGGGTTGCTGCCCTCGCCTGTACTAGCCCCGGAGACCCCCTCGGCCTACACGCCCCTTTGCTCCTCCTGCCTCCCTGGTCTTGGCTGCACTCTGCTGCTTTAGGTCCCCTGAGGCAGTGGGACCACCGTCACCACTGGGGGGTCTCCCCCGCCAGCCCAGGTCATACAGATGCCGTACCACCATGATTCCCTGATTTATACTGCCGGGATTATACTCCCGTGACACAGAGACTCTCTATTCCCGACAGTTTTTATACAAGTTAGGGAGGGAGGTAGCTTTCTCATTCTGGTTGTAGCTAATCTTAATGTTTACCCTGGGGTGGTCCCCTGTTGATTTACCTACCTAGTTTTAGTATTGGATTTTTCATGTCAAGACCGGTACTACCGCACTGGCGCTAGGCCCCCTGCCCTGACCCCGGTCAACCCCCATACGGTATTGGACCGTTACCTCGCACCCCTTCTGGGGGCGGGGTGACCTTTCACACGCCGTACATCACCGATCTGATCTAGTGACACTAGGCGACTGGACAACGTCCTCTCGTATAATCGGTTATCTCTGACTTGATTTTTTTTTTTTTCTTTTTTTTTTTTTTTTTTTTCTCTCTTCCCCTTTCCTAGCTCCCCCTCCCCCCCGCCACATGGGGCCCTCCCCAAATCACAGACCTTGGCACACCAAGGCTCAAGGCCCTTCCCAGCAGCGCCTCAAACTCTACTCCCTGAATGCAAGGGGCTTAAATACCCCTGAAAAACGCTCCAGTCTCTTACACTTGCTTTGGAAAGACAAACCACACGTCGTGATGATCCAAGAGACTCACTTCCGGTCCGACAATGTCCTTAAACTTCCCGACGGTCTTTCATGCGCCAAACGAAGACGCTAAGTCCAAAGGGGTGTCCGTCCTGTTTTCCAGGACTTGCCCCTTCCAAATAACGGACGTTCAGAAAGATCCTCAAGGCAGGTTTCTCTTCCTTAAGGGCACACTGCACGAAGTGGTATACACATTTGCCAATATATACGCCCCCAATACAAAACAAGTCTCCTTTTTTCGTGAGGTTCTGTTCCAACTGACCGCCTTTCAGGCCGGAGTGTTGGTGCTGGGAGGGGACTTTAACGTACCACTGACACCTTACCTGGACACATCCAATGGTTCCTCATGTCTGACGTACAGGGCCTTGAGAACTATTAAAACCCAACTAACTACACTGACCCTACACGACGCTTGGCGCACCCTCCACCCATCCACGAAAGACTTTACATATTTCTCCCCTCTACACGCCAAGTACTCACGGATAGATCACTTCTTCCTCGCGCAAAATAGCCTTACCTCTCTGGTAGATGCCACCATCGAACCCATGTGGTTCTCAGATCACCACCCGATCACCATGACGCTACTTCTTCCCTCGCTCCGTCCCAAATCGCAAATCTGGAGGCTAGACGACTCGCTCCTTCTAGACGACGCAAACGTAAGTCACATCTCCGAAACTCTTGCTAACTATTTCGCCGAAAACGCGACAGACACCCATTCCCCTACTCTAATTTGGGCCGCCCACAAATGTGTGGTGAGGGGGGAGTTCATGTCCCTGGCGGCGAAACGCGCGAAACTCCGGCGAGCCCGACAAACTGAACTGATGGACAGGGTCAAAACCCTGGAACGCGCACACAAACTCTCCCTAGCGAAGAGCACGCATGACGAACTGTTAGTGGCTCGGAGGGAACTCCTGGAGGAACTCCAGACACAACTAAATCGAAAATACGCACTCACAAAAAAACTCTTCTATGAGTTCGGGAACAAGTCGGGCAAGCTTCTGGCAGCGGCCCTTCAGAAAAAAAAGCGTCGCACACTATCCACACAATAACGTCCCCGTCGGGAGACAAATTGGCTAAACCGGACGAAATCGCAGACCAATTTGTGCGCTATTTTTCTAGCCTCTATAATTTGCCCAAACCTGCAGACGCCCCTACGACTACGGACAGGACCTCCCTCATTGACTCGTTTCTTACAGACTACTGCCCCACTATTGACGCATCCAGAGACTTATCATGCCTGGACTCTCCGATCACGTCTGAGGAAACTCTTCTCACCCTGAAACAGCTAAAGGCGGGCAAAAGCCCCGGCCCGGACGGTCTTCCGACCGGATACTACAGAACGTTCGCCCACTCTTTGCTACCACGCTTCATGGCGGCCTACAACACCCTCCCTGACTCGACGGCACAAACTAAAGACTTACTGGAAGCCCATATTACCCTAATCCCCAAACCTGGTAAAGATGTCACCATTGTTTCAAACTACCGCCCCATATCCCTCCTGAATGTCGACCTGAAGCTCTATGCAAAGATACTGGCCAACAGGCTCCTGCCCCTTCTCCCTGAACTTATATCCTCGGACCAGGTTGGTTTTGTCCCAGGACGGGAGGCCAGGGACAACACCACCAAGGCCCTCAACATCCACCATTGGCTCTCATCGTCCCGCAGGCCAGGTTTTCTTCTATCCTTGGATGCGGAGAAGGCGTTTGACAGGGTGGCATGGGACTATATGTCGGCGGTCCTGCACAAATTGGGATTGCCGTCTAGAACCATTCAACTGATCATGGCATTGTACTCCGTTCCTACCGCCAGACTTAGGGTGAACGGTCACCTGTCGAGCGCCTTCTCCGTATCCAACGGTACTAGACAGGGCTGCCCCCTGTCCCCCATTCTATTTGTCCTGTCACTGGAACCCTTCCTGCGTCGACTGTCCTCGAACCCTGCAATCAGGGGCATCGAGATTCCCGGGAACCACTGTAAGCTGGCCGCCTACGCAGATGACGTTTTGCTGTTTCTCTCAGACCCTCTGACTACGTTACCTAACCTCCTAGCTGACTTCCGACTTTTTAACTCCCTGTCCAACCTCCAAATAAATTTTGAAAAATCGACGGCCCTGAATGTCTCCATGCCTGACTCGACAATATCTCTTTGCAAGCAAAACTTCCCTTTCAAGTGGGCCACTAACTCCATTACCTACTTGGGCATAGAGATACCACCTGACCTGAAAGATTTATACAGTCTCAACTTCGTCCCTGCTCTCCAGGCCATCAAACATGACTTGGAGAGCTGGGACAGGGGTCGGCTCTCATGGTTTGGTAGGGCCGCGACCCTCAAAATGAATGTCCTCCCTCGACTCCTATACCTCCTACAGGCCATCCCGATTGATCTGCCACCATCATTCTTCGCCCTCTACAAAAAATGCTGCAGAACCTTCCTGTGGGCGGGCCGTCCACCCAGGTTGAGCTGGGCTAAACTTATCCTCCCAAAACTGAAGGGTGGCCTAGGGTTGCCAGACATAACACGTTATCATACGGCCTGCCACCTTGTTCGACTGATTGACTGGCATCATCATGCTCACGACAAAGGTCGGGTTAACTTGGAAAATGCTTTCCTAGACTTCCCCATTTCACACCTCCCGTGGATACCACCGCATGCGGTTCCAAAATCTTGCCTGACCCACCCTCTCATTGGCCCCACCCTCCTCAAGTTTAAAGCGGCCTGCCGTTCACTCGCTCTAACCCCCTCTCCGGGCCCCATGACTCCACTACTCTGCAATCCTGCTTTCGAACCGGGCATCCTTACAACACCACAGACACCCAAATCTGAAACACTGAAAACACGCGCGGCACGATTCTTCCGCAATGGCGCCCTCCTCCCTTATCCGGAGATGGTAGCTGCCCTCCCACACTTGAAAATATCCATTTTCAAATTCATACAACTGAAACACTTCTTCGACAGTGCACGGTCACCCTCTTCCTGGTGTAGGGACCTTACACCTTTGGAGCAACTTTGTGCAGCCGAGGACCCTCCACGACACCTGATCTCCTCCCTGTACTCACAGCTGATCTCGACGGCAACCCCAGTTACCAATACCCGCACTGCCTGGCAGACCGACTTATCCCTCGACCTGACAGATGCAGATTGGGAACTAATCTGGGAACACACACACAAGGGGTCAATCAATGTCTCAGCTCAAGAGAACAGATACAAACTAGATACACGTTGGTACAAGACACCTGACAAGCTGCATAAAATCTTCCCTTCAGTCCCACCAGATTGCTGGAGGTGTGGTGGGGGTCCAGGCTCCCTCCTCCACATCTGGTGGGAATGTCCCACTCTACAACCGTTCTGGAAGGAGATACATGAACAAATTGTACGTATCACCACCCACCAAATTGAATTCTCACCAGCACAGTACCTGCTGCACCACTCGGTTCTACCACGTTCGCAATATCGTCGATCTCTTCCCTTGCACCTTATAAACGCAGCCACCCAATGCATTCCCTTACGATGGAAGTCTAAGACCCCGCCTACGATTAGTGACTGGCACACCAGAGTCACAAAGATTGAAGAACTAGAACGACTCATCCACCAATCCAAAGATACACATGACAAATACAGATTTACATGGGCCTGTTGGACTCACTACAGAGAATCACTTGACCACCCGCCCCCCCCCCACCCAATCCATGCCCACTGTCGCAATGAACCACGCCCTCAGTACTGGCCCACCAACACCCCCATAAATCGTGCTACTCCCCCCTTTATATACCGCTCCCCCTCCATTTTTTTTTTCTCTCTCTCTCCTCTACTTTCCCCCCCCCGCTCTGAGTTTTCGGAGTTGTGTCCCTTACCCCTACCCGTCCACAGTCTGACCCCAATGGGGTGGACAGGTTCGGATGGGACCTTCATCCTACTACTACCAATGACGATGAAATCCTCTCACTCCACAGTCACGGGGGGGGGACACTTCCAGATGGACAGGAGGTTCCATCCCCACACCCTGTTGTATCTTCTCTCTGGTACGGCCCCCCCTCAGACCACCCTGCCTACTATGTTGGACCCCAGGATTAACAATCGATACGCCACTTTAAGCGGTTTGCATGCCTTACTGATGAAGACTGTTGCTATATATGCCTGTTATGTAGTTTTTATCATATGGATGCTGTTGCACACATTTTGATTACTGTTACCCTGTACACGTACCTCCCATTGTGATGTGCTCTATGCTATATTGTATTGTATTTGATTCTCTTATACTCAATAAAAATTGTTTGAACAAAAAGTCTTAGTTCACAAAAAAAATCCTCACAACACACTGTTCCATGCATGCACTAACGTTGTTGTCTGCTATCTTGATTAATGGTCTCTGGACTGGCTCGTGACATGTGCCCCGGCTATCAGTAATAGGACACACTAGTTACTTGCTACTGTGTGTAGTACTGCCACGCTAGCATCCCTTTTTATACTTATAAAATTCAAAGGCCTGGTTTTGACTTTAAGTCCCATCGTATTATACATTCACATCAGTCCCTGCCCTCAAGGAGCTTACAATCTAAGGTCCCTAACCCACATTCATACATAGTCTTATCCTAGTTTCCTGGTATATGCAGATTTGGCCATCCCTCCTGTTGATTCCTGACACTAGGTCAACTCTAAACCACCAGTTTTTGAAAAGAAAAACTGGAGATTGATATCTCTCTACTTTTTCATTCTCCCGGCTTGTTTTTCAGCAAAGTTTTAATACAGCATAGCTCTGAGTTTGACAGTTGCCAGAAGTCTAGCTTTAACCTGTCATGATCCAGGGCAATTCAAACTGAGCATATCATGGTAAAATGCATAATCAGAAGTTAACTTTCATGAGAGTTGCAAAAACAAAACAATCTATAGGCCCAGGGATATTTCGTTCAGTTATTGTGCAAATCATGACTTTTCCTTTAAATGTTGAGTTTGATCTCATCCATCCCCACCTCTAAAACCTTCCTGTTAGTCCTTGCTGACCAACATAATGGGGATTTTTTTTTAATATAAGGACACTGGTGATGTAGTTATCTGAGGCATACAAATTTGAATTTTTAGGCAAATCTTGACAGTTCCTGAAAATGCCAAGCTTGATTATGCTGCCAGTGTCTCACACATGGGTTACCTTTACTTAGAACAGACAATTAAACTTGATTAGATTCTCTTGATGTACTTAACACCACACCAGTTAATTTGCACATTTAGGAGAGACATGCAGAGCCCTTGCCCTCTCCACCTATCCAGCGTATCACCGGCACCTCACTCCCAGTAATGGTATGGATCCCCGACATGCACCTAGCACTGACGCCATGCATGTATTTCACCTAAACCTTCTGCCTCCATACCTGTGTACAGGCTGAGGGTCCCCTCAGTGCAGATCTGCTCCCATTGCTATGGGAGATGAATCACTAT
The DNA here is from genome assembly GCA_029574335.1 of Rana kukunoris. Classification (NCBI taxonomy): domain Eukaryota; kingdom Metazoa; phylum Chordata; class Amphibia; order Anura; family Ranidae; genus Rana; species Rana kukunoris. Next base: position 370,098,814 of record CM056051.1, read on the forward strand.
AGAAGGAGTGCCGACAATGTTTCCCTCACTGCAAGAGGCTGTCTCACCTGACACATGTACATGCTTATAACAGGCCGCTAAAGAAACCTTAGTTACCCTTGGTAGACACTGTGGGGCAGATTCACAAAACAATTACGCCTGTCTAACTGGGGTTAGACAGGAGTAATTTCAAATTTCGCGCGGCGTATCACTAGTTTGAATCCTCAAACCATGATACGCCGGCTTCGGGCTTCGATCCGAGAGACTTACGTCTTCATGAAAAAGGGAGAGTATAGTCTCAGTTATTCAATTTTGGGAAAATTTAAAATGTACCAGCATCCCGAAATATTTGAAAACAAGGGAGGAGGGACCAACTAGATAGAGACAGTAAAGCTGCTTGATACTAAAATGCTCTATACTATATCGATCAATATGGGTTTGGTTGGGATTTTCAAGGTACTTGTAAAGAGACGTATATCATAAAAAAAATATAGATTTATTACAGAAAGGACAATACATCAATAATAAAACGATGGGACAGGCCCCACAATTCGGACACAGTAAGGTGTTTGTTAAGATGACACAAAACAAAGCAAAACCGTATTGGTCAGATGCGTGGAGCCAATCTGCGACCTCGACCGGTTTCGCGGTTGATACCGCTTCTTCAGGAGGATATGGGATAGCAGGTGGCCCGGAATGAGCAGACAACAAACGTGTCCCCCAAACAAACAAAGAATACAAAGTGGCTCGCGCCGGGGAAGCTGACAAAAAAGCTCCGAAAAAGGTATAGAGTTTACAAAATACTGGGGATAAAAGGCAACATCACAAACTAATAGGTGCACGTGGCAACCTATGAGGTATAAGAAGAGCCAAAGGCGCTGGTAAGCAATTAGCTTAGTACGATGGCCGATGTGTATCCCCAGGGAGAGCCTGTCATATCTCGTAAGCCTTCGGATCTACGCTGCCATCTATTTGCGGCCGCTGGGAGGAGTTCGCGTCGTTTTGATGCGTCGGGATATGCAAATGTGTTTTTACGGGGATTCACGAACATACGAGCGGGCGTCGCAATCGTTTTCGTCTATTTTTTTATACGTAATGTTAGAGCAGCTTTTTGCTGCTCTAACTTTACGTAGCCCAAGTTAAGTATGGCCGTCGTTCCCGCTTCGAATATATTTAAAATTTTATTTTGTTTACGTAACTCGTCGGGACGTGGATCGCCCGTAAAGTACGCTACATAAACAACGAATGACGTCACGACGTGATTTCGCGCAATGCACGGCGGGAAATTTGCGAACGGAGCATGCGCATATCGATCGCCGCGGAACGCGCCTAATTTAAATGTTTCACGCCCCCTACTCGCGCAGATGGATTGCGACGGGAGAAATACACTACGCCGCCGTCGTTTACCATAGAAAATCTACCTGAATTCCACGTAGAGCAAGGTAAAAAACGGCGCCGTAGTGTATTTCTGATACGCTACGATAATCCATTTCTCTGTGAATCTGCCCCTGTATCTTCACACCGCATTAACTCTGGTACCATTATCTTTATACCCCAATGTGTGTAGTTATCTGAGCCGTGGACTATAGGTGACAGTTAATTGCATTACACCCCTTTAGTAACTTCAGACCAGGTAAGGACAAGATTTCAAAAGTTTTACTTGAAAAATTTAGCATAATGACATTCACAGGTAACAGTTCAACATAAAGTACTGTCCTTTCCCTAACTTCCCTAGTCCCTAATAGGGATGAGCCGAACACCCCCGCATTCGGTTTGTACCAGAACCGTCGAACAGTCCGATCGTTCGCACAAACATTTAGAACCCCATTGAAGTCTATGGGACTCGAACGTTCGAATTCAAAAACGATCATTTTAAAGACCAATATTCAAGTTATTGTTGGAAAACGTCTTTCAGAACCCGGGTCCAATTGCCCCAGGGAACATGTATAAATGGAAAAAAAGTTTTTAAAACTGTGTTCTTTCAGGAGCAGGACTCCTGAATAAAACGACCGTTTTTAAAACTTTTTTTCCATTGATAGTAGTATCAATGGAAAAAAAGTTTTAAAAACGGTTGTTTTTTCAGGAGTCCTGCTCCTAAAAAAAACGACAGTTTTAAAAACTTTTTTCCATTTATACATGTTCCCTCGGGCAAGACGCGGGTTCTCAAAGAAGTTTTCACAGGCAAACTATAGACACCCAGCAGGTACAATATTTAACCACTTAAGACCCGGACCAAAATGCAGGTAAAGGACCTGGCCCCTTTTTGCGATTCGGCACTGCGTCGTTTTAACTGACAATTGCGCGGTCGTGCGACGTGGCTCCCAAACAAAATTGGCTTCCTTTTTTCCCCACAAATAGAGCTTTCTTTTGGTGGTATTTGATCACCTCTGCGGTTTTTATTTTTTGAGCTATAAACAAACAAAAATAGAGCGACAATTTAAAAAAAAATGCAATATTTTTTACTTTTTGCTATAATAAATATCCCCCAAAAATATATAAAAAAACATATTTTTTCCTCAGTTTAGGCTGATACGTATTCTTCTACATGTTTTTGGTAAAAAAATCGCAATAAGCGTTTATCGGTTGGTTTTCGCAAAATTTATAGCGTTTACAAAATAAGGGATAGTTTTATTGCATTTTTATAATTTTTTTTTTTTTTACTACTAATAGCGGCGATCAGCGATTTTTTTCGTGACTGCGACATTATGGCGGACACTTCGGACAATTTTGACACATTTTTGGCGTGACCCACGGCTGGGTACTAGAAACCAACGTATATATACGTTAATGTGCCCAGCCGTGCCATTCTGCCGACGTAAATGTGCAGTAGGCGGTCCTTAAGTGGTTAAAGGAATTTTTCATTTTTTATTTTTTTATTTAAGCATCATTAAAATCACTGCTATTGTACCTGCTGGGAGTCTATAAGTGTGATAACATCTTTAAATAGCACAATAAGGTTCTTTTGGTTTACTTTTTTATGTTATGATGTTCCCAAGTCTCACAAAAAAAATAGTTTGATAAGTCACTGGTATAGTAAAAATTACATGCTTAGTATTAACTCATCACTATCTCACATTTCATCAAGTTTGGTGCTCACACACAATATTTTTACATTTTGGGGTGCTCGGCAACCTGCCGAACTATCACTCTATTTTATTCTCATTTTTCATTACCCCAAAAAATATAAATGGCATCACCATCTATCATGCCAAAGCTTTCATTTATACATTCTAAATGGGTCTTAAAGTAATTTCCCACAATGCCAACGGCATAAATTCCCCCCAAAAAAGGAAAAAAGCTTTCCGCCATTATAAAAGACTGGGGGCCGACATAATATTAGTACAAGAAACACACTTCGCTGCATCCAAACACCCCAAGTTTTTTGTCAAAGCATACAGTCAATTCTACTATACAACATTTGATTCCAAGAAAAGAGGAACTGCTATTTTTATCAAAAATTCTTTAGTGTTTGAAACCCAAAATGTCTATAAAGACCCAGAGAGTCGCTTTCTGATTGTTAAAGGTTCTATAGGAGGACGTAGGGTCACAATAGCCTCAATATATGCACCTAATGAAGCTCATGCATCCTTTTTTTCACATTTCTTCAATACACTAGATATATACTCCTCACCCCATTTGATTGTAGGCGGAGACTTCAATTTAGCTGCACATTCAACCTTAGACAGAAGCAGAGTTGCACCCTCATCCAAAGCCTTCCCTAAAACATTAATCCGCACATTACATAATCACCAACTCATAGACACATGGAGAGCACATAACGTAGGCATTAAAAATTACACTTTTTACTCACACCCACATGATTGCTCCGCTAGATTAGATTACATTTTTTGCACCCCAATCTTAGTAGCTAACTCATCAAAAGCTGATATTCACTCTTGTCCCTGGTCGGATCATCAGATAATATCATTTACCACTTCAAAAATAGGTCTTGCTAACACACCTCATAAATGGCGCATCAATGATGCATTATTAACAGACCATCTGAATATACATCAACTAACAACCAACATGGAAGAGTACTTTACACTTAACTCTTCCCCAGACATTCTTCCCACATCACGTTGGATGGCTCACAAGGCTGTCATGAGAGGCCATCTAATCAAGATGGCAGCTACCAAAAATAGAATGAAGCTGACGGACATAAAGACACTAACCAGAGATCTAGACAAATTGTACCACAAATACAATCAATCCCCCTCCGGAGACATTCTAAAACAAATCCAAGAAAAACGTTCGGCTCTAGACACAATACTAACTTCAGATACAGAAAAAGCTCTTAGATGGTCCAAAGCTAGATTCTTATTATACAGCAACTCCTCATCCACAATGTTTGCCAGAAAATTGAACCAATCTATGAAACCTCCCCATACTTATAAATTAAGAAACGCTGCAGGTAACTTAATTTCCCATCCTAAGGGAGTAATGGAGATATTTTTGAATTATTATAAGAAACTTCTATCTTCTCCTCAAAACACCCCAAAACTATCCTCGACGCAATGGCTTGATGAAGTTCCTCTACCCTCTCAATCTTCACAACAAATTGAGGCTTTAAATGCACCTTGTTAAGAAACTGAAATAAATAAGATAGTGGGTTCTTTGAAGACCTCCACTGCCCCAGGCCCAGATGGCTTTTCAACATCATATTACAAAAAATTTGCTTCAATTCTAACCCCCCACCTTGTTAAACTTTTCAACCATATCCTGCAAGACAACCAATTCCCATCCAAAATGCTCCTAGCTAATATGTCCCTATTACCCAAACCAAACAAAGACCACTCCACACCACAGAACTTCCGCCCAATCTCGGTCATAGATAATGACCTAAAAAATGTTGGCAAGATGTTAGCGGACAGATTGGCCTTGGTTATCCCACCTTTAATTCACCCAGATCAATCAGGTTTTATTCCAGACAGGCAAATCACAGATAATATAAGACTAGCAACAAATATCATCCAAGACTCCAACCTATACACTAGAACCACACTATTACTCAGCTTAGACATACATAAGGCCTTCGATAGCGTCAGCTGGTCCTACCTAGACTCACTCCTCCCCAGATACGGCATTAAAAATGAGTTTCTCCATGGGTTTGAAGCACTATACAATGACCCACACACTCAAATCAAACTCCCCGGACACAATTCAGAGTTTTTCCCACTAAGCAAAGGCACAAGACAAGGCTGCCCCCTATCCCCTCTCCTATTTGCTCTAGCCATTGAGCCCCTTGCTTGTTCCATCCGTAACAATATTAACATCAAAGGGTACACAAAAGGTTTGACAGAATTTAAATTAAGCCTCTATGCAGACGACGTCCTATTGTTCCTCACTGAACCTTTAATTTCATTATCAAACCTTATTAAAACCTTGAATACATTTTATGACCTCACAGGGTTAAGTATAAACTTATCTAAATGTTCAGCCCTACCAATCAATTTCCCCCCTGATTTGACTGCCATATTAAAAGGGAAATTTCCTTTTCAATGGTGTTCAACGTCCTTCAGATATTTAGGTATCCATATCACCCCATCTTACAGAACCCTATACCTCGCTAATTACCCTAAAATATTCCAAACCATCAGAGACCTGCTCAAATCATGGTCAACACACCATATTTCGTTCATGGGTAGGATAGTAGCTACAAAGATGGTTATACTACCAAAACTATTATTTCTCTTTAGAGCACTCCCTCTCCTGGTACCCAAAAACACCCTGGATTCTATACAAAGAGAGATTAACAAATTCATATGGCAAAATAAAAAATCTAGATTTGGATATGCTCTGATGTTCAGACCTCAATCGAAGGGAGGGTTGAATATTCCTAACATATGGCTATATTATCTTTCAGCTAGATATACACAACTCGCACAATGGTATGCACCGTCCAGTCATATCCCATGGCTATTATTTGAAGAACAATCAGTCCTACCGTACCACCTTCAGGGCCTCCCTTGGTCCAAATCCATTAAAACTCACAGAATTGGCCACCTCAACAAAGTTGTACACCAAAATCTACTACTATGGCACAGACAAAAGCACAAATTTAACATCTCATCAGAGATTCCTCCCCTAGCTTCTTTCATAGGGGACCCTCTCTTTGCCCCCCCCAACCTAAACTCAAATCAATATGCAATATGGCAACTCCTCAAACTATCTAACCTAAATTCACTCACAAAAAATAATTCATTCCGTACTTTTACAGATTTGCAAACAGAATATAAACTTACAGAGAAGGAACTCTCTGACTACAACAACATTAAGCTTTTCTACCAAAAATACTTCTCACTCACACTCCAATCCCCTTTCACGATTTTTGAACAAATCTGTCTTACCTCACCCCGAGATAGGGGTTTAATATCCATAATTTATAAAAGCCTAAATGAACACAACATACCAGATAAATCACGACAAATGTCCCAGTGGGAATCAGACTTGAATGAATCATTCTCTATAGAACAATGGGAAATTATGATCAACAATTTACACAAAAGCACAAAGACAGCATCCAGCAGGGAATCCGCCATCAAACTTCAGCATAGGTGGTACCTCACTCCAGACAGACTTAACTCATTATATCCAACAATCTCCCCCTGTGCTTCAGAGGATGCCCAGCACAGGGTTCCCTTATACACATATTCTGGGAATGTACACACCTTAATACTACATGGCAACAAGCCAATAACAAAATAGAAGAAATAATAGGCAGAAGAATTGAACTGACACCCAAAATGTGCCTCCTTTTCTATCCTATTCCTGATATTCTCATAGCACATGCCAGATTGATACACACATTGTTCAGTTCAATCCACTGGGCTATATCTCTTAACTGGCTTTCCCCCACAGTACCTTGGTCCCAAATTATGGATCGCATGTGTGCTATCAAGCTATCAGAACATATCCATCACACACTATTTGACACTATGGACACATATAATAATAAATGGAGGCCTTGGGATGATCTATCTCTGTTAGTTCACTAATCCACTATATGATACTGCTGTTAAGTTATTATTAATGAACAAACCCATAAGGTCTTTGTGCCTCTATAATGTTTTACCATTTACTCAATTATTCATCCCAATGTTTGTATTCCTCCCTCTTATATTACTACTACTTATGCATTATACTGATATTCTTTGCACCCTTCTTCATGTATGTATCCCATGCCAATGTACAGTCATATTATATTGAGACTTATTTTTCAATAAACTGTTTGTAAACAAAAAAAATAGCACAATCACCTGCCTGCCAGAAAATTAGGAAGAAGTGATCTAGCTAAGCTATACAGTGTATAAATATATGTACAACTCCTAGGGATGTATATATATTCTCTACACACTGTAAATTAAGCTAAACTGACTAGCCTGCCTGCTCTATCTAGCTATATAAAAAGACAATCTCTCTCTCTCTCTCTCTCTGACTGATCTCTGTTCAGTGCCGGAACACACTACACAAGGCCACCCACCAGGCGGCCATATATAGTGTGGGGCGTGTGCTAAAGCCCTGAGCCATAATTGGCCAAAGCCACCCTGGCTTTGGCCAATTATGGCTCTCCTTTTTTTGCGTGCTGTGATTGGCCAAGGATGCAGGGTCATAGTGCATGTTTGGCCAATCATCAGGGCGCAATGCCGCAGTTAATTATGGGCCGTTTCGTTTCACTCGAATTTGCAGCGAACAATCGTTGTTGTTCGAACTTCGTCGAACGTGCGAACGGACGATGTTCGAGTCGAACATACGTTCGTTTCGAACGCAAAGCTCATCCCTAGACCCTAACTGATCTCTCCCCTAGTGTTAACCCCTTCCCTGCCAGTGAAATAGCACTAATCGCTGTATAAATGCCATGGTCCCAAAAATGTGTGAAAAGTGTCCGATGTGTCCACCATAATGTCGCAGTCCTGATAAAAATCGCAGATCGCCTCCATTACTAGTAAAATAATAATAATAATAAATGCCCTAAATCTATCCCCTTTTTTGTAGACGCTATAACTTTTGCGCAAACCAATTAATATACGCTTATTGCGATTTTTATTACCAAAAGTATGTAGAATACAGTACAAAATATTGTTTGTTTTTTCAAGTTAAAGCGACACAGTGCCGTATCGCAAACAATTGCCTGGCCATTGAGCAGCCAAATTTTCCAGGGCTGAAGTGGTTAATATAGACACATTTTATATCTGGTACCTGCTTATCTGTGTTTTGTACTTCAGCTGCCTGTATTTCTGAATCTTCGGATACTGATTTTTTCAGATTAAATTACGCTAGTTTCTGGTATAGTATATCATTGATCTAAATAAGTGTTAGTATGCACAGACATTTCTGCCAACCACTTATAAATGATGTTACTTTTTACTTACAGCCGTATTGAAACTCATGAAGTAATAAAAGCTTAAAAAGGGAAAATAATCAAGGCGTTTGAAATAAACAACATATTTAAGAACTAAACATTCTGGGTGACTTGTAGGAGTAAAAATGTATTTCCATAACAAAAAAAGAAAACTTTTCTATGGACATTTTCATTTCAAGTACATTTTTCGCTTTAGGGTTAGATTTACAACTTTGCCACGCGGCATCCTGTAGAAATTTCAAAGCCTCTGCACCCCTAGCTTCTAAATTTTAACTATATGACATATAGGAGCTGTAGCTTCTGTATATTTACAGGTTCAAAGTCTTGTGAGTTCACAGAATCAAATGATTAATTCTCTAACAGACTTGTCCAGTGACAGTAAGGTTAACACAGTAAAGAAAGATATATAAAGAGGAGATCAGCCAAGATGTAAACCCTATATCCAACATACTCAATCTGTAGCACTGTGCCACCACTTTTCCGATCTCATCTCTGATGGCATCGAGTATATAAGGACAAAGTAAGAAAACCACATTCCATTATGGGATCTGATTTTTTTCCCCCCTGGTTGATATCTATCCACCTGAAGACCAAGCCTTTTTTGGCACTTTTTATTACAAGTTTATATCAGTATTCATTGCTAGAAAATTACTGTATTGTAACCGGTAAAACATGCAGCAGTTTTTAAAATATATATATTTTTTTTTAACCACTTGGTATCCGGTCCATTGTACTATGACGGCCACAAAGTGGCTCTACAATGCCGGGAAGACATCGATTGACGTCCTCGGCTCCTCCGGCCACTGGGGGGCATGCATCACTGAGGTGCCGATGCTCGTGCTTGGCTGCCGTGATGTCCGCCAGGTACCCGTGGTCGGCCGTTACACAGCCAAGGATATGGATCTGTGTGTGTAAACAGACAGATCCATGTCCTGTCAGGGAGAGGAGACCGATGCTGTGTCCCTTGTACATAGGGACACAGATCAGTCACCTCCCCAAGTCAGTCCCCTCCCCCCACAGTAAAGCCCTGTACACACGATCGGTCCATCCGATGTGAACGGTCCGACGGACCGTTTTCATCGGTTCACCGATGAAGCTAACTGATGGACTGATGTGCCTACTGACCATCGGTTCATGAACCGATCGTGTCAGAATGCGGTGACGTAAAACACAACGACGTGATGAAAAAAAAAACAAAGTTGAATGCTTCTTAGAATGCGTCGACTTGATTCTGAGCATGCGTGGATTTTTAACCGATGCTTGTGCGTACTAACGATCGGTTTTGACCTATCGGTTAGCCGTCCATCGGTTCAATTTTAAAGAAAGCCAGCTGTTTTTGGACCAAAGGGTAAGGGACCGATGGGGCCTACACACGATCGGTTTGGACCGATGAAAACGAACTTTAGTCCGTTTTCATCGGTTTGAACCGATCGTGTGTACGCGGCTTAAGAATCATTCCTAGGGAACACATTTAACCCCTTCCTTGCCCCCTAGTGTTAACCCCTTCCCTGCCTGTCCTGTAAACAATAATGGTGGTCTCCTCGGCGGATTCACTGCGAGATCACCGTTATCGGCGGCGGGAGAAGAGCCCCCCCCACTGCTCTCCCACACCCTCCGCAGCTTACTGGAGCCATCGGCAGCGATGAAGGCGATCAGGTCCTGTCCATGGCTTGTCATAGATACGAGTGAGGGCAAGATGGCCCACACCCATCTCCAGAACATAGCAGGGCGGAAGCAGCGTCAAAACGACGTCACTTCCGCCCATACGTCTTAAAGAGACAATTCATTTTTGTAATTTTTTCAAATGACAATTTTTTTTTATTGCATTTTAGCCCAAATATGAGATCTGAGGTCTTTTTCACCCCAGATCTCATATTTAAGAGGGCCTGTTCATCTTTTTCCTATTATAAGGGATGTTTACATTCCTTGTAATAGGAATAAAAGTGATCCGATTTTTTTTTTAAACTGTATAAAATAAATAAAATCAAGAAAAATAAATAATATATATATATTTTATAAATCGTCTCACCCTGACGAGTTCGCACGCAGAAGCAAACGCATACATAAGTCCCGCCCACATATGAAAACAGTGTTGAAACCACACATGTGAGGTATTCCAGCGATTGTTGGAGCGAGAGAAAAATTCTAGCCCTAGACCTCCGCTGTAGATCAAAACATGCAACCTGTAATTTTTTAAATGTCGCCTATGCAGATTTTTAAGGGCACAAGTTTGACGCCATTCTACGAGTGTGCGCAATTTTGAAGCTTGACATGTTGGGTATCAATTTACTCGACGTAACATTATCTTTCACAATAAAAAAAAATTGGGCTAACTTTACTGTTGTCTTATTTTTTTATTTAAAAAAGTGTTTTTTTTCCCCAAAAAAGCACACTTGTAAGACCGTTGTGCAAATACAGTGTGGCAAAAAGTATTGCAATGACCGCCATTTTATTCTCTATGGTATTAGAAAAAAAATGTATAATGTTTGCGGTAATTTTTTTTTTTTTTTTAACAAACAAAGGTGCTTTATTGTGATAAGAAATCATGAAATACAGTATACCTCTTGACATGGTACAAAACAGGACAGAGCAAAAAGGAATATCAGCGAAACAAAGAGAACATTGATCAGGCAGAGTACCAGGCAATAAATTGTCACTCACAAAGAAGACCAACGGGATAAAGGTAGGTCTACCAATAGACAGGAACAAGACCCAACCCCAAACCCCACATATCCTCCCCCAAGATCACATAAAAACAGGGCCCATGGCCCTTAAGAGGAGAGTCAGGGAGCCCACACTTTGTCATACTTCCACGGGCAACCACGGTTAATGTAAGTGATTTTATACATAGGCAGGGCCACCTCAATCTGTGCCTCCCAGGAGGTAAGAGATGGGGGGGACGGGACGATCCACTTTAGGAGTATCTCTTTCTTAGCGTAAAATAGGAGGTAGGAAATCAATAATTTCAAATGATGCGAGCGCTGTGCATCCTCGTGCACCCCCAACAATGCCAACTCGGGCAGCATTTGGAGGGACAACTGCAGCCGCGAGTTAAGTTCACTAAACACCGCTGACCAAAAACCCCCCACAACAGGACAGTCCCAAACCATATGAATATATGTGCCAATTTGAGTTCTACATTTAGGGCACATGGAATCTCTGGCCGGGAACATGCGATGGAGCCTTTGGGGAGTGTAATAAATTCTATGAAGGAATTTGACCTGTAGAAGCTTATCCCTGGATGCAATGACCAACTTAGGGCCACAATCCAGGCAGTCCTCCCATCCCTCCCTATCCAGAGAGGGTATATCACCGTGCCAGGCATCCCACAGTCTCTCCATCTTGGGGGAGACCCTACCCAAAAGCGCCCCATATAAGGTAGAGAGAGGCCTAGTTAGATCTCCCGGTGCCAGAAGCTCCTCTATGGGGTCAGCCTGAAGGACAGGGCGCTGAGGGAACTGGGCCCTCACCGCATGCTTCAGTTGCAGGTATCTGAAATGCATCCATCGGGGCAGGTGGTACGCGTCTCTCAATTCGGAGAAGGGCATTAACACTCCCTGGGGCATCACGTGGCTCAACTTGGTGATACCAAACCTTGCCCAGGCCTGAGGGTCCAGAATGGAATGAAAGTGAGGCAGAGTCGGATTGCCCCACAGTGGATGTGCAGGGGACCACCGATCAGCCATCAAATAGCGCCACGAGCCACCCCCCACACCCTCCACGATGCCCGGGTAGGCCCAGGAATCATCTTATATGCCCCCGGTCCCCTATAGACGAAATTACGAAGGTCGGCCAGTGACCCCAGGCAGGTAGCCTCTAGGCAAACCGCTGCATTAGATCTGGAGCCCTGAAACCTTGCGGTAATTTTCTAACAAACAAACGTGTAAACGTGTAAACACCATGCCCTGCTGCATGGTCGGTGCATGAAATACAGTGGGCGTGCAGCCACCCACGATCACGGTACAGAGAGGCAGAACTGTCTATGTCCTGTTTTGACAGGCGACAATACTGAGATCTGCTGTTCCTATTGATCAGGAACAGCGATCTCTGTGTTGTCCCAGTAAGCTTATTCCCCATACACCAAGGGAACGCCTTCCCTGCCAGTGGCATTTATACATTGATCAGTGCATTTTTTTTAGCACTGATCGCTGTAATAATGTCACTGGTCCTCAAAAAGTGGTACTTGGGGTCAGATTTGTCCGCCGCAATTTCACAGCCCTGCTAAAAATCGCAGATCGTCGCCATTATCAGTAAAAACAATAAAAAATAAATAAAAGTCCATAAATCTATCCCATAGTTTGTAGACACTATGGGCCAGATTCAGGAAAGAAATAAGCCAGCTTATCTCCAAATAAGCCGTCTTATTTATGCGTCTGAGCCCTCCTATCTATGCGCCTGATTCATAGAAACAGTTACGCATAGATTTCCATAAGATCCAACTGGCATAAGTCTCTTACGCCGCTGAATCTTATTTTCATATTTTAGGCTGGACGCTGATACGCCGATTCCCGAACGTATATATATTTTATATTGATGCATTACACACAGAGGGCTAGATTCAGGAAAGAGATACGACGGCGTATCTCCAGATACGCCGTCGTATCTCTGCGTCTGAGCCCTCCTATCTATTCAACTGATTCATAGAATCAGTTACGCATAGATTTCTATTAGATCCGACTGGCGTAAGTCTCTTACGCCGTCGTATCTAACTTGCATATTTACGCTGGACGCTAAGTGGCGTTCCCGTTTAAAATATGCAAATTAGCCTAATACGCCGATTCCCGAACGTACGCCCGGCCGGCGCTATTTTTTTACGCCGTTTGCGTTAGCGTAGTACCGTCGTAATGTTATTCCTGCTATATGAGGCGCAGCCAATGTTAAGTTTGGACGGCGTGCCAGCGTTTTTTACGTAAAACGTTTGCGAATAGGGCTTTGTGTAAGTGCCGTTCACGCCGTTTACACGTCGTATTGATGTCAAGATTTGGAGCATGCGCACTGGGATCAATTCACGGCTTGTGCATGTGCAGTTCCTTTGGCGCGGGGACGCGCTTCATTTAAATAATACATGCCTCCTACCCGCTGAATTTGAATTCGGCCGGGTCTTTTACACTACGCCGCCTCAACTTTACAGGCGTAGTGTAAATACCAGACACTAGGCACGCCTAAAGATAGACAATTCTATGTGAATCTAGCCCTATAACTTTTGCGCAAACCAATCAATATACGCTTACTGTGATTTTTTTTACCAAAAATATGTACAAGGATACATATTGGCCTAAACTGATAAACAATTTTTTTTTTTTTTTACAATTTTTGTTTGTATGTATTATAGAAGAAAGTAAAACATTTTTTTTTAATTGTCAGTCAAATTTTCGATCAAATACCAACAAAAGAAAGCTCTATTTGTGTGAAAAAAAGGACATCAATTAACAGTTGTTTGCGTACAGTAAAAGCGACGCTCCTTCTGGGGCTGAAGTGGTAATGGATTAAAAAAACATACCCCCAATTGGATTTAAGTCCGGGCTTTGACTAGGCCACTCCAAAATCAAAATTTTGCTTTGTTTGAACCCCTTGGAGGTGGACTTGCTGTTGTGTTTTGGTTCATTGTCCTGCTGCATAACCCGCATATGTGCACTTGAGCTTGAGTTCACAAACTGATGGCCTGACATTCTCCTTTAGGATTTTATGGTAGAGCTCAGAATTCATGTTTCCATCAATTATGGTATGTCATCCAGCTCCTGAAGCTGCAAAGCAGCCCCAGACCATCATGCTACCACCACCATGTCTGATTGTTGATATGATGTTCTTGTTACGAAATGCTGTATTCATTTTATGCCAGATGTAACGGGACACACACCTTCCAAAAAGTAAAATTTTTGTCTCATCAGTCCACAGAATATTTGCCTAGGTTTTGGGGATAATCAAGATATTTTTTGGTAAATGTGACTTCCAAAGCCGATACATGTACATTACTTTGTTTCTAATCTGTTCTTGAATTTTTTTAGATTGTGGCATGATGTGTGTCTTTTTGTGATTTGTTAGCGTGCTTTAGGGTCCTTACACACGGAGCGGTCCGTTTTTCGGTCCGCTCCGTGTGTCCGTCAGCTCAGCGGGGGGTCTACGCTGAGCTGTCGGGCGGACGGGGCGGTCCCCGCACACTGTGCAGGGACCGCCCCGTCTCTCCTCTGCTCTCCCCTATGGGGAGTCGGATGGAAACGGACCGTCTGTCCGTTTGCATCCGATCCGTTTGCCCGGACGGAAGAAAAATAGGACATTCTTCCGTCCGCAAAAACGGATGCGGATCGAGCGGACGTTACCGGATGCATCATCCGCTAACGGATCCGCTCCCATAGGGACCCATTACAAGTCTGTAAACGAACTTGTCGGACTTGTCGGGCGGACGGGGCGGTCCCCGCACACTGTGCAGGGACCGCCCCGTCTCTCCTCTGCTCTCCCCTATGGGGAGTCGGATGGAAACGGACCGTCTGTCCGTTTGCATCCGATCCGTTTGCCCGGACGGAAGAAAAATAGGACTTTCTTCCGTCCGCAAAAACGGATGCGGATCGAGCGGACGTTAGCGGATGCATCATCCGCTAACGGATCCGCTCCCATAGGGACCCATTACAAGTCTGTAAATGGACTTGTAATGAGCGGACCATTCGTCCGCTAGTGTGAAAGGGCCCTTACTTTGTCAGACAGCTTATTTTTGTTTGACTTCTTGATTCAACAAGTCTGGCAGTAATCAGGCCTGAGTGTGGCAAGTGAAATCTAATTCAGCTTTTCAAAAAAATTTGGTTAATCACAGTTCATTATTCATGCTTCAGCATGGGAGGGGGCAATTACTTTTTCACATTGGGCCTGGGAAGTTTGAACAGTTTTTTTTCCCTTAATAAATTAAATAATTAAAAAAATGCATCTTGGTGTTACTCAGATTATCTTTGTGTAATACAAAAATTTGTCTGATGATCTGAATCATTTAAATGTGAGAAATATAAAAAAAAAAAAAAAAAATCTGGAAGGGGGGAATACTTTTTTACAGCACTGTAAGTAATGAGTAATAAACAAAGTGAAAAAAACAATTGAGTATGTCAGAGGTGGGTAGAAAAGACATTCAAGAGTAATGCTAATTACAATTCTTTGCGTTACAAAGGACCTTGACAATATGTAAAGACCCTGCAAGAAACAGATTATTTAATTAAATGCACAAAGAGTACGCTGCTCAGTTCTCTCCACCCATCGCCACCAGGAACTTGAGCATGGTCCAGACTACAACTCCCAGAATGCAGCACGGGAGCAACACAGCCAATCAGCGTCCGCCAAGATAGACATCATGCATAAAAAAAACATGTCAGCAGACAGTGGCTGTTTTGAGTATGTTAGGTGGCCTGTGGTCCCCGCCCAGCCCGCCCCTGACTCACACACTGGTCTCTCTCGATTGGGCGGAATTTTCCACCCTGTTCCCTGGCAGTGCAGTAAGGCAAGTTCCCATGTTGCCTTGCGCCGCCCTGTATACACAGTATTTCACGAAAGTGAGTACACCCCTCATATTTTTGTAAATATTTTATTATATATCTTTTCATGTGACAACACTGAAGAAATTACACTTCGGTACAAGGCATTTGGAGGCATAGGCGTTTAGTAGCAGTAAAAAAAAAAAAAAAAAAAACAGTCAGCCTGTGCTTCGAGGAGCATTTAAAACGAGCTGTAAAAACAAAAAACGTCAAAAAACGCTTCTAAACGTCAAGCTGCGTTAGCCGTTTTTATGCTGTTTTACATTATAGAAAGTGTCTTCAATAAAAACGCCCAAAAACGCTAATGCTGGAAAATGCAGAAAAACGTGTAAAAACATGCAAAACCGCTAATGTAAAAACATGGATAAACATGAAAAAACTGTCGTTTTTAGCGCTGCTGTAGTGCTGGCGTTTTTAAAATGTCCTGTGTGCATGAGCCCTAAAGTTTGTGCACCACCAGTGCACAAAGAGACCGTAAGAAAGTAGTCATCGGTTTGCCATAATAATTCTGTCTGTTCAAATGGTCCCCACTGGGAGTTTGTGCACTACCAGCGGTGAAAATCTGAACAGACAGGATTACTATGGCAAACCGATGACTACTTTCTTTCGGGTACTTGTTATAAAAACTCCTGACACTTTACTCCTTCACTTTTACATCTCAATCCAATGCAGTAGCAATGTATGAACAGTATTAGCAATGTGATAATAAATAATGTAACCTAACATGGTATTATAATGGCTTCTGATCTTTGCTTTTGATATGGGTTTGACATTTTTCATTTTGCATCTATTTTATAATTAATATAAACATAGGCCCGGATTCAGGTAGAGCGGCGCATCTTTGTGCAGGCGTTGCGTATCTACTTTACGCTACGCCGGCGCAACGTTTAAAGGCAAGCATGCTATTCACAAAGAATATGCGTTCAGCGTTGCGCTGGCATAGCATATAGTTGTCGGCTCTTGGACACATCCCAGTGCGCATGCTCACATTTACGTCGAAATAGCTGCCTAAGATACGTCGAACACTGCCTATGACGTGAATGTAACATACGCACAGCCCTATTCACGTAGTTATACGTAAACGGCGTACGGGACGTAAAATTTGACGGCGTCGTTCCCTGGCCCATACCTTTGCATTACCTGCGCCTGCTATATGAGGTGTAACTTTACGCCGGATGCAATCCTTACGCAAATCGCTTATATGTAGCGGCCGGGCGCATCTACGTTCGTGAATCGGCGTATCTTACTCATTTGCATATTTAAAATGGGAATGCCGAATTCGTCCAGCGTAACTATGCACCCACGATACGCCGGCGAAGGCAAGTTACGTTGGGCGGCTGAAGCCTTATTTTACATATCTAGCTTCGCGAATCGGCGTAACAATACGACGGCGCACATCTGTACTTACGACGGTGTATCTATAGATACGCCGGCGTAAAACGTTTGTGAATCCGGGCCATAGTTGGTAAGGTTGAATAAGGTTGAAAGTCCATACATGTGTGTTTAATATTGATATATTATGTATTTGATATTAATATAATGTAATATGTGTTTAATGCAATTTTAAATAAGGGTACATCCACAGTCTTAGCAGCAATTAAAACAAGCACGATAAACTTAAAAAAGAGCCCTAAAGTTACACATGTTGGCTTGAAATAATAAATACAGGTGCATCCCATAAAATTTGAATATCATCAAAAAGTTCATTTATTTTAGTTATTCAATTCAAAAAGGGAAAAATCATATATTTTATATTGATGCGTTACACACAGAGTGATATATTTCAAGCATTTCTTTTTTTAAATTTTGGTGATTATGGCTTACAGCTAGTAAAAACCCAAAAATCTGGATCTCAGAAAATGTGAATATTACATGAGACCAATAAAACAAAGATTTTTAATACAGAAATGTTAGCTTACTGAAAAGTATGTCCATGTACAGTATAGTATCCACTCAATACTTGGTCAGGGCTCTGTTGCATGAATTACTGCATAAATGGGGCATGGCATGGAGGGAATCAGCCTGTGGCACTGCTGAGATTTTATGGAAGCCCAGGTTGCTTTGATAGCAACCTTAAGCTTGTCTGCATTGTTGGGTCTCGTGTCTCTCATCTTCCTCTTGACAATACCCCACAGATTCTCTATGGAGTTTAGGTCAGGCAAGTTTGCTGGCCAATCAAGCACATGGATACCATGATCATGAAACCAGGTATTGGTACTTTTGGCAGCAGGGGAGGGCTGGCAGCCTTAAGCCTGGGGGGCAAGTCCAGTCAAGTGGCCCATAGAGCGTGGAAAAGTGATGGATCGAGGAAAACAGTATAAGATTTTTCATGATCACAAGAGTCCGCGCAGAGGCCCCCCCTGCATCAGAGTCCGCGCAGAGGCCCCCCCTTGCATCAGAGTCCGCGCAGAGGCCCCCCCCTTGCATCAGAGTCTGCGCAGAGGCCCCCCTTGCATCAGAGTCCGCGCAGAGGCCCCCCCTTGCATCAGAGTCCACGCAGAGGCCCCCCCCTTGCATCAGAGTCTGTGCAGAGGCCACCTCTTGCATCAGAGTCTGCGCAAAGGCCCCCCCTTGCATCAGAGTCCGTGCAAAGACCCCCCCCCCTTGCATCAGAGTCCGCATGTCCATGCAGAGAGAGAAGGGGATGTCAGCGCTTGTGTGCGCTGAGTCTGAGCTATGTGTGAGATCAGACATAGCTCAGCTCTGCAGCCATCTACCTCGGAGCTGACACAGGCAAAGCTGCACAGTGGGAGGTGAGCAGCGGCTGTGACCTGTGTTAACAGAGCTCCAGCAGGCATATTCCTGCCAGGGGCGGACTGACCATTGAGTCACTCGGGCACTGCCCGAGGGCCCCATGTCACTAGGGGGCCCCATCAGGGTTGCCAGGCTCAGTAAAACCAGGGACAGTATGTAAAAATCTATGTTTTTTTCACATCTGTCCCTGATATGTCTGAAACCAACATGCTTCTGATGTGAAAATCCCAAGATTTTAGCTGCCCTGCCTCTGCACTGCCTCCTGGCGTGGTGGCCATCTGTAAGCCTGGGGGCCCATAATCTTCTATTGCCCGGGGGCCCCATGAGTTGTCAGTCCACCCCTGATTCCTGCTCTACAAAAACAGCATTTGGTAGTGGAGGCATAGTGTCACCAGCCCGGGGGGAGATTTCCACCCTGGCACCCCTGCCAGCCCTCCCCTCTTTGGCAGTGTGGGCAGATGCCAAGTCCTGCTGGAAAATGAATTCAGCACCTCCATAAAGCTGATCAGCAGAGGAAAGTATGAAGTGCTCTAGAATTTCCTGGTAGAGGGCTATACTGACTTTAGACTTGATAAAACACAGTGGACCAACACCAGCAGATAACATGGCTCCCCAAATCATCATGGACTGTTTGTAAAGCGTAATTTCACCCAAAAGGAGAAGTTCTGCTTGTCTGCCTCCCCCCCTCTCCTTTTTAAGTTTTGGCACTTCTTTTTTTTTGGGGGGGGGGGGGGTAACTGGTTAGGACGCTTTTCCTGATCCCACTTTCAGTCTGATCACTGTAGCGATTTGAGCAGAAGTTGGGACACATCATGAGTCCCAGAAAGCTGCAGACCCATTCTGGATCACTGGACAGGTAATTCCTGGTACAGATGATGAGATTATCGGACATATAGTCATCCATTTTTTCTTTTTTTTTGCATGCTAATCTAAGAGTTTACTAAAGTCACTAAAAATCCTTGTACAACAGAATAAAAATTTGGAAGTGATGTAATGCGTTGTACTGCTTTTTTCGAACGACAACTGTACTGATTAAACAAAATCATATAATCTGGCATTGTATGAAAAATGCACTTGTGCGTGTCCAATCGGATAATATCTGATGAAATGTCATGATTGGCTCTTGAAAAGCTCTCGGGTCTCGGGAACTCGATGTTCCCAGGCGGGCCGCGAATGCGGTCCGCAAAGGCAGAACAGGGGGATGCCTTTGTAAACAAGGCATTCCCCTGTTCTGCCTAGTGACTGATCTTACCGTTTCTGTGATCGTGAATGGTGATCAGTGACGTGTCACTGGTAGCCACGCCCCCTAACAGTAAGAATCACTCCCTAGGTCACACTTAACCCCTTTAGCGCCACCTAGTGGTTAACCCCTTCATTGCCAGTGTAATGTTTACTGTAATCAGTGCATTTTTATAGCACTGATCACTGTTAAAATGACAATGGTCCCAAAATGGTGTCCGATGTGTCTGCCATAATGTCGCAGTCACAATAAAAATTGCTGATCGCCGCCATTACTAGTAAAAAAAAAATCACATGCGCGAGGCTTCTGTGATGGCGGCGTAAGCAGGGAGCTCCGCTTTGCCTCGGACAATCACCCTCCTCATAGCCGGATCCACACCTGGGGGAGATCGGAGGACAGCGGGCGCAGTTCGGGGAACACCTTAGCCTATCCCCCATGACCTCCAGCTCGGCCCGGCGCGACCTGGGACAGAGTTTCACCGCCGAGGGATCCCTGGCCGAAACCAAGATGGCGCCCGCATCACAACAACGTGAGCTGCTCGGCGGAGGCCTCATTGGAGCCAGGCAAGTGATTGCGCCGGCCACACTGTCGTTTACTCCTCAGACTGCTCACATCCTTCCCCCAGCCATGTCCCCATCCCCCTCTTCTACAGAATCGCTGCTAGAGCGGACGCTGGGGACCTATGCGCTCACCCCTATGGGAGCTACCTCCCCCCACATGGAGGATGTTAATACACCGGGCGGCCCTGACCATGATGTCCCACTGACTGCAGGTGATTTATTCTTGAAACTATCTGACCTGTTAGAGAAGGGACATTCGTTCTGATTTCCAAAACCTGGGATCCAGGATGGAGGCCATTGAACAAAAGCTTGATATCACTGTGTCCAGAGCCAACCAAAACACTGATCATATTCAGTTTTTACAGGAGCAACTAGACGCGGCCTTGGGTAAAGTTGACGACCTCGAGAATCGCTCCAGGAGGAACAATTTTAGAGTGAGAGGCATCCCTGAATCAGTTACAGACACCCCCAAGCTATCAGGGATCTCATTAAAATGCTTATTCCTACAATACCGCCGCATAAATTGGAGCTGGATAGGGCGCACAGATCGTTGGGTCCCCCCAGGAAAGATGGATCTCCCAGGGACGTGGTAGTTAAGCCTCATTTTTACAGCGTGAAAGAAGATATAATGAGGATCTCGAGTCAAAATTCCCAATTGGAGTTCCAGGGTCATGGGATCCAGATTTTTGCTGATACAGTATATCACCTGCTACAATTCAAAGACGCAGATCCCTCAAACCACTGCTTTCGGTCCTCTCACAACGAGAAATTAAGTATTGGTGGGCCTTCCCCTTCGCGTTAAAATTTGCCCATAAGGGTAAAACCTACTCTTTCTCTTCCTTCCCTGAAGGAGAGCGGTTGTTACTGGACCTGAAATTTATAACACTGGATTCAGCAATGGACACCTCAGCCACTCAAGCGGTATCTTCTAAGCGTCCAACCCCTAATAGCCCTATTTCACCAACTTGGAAAGTCGTTAAATCCAGACGTACAAAGAGCTCCACCCTGAGACAGTTTTATTTCTCAAGTGCCTCTTTCTTCTTTTTGGTTTCGCAGCCTTAGAGGTAGACTCGGGCTCCACCTTCTACCACCTTTGTTATGACTGGTCCCGTTTTTCAGTTAAATCACGCAGGTGGCAAGTTGTTTCTTTTTTTTTTTTTTTTTCTTTTGTCCCTGTTCGAAATTTTATGTGGACTTAAGCCCCATTTTTTGTTTTTTCTTCCTGATGGTTGGATCCGATTTATCCATATTGTTACAGTATTTAACTTTTATGTTATTTTGATGCTCTTTTATATTTATTGCTTTGACAGGGAGGGTTCTGTCCGAGGCAATTGAAATGCGCCTCCGTTTATTCTAGGACCATGGATTTTCCGTGCTCTGTGAATGAACTAGTGGTTCTTTTTTTGGGCCACTGCGGTTGGTCCTTTTGTGAGGACTGGAGGGCTTTGGCCCTCCCTGTTGCTCACAGACCCCCCGGGGGTCGTTACCTTGTCCTTTTTCTCCTTCCTTTCTTTCTATCTTCTTCTGCTAACTTCTTTCTCTTTCTTGTCAGTTTACAGGTGATACTGCACTGCTGCGTTTTCCCGGGTCCCAGGTTGCTGCGTTTCCCGGTTCTCAGGTCCCTCTGGAAGCTTCGGGTGAGTTTTTTTTATATTGATATACCTCTCTCTCTCATACACCATGGCTCATAGCAACAGGATTCACACTCAGATGAAAGTGGTCTCCCATAATGCTCAGGGCCTAAATTCAGCAATCAAATGGAGGAAGATACTTCTTATCATTCCCAAAAGATGGAAATCGTATTCCTCCAGGAAACGCATTTCCCAATAAGTTATGTTCCTACTTTTTTACATGCTCAGTACTCGCAGTTTTTTTTAGCTAACGCAACTAATAAAACTACAGGGGTGGCGATCTTATTTTCCAAGACAAGTAAGTTTAAAGTTAAATCAGTGCATCGAGATCCTGAAGGGCGGTATATTCTAGTCAAAGGTATGATTGATGATCAGCTCCTCTCCTGCGTCTCTTACTATGCGCCTAATAGAGGACAGACAGAATTTTTTCGGATAATGTTTCAGGCTATAGGTTCGTTATTAGAGGGCATAGTGATACTGGGAGGCGACTCCAATATTGCTTTCGAGCAGTATTTAGACAAATCTAAGATTCCTACTAAACAACTGACTTGCCCCTCTAGGAGTAGCTCTAAAATAGCAAAGTTATTTTATCAACATGGCTTAGTTGACATATGGAGGAAAATGAATCCCACTACTCGAGATTATACGCATTTCTCCAAACCCCATTTATGTTACTCCAGAATTGACCACATCTTTATCTCTTCTTTTCACTGTTCATTGGCAAGTAAGGCGTCTATAAAGGACACAGCGTTATTGGACCACTCTATGGTTGTTTTGTCCTTACGGGGTTTATGTTATAGACCTCCGGGGGTTTATTGGAGACTCAATGAGTCCTTACTTGAGGACCCAATAACGGTAGCAGAAATAGAAAAATCGCTGACAGAGTATTTTCATTTTAATGATACGGATGGTATCTCAGCTGAGACCCTCTCGGCTGCCCACAAGGCCTCGATTCGGGGTAAATTAATTCAAGTAGCGGCAAAATTGAAAAAAGAAAAAACCTCTGATATCGAAAGGCTGGAGAGGGCCTTTGAATCTCTCAGTTCTCAACATAAGAAGGACCCCTCAAAGGTCAAGATTACACAACTTGAGAATGCTAGATTGGCTTTGAACCTGGCACTCACGGTCAAGGCTGAGAAATCCAACCGTTATCTGGGGGCTAAATTTTACTTACACTCAGATAAGATGAATACGATGCTCGCTAATAGGCTTTCCCCTAAATTTCGTACGTTCTCCCTTCCCAAAATAAGACAGCAGGACGGATCCTTGACTATTAATCCCCAACGGGTTCTTCGGTCATTTCAGGAATTTTATTCTAAACTATATCAAAAGAAAGACGTAGTTGGGACGCCATCCATTAATACGTTTTTAGATACCCTGCCTATTTCTTCCCTACGCAAGGAACACTCAGACAGGTTGGAGGCGCCGTTTACGACGGAAGAGGTTTTGGGAGTAATAAAAGACTCAAAAGGAGGGTCTGCTCCTGGTCCAGACGGATTCTCTACTCAATATTATAAATCATTCGCTACTATCCTTTCCCCCTATCTCTCTAGGTTTTTTAATTCAAAACGCAATGGTGATCCGATAGCAACTCTCCTTAATGCAGCCTTCATATCTGTAATACCCAAACCCGACAAAGATCTTTTTTTTTTTTTTTTCAAATAGTGTTTATTGAAAAGGTTTTATAAAAAAGACAAAATAAGGTCATTACAGGAAAGAAATACATAGAAGCATTACAGAGATACAATACACATGAGTGAGCCAAGGTAAGTACACCAGCCAGATAATGATTCGTAACCATGAAGAACAAACAGTAACAAGTGGAACACAACCGTACCTAAAGGAGCACAGAAATTCGCCAGAGTAGCTATCATTAATACCTTGAAACCTTGGTAAGAGAGTAAGTAGTATTGATACGAGTAGAAGACACAGAACGAGAGGGGGGGAAGGGGAAAGGGAAGAAGGGGGAAGAGAAAATAGGAGGGAAGACAGAGTAGGGGGAGAAAGAAAGGAGGGAAGGGGATGTCTGATCTGAGCTCACGTATGTGCAGATAATGCATGGCAGTATAGGGCACACATAGTCATCGCAAACATAGTCATCATAAACATAGTAAGCCAAGGAACTGAAACATATAATTCCAAAAATAGAAGAGAAAAAAAAAAATAAGATAATAAAATAAGGATCCTAGGGCCTAGCCTTGTACCACAAGGTCCAGATGGACCAGTCGGAGTCAAATTTAGCTTTATTACCTCGTCTTTCCGCCAAAAGGGACTCATGAACATAGTTGGTTTGGACTATTTTCAGGACTTCTGATACGTTAGGGGCGTTGTCTGCTTTCCAATGTTGAGCTATCAAGGACCTAGCAGCCAAAAGGATGTGGGTCACCACTCCTCTGAAATTGGGTGGGAAGACTTCAATTCCTAAATGTAATATCGCTAGACTGGGGTTGGGGCTTGTTAACATTCCCGTAATTCTAGAGATCTGTGAGAAAATTAAGTTCCAGAAGCTAGTGAGGTGTTTACAGGACCAAAATACATGTAGCAAATTTCCTACCATCCCGCACCTCCTCCAGCAAAGAGGAGAGTTGTCAGTACTAAATTTAGCGAGTCTATACGGTGTCAGGTACCATCGAAGAGCAATTTTCTGAGTCAGCTCCCAATGGTTAACACAGCTTGAGACTTTGTATAGGGAGCTGAAGGCCTTACGCCACTGATCATCCGTAAAGGATTCACCTAAGTCGCTTTCCCACTTCTGATAAGGGGGGGATTTTGTAAAATGTAGCTTATCCTGAAAAAGGTTATAGAAGAGAGTAATTCCCTTACATGGGGCGGGGGTGTCAGTGTAGAAACGCCATATTTCCATAGGAAGGAATATTTGATGAGTTTTGATAGACCGTAAAAAGTGAGCAATACGAGTGTAAGTGAACTGGTCAGAAGGTGGCAAGTCAAACTTAGACTGTAAGTTTTGGAAGGGGAGAAGCACGTCATTGTGAAATAAGTCTGAAACCAGTTTAATTCCCTTGGTTTGCCAGCTGAGAAGGGACAAGTTAGGGATGGCTTGGGTTAGAGTAGTTATGGGTACAGGAATTTCAATAAGGGAAGAGGGAGGAACTGTTCTAGCATACAACTCCCTCCACACCTCAATAGAGGCCCGAAGGGAGAGAGGGAGATTCCGAGTTGGAAAGTGCTTCCATACGTCTATAAAGAGGAAATCAGTGAGGTTAGTGGTGGGGCATAGATCTTACTCTATAACTGTCCAAATAGCAGTAGAGTTTGGGTCTATCCAGGGTCTGAGTTGTGCTAGTATGGAGGCGCGAAAATAATCTCTAATATCGACCAGGCCCATGCCCCCAGCTAGTCTATGCTTAATTAGATACAATTTGGAGCATCTTGGTCTTTTCTTTCGCCAGATAAAATTAGAGAGCAGGGTATTGAGAGTTTTAAGGTGTGCAGAAGGGACAGGAACTGGGAGAGTTCTGAAGATGTAAAGAACCTGCGGGAGTAGTAGCATTTTAAAAGCCGCCAACCGGCCAGACCATGACAGCTCAACATTGGCCAATCTAACCGACTCTTTAGAAAGCTTTTCGATCAACGGTAGGTAATTAGCGGGCACTAGACGTTCAGGGTCTGCTGAAATTTTTAAGCCCAGATAGGTAATCGTGGAGGGGCTCCAGGCATAGGGGAACATCTGTTGGAGATGTCTCTTTAGAGGAGGGGGGATCCAAGGTCTAAAATGGTAGATTTTGTAAAATTCACTTTATAATAGGATAACAAACTAAATTCCGATAAGGTATCGTGGGCAGAACAGAGAGAAATGGCGGGAGAAGTCAAAAACAGGATTATATCGTCTGCAAAAAGGTTTACTGTATGAGTGGAGTTTTGGATACGGAAGCCCGTAATGTCTGGGTGGGACCTTATCCTCTCCGCCAGGGGCTCTATAAGCAAATTAAAAATTGAGGGGGATAAGGGGCAGCCTTGGCGGGTGCCATTAGATATTAGGAAGGTATCTGATAGAAGGCCGGAGG